>HG995289.1:6052423-6736826 GCA_905332915.2 Hecatera dysodea | reverse complement strand
CTAGTTTAGTAAAGATCTGATGAAGAACAGAGATAGGAAACGGAACACTTCAATAAATGATAGCAAATCTTCCGGGATTGCTGAAACCGCGTGTCTATTTATTGTTTAACCAGTTAATAACACGTACGCTGTGATGGGCACGTTTAGCTGTGGTAGGGTGTCACCACTAAAAAGAGAAAAATAAAAAACCTTCCCGAGGAAGAAATATACTCGTTCATTTATGCTATTGATGCTTAAGAGCGTATACGTAAAACTGCATTTCATACAAATTTTCAAGTCACTATTTTGCGAAATGGCTGAACCGATTTTAATGAAACTTCACATATATAAGCAGGATACATAGATCTAAAAAGTTTTCGATAAATGTGTTATATTGTGTATTAAATTAGACCCATTTTAAATTTTCCACACAAACATAATAAGACATTTCGAAAATGTTTTTTTTGTAGACCTATGTATCCTGCTTATATGTGTGAAGTTTCATTAAAATCGGTTCAGTCATTTCGCAAAATAGTGACTTGAAAATTTATATGAAATGCCATACGCCGAACACGCTCTTAAGGCCATCGGGATTCTGTCAAGATTTCCTGTCATTAGCTGCTAAATGAACGGGAAGGGAAGCATCCATTATTTAAATATTGACAAAAATCAACAGGGTTTTTGCGAGTTAGTTGGGGGACGTCTTTGAACCTGGAGGCAAAAGTCCTCGCGTCACTGTATCGGTGCGGTGCGGTAGCGGGGATTACGGATGTCGCATACGTTCCCGCGATCCCCGGCGTAGGTGAGAGATGGAACACCGGGGTGGTTTTAGTCAGTAGGAGTCTAGCAGACCCCTCCGCCCGCCCCAGGGTGGAGGACATCCATGAGGATTTCCGCCCGAAAAAAAAAAGGTCTTTGAACGGGTCGTCTCCCAGTACGCGGTTGCCAGAACCTTCCGACCCCGTCGGCTAAGTCCTCTTCTACTAGCAAAGTGTCTTGCTTGCCTTCGGGCTATGTCGGTGGTATCGTATGTACCTTGATTCTCCTGTGGATATCTTCATCCTGGTTCGATCACGCAAGGAAACTATGAGCATGGCATTATGGGTGACTTTAAGTCTTCTGGGGAGACCCAGTGTGTCTCCACGCTTTATTTATTTAGGAGTGATTCATAGATAAATAAAATAGTTTATTTCTTTACAATATTATTCAGTGGCTAGAACCACCCAGTAAGCATGTATAGATGAATACCGAAATTATTGACGTTTGATATTTACTTTA
Source organism: Hecatera dysodea (assembly GCA_905332915.2). Taxonomy (NCBI): domain Eukaryota; kingdom Metazoa; phylum Arthropoda; class Insecta; order Lepidoptera; family Noctuidae; genus Hecatera; species Hecatera dysodea. The sequence continues at coordinate 6,735,569 of HG995289.1, read as the reverse complement.
TATTTTAATACTCTTAAATCTAAACTTGTAATTCTTGAATTGGTACTTTAACCTGCTAAGATATAAATAAAACTAACAATAATAAGTATTATATACCTATTTACTATATTATATACCTATTATTATTTACACAGTTCAGTACTATACTTATATTTTTATCTTAAAGACATTCATCTAAAGCTATCAAAAATAGTTGTCCAACTACTTAACTGGAAATACCCTGAGAAATATAAATTACGCGTAATAATAAGTTTGTTTACAGTATTTCATACATTTTATACTTCTTTTCTCAGAATTCTGTTAAACAGGTATTGTGCATAGGTAATTAATTGAACGTTAGATCAAATCGTTGTTTTGAATATCGTACCTATGCATAAATCTATTTCTAATTATTGACGTGTTTATGGACTCGTAATGTTAGCCTCTTTTTATCTATTTGCAAAAAGTTAATCTAATATCTTAATGTAATAAGCGCAATTTAACTAAATTATGATAAACCGAATGATGTTCACGTGGTCAATTACAAACATAGTTTACTTTGCTCATCAGTCATGCCATGTTTAATCCCCAAATTAAATGAACAGAGTGGGTAAATTTAACGGGCATTTTAATAATGATATTACTTACGTTTAAACGTAAGTAATATCATTATTAGCAAACGTTCCCTGGAGAAGGATGTCTGGTCCAGTAAGATGCTGATTTGGACTGTACTTCCGGGGTTGTCCTCATTGCCGTCGTATACCTCTCTACTCCTCAAGTACCTCAGGATATGTTCCTCCCTCGTCGTTACCTCACTAAAATTGAAAAAGGGGCCATTTATGGGTCCATTTATTGAGTGTGCAAGTCACCGCCCTGCCATTTTATCCATGTTTTTCTACAAAATGGGTCAGGACTATTATAAATAAATAAATAAAAAAGATTGTTTATTTCTTTTACATTTCTTTACAATATTATTCAGTGGCTAGAACTACGCAGTAAGCATGTAGTTATGCTTGTATTGTGTGGTTCTGCTCGTCCCTATGATCAATATAGTTATTTTTGGGTAAGGTCTAGATAACTAATAAAACCTAAAATAAAATTATAGTTTTAAGAAATCAATCCACTTTAGCCAGCGAAATCCATTCTTCAACTTCTTTGTTTCAATAGTCCTGCACCAAGCGGGGATTGTTCTTGGATATACTTTCATAGTGCATACAGGGATATTTGTCGGTTGGTGGTCAGTGGACGTTGGTGGCCCATTCCATTACAAATGTCCAACAGCCTCTGCGAGTTGGTTCCGTTGCCTCGTACGCTTACCGAGGCTCTCGGGATTACCAAATATTACTTTATCTAAAGCAAACAAATGGAATACCCGTCCTACTATTCAAGTGAATGTACAATGTCACATTATAACCTAGTAATACTGGTATTACCCGACAAATGGGTTGCGGTGATTAACTCGTATTAGTAAAATAGCAACCGCAAAACTACGTTGTAGCCCTATTAGTTTACTATGACACCTGGGGTAAATACTTGCGTCATGATAGGCAAACAGGTATGATACGACAATGCGACATCGCATGTTCTTAGAAATTGTTCGAGTCCAATCACGCCTGCAGACGGCAATAATCCTTGCAACATCTTCGTTTACAATCACGGTTTTCAAAATAATATTGTATGAAAACTAGTAAAGCATGCACGTATTTGAAAACCCATGTGTAAAATTGATGTGTATTCATGACTTGGCACTTTAGCAGTGAACTAAGGTGCCCACCCATAATCTGTTGAACGGAGCGATTACGTCTCTCCAATTTACACTAAAACAAAGGGATATGTTAGCTACCTAGAAGTTACATATTATCTACACTAATATTATAAAGAGGAAAGATTTGATTGTTTTTTTGCTTGTTTGCATTGAATCGGCCCCGAAACTACTTGACCGATTTCAAAAGTTCTTTCACTGTTGGGAAGCTATACTATCCCCGGGCCACATAGGCTATATTTTATCCCCATATTCCCACGGGAACGGGAACTACGCGGGTGAAACTGCGAGGCGCTGGTAGTATTTAATACACATGCAGTGCAGGAACCGGGTTGTTTGGCTTGCCTGCCTTGGCTTATCAATCACTCAGATAAGTAGGTACTTGTCTAGGTTCTGAGTGTTAGATAAGTTTAATTATCGAAAAAAAAAATGCATATTTATTTAGTTTGATTAGTATTCATTATAGCGGAATAATTTAAATACACACTTTGTGTAATTTCAACTGTCTACCTATTACGTTTTACAAGATACAGCCCTTTTTTTCTGGATGGAAAATCATCAAATGACTTCTCCCGCTCTGGGCGGAGCGGAAGGGAGTGTCAGACTCTTATTAACTAAAACCAACCCTAGTGCCCTTTGCGATACAGAGCCGCGACCGGTGATCACCTGCGCCAGGCGGAAGGTCAGGACGCCCGCGCCCGTGGCGTCTCTCCAGCTACTCCTCAAAGAGGGGACTTATCGCCACAATGGTCGCGTCCCCAGCGTTGGGTTGTTAACAGTCGCTGTCTCCGTGACACCGATACAGCCCTCTGATAGACATACGGATGGACAGCAAAAGCTTATTAGGTAACAGGCTTCAGTTGGTTACCCTTCGATTCGGAACTTAAAAATAATAAAGCTGGTTACACACTTTTTTAAATGCAATTATCTTCAAAGCAACGTCCGATGCCGTCATGTTTTTATTGACTCGCATACCATTCTGTTTTATTAAGTGTACACCTGCTGTATTTGACCTTTTTGTAATTGGCCGGATAATTGCAGTTCTGTGTGATGTATGTTATCTAGTTAATACTAGGAATGCGCACTACCGGCTATCTCAGGTATTCACCGAGGACAATCGCTTAGGAGAAGCAATTTACCATGATTGTTGGAGTGTAATTGTATTGTTGATCAAATCAATATAATGAAATTTATAAATGTACATGTTGTCACCATCTTAAAAAAAAAAACAAATCTAATGACTTCTTCCGTTCTGGGTGGAGCGGAAAGAAGTGTCAGACTTTTACTGACTAAAACCCACCTGTGTTCGTCTTAATGCCTTTTGTGTTCCAGGGCCGCGGTGACGCTTCCGAGGAAATACTGATCGTAGAAAGCCGTTTGGCATGTAGGTTCCTTGGAGATGGTAGGGGAGCACTAAGAATAGGATTTCCCAAAATGGTTTGTTACGAACCGCCACAACGCGTTGTGAGTTGTTTTTTCGTTCAGTGCGTGTTTTCGATCTTTGGGCGTAATATATACATATGTATATACATACATTGATTTAAAAGCGGTAGAAGCGAGTTTGCGAGTTTTACCGAAATAATCTGTTTTCAAAGGCAAGGATTTATTTGAGTAAGTCTGTACGACAACAAGATCGTTATTATCGTTGTTATGTAATAATTATATAGTAATTCACGCCCGAACCGTTACAAAAAATAACTACCAAGGTTACAAGTACAAATTAATGTTCCGAATTCCGACCGAAACTACGTCAATTGTACTGTTTTTTAAAGAAATTACGTTTTAATTTTTCATCCTACTTAACTTTAACAAAGCAAATACATACATCGAACCTTCGACTTTGTGTCACAGTTTTAAATATGGTAATCGCTTGACCGGGTCTGACGCTTGTAACTTTGATCTTTGGATTTCCCTTTTATGCTGCAACTGACGTAAGTAAGTTTGTTTGTTTACGTTCATTAACATTAATTGCATACGTAAAGGAAATGTACTGGAGTCGTCTCACACAACAAGGCACATCAATGATGGGTGTGTCAACATGATGTAACTGAGAAGACATACAGAAAATATCATGCTTATATTTCCTCGGGAAAGGAATCGATTGTTCGTCAGATGTATAGTAGCCTTAAAATTCATCTACCGTCAGTTTTGTTTAAGGCCCGTGCCCAGCACTTTGAGGAGTGGTTGGAGGGACGCCACGGTGTCCTCACCTTCCGCCTGACGTAGGTGCTCACCGGACATGGCTGTTTCGGGAGGAACCTGTTTCAGATACAGCTAGAGGACACGTCCGGGTGTCAACACTGTGTGGATCGTCCGGAGGACACGGTGGAGCATACGGTGGAGGTCTGCCCTGCTTGGGCGGAGCAACGCCGTGTCCTCGTCGAGGCGATCGGCGGTGACTTCTCGCGTCCGCCCCTGGTTCAATCCATGGTCCAGAGCGAAGAAGCATGGGACGCGGTCGCCTCCTTCTGCGAAGCAATCATGCTGGCGAAGGAGGAGGCGGACCGCGTGCGGGAGAGGGAAACCTCACGCTCCAGCCTTCGCAACAGAAGTAGACGCCCCGGGCGTTGAGTAACGCAGGGCGATTCCCAGCCACCGGGCCGTCCGATAGCAACCAGGCCTGGGTCGACGGCGCGTCGTGTTCCACGCACGCCTCAAAGAGCTGTCAGCAACAAAGACGGGGCCCCATAGAGTCAGTGCCTGCTAGGGTTTCGGAATTTGTTCGTAAGAGTCACCGCGGCCAGTTCCTTTTAACGACAGTTTTACAGTGAGTTTTAATAATTCCTCATTTAATCTTCTTACGATAGCCGCTTCTCAGTCTTTCTTACCTTACCTTTTTGTATGAATGGGAAATTATTAAGTGACTTCTTCCACTCTGGGCGGGGAGCGGAAGGTAGTGTCGGACTCTTACTGACCAAAACCCACCCGTGTTTCTCGTTATGCCCTTTGCGTTCCATGGCCGCGATGACTTTTTCGAACGAATTCCGCAACCCACTTCTCGGTTCCTACTTATTGTACGTGAGGTTACCCACAGGGATTGTGCACATTTTATATTTTGCACGATCTATTTGGAAGTTTCAATATTTACAAACCTGATGGTAAACACGCAAAACGATTTCGCATTCGTATGGTGCCACTCGACTGTGAGTAATTCGGTATCCAACTATCCACGTGAAAGGGCTCAGGAAACTCTAGGTAGACAGGAGAAAATATAAGCTTTATTTGGGACAAAAATAAGATCCTCATGCTCAACCGTACACTTTTGCGTCTGTTTCATTTTCTATACTAATATCTTATACTATAAAGAGGAATATCTTATTTTGTTTGTTTGTAGTAGTATTCAAAAATCATTTCACCATTAGAAAGCTACATTCACCCTGAGTAATAAAGGCTATATTTTATCTCCGTATTCCCACGGGGACGGAAACTACGCGGGTGAAACCGCGGGGCGCTGCTAGTAAACTATATTTTTGCTCGTGACTATATACAACCATAGAACTATCTAGTAACTAGTACCAACCTTTATGGAAGATTTCATAGAAAATAACATCAATCAAAAGAGGTTAACAAGAAAATTGAATGTCATAACTTTTTGCTAACTGAATAAATCAATACCGTACTTATGCCTCTGTTTTTTCATTTAATTACGCATTTACGTATAAATAAATTTAACAATATAATAAAAGCTATTTTTAGTATATCTGTAAATAATTCTAAGCATTATTTATTTATTATTATACTTCGTAGTAATATGTTTGCGTATTAAACTATAAATAGTTAATTAGTTAGGTAACTAATAAACATTGTACGTAATTTAAATTCATATTGACAATGTGTTTACATTCTTATGAGGTGTTACTATGCATGGTTCACGGAGGCGCGTTCTACGAACAAAACTAGACAAATTTAATGTGTGAAAAAATATTTACTACACCTGTAGATTGCTGGGCCCCAAGTCTGCTATTTTTATAAATTTGTCATTCCAACACGATCCCATAGTCATTTTGCTAAAAGTTCGTAATCTGCTAAATTCATAATGGACGATTATTGGACGGACAATGGTCTCGTAATACTTTTTGATAACCGAGCTATTAAAAGAAATTACTGCACAATGACGTTCTAATGGTAGGTCACTGATCAAAAGGAACTGTCAAAATTTTAGCAGATTACCGCATACATCTGTCATTCATTTGTCATTATGTATGACATTACCTTTCTATGCCCTTTCGTTCAATGGAGTGTCAGTGGTTGACCATTGGAAAGTTATAGTGACGATTTTATATTAGATTAATGTAACGTATGATTATGAAACTTATAAAATCAACCATTATGAAATCAATGATAGACCATTCTGACACTATTGTAATAGCAGACTTGAGGCCCAGGGTTAGATAAATTATTTCAGTGAGAGAATTCACTAAAAGACACAACTTATTCTTTTACTTGGGATCGGAAGCTTTGCGTACGAACATACACGACGCAAATGTACCGACCCCAAACAAATAAATAGGTAAAATATGCACGAGGTAAGAAAATTGTCTTTGCGTGATAAACTCTTCGCTGGGCGTGCGCTCCTGGTAGTTCAGACCGCGTGCACCTGTGTATGAAGAAGAGGATAGCGCAGCGGAGGTCTTCATCCTCTTCTTCATACACTGACATACACAGCCTGCCTTCCTCATTCTTGAAGATTCTTCTTCACCAAGTATTCAGTTTCTGGACGCCACATATCAGGTGATGGAGAAAAAAGAAAACAAACACTCAATTAAGATAGATCAATGCATGCAAAGGGCTTGAAAATTTAACACAATAAGAACATCTCAACTTTGCTGGAATTAATCGTAAGTATTCTATAACTTCTTCGCTCATTTTCATGTAGATAGTTCTGTGCAATCATCACCAGAAATTGACATTTTTGTTCTTTTACTTGTGATCGGAAGTTTCGCGTAGAAACCTACAATATCTAAAACTAACAACCCCAAATCACGAGATAAGTTAGCTTCCACCAAAGTAGTCTTGATGTGATGAACTTTTTGCTGGGCGTGCGCTGCTGTAAAGTATGAATGAAAACATATATTTATGAAGAAGAGGACAACGCAATGGACGCTATCCTCTTCTTCATATACTGACCCAAATAGCCTATTAATCTCATTCTTGAATAATTCTTTTTCACTTTTAACAATTCAGCCTCTGGACGCTGCGTAACAGGACAAGGATAAGTTATCAGCATCACACAAAACACACCAGAATGTCAAATCTCGAGCTGGAAAAACCTTCAAATTAAAGTCAGAAATTTCCACCTAAACTCTGTGACTTGTGTCTATGGAACTTACTCATGTCTATGACAGATAGAGAATGAGTTTAGAAAGAGAGTCGGATGCCCCCGCACTCTAAAGATGGATCATCGTTCATCACAATGTGATCCAGATTAGTGTGATGAAAATCTGATGTGACCGCTTTAGACACAGAAGCCACTAAGAGACATAACGGCCAGTATTAATCATTCAAAACTGCTCTAGAGAACATCCAACGGAACCTGCACAGTGATAATCAAAACCCTTTTCACTATAGAGGAACGTGTAGAATAGAAACTATAGGTGGCAGTGGCGAAGGGTGATATGTTGAGAGAGGTAAGCTTATGAAATTGAACTGTCAATAAGCCGATAGCGCCTGCGAGTTAAATAATGTTGTTGAAGAGCAAATTTTGTTGGAATTGAATATCCATTTGTGATGCGTTTTGTGATGTTTCTCTACTTTTAACAGTACCTACTGATTGTGCGATTTTTCAATTACGATAGAATAGTTGTGTTCCAAACTTCTGAAGGGAAGCCGGCGGGAATGGGCTTATGACAGGCTTCGCTACTGATAGGTGGCAGCACAGACTCGTCAATGTCAAGTATATTTTACTTATAAGTTTCAAAGAACAATGGCAGAATAATAGTTGACAAAAATTTTAGCGTCTAGTAATGTCTGTTACATAAAATGATTTCAGGTATTTTTCTATGATTTTTCAAATAAAAATGTATTTTAATTAAAGCCACAGAAAAAAACATACATTTTTGGGAATATCAAAATGACTAAAATGATTTTACACTATTCAAGTGTTGTCATTTACTAAATTCAAACTATTTTGGTATATACTTTTAAGAAACACATAATGGATAAAAACTATTTTATAGGAAGTTAGTATTACTAATACCTACACCATCAGTAATAATAAAAAATAAAAGTGATATGGTCGAAAATAAGTTCCTTAAATAGAACTTCCTGCAATTATTCAATATCTTAATCGCAATACTATAGTAACAATTCCATTTATTGTTATGGCAACACTGACTTGAATTGCGGGCTGTCAGCTGTCACTGATGCTGTGCTTTTCGTGTTGGTTGTGTTGTTTTTGACATTTTGCTATTTTCTTATTTCTATTTGACTTGAATTGATTACGGACTGATTTATGGTATGTGTGACTTGTGCGTGCCTGTATACCTGGCCGAACCCGTATACTAGAAGAATAATATTGTAGCTGTTTAGTTGGTCGGCGGCTCGGCGCACTTTGGGGTGTTGCGCCCATGTTATGACTGTGGTGTGGTTTTGGGGTGGGCCAGACATCAACATATTACCTATCGTAGCGCTAGCAGAATTTATAAATTCTATAATTATAAGAAAAGATGATGAGGAGGAATAAAAATGTAAAAAATGTAGAATTGTTTTATTTTTTTATTCATTGCATTCCAAAAGGGTTCTAAAGGCTACAGTGAGCACTAACAACTATAACATCAACAGGTGGACCATAGGTATGCCTGTCTGCCACGTTAGTGGTATAAAAAACAAGTACCTACCTATACTGAATGCTGCATACAATGCATACATATCGGCAGGTCACGCCTTTTCCCCGTAGAAGTAGGCAGAGAAAACATCCTTCTGCTTTTTCCACATTCATCAATCTATATGGCAATCATTGACTGTTACAGAAACCTTACAGGCGTAGGTACTCTTGATCAATAAAAATAGTTTCCCCAGCGGTGTACCTATATACTACTATTATATGAATATATAATAGAGAAACAATAATCTTAAAAATAGTATATGGGTTAATGTACCCACATAGTTAATCTTTTTGCTAAGAATATAGTAAAGTAACAACAAACAACCACAGGACGCATGTTTCTCCAAGTGACATAAGACATAACCTAAAAAAGTTCAAAGTTAAACATCTTTTTTTTGAAGCCCCCCCAGGACAAAATTCTTTGACAAAGTTACTCAGGGACTCACGCTCGACATTTTAAGATATTTTTGACATATAGACGCTACCATTTCTTCTCAACTAATTTTATGTATGGAAGTCTGCCATTGTTCTTTGCAACGCTAGATGGCACAGTCTACTTCGTGCCCGTCCCCCTAAACGGAGGGTGCAGGAAGTTTAGGTGGCAGCACAGGTCAAATATTTACAACGTAAAAGTTTCTGATTTGCAACACTAGATGGCATCGTTTATGCCGTGCACGTTCCCTATACGTCTAAGTAAGGGCGAAATTAAACGCGATTTGAACGTCTTAATTGCGTCCAAGAGCTTACTTAAAACAAGTCAACATTATTTATTTAAATTAGATTAAACTGCGACACAGATGCTTTATTTTTAACTTGTATTTGAAAATAATGTTAATTATTAGGTGTAATCGTAAACTTGACACGAGCAACATTGTAACCCTCAAATGACCTTGAGTTAGGTACTCGTATGTTGTCAACCAGGTTATGTGGTGCACATAACCATTAATCTATTTGTGGTATAAATACACAACTTTTAAAGGCTGTATAAAATTAAGATAATTATTTAAAACAGTCACGAGGTTAAAGAAGGTATCAAGCAACATAATACCAAAAAAAAGAAAAACTTAAAAATGGTCTGATTCCCAGGTTGGCCAAAAAGTCTTATTGGATAAGACTGATAGACATTACCAGTCTTATCCAATAAGACTTTTTGGTGTCTTATAGACGGTATTAGTAGCAGCTAGGAGTTTGGAAGTTGGTTGTGGGGTGGGAGACCTCCATGCTTCGGAAAACACTGAAAACTGTTGGTCCTGCGCTGCTCTCTTCCTGATCGTGACGGCGTTTATTCAGTTTCCATTATCCTTATCAAACTTCACGTTTAAACTCGCACTAAGGCACTGGTCGACTCGCCAACTCTTCTCGGAGAACTGAATAAATGAGACTGTTGCGCAAGCGCAGAAATACGCACAAACAATTAGCAGAAAGGATGTTTAGCCATGCAGCATCGGAGAATTCTAAGATGTCGTTATTTTGCAGTAACCGTTATCTTAACAATTCGGTTTGTGGAAATATCGACATTTCCAAAACACCGAACGAAAAATCATTTTCTTTAATCCAAACAAGCACATCGATACCTATGTGCTTAAAAATCATTGTTGTAAACAGATATTATTTTCATGGTGAGATGTGGTTTGAGAAAATAACTGTTTGGTTAAGCCGTTTCCGTCCATTAGCTTGTCAAAAAATATTGAACACTTTGCCCTTGCCTTTCAACTCGATACAAAATTAATAAGATAAAGCGCCTCAAAGTTCAAGAGTAGCTGGTAACGTAAACGTGACGTTAATCCAAACACATAAAGACAACTTTGATAGAAAATGTCTTACTAGGTTGATAGTTTTGCGTAGTGTTCGTTTAAAAAAAGCGCCATGTTCAAAGTTCGATGACGCCGCACTATCTGCTTGAAATTTAATGGAGAAGTTACTTGGAGAGTAATTTTCGCCACTGTTCCATAGCTATAATGATATTGACAACTCTTGATGAAATTGGCCCTTATTGCCCTCGTATAAAACACACACCAATTTGAACGAAAAAGTTGCCGACCAACACAGTAGGGAAAAGGCTGGCCAGATGGAATTATTATTCATTACAAAACATCATGCAATAAAGTACAATGGCGGACTTAACGCCTTACATTTTTTCTTTAACGGTGTCTGTGGTTAGATGGATAACAAACGGGAGTGCCGTCGTTCTGGCCCTATAGGGGGGCGAGTTATTTTAATAATAATAATAATAATAATAATATATATGTCCTACTCTCAGAATGGTTGTAGGAAGGGGTCCCGCGGAACTAAGGAGCTACTCCTCATAGACATGGCCATAAGCCAACAGGTTCGTCGCTCCCGCAAGGATCTGTCGACATGTTGGATAGATTACAAGAAGGCCTACGATTCTGTGCCACATACATGGCTCTTGAAGGTGTTGGAGCTGTACAAAGTAGATGCAACTCTACGCACCTTCCTTGAGTCATGTATGAGGCAATGGAAAACGGTCCTTCGCTATCCAGGATGTCGACCGATTCAAGGGAATGAGGAGCCTGTATGGATTAAACGGGAATATTTCAGGGCGACAGTTTGAGTCCACTTTGGTTTTGCTTAGCTCTGAATCCTCTAAGCACACTGCTGGAGGATTCAGGTCTAGGCTATCGGTTGAGAAGAGGTGGTCAGACCATATCTCACCTTCTTTACATGGATGATCTGAAACTCTTTGCCCCCAACAATTTGCGACTAATGGAGCTACTGAAGGTGACTGAAACCTTCAGTAGTGCCATCAGGATGGAATTTGGTGTGGACAAATGTGCAGTCATGCATGTAAAGAAAGGGGAGATTATGGAATCTGAGGGAATTCAACTCTCGGATTCCATACAGGTTAGATCCCTCAGCTCGACCGAAACCTACAAGTATTTGGGTATGTCGGAAGCGTTAGGCATTAACGGTGCTGACATGAAACAATCGCTGAAAGAGCGCTTCTTTGGCCACCTGAAAAAGGTTTTAAATAGCCTTTTGTCAGGCGGAAATAAAGTGCGCGCTTTCAACGGTTGGGTCATGCCGGTATTAATGTACTCTTTCGGCATACTCAAATGGACTCAAACCGAACTCGACGCCCTGGATAGGAGAGTCCGTACACTGTTGACCGCAAACCGGATGCATAACCCACGATCGTCGGTGATGAGACTGTACATCCCGCGGAAATGTGGAGGTCGAGGCTTTTTAAATGCTAAGACTCTCCACAACCGCGAGATGTGCAGTCTCAGAGAATATTTTCTCAAAGCCGATGTGGGTATGCACCGAGATGTGGTCGCAGTGGACAAAGGATTCACCCCGTTATCCATGGCTAAAGAGAACTGGCGCAAACCTGTGATACCTACTACAGATGACCGTAGGGAGGTATGGAGAGGCAAGGAGCTTCACGGACGCTTTTATCGGGCTCTTTATGGGTCCGATGTTGATTTCTCAGCGTCCGTGGCCTGGCTACGTTTCGGTGATCTTTTCGGAGAAACTGAAGGTTTTGTTTGTGCAATTATGGACGAAGTTATCTTAACGAACAACTACCGGAGGCATATTATGAAGGACGGGACGGTTGACGTGTGTTGGGCATGCCACCGTCCGGGTGAGTCCATCAGACATATTATCTCTGGTTGTTCTCGTCTGGCTAACGGCGAGTACTTGCACAGGCACAACCAAGTAGCCAGGATTATCCATCAGCAACTTGCTTTGAAATACAAACTTGTGGATTCTGAGGTACCGTATTACAAGTATGTGCCCGACCCAGTTCTCGAAAATGACCATGCCACGTTGTACTGGGATCGGTCTATCATTACTGATAGGACTATTATTGCCAACAAGCCGGATATAGTGGTGATAGACCGATTAGCGCGCCGCACAATGATAATCGATGTTACCATCCCACATGACGAGAACCTCGTGAAAGCTGAGAAAGAGAAACAAATCAAGTATCTCGACTTAGCACACGAGGTTGTCGACATGTGGAATGTGGACTCGGCTGTCATTGTGCCGATTGTCGTTACGGCCAATGGTCTGATGGCCAAAAGCTTTGACGAACATCTGTCAAAGCTGGCGTTACACGGTTGGTTAAAGGGCCTGATACAGAAGGCAGTACTCCTCGATACGGCTCGTATTGTGAGGAGGTTCCTTTCTCTGGAGCCCTAACCACCGGTAGCTTGGACCCTGCTCCCGACACCGGCGGACTACTGCGTTTTGTATTTTTAAATGTTTTTTTATTGTTTGTGTTTTTTTTAAAGAAATATTTAAAAATATAAAAATGTATGTATAGTTAAATAAATAAAGAGGGAATAATAATATATATATATATATTTTTTTTTTTTTTATTTACTTCCTTTCAAAGAAAAAAATAAACCCAGAAATTCGGTTTAAAAACCACGGTCTCCACGGTGATCCCCAAACCATCGACAATCTTTACTGGGAAGCAAAAATACCGCAACACGTCGATCACTGCCTTATAAAAGATGTCATTCGTTTTGGGCTTAGTTATATAAGTTTTATTCGGAAAAAGCCATGTCCTGTGCTGTTAAACGAGTTTGAAAAAGCTTTCTTCAGTATGTTTTACGAGCTATGAAGTTGGTTTAAAAATAATAATAGTAACTCAGCTACAGTCATACTTAGCTTAGTCCATAGAAATATAAAATACAGGCTTAGTCAATATAAACATAGTTATTGTGTTTCACATAAGTATTTAAAAATATATACATAATTACATATATTTACCAACAGAGTACCAATATCAAAGAAAAAAACATTTTACAAAAAAAAATGTAACCTTCTTCCAAAAAACCAAAAATAGAATAAAATAACTTTAATTTCGGAAGTCGGTTTTTTATTGTTTGTTCGTTTTTTGACACCGACTTCCGAAATTATTTTATACTTTTTTGTGGTTTTTTAGTTAGAGGTCGTTTTTTTTTTTTGTAAAAAAGTTTTTTATTTTTCACTACACAGCTAAACGTATCCCATTACAGCGTGTTATAAATTGATATAAACAGACATGCGATTGCTGCAATCTCGGAAGATCTATTATATCATTTATTGAAGAGTTCCGTTTCCTATCTCTAAAGTTCTACATAAGGTCTTCACCAAATTAGAAAAGGACCAACTGGAAATATTATGATGCTCTTTCAAACCATCGTATACAGCTTTTTTTTTTAATTTACATCGATAAGTGAAAGTAAAAACATCATCAATGTAGTTGAAGCCAACGCATTAGCAAAGATAACTCAAAAAATAGTCGTCAGATCTCACTCACTCAAATTATATGGGACCACATGACAAGCACCAGCTCTCGAATATAAAAAGGTTCATCAAAATTGGTACACCCAGTAAAAAGTTATGAGGTAACATTTTATTATTTTACGTGATAACGTCGTAAGAAAACATTGATGAAAAATTGCATACGTCACAAGCCGGACGCTGACGCCGATCGTGCCTCTCTATCGCTTGTTACGCGCTCTCGCTCGCACGCTCGGCTCAGGCGGAACGTGACACTTTTAGTAGGGGAGCCCACGATGCTAAATGGGGATTTACTCGAGCGTCGTAGAGACCTATTGGGTTGCAAAGCTTAGATCATAGTATAAAGAGGGGAAGTAGGTTATCTCCGGCCTAATTCGCGATATAATTGCCTACTGTCTTAGGGTTGTCACTTTAACACATCTCTGTATAACTAATTCATTGATCATTAGTCAATAAAGTTCAACAATGGTTTGATTTTACAACTGTAAGTACTTACCTACTTAGTTACTATACCTACAATACTGAGAAATCGGCATAACTAAACGTAAACAAAACAATAGCGGCAAATCAATTGATAGATCAAAAGTAGGTTCCTACCTAATATATTCTAGTAGGAAATTAGGCCTACCTACCTACTTTCTCTGTGTGATAGAAAAATAAGTAACTAGGTACTTAGGTATCTCATCATCAAGTAAAAATTATATGCTAGAATAAGTGACTAGCTTACCTTTCCTGTTCATCAGGTAATCTGAACAGAGATAATTCTGGAATCGATGAATTATTGAGACACCCAAACACACAGCAATACGTTCTCCTGCGACTGTCAGACATTTTTTATTTATTTAGCGGTGACGCGCGAACCTCGTGCAGTGTTAGCCCCGACTGGCGCACTGAGAAACGGGTCGAGACTTGTTAAAGTGTGCGTGCGTCGACGCATAGATACTATGGCGCACACATACAAGCCGCGCGCGGTGCGTTTGTATGAAGATAAACTACTACCCCTGTTTATACTATGCTTAGATGATAAGAAGAAAAAAATGTTATATGATAATACCTTTTCATCGGTGGGGGAAGCGGCTATAGATTTTTAAATATGTAAAAAAAAACTGTTGCATGGACATCCTCGAGCGCGTCAGATATTGATAGCATCAATGCCCTACGTATTTTTAATAATGTACGTATGTTAATCTGATCGTTTGCATGATGAGGGTGGTTGTATGTAAGGGTTGAAAATGAAAAAAAATAAAAAATAATCGAGCGCATCAGATTTTCTAAGGGAGTGTTAAGTGCACTAAAAAAGAAGCTCTCATTCACTAATCTGACGATTTCGATGGGACGCAAACTCGCGGGCATTTTCATAATGTGCAAAAAAAAATCGCCATTTTGAAATACTCAAGCGCGCCAGATTATGATATATATGGTTCATCTTTATGTTCTAAAGGTACTATCTCATAATCTGACGATTATCTAGAGGGATTCGCCTGACCTGACAAAAAAAAATTAGAAAAACGGTTCACCCTAAAGGCCATCCCTGCAACTTCTCGCTAATTCCATTGCTTAAAATTGTACTTATGACATTTTTGAGCTCAAAATATAATTTATGTGATATTTTGAGCTCGCTGAGTTCAAAGAAATAATAATTCTATGCATTTGAGCTCTCCCAGCTCGAAAGTCTGATAGAAGTTTCATAGGACACTATTTTTGGAATTTTCAAACCGCATTAACTTTTGAATGGATCAAGCAATTTTCACCCGTTGGCGGCATTCGACGCAGTTTTATCATCCTCCTAAGTAATTTTCTAGTTTTAATTGATCGAACCAAAAATTTCGGAGTAGTCCCGAAAAAACACTTTTTCGGGTTTCTTTCGTTCACGATATCTCTCGAACGGATCAACTGATTTGGACCAGCATGGTGGCGATCGACGTGGTTTTTCAAGCTCAAGAGCGGATTAGTTTTGTAGTTGATCGATAAAGCCGTTTAAAAGTTATTCCAAAAAAAACCACTTTCAAAAAAAAAAATCTTATTTTCTTTGAGATTTTTCAATATTTCTTAAAATCTATCAGTCCAAATCGGTTCAAATTCACAAGAAATTTAATTTTAAGGGAATTCTTTAGAACGCCGTTTAGTAGATTCCGATCGGTTTATTTGTTCAAAAGTTATAAGCGAGTCACATAGTCACACACATACGTACAGACATAGTGACAACATCGCGGGGGTAGTCAGGGAAGCTTCCTTGAAATGACCTTAAAACGTCGAGATCTGATGAAAACTAGATTTTTACAAAACGGGATGAAAACAATAACTTCCCGATTTTTGAAAATCTTCGATTTTCTTAGCGGGAAGTTAATTTTTTTTTTATTTTTTTTTAAATCGTTGATCTTAATTAATTGAAAAGCTCAGGAAGAGAAAGAGTGAGAGAGGAATAGAAACGTGGAGAAGGAAATGTAGGCATCACGCAGCGGCACGCATTTAACTTTATCGACGAATTTTTGTTATGTCGGCTTGCGGAAATCGTCAGATTATATATTTTTCATTATTCTTGAATTATTTCCTTCAAAATAAAAAAAAATTAGCTGCGCTCGAGAATGTCAAGATGACGTTTTTTTTTACAACTTTGCTGCCCTCCCCTTTCTTTACGTCACTCTCAAATTGCCAGATTAGTGGAATATACACTTTTTAGGATGTAATTAACTCACCCTACCTTAATCTGACGCGCTCGAGAATTTCTGATGGTCAATTTTTTTTACTAATCTGATCCTGTATCCTTCACGGGCGGCCTCATATATGAGCCTCATGTTTGGTGGAGGTACTTAACCGGGTACAAGGTATCCCCCTGTATATTAATCTGCCGCGCTTTAGAAAATCCCGAAATCCTCGCTTGGGCTCCCCTACTATTTTTCGTGCGTGCAGCCGGCGGGCGTTCATCCATTATTATAAGACGTTATCACGTCATTAAAAATACAGTAGATTTCAGAATCACCTCCTTGTTTTGCAGAACATGATCTTTTATAATATTTATAGCTCGAAAATGGATGGACGCTCAATTTTAACAAACAAACTTTAAGTGGAATGCCAATTTGGAGTACAGTTTGTATTTTACTCCTTTTATTAATTTTATTCGTGTCCCTTTTTGATGGATTTAATTTCACAGAAAATGTAAACCTTTTTTATTAGACTTACAATTAATTTTGGGAGTATCGAATTCTTTATTTCGAAGAATTTCATAACGTTATGCGGAATTAAATAATGAAAACTGAGTACTTCATCGTTTATTTTGATTACATTGCTTTTAATATAACGATGTTGGTAAATGGGTGATCAACGCCGCAATTTTGATCGCAAATAGGTAACTTAAATGTATCGTTTTATATTTATTGGAATTAATGCAACATGGCAAATGCAATCTCAACCAGTCATCCTATGACCAAAATAAAAAAAAATCTGAACCAAAACATCGAAGACATGTGACTTTCACCAACCCGCACTTGGCCCGCGTGGTGGATTACGGCCCAGTCCCTCTCCTAGAGAGAAGGCCTGTGTCCCAGCAGTGGGAACATTAAAAGGCTGATTATGCATCCTTTGGGTTAAAAGAGACAGTTGTGTACTGTCCTCTTTTAACCCAAGTACCCTAGCATCTTGTACACAAGTGTGATTTTGTGAATTTATAGGAATGTCCTTAAACAATATTTTATCACCATCGTCAGAATGCTAAGCCCGACTTCGCCCGCTACCTGGGCATAGGTCTCTCATTTATCTGTGCCAATCCATACAGTCCTGTGTCACCCTCATTTAGGTTGTCAACATATTTACCCACGACGGAAACAATGTCGTTTGACCATCTCGCTGCTGGATGACCAAACTTCCATTCAGTCCTTAGACGTCACTCGGTCAGTGGCGTATTCAACCTGTCACCACCGCGCTTAGTCATGCGTTCTGCCCAACTTCATTTGAATTCCACAACTCGTTTTCCAACGACGATGGAAAACGAGTTGTGGAATTCAAATTAGGGCTGTGATTGTAGTCGACGGCTCCTACTTCAGAGTGGTTTGAAAAAAATAAAACCGACTTCTAAACAAAAAAAACCAAAAAGTATATAATAACTTTAATTTCGGAACTCGGTGTTTTTGGTTGCTTTTTTGTTGTTGAACACACCGACTTCCGAAATTAAAGTTATTTTATACTTTTTGGTTTTTTTTGTTTAGAAGTCGGTTTTATTTTTTGTAAAAAGTTTTTTTTATTTTTCACTTTTTAGTGGTACCTACACCCCCTCCCCTCCCCCCACCTAAACGAACCAATCACATTGGTGAAAAAAAAACGTACCTACTGCTCCTTTACAGAGTAAACTAGGAGGTCGTCAATGTAGACAATGTAGATATTTTTTTAGATTTTTGTTGATTTTTCGAAAATCGCTTGGTCGATTTTGATAAAATTTTCATGGGACCATTTGGGAAGTATACCCTTTCCAACAAAAAAACAAATCGGTTGACAAGCGACGGAGTTATGCGCGAACAAACAATAAAAAAAAAAAAAAAAAAAAAAACATACAAACATCCGAATTGAGAACCTCCTCCTTTTTTAGAAGTCGGTTAAAAATAAACATATCTGTAATAATATCACATATAATATCACATCCCTGTTGACGAAGAATCTTGTCGGCGAAGTGTCCCGTCGAAGTAAAGTATTGTCGGTGTTCAGTGTGTCGGTGTAGGTAGTGTTTGTCGTCGTTTAGTAGTACGTTCGAAACAATATCAGAGAACCCAAGTAAAAACGTTTAAAGAGAGATGATTGTTTACCAATTTTAATAGTGAACACTTTACCAGCACGGGTAGCTTCATCGGCTGAACAGATTTAGATGAAACTTAGCAGACGAGCACACCTGGAGTAGGAGATAAATTTGTATCCTAGTAAAACGCCTTTGCGGTAAAATAAAACATTTTTGACACGGATAAAACAGCGGGTAGAAGCTAGGTCTCATATTTCCGGTATTTTTGTTTTGTAGGTCTAATAATTGCAAGTTTGATTATATTTCAGTCTAATTTTAATGTTGCAATCGTGTGGTACAATCAATGTAAAAAACTAATTAAATTACAATAATGGAATCGTTACTATGTGGTTCAATATTTACACCAATTACGATAAAATAAGAGCAGGTAATTAAAAACCGGAACTATTTAACTAGTGCCCATTAAAAAGTAATTTATTTGATTTATTTTTCCAGTAAATTCTGTCTAATATTGAGGAAATCAGTATTTCTGTCTATAGTTCGCAATCCATGAAAAGATATCGAGTATTTACGTATCAGTTCCAGAAAGGATGGACTAAAGAGTATCGAATAGGAGTCAGTACATTTGAGACGAACTTGTATCTATGGGAGGTTGCCCACTTCGAATTTTTGAAACGATAGTAACAACCGTGTTTCATAAATGCGACCTCTTTATCGTTAAATTTTGAACGTTTGTCGCATTTGCAACATGTAGCTGCATTGTTGCAAACGCGCGAGCAGAATCGTGATTACGTGAATGCAGCTAAGTATACGAACAGTAAGAGCATCGCGACTTATTTGCGACTGTATCGCTGCGAAAAGTCAACCTGAGCCTATAGATAAAGCGATATTATATCAGCGTTAACTATTAGCGAAAAGTCGAAAAATGTACGATATTGACTTGCAAATAAAACTGGTAAATGTGTATGTAGCTTACGCGGAGCGATGTATTTTCTGTATTACAATCTGTCAACTAAAGCCAAGGAACAACTAGCGCCACTAGCGGCAATAAATGTAACTAAGTATATTTTTTACAGACTTGGATACTGGGCATTACAGCCATCCTTTCGACTATCATTAACGATCACACTTTGTCTCCAGCCATAGGGCGATCAGCGTGACCAAGTGTTTGTAAATAAAGCGGTGTACAGCAAGATAATAAATCATATCTTCGCAGTCTGTAATACGCTTCTAATACTGCCTTAAAATTCAGGCGGATCCACAGCACAAACTTAGCTAACACACTACTAAAGTCAATTTAATAACACCAAAATGATATTTATGAATAAATAATTGATTCTAATGTACATTATGTTTTTTAAATATCTTAGTATATTAACTTTGTTAATTTTTATATCATCTAATTGGGTTTCGTGGGCATTTTCCAAACAATTGACGTCAAAGTAATTAAAACCTTAATTTATTTCGTCTGTGATATTCTTATGTGACACAAATTATTAGCTAATTTTTTGTTTTGAAAATTAATGTTGTGGAATCGAGATAATTTGAATCCATTGCCACTCATAAATAGACTCTAACTTTGTGTAGCTTAAATTGATTTTAGACCATTGTATTGACCATTTGTATTAAAAAGGCCCCAAAAACTGGCCAAGTGCGGGTCGCACCATGCACTTTATAAAAATACATAATTCCCCCCATAACCAACATGAAAATGACACCCATCGTATGTCAACAAATATTCATCCATGGCGCTAACTTTAATTTTGTTTCAAGCCCAGTTTCAATATGCGAACCCAACAAGACCATGGTGAAATTAAGGGCTCATGGTTTTACTAACTTATCCAAAAAAAGTATTGGTTGCAAAGAAATTTAAACTTTGTAATGCATGAAAAAGAGTTTATTGTTCTATTTAGAATACTATGTACTAGGTAGTTTGTAGGCTATTATATTATATGTTTGATTAGAGTCAACAGTAACACAGAGTTTGTAATCAAGCACTGCAATGTTCTGGCATTCGATAGCCACTGGCGTGTCGATCTGGCAATTATTGAAATAAAACCTATAGCTTTGATGATACCTTTTACCCTATTTTTATTTATTTTTTGGATTGGAAATCATCAAATGACTTCTCCCGTTCTGGGCAGAGCGGAAGGGACAGTCAGACTCTTACTGACTAAAACCCACCCGTGATCCTTCTTGTGCTCTTTGCGTTCCAAGGCTGCGTTGACTCTTTCGAACAAATTCCGCAACCTCCACCTTTTACCCTTTAAGTATGGTTCGGTGAGATAATTTTCCACCTCAACGCGGGCGAAAACTGTTAAATTATATTCTAACAGCGAAGGACATCAAGGAAGGCATGTGGAAAATCGCTCTCTGCATTCGCATTGGTACTTTTCCTAATGAAAGGTCACCCGAGGTCATAGCTAATGATAAAATTCCTACAGCTGCGCGATGATGATACTGCGCACTAAAGAAAAACTTTTGGGAAAACAAAAGAGCTTTGTGTTCATGATTTAGCGGTTTGTAGACCGTCACTGTTTTTTTTATCAGACTTTTCCATTACTTGAATTTATCATTAGAGATCATTTCAATCCATCTCCACTAACTAAACTATCGACTGTAATTTTGGGTTTCAAATTAAGTGATCATTTGTATTAAAAAGCTCTAAAAAGCATGGGTGGCGACGGTTCTGAATTTTATAGTGTATGATACCTATACGAGTAGAGTTTGCTGATTAACTGGAAAACTGGACGAATATCTCGAATATCTGTATTCAAGTTGATACAGTTTTTTAAGTGATTTCTGTGAGAAAATTATAACGTTTTATAACATGCAAACGGGCGGAAAAAAACAATTTTAACATATTTAAGTTCACCATTTCATCTAGTCATAATCTGTGATTTTATTTTTTTAGTAGAATTATTGGCCGCCAGTTAAAAAAAAATCTTTTAATATTAGTTCGAGTCAGATTTGTTCTGGTCTGGTTCTGGTTCTTGGCCCCGTAAGTGTTTCGTTTTCATTGAACCCACAAAACTTTGTTAGACGACTTACTGGAGTCATCTTATCTTATCTCAGTAGATTTAGATACCAATGTACCTACTTAGCATACCATCATAACTTTTAGTATTAAATAAACAGCATTTAAAGATATAGTTACACTTAAGTATCTCTTCACTATCCTCAATTTGTGTTGTTTCAAGTAGCCAAATTCAAGACACACTATCTTACTTTCGATGTTTAAATCTGAGTAGTTCAAGACTTAAGTAAGCATCGTTGAACAATACCAATGAGTCTGGTGCATTGAAATCAAAGTGTCAATTACGGACTTGTAAAGTTAAGAATATTTGACATACATGTCACTTTTAGAAGTTAAGAATAAGCATTTGACTCACTGTGTAATATTGTCAGAATAAGCAGGGTGACTGGGTTTTTTACTGCAATTTATAACACGGGATTTCCTAGAGCTTCACGATGAAAACCTGCAACATTACTGAGTACTAAAAGTTTCTTAAATTACAATACATTTTAAGAAAGCTTATTAAACTTGGGTGTGGCTTCTGTAATTTGTACGCAAAAGGATTCTCATGATCATTCTCATGATCATGCATTGATTTCGAGTAAAATGCCTCGATAAAAAAGTTAATAAAATCATTGCTTGAAATTTACTGCTTGCTTAATTTCCAAAATGATCATATTTTTTGATAAATTTTTATTCGAGGGATTTATTCGTTTAAAAGCTGTTAGAAAAGTATCAGTATACTTTCCAGAGTGGAGTAAAATTCCCACAGCTAGCAGTTTTTGATCTTTATTATTTTTTCTTCCAAAACTTCAAAAAAAAAAAACAAAAAAGTTTATTACTCGGAATAAAACAATTTATTTTTCTAGAAATAATAATAATTAGGTACTCAAAACTCGAAGCATTTATTTCAATT
Source organism: Hecatera dysodea (assembly GCA_905332915.2). Classification (NCBI taxonomy): domain Eukaryota; kingdom Metazoa; phylum Arthropoda; class Insecta; order Lepidoptera; family Noctuidae; genus Hecatera; species Hecatera dysodea. The sequence goes on along the minus strand of HG995289.1, from coordinate 6,713,091 downwards.
AAGCAGGCACTTTTGAATTGTCAAGGTTGAAAGAAGTACTTACGCATCATTTAGGTAAATGTGTGTTTTAACTTCAACATAAATTATACTTAACACGTACACGTACTATACCTACACATACATATATGTATCTAAGAGCCACCGCTAAAAATGCTAAACCATGCTATTGTAGTCTAAACGAATATTTAAGCTAAGATAAAATATAAGGTATAGAGAGTTCCTAATATAGTATTATTGTATTTATTTTAGGAATACATAAGTTTAGCTATGTATTTAAAGCTTCCTCGTTCCTACATAAATTTATTTATTTTGCTGTGCCCGACAGGGTCCATAATGGACACAATTACTTTTTCTTTAACTTGCCCCCTAACTACACATTTGGAATGCAAATAAAGATTGATTATTGAGAGAGATAACTTTGGATAAACTCGGATTACGCATAAGACGTTTCACGTACATACATATGTAAATATCTACTCCTCTGGGGTTGCGTCCCTCATACAGCCAACCGGATTTTTTAAAATGAGTTTCTGTTCGGCTTATAACCATCGCATTAGGCTTACCAACTTATTTTTCACCCGCGTAATTCCCGTTCCCGTGGGAATATGGGGATAAAATATAGCCTATGCTACTCAGGGTGAATGTAGCTTTCTTGAAATCGGTCCAGTAGTTTTTGAGTTTATTCGTTACACACAAAAATACAAATCGTTCCTCTTTTGATTCACACAAACATTGCATCGTGACGTTAATGAGCTTTCCGCGCCGAAGCGCAAACGTAGGGCCAGTCGGCCACGAATATATTATCTCACCCAAATCTTTACAGATTACGAAAGTTTATACTTTCTTTCAACTAAATGAATGTTAGCTAACAGAGAAAGGAGGTTTGATACGAGTTAGCACGTCATGTTTAGAACATTGGTTCCCAACCCGTTTACTTGGACGTGGACTTGACAATCTATTTTGGCCCCTGCAAAGCAGGAGCTAAAAAGGAGATTGTAAGTCCTCATCTCTACATATCTTTCTTGTGCTGACACCGATAGGGTCCACGTTGTATAATTTAGAAAATATTCACTACCTTTTTTAAGTATGGGAATTTTCAAATGACTTCTTCCGCTTCGGGCGAAGCGGAAGGTAGTGTCACACTCTTACTGAGTAAAACCCGTGTTCCTCCTAACGCCCTGTGCGTTCCAGGGCCGCGGTGGCTTTTTCGAACAAATTCCGCAACCCTAGCAGGCATTGACTCTATGGGGCCCCGTCTTTTTTGCTGACATCTTTTGAGGTGTGCGTGGGACACGACATGCCGTCAACCCGGACGTGGTTTTTTATCGGACGGCGAGCCAACCATCGCTCGCCATCCGCAGACCCAAAATGTTTACTACTTAAGCCTATATTGTGGAATGCAATAATGAATTGAGTATTGAACAAAATTTGGTCTGCGAAAGGTTTTAAAAACTTTCGCAGACCATAATTTGCTCAATTAAAAAAAAATACAATCTTTTCAGCTAGCGCGCGCTAGCTAGCGTTTCCTAGGTAATTTTCTTTATTTTTTATTGCAAAGAATAGTTATACTACAAGTTTTGAATATCTGTATGATATAAGTTTTATTTTTAGACTAGCTTCTGCCAGTGACTTCGTCCGCGTGGAATAGTTACTTTACCCCCGATTTTGAAACTCTCAGCCCGATCGGTTTAAAATTGACAAAAGATAGACATGCTGTTTCGGGATATTTTTTAGATAATTTTATGTAGAACATTTCCGTAATACATGATTTCTATGTAACTTTAACCATTAAGGCTACACACGCGACGGAAGCTTAAAAAATGGAGTAACTTCTTCCGTTTTCCCAACATTTTCCTTCACTGCTCTGCTCCTATTGATTGTAGCGTGATGAAAAGTATATTATAACCTGCCCAGGAGTATGAAGAATAATTGCACCAAGTTTCGTTAAAATCTGTCGAGTAGTTTTTGTTTCTATAAAGAACATACAGACAGACAGACAGACAGACAGACAGAAAGACAGACAGACAGACAAAAATTTTACTGATTGCATTTTTGGCACCAGTATCGATCACTAATCACCCCCTGATAGTTATTTTGAAAATATATTCCTTGTACAGAATTTACCTCTCTACAGATTTATTATAAGTATAGAAGACTAGGTCAATTTTCTTTATTTTTTATTGCAAAGAATAGTTATACTACAAGTTTTGAATATCTGTATGATATAAGTTTTATTTTTAGACTAGCTTCTGCCAGCGACTTCGTCCGCGTGGAATAGTTACTTTACCCCCGATTTTGAAACTCTCAGCCCGATCGGTTTAAAATTGACAAAAGATAGACATGCTGTTTCGGGATATTTTTTAGATAATTTTATGTAGAATATTTCCGTAATACATGATTTCTATGTAACTTTAACCATTAAGGCTACACACGCGACGGAAGCTTAAAAAATGGAGTAACTTCTTCCGTTTTCCCAACATTTTCCTTCACTGCTCTGCTCCTATTGATTGTAGCGTGATGAAAAGTATACTATAACCTGCCCAGGAGTATGAAGAATAATTGCACCAAGTTTCGTTAAAATCGGTCGAGTAGTTTTTGTTTCTATAAAGAACATACAGACAGACAGACAGACAGACAGACAGACAGACAGACAGAAAGACAGACAAAAATTTTACTGATTGCATTTTTGGCACCAGTATCGATCACTAATCACCTCCTGATAGTTATTTTGAAAATATATTCCTTGTACAGAATTTACCTCTCTACAGATTTATTATAAGTATAGATTACCTCTCTACAGATTTATTATAAGTATAGATTATCATGATATCATTTTCTTCTTGTTGCCTAGCAACACATAAATCAATGTGATATCGGGACAAATAAAGGTTGGGAGCCACTGTGTTAGAAGATTGGAGATGCTAAATAATTTGTTTAAACTTCTCTTGTCTTGAGGAAGATTGTCGTTTGAAAAATCATTGTGTTTTGAGGAAAGATTAGCTGTTTGTTTATGTCCAGCGAGAAACTGCAAATATAAAAAGTTTTTCGTACCTACCTAATAATCTTATCATGTTATCATACTTCCAACTAACGCTATCCTACTACTACTAATACTGTACTGTACTGTATTAAGTTTTGTGTTGATGGATGGATGAATAGCTGAATGGCTGGATGTTTGTAACTCTTTTACACAAAAAAGATTTAGATGACACTTTACATTATATATAGTTTTAAATACATCAGCATAACAGATTGGCTATTATTTATTACTGGGTAAGGACTAAATAAACGCGGACGGAGCCGTTGGCTCCAGCTAGTTTCTCAGCATAAACTTTTTCATTAGTTTCGCTCAAACTAGTTAAAATTTTAATTAAATGCATATTTGTTTTTTGATAAATTGGTTGCATGAAATTGGTTGCAATTCAGAATACACGAACACTGTTTTCTAAAATAACACGTATGGAATTGCTTTTGGACTTTTGAGTGATGTTAGATTCCATTCCATTTCAACTCAGTTGGTGAGGATACCGAAATTAATATATAAACAAAAGAAGGAATGAATAAATCAAAATGAGTTTATGTTGCCGATTTGTAACCACGAACGTTATTTTACTAAAACATTCACGATCGGAATTTAAAGTTTGCTGCGCCCACACATAATTCTGGGGCAGTGGCGGACTGAGTCCGTCAGAGGCCCGGTACGGCAAAGCCGAATGAGGCCCCTAGTTTAAGAAGTTGAATTAGTTATTTTACAAGGTTTTTATTCAATTCAGGGTTGTGTATAAGTGTTTATGTTTATTTAGTTTAAAAAAAAAACATAAAAATATATTTAAAAAACTCATAAGTACCTATATCAAATTTCAAAATCTTAAAATATCATACCTAATAAATATTATTGAAAGTGAAGTTTAAATTAGACTTAAATAAACATACATAGTATATGGATGGTAAAATTTATTTAAAAAAAGGTGTCGTATTTATTTATTCGTATTTCGTTCATTCATATGGAATAATATTAGTATGGAACTTTCCTACTCCAAACCACCTCTTAGATAGGTACTAATCATATTTTTAAAGCCTTGTTAAGGATTTGATTAAGGCAACATGAAATCGTTTGGAGGTCCATCAGGACTAGAGGCTCGGGGCGCGTCGCCTATTTTCTTTTTTTTTTCGGGATGGGACATCATCAAATGACTTCTCCCGCTCTGGGCGTAGCGGAACGGAGTGTCAGACTCTTACTGACTAAAACCCACCCGTGATCCTTCTAGTGCCCTTTGGGTTCCAGGGCGACTCTTTCGAACAAATGCGCCGCCACTTCTAGCCCCACTCGCACCACTTTAGTCCGCCACTGTTCTAGGGTCGTTGCCCGTGGCTCTGATAACAGTAAATAACACATCCCTCTAGACACAATAGGTTTATAAAAAAATTACGTCGTACTTTGTTCATTTTCTTTGGAGCTTTTTATAACATAATGTCTGGCTGTTTATTCTGTGGTATACTGAACTTTATGCTGCAATTGCAAAGTTGCTTTTACTTTATAACGGCATCATTACAAAATGTAAAATGTTGAAGCGTTAGGGTGCCTATGGTAGGTATATATATATACCTACATCTACATTTTGCCTAAAATATTTAAGTCATATATATTCGGGGGCCCATTGCCATCTATCGGGGACAGCATCAGATTTCAGGCAGTTATTAATTTATAACGAACCACAATTTTGGGGTCGACCATGTCTTATTAGTTTTACTAGGGGGTAGGATTCTTGATAGTTCTTACGCAAGATCACAAAAATGCGCAAAATTAAGAAATAAAAAAGCTTTAGCGAGGTAAAGAAGTTTAGTGCCGCATCGGGGCTGATATGGAATGGCTGGACGTCGATGACGTCACAATCCTGAATAACCAACGACACCTTTTAGTATTAGAGATGTTCCAGGCGCAGATCCATTTTCCGAGTGGGTTTTAAGTCCATGGAATGAAAATCTTATCTATGTAACGATGTATGATTAAAATCAAAGATTATCAAATAAATAAAATAAAATTACTAAATAGTACCTTTGCAGGAACAAACAATTGCCATGTTTATTTTTCAGAGTAACAGTTTTAAGGGATGTCCCTTAAAACTGTTACTCTGAAAAATAAACATTACTTATAAAACAAACCATAGTTGCATTCGACATGAATACATGTTTGATTAATAAAACAATCCTCAAGTCCTTTAGATTCTTAAGAAATAAATATTAAATATCTAGCAAAAATAGTCTCATCACCACTGCTCTCAAAACCGTCAAGAAAAACATCGTGAGGAAACCGGCCTGTCCTAGAGTAAAAAAATTCGAAGACATGTGACATTCACCAACCCACACTGGGACCGCGTGGTGGATTACGGCCCATTCCCTCTCCTAGAGACGAGGTCTGTGTCCCAGCAGTGGGAACATTAAAAGGCTGATTATGCTTTATGCTACGCTAAAAATAGTCTTACCTACGTAGTAAATGAATGGCGCCTTACTGAAAAAAATCGAGTCAATACGAAAAAACTTTTTTGCGACCGACCCGGGAATCAAACCCTCATGTTCAGTAGTAGCGCTGGGGTCCCTAAATCACGTATCTCAATTTTAACTGGAAAATTGTGCTCATACAACGCGTAACACAATAAACGGAATACCTCTTAAAGGGTCATCGTACTCATCATTATGAACAAGTTTTCCTATGGGACCAATATTGAAATTGGGACTAAAAAATCGACTGCCCCATATATATATTTTTTATGACTATGTAGGTCAATCTGTTTTTACTTTATTGACTCAATCTACTCTTTACAATATTTTATAGTGAATTGATTTATGATTTCCATGTTGGATAATTATTTTTTTCTCGTACCTTTGTCATGTAATGACTTTGCATACTATTGTATAAATTCGAGTTCTTAAAACGCAACAGAGAGATGTGTTGCTGGGGAGTTTGTTGCGCCACTTCTTCTTCCCAGCTAAAACACTAGGAAGTGGTGACGGGTGGGCGTTTTGGGGGACTGTCTTTATGTAAAATTTGACGTTCAAAAGGTGCTGTCTCTCAGCCTAGTTTGAATAAATGACTTTTGATTTTGATTTACATGTAGGAGCATTACTCGACAAAATTTATTCGGGTACAGGTTTTATATACCAAAAATAGTTTGAACTTCAGCCTTATCTCAGGGCACCAAACTATTCTGAAGAGACTTATTATCATAACTGCTATACAAAATATTATTATTATACAAGCCAATCACTATCACTAGCAAACTAAATACTCGAAGAAAATCTTCTTACAAAAACATGACACTGTCTCTTGACGTCAATACATAGTTTTTGTTAACTTGTGACAAAGTTTTGTATCTGTCATTAATCCGACAGGGCAGTTTTTGTGGGGTCAAAGTGTTACTTAAGACGTCTGGCATGGCATGTATGTACTAGGTAAGCCCTATCTTGCAAAAGTTATTTTTAGTGACAGACGTCTTTTGATAGATACTTATGGGTAGCAGTGAGTTTTTGCTTCTGTTTTGGAATTTGGTCAGATGACATGTATTTCATAAAGTTACAGTATCTGACGATGTTGTTTTTGTATAGATTAGTATATTAACTGCTTCTTTAGACATGTAGCTACCAGGGTTGCGAAATTTGTTCGAAAGAGTCACCGTGGCTCTGGAACGCAAAGAGTATGAGGAGGAACACGGATGGGTTTTCGTCAGTAAGGGTCTTACACTCCCTTCCGCTCAACCAAGAGCGGAAGAAGTCACTTGTTGATTTCCCACTCTTAATTAATGTACATGTAACCAATTTATCTTACTCTAAAAAAGCTTAACACCCTTGCGCGTCCTTAGAGAGTTATAATATTCTAGCAGCGCCTCGCGGTTTCTCCCAGTTTCCATTTCCGTGGGAATATGGAGATAAAATATAGCCTATGTCACCTGGGGATAGTATAGCTTCCCAACAGTGAAAGAATTTTTCAAATCGGTCAAGTAGTTTCGGAGCCTATTCAATGCACATGCACAAAAAAGCATTCAAATCTTTCCTCTTCATAATATTAGTGTAGATTTTATTGTACACCAAAAATATTTATTCTTTGGCGGTACCTTATCTCTCTTACCATTGTTAACGATATCTATCCGACAAACGTGAGATGGACTGAAAGAACTTAAAATAAATAGGGGTTAGTTTGCGATGTGACAACAGCTTTTTCGTCAAATGACTTCAACTCTGGGTAGAGAGGAAGGGAGTGTCAGACTCTTACCAATTCAAACCCACTATGTACTGCTAGTACCAAAATAAATTAAACTTAAAATCGAACTGCTCAAGCAATAAATAATGGCTACTTCCCGATATGTCACATTCCCGATTCGACAATATGTCAAAAGTTTTAAGAACAACTGAACACAAGTGGCGTTTGGTCAAGATTTTGATCTTCATACATTCATTCCCGATTCGTCAACATTTGAGAATGCCTATATTCTTTCCCGTTTGGTCAACCTTTTGTTTGGCAAGTACAATCATTAATGTATTTCATTTCACAAATTCCATATTGGTATGTTTTTATATTTGTTTTTTTTCCCTAGTGTCTCTTTTAGAAGGTTAAGAATTTTCAAAATCACATAAAATGTGAATAATGATTACGGATCTCCTGGTTGCCAGGCTAATCCTATCCACCTCGAGGCCCACAATAACCAGTTCCTTTATAATCTCAAATAAACTGTTGGGTTTATGTAGGTATTGGGAATATACAGGGTGTATCAGTAGTGCGTTGTTTTATTTAAGGGCGTTCAGGAAAAGGTACAAAAAAAAAAGATTTTCATGACTTCGACCACAAAGAACGATTAAAAAGTTTAGATTAAAATGATTTAGCAGTTTATAACATTTGGGGGTATTTACTTTAGTTCAATCACAGCTTTCATGTCGCCAACTGCATCAGACTGCTTGAAAAGTCATTTGTTTGGAACTTCTTAGTCGTTTTATTTGAAAAACGTCACTTTTTTAACCGACTTCTAAATAAGCAGGAGGTTCTCAATTCGGATGTTTGTATGTTTTTTTTTAATTTTTTTTTTATTGTTTGTTCACGCATAACTCCGTCGCTTGTGAACCGATTTGAAAAATTCTTTTTTTGTTGGAAAGGGTATACTTCCCAAATGGTCCCATGAAAATTTTATCGAAATCAACCAAGCGGTTTTCGAAAAATCTAAAAAAAATATCTACATTGTCTACATTGACGACCTCTTAGTGTACTCTGCAAAGGAGCAGTGCTTTTTTTTACACCAATGTGATTGGTTCGTTTAGGTGGGGGAGGGGAGGGGGTCGAAGTTTTTTATTTTTCACTTTTTAGTGGTACTTACACCACTAAAAAGTGAAAAATAAAAAACTTTTTAACAAAAAAATACAACCGACTTTTACACAAAAAATCAAAAAAGTGCAAAATACCTTTAATTTCGGAAGTCGGTGTTCAAAAAACGAAAAAGCAACCACAAACACCGAGTTCCGAAATTAAAGTTATTTTGCACTTTTTTGATTTTTGTGTAAAAGTCGGTTGTATTTTTTTGTTAAAAAGTTTTTTTGGTAAGTTATTTTTCCTTGATATACAATCAACTACCTGAACTACCCAACAACACCTTTAAATATGACCACGCACTTCTGGAACACCCTGTATACAAACGTTTTTTATTATAATTTCTTATTAAAAGGACAAACAAAACTGGTTGAAAACATGTTTCTAGTCGAGTTATTTGGTGATCGTGGCGTGGTATTAAATTTATTGCTACGTTGAAATACCTTTATTCGCCTTCTTTTGATATCCTCCTTTAAAACTTTAAGATGATGAATACATGTGTTTTCCTGCATGAATCTGATGTTATGTTTTCGTTTGAACCTTTCAGGATGCGTTTTTAGACAAAGTTGCCTAATACAAGTAATACATTATTATCAGTTTTTCTTTGGGCCTTTTATTTTCGTTCCTTCAACGTGCAGGGTCATATGCAACAGCGCCATCATTTTCCTCATATGCATTCCATAACAATTAATTAATGTTTTGCGGAAGTTTTTTTTTTATAATATACTGTATCGGTCTTTGACCCATTACAGTGATAAGAATCGGAACCGGAGCTCTATTAAAAAGTAAGTAAATGTGTCAGTAGTCGATTATTTTTTTATCTGTATCAACTGAGAATTGTGCAATAAGTATCTGCAGTGCGATTCTGTAAACATCTCGCGTTTTAGCTTGGGTGAAGTGATACAAAATGAACTGTAAGTCCATACAAATAAGATACAATGGTAGCTCACTTCATGCTCATTCCTAAGCTTGCACGGTGAGGTTTTGACAGAATAACCCGGCTTTACAGAACATTTGCAACTTGATACTAGTTTATTTGACTGCTTTCTTGGCTTTTTCAAACCCGAAAGTTTGCTCTCTCATTTGTGGTAGTGTTTCAATCAATCTGTTTAACCTATTCTCAACTGTTTTTGGGTCTACTTAATATAACCACATACCTAATCTTACTGCTTATATGGATTTGCATAAAGTGTTGTGTGTGGTGTAGTGGTGTACTTGTTATATAGATATTCGTGTTTAGGTTAATGTCTAATAGGATGTTTCTAAAACATAATTATAGTATGTACATCGAAATCATATCCAAATCACTAGTGATTTAAACACGCTTTATCAGACAACCTGTATACTACGGACTATTTCATGGGAAACGCAAAAGTACAGTTGTGGAATAAAACAAAAAGAAGTAAAAAATAAGAATAACATTTATTTATTCAATCATTTTGACGGGTAAAGCCCCTTGTCCACTGGTTCCGCTGACGTCTTGTAACCGGTCTCGACCACACTCGACCTGAGGACAACACAAAATACACTTTTAGACTTTCTATTCGACAAAATTGTTTATGATATTCCCGTTAACTGTGTTTGTTTGTTCGGTGGTCGTGTTAATAACAGATGAGTTATTAAGGGCAATGTAGATGAGGTAGTTATGGCAACGAATGAGGATGAAGAAATCAGAGTAATGAGTGAAGTTGTCTTGAATTTTTAGATAGTAACTTTCGAATACTTTCGTGTATATGGACGTGAATAGTTTGGGTATTCCCAACTTTCTGTAACGAGATGCAAGTAGAAGCATACTAGTAAAACGCATGTGAGAACGTTGGCGAACATCTTTCAATTTGATTTATTAATTGCTTTTTGTATCTATTCATTTTATACTCTAAGATCGCTTAAATATGTATTTGAAACAACGAACGAAAGGATAAATTTGGAGAAGAGATTTAACAAAATTAATACTTCATTGGTGTTATAGTTATTACATGAGCATGAATGATTTTCTGCTCAAGCCTTAATATGTTAATTCTTTTGAATGGAATACCCGGACACGATACCGCATTTTATTCTGTTTTTTCAATGCTTAACGTGGGAATCCACAATAATGCAAGAAACTATAAAATTTTCTACACAATGGCCGTTTTAATTACCGTGGTCAGATTGGGTTTTCCAAATAGTTCTACAGTAACGCAAATGGCACGAAAACATTCCTAAAAGTTCTACCGCGTGCTGACTGGCTTGAAGTAATCCATTAAAACTCTGATTTAGCTTTGTCGACTTTGGCTCACAACCGTTAAATTTCGATTCAGTTAATATCAATTCGGTTACGATCTGTTTTGGTAAATCTTTGGGGTTTCTCTACACATTTTATTGCCCATAACTATAAAGTATTCATGATAAACTAAAATCATTTGATGAAATATTACATATTCCTATGTTTGACTATCTACGATGCCAGAAACTGTTCACGTTACGTTATTAACATTCGTTGACTTATATTTGTTGACAGCTATTTTAAATTAGCTTATTAAATAGCTAATTAAATAAAATAGCCCGTTTATGTTTCATCGCACTTAATTTGTGTTTCAATCACAAAATTCCTGGGACTGTCAATAAACGTTTACCATTTAAACTATGGGAACGCATGGCAGTTTTTGAATTCGTCCAATTAATTTGATTGATAAAGTTGCTTAGTTCTCAATTGGATTTGATGAATTTAATCTAAAGATATTAGAGCTCGTTCAAGTCGAATACAATTGCTGGATTTGGTCGAATGGTCATATTGAGAATGGGCATTACAATTTAATGTGCTATGTGAGTTAGTCTTGAATACTGAAGTTCAGTTCATATCGGACAAATATACAGAATAATAATGCCATCCTTGCCAACACAGGAAACGACTAGCTCACAGGCTTGGTAGGAGGTCCGGATGATCCTATACTAAATAAAGGCTTGGCAGAAGATGGTGTATAAGAGGATGGTGATGAGTTCTTGACAATAAAAATCACAAATACCAACCTTTTTCGTGAGTGGAACTGGCAAAATTATTTCACTATCACAACACACTTGCACTGTTCTCTTCACCTCTTCTCATTGAACTTGGGTTTGTAGTCCATTGTCGAAGATACCATCGACGAAGTACTGCTGCTTGAAGACTTGGATAAATCCGTCTTCTTCCTGAAGCTCAACCGGGTCTCGCCTCTGATGAAGCGGTCCAGGGCTTGCCTCAGTGACGAATGTTTCCTCTCAAAGGGATTTGTGTACATTTTGATAAGATTTGTTTGAGTAAAATTGAATATTTCAACACGTTTGTTCGCTACGAGCGTTCAATCTGTTGTGAGGCCTTGTACCTCCCACTCCTTATATATAAAGATTGCGCGTGCGCTTAGGTCAGCCGGAGTTCAAACATTGGTCGGTCACAGACGTCATAGCGGCTTTTTTGTTTTGATGCCCAGTAATTAGACGGCTCTATATGAACGGGCGTGTCGCTGACGTCTGGTTTTTTCTTCGTAAAAGTCGAACTAGAGCGGTTTGGTTTAATTTATTGTACAACACCGCATTCTGGAGCGTCAATCATTATCAAATTAAGGAAGTTCCACATCCTCTTTGACGTTTATTATGTCAATAGTATACAGTTTTAAATAATTTAAATCATGCTAGCTAGCTATGTTTCAACACAAGTGGAAGGATATGTTCTCAGTTTGGGTTTTTATCGGAAAAACCTTACGTTTATTTTTATGTTTACATTTTACGGAATTCATTTTGCACCTTTGTTCAATCGGTAAATATTCTGTGGATTTCTAAATTTATTTTTAAAATTAACTACGGAACTTGTGGTTTCGCGATTTAATATTTTTTGCATATTTGCCTAAATATCGTAAATATGATTTCTTACAGAAAGTTTAAACATAGTCATATCTTTATTAAATGATAACCGTTATCTTTTTAGGTCAGTTTATTAGGAAATAGGAATAGACAAGTATCATGACCAGAAAAAACTGGATCTAATCCTGCTTAAAAAAAAAGTTAGCATAACTTAAAATGTCTTCATTTCCAAAAACTTCTATTATTATTTTTCATAGAAGTAATTTATCAATGTGCTAGTCAATTAATAATTACACCTCATTAAGTTATTATTCTGTGCTACCATTAAAACATGATAACATGATAAAATTAAGACTATCTAGTATTAAAATTATCATCATGTTTGTTACCTACTAATAAATTGTTACTATCTTCATTAATCTATCTGCTAAGCTATTACCTGCTTCCTTCTTCGTGTTGATGATTCCATTAATAGTTTTCCTATGTTGCTGCCTACAGATTTTTAAATATGTCTCTTTATAGATTAAAATGAAAGGTTAAGCCATTTTTTTGTTGTAGGGATGTCTCCAAAGGATAAATACTCTCCGTCTAAGTAGATCGGAGTGGTATGTCAGATTCCACCCGACTGATGTTTTAGTCGGGAGGAATATGATATATCACTCCGATCAGTTTCTACCGCTACCAATACTTGGCCGGGACTCAAGTAAATTTACCCCCTAAACTGGATCTAAGGGTCAGATTAGAACGATTGATCCTTTCCTTGTCACCATCATTTTGGCTCCTCATGTCTTCTTAAAGGTATTATCATTTACTACATTGCAACTAATTATAGACAGATTCCACACCGAGGTACAAAGGACGCCCATATTTTGCGATTAACGATTACTTTCATTTATTAATGATGATAATGCTACATATTATGATGGGTTTTTGAAGCTATGTTATTGTATTACCTTGCGGGAATTCTGTGAACTGGCTTCAGGGTTTTTAGATGTGACTCACTTCGTTTTCTTCTTTTCCAGTCGATGGTTAATTCTTTAGATTATTTGGGCCTACCAGCATGCTATATTAATTGCAACATTGTTGATCGGTGGAACTCATTAAATCCATTTTTTTTCTGTATGGGAAATCATCAAATGACTTCTCCCGCTCTGGGCGGAGCGGAAGGGAGTGTCAGACTCTTACCGATTAAAAACCACCCGTGATCCTTCTAGTGCCCTTTGCGTTCAAGGGCCACGATGACTCTTTCGAACAAGATCCGCAACCCTAGAACTCATTAAATCCCCCAAAGTGCAGGTTAATGGGCGCTTGGGGCACTCAAACGTGTGGCTCATGTTCTAAACAGGGATACCGCAGTCGCATTGGGAGCTCGACGAGCCCGTGTAACCTAATTTTGCCAAGTTATGTTTGCCATAGACTACCTCAGTGTGTAACCGATTGAATGCTTTCCACATAGGCAAATGGAGTACACGTACAGGTGGTGGATGTTCCTGGGATTTCAAGTGAAGAATGTACTAATACGATCGTATAGTACCTTGCTTTATTATAAAACTTAGAGATTTCACTTTTAAATTCTACCTTATGGAAATATAATTGATACGAACGATAAGTTCGAACTTTCGACCGATTTAAGAGCTGTGGGAAAACACAAAACCCGTTGCAAACACATTATGTGTTAATTAATGTAAAGTATGCTACCTTATTGATAACACTGACCAATACCTATACTTACTGGATGGCAACCATTTAAATCGTTTTTGATAGACATAATAATTCAACCGAAGAATTTTATTGTTTCGAGCAAATGTTGCGCGCACCTGTTTTCTGCGGTTTTGTGTTTAATTATAGACCTTACTCGAATGAATATTGTTTATCTTCGGAAACGTTATTTCGAATAAATTGACCGAAGATCTTCCTTGCCTTGATCCTCCTTAGTTCTATGAACTTGTGTAAGGTCATGGACTCGATGAAACTATTTCTGTGAAATTCTATGTATGTACTTATACTAGTATATGTATGTTGTATTTGTAAGCTGTGATTGTGTGGGTAACAGAGAGTCTTTTAGCCTTAAGCCTTAGTATAATTTAGTCCTAGTTTCATTTAGTCGATTTAGATTTAATTTAGATTTTGCTTAATGAAAGCATCAAATGACTTCTCCCGCTCTGGACGGAGCGGAAGGGAGTATCAGACTCTTAGCGACTGAAACCCATGTATGTTCCTCCTAATGCTCTCTGCGTTCCAGGGCCGCGGTGACTCTTTCGAACCAAATCCGCAACCCTGTATAAATATAAGCTATACGTACATACATACATAGTTGACCTTACTTTTAATTTATCAAGTACTAGCGACCCGCCCCGGCTTCGCACGGTTGTAATGCTGATACTAAATCTCTATTATATTATGCATTTATCATACATATAAACCATTCTCTTCGATCACTCTATCTATTAAAAAAAACCGCATCAAAATTCGTTGCGTAGTTTTAAAGATCTAAGCATACATAGGGACAGACAGTTGGAAGTGACTTTGTTTTATACTATGTATTTATCACGTACTAGCAGCGCCCCGCGGTGTCACCCGCTTAGTTTCCGTTCCCGTGGGAATACGGAGATAAAATATGGCCTATGTTACCCAGGGTGAATGTAGCTTTCTAGTGGTGAAAGAATTTTTGAAATCGGTCTAGTAGTTTTTGAGTTTCTTGGTTACATACAAAAATACAAATCTTCTAAATTAGGTACTTTACAAAATTACTATCGCAGTTATCGTCTACACGACAAAGTTCTTACTTGTCTAGAAAACTACAAGTTTATTATTAAAATAAACATGTACCTATATAACATTGATTTTGTCTTTGGCGTAGTTAAGCAAAAAATTGACGACTGAAACAATGAAGGTCAATAGGTTATCTCTAAATAGGTATATATTATTATAATAATAGCTCAGTTTAGCGTGTGTTTATCATATGAAGATTGACTTTAAATACACCTTAGGAGTGTGACACCTATCAAACAAAGACATGTTGCCAGTGTTGCCACATATTAAATAGGTACCTATTAACTTGATAATTAATACGCTTGGAGATTTTCTAAGCAATTAACAGGTGCTCCCTATAAAATAAATTTACATAATATATGCAATGGGTTCACAACGTCGAACACACACAGCTGAATACCAGTATTTTACGTGGAGCGGCTGCTTACCAGACCTTCACAACCCATTAACTGGGGAACACAGTACTTCTTGGCAAGTCTGGTGTCAGATTTTTTGGCTTCTGACAATCCGTAACGACTGCCAAAGATGTCCAAATGACAGCCGGTACCAACGGCTTAACGTGCTTTCCGAGGCACGAAGAAGTCTCGTTATGTTAAGATGGTTACCCATCCACAGACCAACCTCGGTAAGCGTTGCTTAACCTCGAAAATCGACCCGTGTGGCTGTTATAATTTAGCCACGAGCTAATTGACTGCACTACATTTAGCAGAGTGTCCACTACTTCGCCCAAATCGCAATTCTTATTTGCCTTTCGATTTTTTAGTGATGCTGTGTTTAGTGTATCAATTTACATAATAGGCTAGTTGAACAAAAATAAAATCGAATTGGTCCGTCAGAATGATTTCCAAAAAATATTGGACGTGTATTTTTCTTTTTCCAAAAAAAACATTGAAAAATCGTGTGACGTCATATTGCAGTATCGTACTTTGGGCATAAGATAACATGTTTTTGAATGTAATAAGTAATTATGAAAACGAAAGATATTAAAAAGTTAGAAGACTACATCCAATTTAAACTGGTTCAGAATCAGAATGCTTTATTTGTAACAGCCAAGCAGTTCCAATATTAATCATCGGGCGAAGGGCTCCACATATAGCATAGATACGAGTAGGTCCGTTATTTTGATTATACAAAAAATCACGTGGTGTCATCGTAACAAGCGTCCATTCCTGCCTTTGATGCGTTTTATCCTTTTAATTATTTATTGACAAATTTAAAAATACGTCTAGACATAATATAATCACATTTTTCATCAAGCAAACATCCCTATTTCAGCAGCAAAATCCTTCGTCGAATCGCAAAGTGATATTTCTGTGTCGCATAACAATCCGTGATGGACTTATAAGGGCGTTGTTAGCTGCGCTACAGTTTATACTTTTGCAGCTATTCATCGTTCACTTTTGTACTCAGTCTTGTGTTATTGTTCCGAAAATAAACTATTATTATTATTATTTCGTTTATTTATCTTACATACATATTTGTTATATTTCTTGTCGTCACCTCACGCACTATTAGGTATCTAATGTGGGGATGAACTATGTTCTGTGTAGGTCCGACAAATACTGGGGGAAGGAAATGCGTCACATACCTGTTGTTAAACTGCTAGCTCCGGTCACTTATTTATATCCTTTATATATTCATCTGCTTCGCTATGTCCGAGTCCGTCTACCACCTGTATAAATTTTTAGCTCAATGAAAATGACTATATCAACACAATTAACCCTATACTAAACAGTGTACATAATATACAAGTATTAACACTTTCATCTAGGAACATCGTTTCCATAATACGTAATTAAATACGTCTTGCTATGACGTACATATACGAAATAATAACAGATTCATCCAGGGCAGTTCATAATGAGGTTAGATAAGGATAGGAGGTACTAATAAGACCCGCAATTCGGCGTCTAGCACCTCATGCTCGCCCCAAGTGTGCGAGACTCTAAATCGTCCAGCGGATAAAACCGGGACACGAAACAGCTCGGCGTCACCATGCCAGAGCTACAGTCGACTGGCCACCACCCGGGTAAACACGTACCCGAGCGAGACTTCAAGTAACACTCTTGAGTCATAACATCGGAATCCGGGAGGAACTTCCATCTCCCGTCAGCGGTCCAAGCCCCTTGGCAAGCCCAAGGAGCCACCGTTCCATAATACTAATTACTGGAATCCCGGAGGAACACACCGCTCCAGGCCTCGGCACAAACTCTAAAGAGAGCTGCCTACTCCACAACATAACTGGTCAGATTCCCAGAGGAACACACCTCTCCAGGCCTCGGCACCAACTTTTATCATACTAAAAGCTGCCTACTCTTTCCAGCTGAGGGTTTGGAATCTGGGGTGTGGCTATCCCAGCCTCAGCATTCTCCATCACCATTGAGAATGCCTCCTCCATCCCCTCTACCTGTCCATGTCTACGACATTGGACTAGGCCTAACCTTATCAGGCCTCACACAGTTGGCTTTAACCTCTAATATCATTATATAGACAATAGGAATCAATTGTGTTGAAACACCAAATTACCACATCGAGCTTAACTAAGATATTTACAAGAAATACTTAGCTTTCATGCCTTCGAAGTCTGGATACATGTCCATCTTCCAGACACGGCACTGAAAGTCTTTAATTCACATAACTCGTGCTTTCTACATAAGCAACCACAGTTCACTTTTACTATATTTCGGTACTTTTACACCTGGCGCCATGTTTATTATATGTGTAACGCGCTGTTACCCGCTCAAAAACTTCGCACGATTAGCAAGTCTATATTTACTATGCTTACCATAGTCATACAAGATGGCGCCTCAAAATGTTGCTAGAGTTGAAATTAGTCTATGATTTCGCGTTCGTCGCGACACTCCCGACAAAAGGAGAAAGTAGCGTTATAAGGATGCTCGTCCATTCCTTAATCTTTTCAAGGGCTCGGGTGGCAGCGGCTCGTTTTGGTTTAGACTCATGACCTTCTATTGATTCATGATCAATTTGGTCACTTGACTTAGGCTCGGATAATATGTACGACTTAGCTTCAACAGGCTTAGTATTGTTAGTATTTTCTTGATGCGCAACGGGTGAACGTTCTTCAGCACTTTCGTCTTCATTAAGAACTTGATTATTTTCACTCTCCACGGGAAGTTCGGTGGTACCATGTCTAGGTGTTTTTTCGACAACTTCGTTTCCAGGTGGTAATTGAAATTCTGAAAAATGGATGTCTTGGTTTTCGGTCACCTCTGGATCTGTCCCTTTGACGCAGTCTTCTTCTCTATCTTCAATTTCCAGAGGATAAAGATGTGCTATTGACCTTGTGAACTCTGTATCACCTACTTTGACTTTGGCTACTCTGCACATACCATCTACTCCTTTTACCAAAGAAACTATTCTTCCAACTTTCCAACTTATTCTGTTTTTATTGTCTCCTTTGATTTGCACAA
Source organism: Hecatera dysodea (assembly GCA_905332915.2). Taxonomy (NCBI): domain Eukaryota; kingdom Metazoa; phylum Arthropoda; class Insecta; order Lepidoptera; family Noctuidae; genus Hecatera; species Hecatera dysodea. The sequence continues at coordinate 6,694,722 of HG995289.1, read as the reverse complement.
TTTGACCAATTTTGGGAGTCAATTTTGACGTTACTCTTGGCTCTTTCGGTCCATGACTGTATCTTTCTCGTAAGCTGAGAAGATAACGATTAGAGAACATGTCTTTAAATTCATTTAAGATTACAAGTGCTCTTTTCCAACCTTTGATCAGGTTATCTTTTGTCACTGTACCTTGAAATTCAGTAGGATCCTTTGCAGACCCTTCCATTGTAATACATTTCCCCATAGTGAGAAAATCTGAGGGTTTGAGTACATGATCTGGTTCTGAGTCTACTCGAGTCAGAGGTCTAGTATTAATAAAAGTAGATTTCCTTTACTACTGTAACAAGTTGACTGTCTTTTAACAAGTGTTTCTATAAAATTTATGTTCTTGGGAATAAGTATAGGATATCTTTTGTCAAACGACCAAACTGCATTTTTCATACGACCTTTACATCTTAATAATCCATCTATGTCTTTAAATAGTCCTAAATTGCGACTCAAGCTTGTCAATTTTCCTTCTACCTCCAAAGGAAAATGTTCAGCTTGAATTTTCTTTAAATTTGTGATTGTATCATCTTGTATATTACTATCTTCTGGGGTTTCATTCTCGTTAATTTGTATACATATTTGTATCTTTAATCATTGTGTTGTTAATATGTATGTCTGGATTATCTATTTCCATCGGATCATTATTTCTTTCCTTTGTCGGACCCTCCCCAGCCGAAAATGAATGGGTTTCCACGGTAACAGATCCTTTTGGCCACTTGTCTGGACTGTCCCCAAGAAATTGTGGACCTATAAGCCACTTCTTCTTATCTTCTTTCGAACTGTTTGGTCTCGTTCCGACGTCAGCTGTGTTGAGCTCCGATGGAATATATCTAATTTCTAACTGTTGGTTCTTTTTAATTTCATCAACTCTTCTCGCTACAAACGGTGGTAATAACTTGTTTGTTTTACACCATTCTATGACAATTTAACTGTCTGTCCATAAGACTTGTTTCGTTATGTTCAGTTGAATAAATTTAATAACAAATTTTATCAATCTACATCCGATCAATACACCAAGTAGCTCAAGTCGTGGAATTTTAAGGTTGTCTTGGTCCTTTATTGGTACAAGACGTGATTTCCCTATGACAAAATTTTTATTAGAACCGCTAACTAAAAAAATAGAAGCAGCATATGCCTGCAGAGAAGAATCGGTAAGACAGTGTAATTCATAGTCCTTTCCTTTAGTATTCTTCATGTAGCATCTGTTTACTGACACCTCTCTGATGGCATCGAATCCTTCATGGATGATCTTCCATTCATCAGTCAATTCCTGTGACAGTGGTGAGTCCCAATTCACCTTAGCTTTCCAAAGCTGCTGTAGAAAGAGTTTAGCTGCTAAAATATAAGGTACTGCGAATCCACATGGATCGTATACAGAAGCAATAACTTTAAGAACTTCTCTTTTTGTATATATTTCCATGTATGGATTAGTAAATTTCAATTGCAGGGTATCTTTCTTGATGTCCCATTCCAAACCTAGTACATTAACCTTTTCATCGGTGCATGCATCCGGAATTGTACGTATAAATTCTTTAGAATTAGAACTCCAATCTCTAAGATTCATCGATATTTCTTGAAAGGTTCCTTTAAGATGTTTGTAGAGCGCTAATGCTCCTGCTGTCGAATCTGAACCAGATATAAAATTATCAACGTAGATATCATTTGCCTTTTCTCTCACTTGTTTCTTGCTCGAATTTGACAAGTGATGCTTGATGGTTGCATTAAGTAAATATGGACTGGCTATGACACCAAAAGGTACTCTGCAAAATCTTAGGTAAATAAGATTATCCTTTGATACAGGTCTCGACGTATCCTTAATCCAAAGAAATCTAGTGACGTCACGGTCTTTCTCATGCAATGCTAATTGAAGAAAAGCCTTTTCAATGTCTGATGACAATCCTACACGGTGGCTTCTAAACTTTAGAAGTAAACCTGTGAGATCTTCAAGCATCAGTGGTCCTCGATATAAGCATTCATTTAGACTCCTACTATCTTTACTTTTGGAACTCGCGTCGTAAACTATTCTGATGGGTTTTCCTGAATGTTGTATTGCATGATGCGGTAAATAATGAATAAGTCTGTTCGATGTTGACTCTGTAGAATTCGGTATTATCTCAATCATACCTCTGTCCATCTGATCCTTTAAGATATTATCATATTCCACTAAAGTATCACTTTCCATTCGTTTCAATAAACTTGTTAATCTTCGAAATGCCATTCCAAAATTATCTGGTAAGTCTGGGGGATATTTTATCCATGGCCAGCTGACCGTATATCGGTTGTCAATTTTTTGTGTTGTTTCATTGAAGTGTTTAACAGCTTCTTCATCTCTACTTGCCTTAGGTGAGTCAGTTATACCGATAGATTCTAACTCCCACAGCTTCTTGATATCACCATTACATAATGGTGGATCAGGCTGATTCAAACCCATTAAACTGCTCGCTTGAGTGTAAGTAATTACCGATAATTCGTTGATATTTGCTGTGTCCACTTGACCGCTGACAATCCAACCAAATGTAGAATCTACGAGAAATAGATTTTTACTCAAACGTATCTTCTCTTCACGGATAATATTGAAGTAGTAATCGTTTCCTATCAGTATGTGTACCTGGTTCTTCAGTGATCCATCATCAGCCAACAAGTAAGATTTATTTATATCTGATAAATTTATGTGAGGAATACCTCCTCTTGAAATGAACTCAACACAATTTGCATGTAAGATAACCATTTCCTCCGTTCTTGACAGCAATTGAAGAGTAACTACAGGACTGTGTATCTCCTGTGGTTTTTCTGTCCCGAAGGTGAAAATAGTTAAATTACTTTCCTCTTCTATTGAAAGTTTTAACCCTTTAGCTACTTTGAATGTAACATAAGATCTCTGTGATCCTGAATCCAACAACACACGACATTTGATTTGTTTGACTGTATTTCCAACGATGCTAGCTTTGACTACAGCTGTTTGTAAAATTGTGGGCCCCTTTTCGCTAACTGTCATAGCTGTTTCTTCTCGTCCAGGGTCTTGGAAAAAATTGATGGGCATAAAGCTCTATTGTGTTTCTGCTTTGCATTACAATGCGCACAATAACTTTTAGACAAACAATTCCATGCAACATGACCTTTTTTCAGACAAATGTAACAGTGTTGTTTCAATCTTGATTTTCTTTCTTCTAGTTCTTTAAATTTTTCACATGTATCACTATAGTGACTTCCTCTGCAAAATACACAGACAGGATGACTGGATTTATTATGGCCATTAATTTTGAATCTGGTTCTTCGTACATTGGTCTCTTTATGCTTTATATTTTGTTGAAACTTTGCTTTTCTGTTGTCACGAAGATTCCTATCTTCTTTAAGGTTGCGTGGATTTGAATACTTTGCTCGTTTTGACAGTACATGTAAAGTTTCCACTGTACTACTTTCTTTATCATTTGACCTTTTTCTTCCTGATATTCTTTCTGCATCTTCCCTGGCAGTGATAGCCTTCTCCAAATGGTCCCTCAGTTCTTGAATAGAATTACTATTTGTTTTAAGTTTTAATTCATAAATCAATTCAGTAGGGAACTTTTCCATTATCATGAAACGTAGATGGTTGTGATTTATATCTTCACCTAGTGATTCCAATATTTTAACATTCCTTTCAATTTCATTGAAAGTTTTTCTACAATCTTCAGATGTATTTTTGGCAGTGTTGATTTTGTACAGCGTTGCATAATGTGCATCAATGAGGTATGAAGTTTTACCAAATCTCTCTTTCAAAATTGATAAAGCTATTTGATAATTTTTGTTTGTTGTATCTAACCCCTCAATCGCCCTTTTGGCATTACCAGTCAAAGAAACTTTCAAATAAGATAGTTTATCAACATCAGTTAAATTTCTAGAATCAATATTTGAACTAAATTGATCCCAAAACTCATGCCAGGTCAGTATATCTCCATTAAATGTTGGCAATTGTAATTTAGGAAGACTACTAGATGAGTTGTTTTCCTGATTAATTTGCTTCAATTTACTTTCCGAAAGGATGCAATTTATCTTTACATTCAATTCGGCTAAGGCTTCTTCTGCTTCAAGTTGTACTTCACTCATTTGAGAAATTTCATCCGAAGCCGAGTTGGATACCAACAGAAAATATTCAATGAGATCAGAGTTAAACCGTTTTACTGAAGCTTCTAGTTTACTATGTGCAATTTGCCCATGCATCAATGTTTCAACACTAAGAGACTCCGGTATGTTAACTAAGTCAACTTTAATCTTTCCAACAATGAGCCTAAGTCTATTTAAAAGTATTTCATCCATGTTGCTGTCTATTCCTGCAATATGAAGACAAACTTACATAGTGTAATAGTTATACAATTCAACAGCTTTATTTTACTTTCATTATTTATGGAGAATTATTAAAATTATTTCCTATTCCCATTTATTCAAAATAAACATATATTATTAATTGAATGTCCATATTCAATCCAATTCAGACCTTGTCTATTTGTTCAAACTTCTCCAAATCAATACATTAACAATTCAAATGCTTGAATATGATTTATGAAAGAAGAGTTCCTCAACCTCTTTCCTACACAAATTAAAATACATTGAATTACTTTAATTTACTTTGAAATATTTAATTAATGAGATAAAATCAATATTCAATCATTTGTATTCAATTTAATTATGAAATGATATAAAATTATACTTTAATTCTATCAATACTCCATTCTTAAGTAATTGCAAATATGTTTTCCTTTTTCATAGACATATTATCTATCCATGTAAGTATCTATTTTTCCCAATAAGAAATAAATGAGTTATTTCATAATACTTACTGAAATGAATTACTTGTAAGTATTTATCATAATCTGATAATTTTAACTAAATTCGAGACATTTATTATATAATATGTATCCTGTATTTAACGGTGATCACTTTTCAGTACTCTTAAATACGTTTCCTTTAATGTAACAGTGAAAATTCAACTTGTAATTTTAGTTACAAGGAATCGCGCATGTTTGCTTTAGAAAAAATGGCGCGTGAGTAGGTACATGGTTTTTTGCAATTGATAGGTTTACATTCGACAAATCTCAGTTACTAACTTGTACAAACGTGTATTTAACACTTCATATCTCAGACCAATCATTTTTATAGGTATGAGCCTCATTTAACAAGATGAAATAAAGTTTATGCAAACTCACCGGGGTAATATGAAAATGTCCGTTTAAATAATCCAATTCCGTGTGTTTATTGTCTCAATCCGTGTAATAAGTCTTCAGCGTAACGTAAAATACGGTATTGTTGCTAAGTCTTAATAATTATGTTTTAACATATTTCGTACGTGCGTAATGTTTGCCCGCCGTTTTCTTCGAAAGTTTGCCATCAATTCATCAAACATTGCCAGTTAGAACATTCTTAACTCCCCGATGCGATCGCAACTCCCCGATATGGGAAAATATTTTAAGGGTAATTTTCTTATTTGTTTCGAATTGATTCTTATTACTTAATTCTAGTTTACATCTTAACCAATAAATTCAAGGTCGTGTATAAAATATATGCACATATGACAAATATATTATTCTTAATGTCGCTTTAGTCCAGTACTAATCGACATCCCTATAAACTTATTCTAAAATAGTTAACACATAATATGTTATCGTTTTATGCTGCTGGCATTTACAACACTTTCTAACACTTGTAATATTAATCTTGAATAGAAGATTTCCGCTAATCCTTTTGGTTCTGCAAAGTTATCTTAGGAAATAATATTTCCCAACTAACGTTGTTAGTGTTATTCAATCAATATTTCATAGGTATCTGATTTTATCCAAGGAACGTAATGTTTTAAACAGTTGAAGTATAATAGACAATATTTCTCATCATTTACTTCCAAACATTTATTTTATAAATTACTTCCAAGATTCCTCAAGTACTATTACAATTCCGCTTGTGTGTGGAAATTTTCGAAGATCTGGCAACATTGCACACCTTTTACTGGTTTTAACCACACAGATATAGACCGCCATATTGTATCCTATTTACGACACAACTCAATCCTTTTAACTGCGAAATCAACCATTTCACACTGTTAGATTCCATTATAAATTCGACAAATTTCCTTGAGCCTTTTAAATTATAAAACAATCCACAATAATACTCTTTGTATTATCTTTGTGCCGTAAATAATCTCCATTTCGTGTATCCAATGAAACACGTTTATTTCCACCTTTTCAACTTCCGTTCACGTTTTAATTTTATGCGTACATAACAATACTTTATTGAAATTTTTTCGCCTTTCGAAAGCCTTTCTTGCTATTAAATTAGCAAGATAATTAAACCAAGAAAATATAAGGTTTTCGCTGATATTCATTTAAATAAGTGACTGAAGCGAAATTTCCTTTTCGAACTTCAACTAGTATCTCTGTCGCCTGTCATAGATGTCGCCACGAAGCGTATTAAATTATTATGTTATCAGATTACGAATTAATAAGTTTAACTCGACTGGTATGTTCGGCATTCCCTCTTTGATTGAAATATGAGCCTTTTGGGCACGGTACTATAAAGTGATGCACATCCCAGCATCTCCACCATTTTTGTCGTCACCTCACGCACTATTAGGTATCTAATGTGGGGATGAACTATGTTCTGTGTAGGTCCGACAAATACTGGGGGAAGGAAATGCGTCACATACCTGTTGTTAAACTGCTAGCTCCGGTCACTTATTTATATCCTTTATATATTCATCTGCTTCGCTATGTCCGAGTCCGTCTACCACCTGTATAAATTTTTAGCTCAATGAAAATGACTATATCAACACAATTAACCCTATACTAAACAGTGTACATAATATACAAGTATTAACACTTTCATCTAGGAACATCGTTTCCATAATACGTAATTAAATACGTCTTGCTATGACGTACATATACGAAATAATAACAGATTCATCCAGGGCAGTTCATAATGAGGTTAGATAAGGATAGGAGGTACTAATAAGACCCGCAATTCGGCGTCTAGCACCTCATGCTCGCCCCAAGTGTGCGAGACTCTAAATCGTCCAGCGGATAAAACCGGAACACGAAACAGCTCGGCGTCACCATGCCAGAGCTACAGTCGACTGGCCACCACCCGGGTAAACACGTACCCGAGCGAGACTTCAAGTAACACTCTTGAGTCATAACATCGGAATCCGGGAGGAACTTCCATCTCCCGTCAGCGGTCCAAGCCCCTTGGCAAGCCCAAGGAGCCACCGTTCCATAATACTAATTACTGGAATCCCGGAGGAACACACCGCTCCAGGCCTCGGCACAAACTCTAAAGAGAGCTGCCTACTCCACAACATAACTGGTCAGATTCCCAGAGGAACACACCTCTCCAGGCCTCGGCACCAACTTTTATCATACTAAAAGCTGCCTACTCTTTCCAGCTGAGGGTTTGGAATCTGGGGTGTGGCTATCCCAGCCTCAGCATTCTCCATCACCATTGAGAATGCCTCCTCCATCCCCTCTACCTGTCCATGTCTACGACATTGGACTAGGCCTAACCTTATCAGGCCTCACACAGTTGGCTTTAACCTCTAATATCATTATATAGACAATAGGAATCAATTGTGTTGAAACACCAAATTACCACATCGAGCTTAACTAAGATATTTACAAGAAATACTTAGCTTTCATGCCTTCGAAGTCTGGATACATGTCCATCTTCCAGACACGGCACTGAAAGTCTTTAATTCACATAACTCGTGCTTTCTACATAAGCAACCACAGTTCACTTTTACTATATTTCGGTACTTTTACACCTGGCGCCATGTTTATTATATGTGTAACGCGCTGTTACCCGCTCAAAAACTTCGCACGATTAGCAAGTCTATATTTACTATGCTTACCATAGTCATACAAGATGGCGCCTCAAAATGTTGCTAGAGTTGAAATTAGTCTATGATTTCGCGTTCGTCGCGACATTTCTAAATATTTCTATAAAAGATTTAAAAAAAAACATTTAAAAATATAAAAAATAGTAGCCCACCGGTATCGGGAACAGGGTCCAAGGTACCGGCGGTCAGGGCTCCAGAGAGAGGAACCTCCTGACAATGCGAGCCGTGTCCAGAAGTACCGCTTTCTGAATCAAGCCCTTGATCCAGCCGCCTAACGTGAGCCTCCTAAGGTGTTGGTCGAGGCTCTTGGCTATTAAGCCGTTGGCTGATACGACTATCGGTACAATGATTGCTGCGTCCACTTCCCACATGTCGACAACCTCGCGAGCCAAGTCAAGATATTTGATTTGCTTATCTTTCTCGGCTTTCACGAGGTTCTCGTCATGCGGAACGGTTATGTCTACAATCATTGCACGCCTCTCGATTCGGTCCACTATCACTATATCAGGCTTATTCGCGAGAATAGTCCTGTCAGTGATGATGGACCGATCCCAGTACAATGTGATATTGCCATTATACAGTACAATGTGATATGGCACATACTTGTAGTACGGCACTTCCGATTCCACAAGAGAGTATTTCAGAGCAAGTTGCTGATGGATAATCCTGGCTACAAGGTTATGCCTATGCAAGTATTCTCCGTTAGCTAGGCGAGAACAACCGGAGATAATGTGGCGAATTGATTCTCCCGGACGATGACATGCCCGACATATGTCAACCGTGCCGTCCTTCACAATAAATCTCCGGTAGTTATTCGTCATGATAACTTCGTCCATAATTGCACAGACAAAACCTTCGGTTTCTCCAAAGAGATCACCGAAACGTAGCCAGGCTACGGACGCCAATTGATCTACGTCGGGCCCATGTAGAGCCCGGAAAAAGCGTCCGTGTAGTTCCTTACTCTGCCATACTGCCCTGCGGTCGTTAGTGTCAAGCACTGCAGGTTTGCGCCAGTTCTCATTTGCCAAGGAGAGCGGGGTTAGTCCCTTGTCCACCGCTACTACATCTCGATGCATACCCGCGTCGACAGCTAGGAAATATTCCCTGAGGCTGCATATCTCGCGATTGTGGAGAGTCTTAGCATTTAAAAAGCCTCGACCTCCACATTTTCGCGGGATATACAGTCTCATTACCGACGATCGTGGGTGATGCATTCGATATGCAGTAAGCAGTGTACGGACCCGTCTATCCAGGGCGTCAAGTTCCGTTTGAGTCCATTTGAGTACGCCGAAAGAGTACATCAATACCGGCATGACCCAACCGTTGAAGGCGCGCACCTTATTTCCGCCCGATAGAAGGCTATTGAATACCTTCTTCAGGCGGCCAAAGAAGCGCTCCCTCAACGATAGCTTCATGTCAGTAACATTGATACCTAACGCTTCCGACATACCCAAATATTTGTAAGTTTCAGTTGAAGAGAGAGATCTCAGGTTTATGGAATCCGAGAGTTGCGTTCCCACGGATTCCATAATCTCTCCACGCTTTACATGCATGACTGCACATTTGTCCACACCAAACTCCATCCTGATGGCGTTACTGAAAGTTTCAGTTACATTCAGTAACTCCATCAGTTGCAGATTAGTGGGATTATTATTATTATTACTTATTGATAGAATGACATTCTGTTTAGAGACAGAATGTTATTCTATCAGTTATATGACGAATGTTGCGGAATTTGTTTGAAAGAGTCACCGCGGCCCTGGAACGCAAAGGGCACAAGAAGGATCACGGGTGGGTTTTTAGTCAGTAAGAGTCTAACACTCCCTCCCGCTCCGCCCAGAGCGGGAGAAGTCATTTGATGATTTACTATCCAAAAAAAAAGTCATATGACGCATGCCAATGTAGGAATCAATTGAGCTACATACATGTTTTTCTAATCGAATGTCCTGTGACGCACCTAAAATTATTGCGCAGCGATTTATTCAAATGCTTGTTCATTTAACGGGTGTGTGGACGGTGGGGGGCGTGGTTCAATAAATACTTACCTAATTTAAACTACTGCGCATCAAAACCATGACACTAACATTAAGACTAGTTTGTGCGCAATTGATTTGACATTGACGTACACTCTAGTTAATGAAGCATAGCATAGCATAGTGAATGAGCAGTCCATGTAGAAAATAAACTGTTATTCTAAGCATGTAAATTTACTTAAAGATGATCTGACAGAAGCTGGTTATAGAGATAGAAGAAGACTGAGGTAGCAATGAATATATGGTGTGACAGATGGCTAGAAAATAGGTAACAATTGGGATGACGGAAAGTAGACATATGTATGTACATATATATATGGAAGAAGAAAATGTGCCAGACATGCTTTATCGTCTCCAAATAATTTGGTGTAAGGACTGGATAATGATGAAGACGATGATGCTCTTACAGACGGCTAGATTAATCGATAAAGCCATCACTGAATAAGCATGTTGAAGTGGCAAAAGGTCTAGGAATGACCATATAAAAAGTAGCAATAGGCTCTCCTTCTTGAGTGGAGTCTGGTGTGTGGTGATGGAGTAATAATTTCAGCCAAAAGACGTCCACTGCTGGACATAGGCATCTCTTGACAGGATGCACATCGACCAATCCTGTGCGTCCGGCATCCAACGGATTCCTGGGGCTTTCACCAGGGGCTCTAGATAAGTGACATACCGCATTATCTGTAGCGTGACGAGGGCGATTGGGAAAACGTCAAAAAATATTGTATTCGATAGATAAACGCTGGTGAAACGTCATGCCATCAAACTCAATTAAAATTATATATTGGCATTTCGAAAATTACATTCGCTAATAGACTTGCGCTTTGTCTATTGCCTTAGGAAATCGTTCCAAAGAGGCCTTCCAGCGCTGCATCCTCCGGTGCACGGTATATTGTAAACGAAGTTCTCTCCATTATGCGTTGGGTGACGTTAAGCTCCATAAGTTGTTTTTGGCAATTGGTACGTTAAAAATCAGCAATAACGGATGTCGAACATCTTAAAGTCAAAGTGATTGGCATGCTCTACCGAAATGTCACGTGGGTCCAAAAATTCTGGCATTCAACATACATTTTGTCTATGACAGACAAAATACAAGTGACTATTAATGACGAATTTGCATGTGTCGTATTGAAATAATGCACGTTTTTCAATTATGTTCTTCATATTATCCTTACACGACTGAGACCTTAATTGTTTAATGCAATTAAATAACGTTTTCTTAAAAATAGATTTCACCCCGTGTGAACTTGTAGAATACAAAATTACAATGCATCATCGTGATTCAGCAAGAAAAGCTTGTTATGTTCTCAGTCGTTTTATAATAGGAATATTGGTTGTTGTTATCGTTTCAAATGCCACCTGTCACCTGCCACCTGCTAGAAACTTTTTCGAATTATTAGTTGTTTTTTTTTTGCAGATGGCTTTTTAAATTTTGATTCACGCACTGAGTCAATCTCAATGTCAAGACAAATAAAATGGCACCTCATGGGTCAAAATCTCTCATGATATTAGGGTTACAAGTCGGGTAATATAAATCAAGTATGCAGATCAATTTCGTTTAATTTTATCACTACTTGCACTTAAATAATTCCTTAAGACTGAACGAAGTGCTAGAACAATGAGTGTGGCGGCTGTCAACAACGCCGCGAGTAATGTCAGCGCCAGCTCAAGTTCCAGGTACTGCCACCACGTGATGTTGGCGCTGGGCGAGCGAAGGTGCTTGGCGCCGCCGTGACGCAGCACGTACTCCGTCCACCACACGGCGCGCTCCAGCGGACGCTGCGGCGCGTCCTGTATCAGACTGCGGAAACGCTCCATGTTGCGACGGTAGCTGCAAATGAGACAATGCTTTTATGAAGCGTCCTTTTCTTTCTGGATGGGAAGTTATCAAATGAATTCTCCCGCTCTAGGCGGAGCCGGAAGTTAGTGTCAGACTCTTCTGACTAAGGATCACGGGTGGGCCGCCCTTTGCGTTCCAGGGCCGCGGTGACTTTTTCGAACAAATTCCGCAACCCTAGCAAACGGAGCGACGCCTGCGAGTGAGAAAATAACAGCTGATCGGGTTCCGTCTAATGCAATGGTGAGTCACACAACATTGCCCACCTCTGCCATAAACTATGCGTAATATTCTGACCAATCAACCAGTCAACAGTCACACGAAAACAAAAAGAGTTTATCTGTTATTCTGCAGGATGGAGGGTTGAATCCAGGGTCCAAAACACAAGCGTCTAATGAGGAATGGAGGTTGGTTCAGAAAAAGAGACACAGATTGAGAAACCGCTTTGTAGGAAACAGGCAAAGTTATTGTTGATTCGGACAATAATTTCAAGGCAGCGAGTACTCAAATTCCGATATATGTTTACAATGTGTCTAAAGAGACGTCTGCAAGTGATATACAATCTTATCTGTTGAATAAAATAAACTTAGATATAAAATTACAGAAAAGGAATATAAAGTCAAACAAGGATTATAATGGATACATTGTTTTTGTGCTTAAATGCTAGTTTAATATGTTCATGACGGATGATTTTTGGCCCGACGGGGTATCGCCGTTTTGTTGATTTTAGTCGCAAAGCGGACAGATCTACCTACCGGGAGATAAATGGAATATTATCGTCAGTAAATAGATAGTACAATCAAGCTTGTTACGTTCAACTGCAAGAGTGTTACTAGGTCGGTGGAATGTGGGAAGGATCTCTGTCAGACGGCGGACATAGTGGCACTACAGGAGACTTTGCTTTTGCCTCACGACGTACAGTTTCTGGGCAGCAGTGATGAAGCATTTTCCTTTTGTCTAATTACAGACCGATCTCACTTGTGACTGTCATAGCTAAGGTGCTGGATAGTTTGCTTGACCGACAGTTGGAGAAGCCCATCCACTTGCATGACGCTCAGTTTGGGTTCGGACCCGGTTTGTCAACTGAGAGTGCTATCTTCTGTCGCAAGCAAACTGTTCAATTTTAAACAGGAAGAAACACACCAGTATACGCATGCTTTTTAGATCTTTCAAAAGCTTTTGATCTGGTGTGTTATGACAAGCTGTGGCAGAAGATTCAATGTGAAACAGATGTGCCATGTGAGATTGTGTCTTTGCTCAGATACTGGCATAGCAGCAAAATACCATTAGATGGGCGGGTGCGCTGTCGGACATATGTGGGTTGGAATGCGGAGTGAGACAAGGGGGTTTATCCTCGCCTCGTCTCGTTAACCTGTACATGAACCGGCTAATCGGTGAACTCAGCAGCGCTAATATGGGATGTTAAATAGACGGTGTATGTATAAACAACATTAGTAGTTACGCGGATGATATGGTGTTGCTGAGCCCATCGATCGGTGCATTACGCAAACTTTTGCGCATTTTTGAGTTATATACGGAGGCCCATGGGCTCAGTTACAATGCTAAAAAGAGTGAACTTATAATCTTCAAAGTCGGTACCAAATGTTACTCATCTGTACCTCCTGTCACTCTTTGCGGCATTCTTTTAAAAAGGGTGCAGCATTTCAAGTATTTGGGCCACTGGGTCTCTGATGACTTGTGTGACAATCTGGACATTGAGAGGGAGCGCAGGGCGCTGTCTGTCCGGTGTAATATGTTGGCTCGCAGGTTTGCGCGATGTTCTAGACCTGTGAAGGTGACTTTATTTAAGGCATAATGACAGTCGTTTTACACGTGCAGCTTGTGGGCCAGCTTTACGCATCGGGCATACAGCGCACTGCGCGTGCAGTGCAACAATGCCTTCAGGATACTGTTAGGGCTTCCGTGATTTTGTAGTGCTTTAACCATGTTTGCCGAGGCGCGGACCGATGATTTTTTCGCAGTAATAAGGATACGGAAACTTCACTATTAAATCGCCTACGAAGCAGCTCAAAGTCTCCTGAGGGTGCTGTCCCAGCGATAGGACCTGTTCCTGAAGCAGAGGTGGATGCAGCATCATGTTAGCGCTTCTCCTCGTACTATTTGACATAATTGCATAATTTTATTAATTATTCAATTCAATATTTGACATTGCTAATTGGTACGGTAAGGTAATTTAATTTTTGTAATGTGTGTGTGTAATGTGTGTATGTTTAATTTAATTTAATCTTGACTAATTAATTATAATGTAATGTTTTTATTAAATTTCTATTTATGTATGGACTGTGTCTGAATTAAATAAATTATTATTATTATAACAATACTAGCCAAATCAAGCAGTACGAACCTGTCATCTCCTATTGTTTTATTAATTGCATCTTTAAACTTTTCTTCCGACAGTGAATTAATTTCAAGTCTGACTCCAATCTTGAGGAACTCGTATCTCTCAACATTGAAAAACTGGTCTCCTAACATCGGCATGCCGATGAGTGGTACTCCTGCGGTGATAGCCTCGTCTGTTGATTGCAGTCCTCCTTGTGTTATGAATAGCTTTATTTTTGGATGTTCTGGAACCGTTAAAAATATTAAGGGCGTCCATTTTTGCTTTTAGACAGCGATAATGGTTGTTTTAAAATTAGTAAATAAAATGGCTCACTTAACAAGTCTGGCTGCGGCAGCCACTTGGATATTCGGATGTTTTCAGTTCGTCCAGGCATTTCATCTTTGTTCCACTTCCACAGAACATCGTAAGGTAATTTAGACAGTACCCGAATAATTGTCTGTAGTTTCTCCGGTGGTAAAAGGGAAGGATCCACATTCGTACCAAAACTTATATATATCACACCTTGTTTGGACGAGTCTAAGTATGACTTGAGATCCTGAAAAATAAATGTAGGTGAGTTTTACGATATCTTAGTCACTTAATACAATTCGACAGCGTTTCTATTTCGTATACGTACTTTTGGTAGCTCTTTTGTCGGTTTTTGGTGTATCCCACTAATAGAGACCACTGATGGAGGAACAGGTCTGATACCTTCAAATATAGGATGTATATTCAGGAACAACATGTCAACGTTATTAATCAATTCAGAAATTTGGGGTATGTCTGGTCCAAAGTGTTTTCTAATTATGTCATTGCCCAAGTTCTGGGCAACGTCCCAAAATATTTTATCTGTCTGGTAGTGGTAATATAATTCTGTAACTTTCTCCCACATCGTGAGATCATTCAGCTTTCGACGAACGTTTGAAGGATACAACAACGGATGAGTGGGAGCGCCCATTGTTTCGTAATTTGGATAAGTGGCACCAAACGAACTGATTTGAATCACTGGCGCCTTGTAAACATGAGAAAACGCTACAAGCGGTACCATAACAGCTTCTAACAGAAGTAAGTCGAATTGTTCGTGCTTGCCATTTATCAAGGCCTGGATCCTGTCATCTTTCAGTTGGTTGTGCATCACTGTAGTCATTGCTTGTACCATTGAGTTCAGTTGAGATAAAATGTTGTCTTCTTTGGAGCCTCTTTGCTGTTTCGTAACTTCTGCTATCCATGCTCCATAAGATATGTCATGAACATCTATTTCTGTTAAGTTTGGAGGCGCTCCGCCTTTAGGAAAGGCAGGGTCAGTAGTGACGACGGTGACCTCGTGCCCTCTTCTGGCAAGCTCTTCCGTCAGAGGACGGAACACTATTTGGTGGCTGATGGATGGTGTTGGGAAGTAAGCCAGGATTCTCGCCGCTTCAATTCGACTTACAACTAAAATATTAACGACAAACACGATCCAAAAAACCAACATTTTACATGAGCGCACCAAGAGATATGAATTAGAACTGTTTGTTTGACCTTATATACATGAAATCTTACATATCTTTTATTGAATTAACCATGAAAACGTTACTTATCATGACAAGCGGTTTCTTTGTTATCAATGTCGTTGTGAAAATAGTAAAATTAACAGTTTTCTTGGAGTTTGGCGGCAGGGATCTCACAAACGATGGTTAGGTTTCACGAAATGGTACTTTAATGTACGATGTTATTCAATTTTTCATCGTCATCAATTCTTAGTCGTTTTGTATGTCGTTGATGCAGGCAGAAGGTATGGCTTAGATTTACAATATTTATTTCTGAATCTTTTGATGAAACAAAATAACCTATAATGAAAATCTGTGATTCAGTAGTTACAAGTGAAAAGAGGCATTTATTACATCTCTTAGTCTCTTAGTCTTAGGATTCTTTTAGTCTCAAAGGCACGTTATCGTTTATCAATAGTACTGTCCGGCTAATAGGTAATCAGGAAATAATATTTTATTGTTATAATATTTCGTATTGTGTGTACTACGAGTGTTTAAGATTTAATTTTTTTTAAAATCTGTCACTTTCTCCCACACCGCGATTTCAGGTTTGTCCCCATAGTTGTTGGTGTTTTTCAAATAACCCTGTATATGTATTTGCACGAAATTATTGAATGCTGATATGGTTTCAAACGCCAGCAGTACTCTTGTTGTACCGTATTGTTTAGCGCGCAAAATGTCAGCCATACAACAAGAGTACGTTACGTGAGACGCTCGTGCCAATTTGACGTTGTTTTGTTTCGTTTCTTTGCACTAGCGACACAATAAGGCTGTTTCATTCATTAGATGAACTATCCATTGACCGATTTGAGCAAAACTTTGGTTGGTAACACCAAAGTTTTGCTAACTAAACCTAACTAAAGGAACGAAAGAATAATACTTGTCCATGGCTCAGCGACGCGCGACGTTATCTTGGCAAAACTCGTTACAAATCGTGCTGGTTGTGTGTTTTGTTAAATAATTTTTATTATTAATAAATAGTAAATATAACAAAAATAAAATAATAAATATAAATATTTAATTAAGGATTCGTATTGAGTGATAGTTTGTCGAAAAGTGAAAATATGTCTGAACTTTTTAATAGCACTCATTTTGCACATGATGGCCGCCGTATTTATTTATGTTCTGATGATAAATATTAGTGAATAGTGTTTGAAATATTCATAAGTACCTAGTTGGCGTATATAATTTAACTAAAAACTACCGATAATATTGCGTATTACCGTCGTAATCGTATTTCCAAAAGCACACATTTTACCGAAGGTCTACCCACAAAATCAATTCGGGCTGATGTTATCTGACATTTCGCGGATAGTTTAGGTAAACGACGCGCGGCACGTCAGGGGTAAATAATTAAGAAATAGAAATTCACGGTGACTAGTATTCATAAGCCGTTCTTGAAGACGATATGATAAAGTAAAACTGATTGTTTCAAGTGAAGTAGCAATTCATGCGCGGTGATGCTGTTTATTAATTTCATATCAGTTTTATGTAAAGATAATTGTCAGGGTCATGGTAATTATAACTGTATTCGTTAACGACTATTGAGGATTGTATTATCTGGGGGCACGGCCATGACCTCGCCAAAGTCGAGTAGCTACTTCACGAAACGAACCTGATGAGGAGATGTGTGCACAAAATAAGTATATATCGATCCAACCAACCAACCAACCAACCAACCAACCAACCAACCAACCAACAACCAACCAACCAACCAATCAATCAACTTGGTGTATCGACACCAAGTTGGTTCTATCTCGGATTCTTGATTTCGCGAGCACTCTTTTTACACGAAGCGTGTAAAAAATGTGCCCAAAAAAGCACAGATGGTTTGTTCTACACAATTTTGTAGAAATAACCGTCTGTGCTTACATATTGTGTGATGTGAGGTTGGATAAAAAATATACAGATTTATTGCATACCATTTAAAGTCTGGCAATGCTTTAAAAATGGTTCAATCAGGTCAGTTTCTTACATAATGAAAACGACATTTGGCTTAAATTTTATCCTTGATAACAACCTTAATGTTATTACAGAAACTGTATTTTTAAGTGCTCAGATGCTGTTTGATAAACGACACGTTATTTTATTTATTTTTTAAAACTTTATGTATAATAGTGGTACATGGGCGGACTTAATGTAACAAGGCATTCTCTATCCGATATCCGATAATGATATAACTCAAACTTCTACAAATTGGGTGAAAGAGTTTCTTAGTCTATCTACACTTGCATTGGTGATAGGACATTATAAAATATAGAAATTATTTAGCTTAAAAGAGTACTTAGTTATTAGATAGTCTTACATTCAGGATTAGAAAATAAGGATGAGTAATCACAAAAGACGTACAAGATATGATCATTCGTTTTTCATAACATTTTTCATGCGTCATTTCCCAAGTTAACAGAATACGGAGATATTCCGCTGTAGCTATTGACTGAGTTATGGACTATTGTGAATTCACAATCTTTCTTAGATTATTGCTCTGATCTCATGTTAGTAAATAAAGTATTGCCACATCTGTGTTAAACACCACACAATACATAATGAGGCGAGTAAATATCCCGAAAATGATTCACGTTTCCGTCGTAACTTCGTTCATGTCCCACCTACGTCTGTCCTATTTATTACCTTTTTCATTGTCTTACATTACATAACGGCTTGCCGAACTGAATGTTTACGTTCCTAATAACCTGATTCATTGTTATTACGTCGCCATATGGTGATTTTGGTTTTAGCTTTATTCCGCACAAGTCTAAGTCTAAGTAGGTTCTCCTTTTTCTTTTTTTTAGATGGGATTTATGAAAGGATGGGATTTATCTTCCGCTCTGGGCGAAGCGTTCCAATGCCGCGGCAAAATCCGCAACTCTGGCAGGAACTGGCCCTAGCACGCCCCGCCAATTATGATCTTAAAAATCCATTCGCACCCTTAGAATGAAAGGGACCTAACTCAAAAATTGAAATTTTTGGCAAATAAGCAGGAAATAAACATTTTAAGTGTAGGGTATTAAAACCAATATATGTATTTTCCGAGACCTCTGTATAAACTGTGCCTTTTCCAATTGTATTTTCGAATCTTTTTCATCTCTAGGTTTTAGAATATGTTTTTTTTTACGTTAATTAAATAGCTAAATTATAAGTAACTGGAATTTTGAGTTAAGCGCCTTTTATTTTGAGAGTGGGAATTATGTGCTTAATTGTTGCATCCACTAATACCTATGGATGAATCTGTTTTTCTCCTTTAAGTACTATAGCAAATCACGGTACCAAAATGTTTATATCTCCAATATAAGTAGGTATTGCAGATATAAGAATGTCAACGTTTGCTGTTCTTTAATTATAGAAATTGAGTTATTCTTGAAAGAAGTGGTAAATATTTTCATGATACAAACTTTAAAAAAACATTCGCAGAAGTTTTCAAAAGGTTGGTATTTTTATTATTTAAGAATATAAAAAAAATCCGACAAGATCCAATGCATTTAGTATAACTGGCTATTTCGAGGTATAAACATTTCCTCTAGTGTTGGATTATTGCTATTTCTCACCATTTTGCTGGCGTTTCGGATCCCACTGGAATAGAGCAGATATGGTACTTAGCGAAAGTTTAGTTTTCTATTAATTAAATAATTAGTTGTAGTCGTAATCGGATCAGAACTTCCAGAGAATACCTCTTGACTACAAACAGAGAACTTTATATGTTTGCAACATTATTTTGAGATAAGTGACACTGCAAGTAGCAGTATTAATTTTAATGGTAAGTGGTTGCTGATAAAGGAGGAACTGACGGGTTGATCTTCAAGGTTAAGCAACGCTTGCCTAGGTGGGTCTGTGGATGTGTGACCCACCTTAAACTACCGAGTTTCCTCCGTGCCTCGGAAAGCACGTTAAGCCGTTGGTCCCGGCTGTCATATGTAGATCTTTGACATTCGTTGCGGACTGTCAGAAGCCAGAAAATTTGACGCCAGTCTTGCCAAGGAACACCGTATTACCCAGGCAATGGGTTGTAGAGGTCTGGCAGGCATCCGCTCCACATAAAATACTGGTATTCAGCTGAATCCGGTTTGACTGGAAGCAGACTCCAATATAGTTGGGAAAAGGCTAGGCAGATGATGATGGTTGCTGATAAATGATAATGGCTGCTCGCGTATTGCGTAACTTGCGTAACATTAATGATTAGTTGTCAATTGGTATAAAAGATATGCGAAGATAGATGCACCCTTTATTTAACAGACACGTTACGGAAGCAGATGGATTAAAAGTAGAGTACCGTACCAAAATACTTAGTAATTAAGTTGTAGTAATATGCCTCGTGCTTTTACGATTTCATGGTATTAAAATAAAGATTAATAATTGAAATAAAAACAATTACATGAATAGATTTAGAAGCAATATATAGTAGGTGGCTTTAGGTATGAATTTGTTCTAAAGAGTCACTGCAGCCCAAAGGGCATTCGGAGGAACTCAGCTGTGTTTTATTTAGAAAGAGTCTGACACTTCTTTCCGCTACGCCTAGAGGGGAGGGAGTATTTTGATGATTATCCATCCATAAAAAAAGAAAAGGTGTGAATCACAGCTTCCCACAGGAAGTCATAAATATGCCTCACGGTGGGAGATGGAAGGACCCAAAGATCAAATTGAAATATTTTCTATGTTATGGAAAACTGGCAACGCTTACGGAAGGCATACATATATGTATGTATGTACATATATATCAAGAAGCGAACTTGATTTGGCTAAAATGACGAAGAAGGAAAACTGTGATGATCGATTCAAAAAGTAAAGAAGAACTGGTAAACCTTTGTGGTTTCCACTGAAAAATTGCTTATATTTGTGTAGTATGTAACTATGTACATATGTCCGGTGTGTACTCGTATTTCGTGATTTTAATTATGGTAGGGTTTTCACGTCTTCAGGCGTTTTGTCTTCGTCAGTAATAACTAGTCAGCAACTGCGTAAATGCTTTAACGCAGTTATTAACTAGTTATTATTAGCACAATGAGCACTCAATAAATTATTGGTCTTTGTTTGTATATTAATGACTTTAGACTTTGACTCATCAGAGAAATTGTCAGAACAGGAATATTACTTTACTACAGCAGAGTTGCTATGTCATTCTTCATAAATATAATTAAATAGAATATTTTAAATACATAATCTCCATATATTATTTAGATTGGAATATGGGGACTGGGTTTTTAGTACTAGATTGGGCCTTACGAACTTTTGTTACTACGCGTTTACTGTAAAAGAATCAAGGCAGTTTTAATGTCAGTAAAGACGAGACCCGTTTTGTGGCGCCACAATTTGATACGACACACACATGTCGGTGTGTGTCGTATCAAATTGTTGCGTCACAAACCGCGTCTCGTTTTTATTATACAACACAATGTGTATTTCTTATTTATTTAGTGCATTAGCTTCTCTGGTGGTCATGTTTTGTTCATTCATACTTCTATTTTTCCCGCTTTATCAATAGTCACCTCTTTTTAAGCTTTTTTATACAATCCATACAGCGATAAATAAAATAAGTATAAACCAATTATGTCATCAGTTCATTTGACCTCTAAGATAACCTATGAGAATTTAGGATAAATAAATAGGAAAATATAACATTGATATTTAGTATTTTATCGCTTTATACCTCCGTGATAGCAAGGTGACGAAGTTACGCATTTATTTTTAGAGATAGCAAGTTAAAGTTCAAATATTATCATTAGCATATGATAGAAATATACTTTATCTGGCTCAAAAAAATTTAGCGTCGTTGATGTGGGTATGTGTCAGATGTCTTTTTTTAAAATTCGTATCAAGAGTTCGTGGCTAAATAGTTACAGCCGCATAGTTCCATCACGGCTCGTTGAAATCGTTCCGTGGATGGGAAACCATCCGATACACATTTGTTTTTATGGATGGGAAAATATCATAATTTTTCCACTCTAGGCGGAGTGGAAGGGAGTGTCAGACTCTTACTGACTAAAACCCATCCGTGTTCCTTCTATTGTCCTTTGCGTTCCAGGGTCGCAGTGACACTTTCGAACGATTTCCTCAACCCTAACAGGGACTGACCGTATGGGACGCTGGCTTCTTTGCTGACATCAGTTTGAGGCGCGCGTGGAACACGACACGCCGTCGATCTCGTTTCGACTAGGACATGGCGTTGGTCCGCCCAAGCAGGGCAGACCTCTAACGTATGCATCCTCGTGTCTTCCAGGCAATCTACACAGTGTTGACATCCAGACGTGACCTCCCGCCGAATCCTATACAGTACTTTCCGAAATATCCATGTCTGGTAAGTACCTGCATCAGACGGAAGGCGCCCAAGCAGCAAAATGTGGTCGAGTAATTGTCCTGGAACCACCATTTCATAGGACTATAAAGGAATAGTAAGCAATTACAACCACGGAAAAGGGCCCAATTTATAGGCGTATTTTACCTAATTAAATGTCTATAGTAGAATTGGTGAATACCACTTTTACCAATAACAACCTCATAGTTGGACTACGTAAAACTATTTGCGCCCGCGAAGCTAACTATCAGCACATAATGGAACCAAACACGACAGTAACGACCTTATAGTTGGACTACGTAGAACTATTTGCTCCCGCGAAGCTAACTATCAGCGCTTAATGGAACCAAATACAACAATAATGTACACAGTGAATCTGTTACAAGCTCATACAAAGTGTTGTGAATTGGTAAATGTTACTGCGCACATTTGTAAAGATTAAAACATATCCATTTCTAATAAATATTATCTAGAATATAAATTATGAGTAGAGTGTTAGTTAACAATAAATCAATATGTATAATGTGTTTGAATGTGCACAGCATGGCGCACGTATATTTTCTGTGAAGTATAATAAGTTTTTAGTCAAAATTTTGACGCGCCCCTTGAAATTTACGTTTTCATTAAGTTGAATTTTAAAATAATGTTAGTTTCAGTAAGACATACAATGAAAAGTCGCCATTTTGACAAAGTTGGTTTTCCCAAATACATTAACAAACCGTTATAGGCTTACTTTGTTTAATAATGGTAAATATCAGAACCATTGCTTGGCCATATTGTTTGGAATTAGAGTTCCGCAAATATTTTTATAACCGGACGGTTCTTTTATATTGCTATTAGATACGTGGCTTATTTTAGTTCTTTTGTTTAGGTGTCAACATTGAAAATGGTAATGTTTTGGACGTCGATCGCTTTTTGACTAAAAGGGATTTCCGAGCTTTAAAAACCTTAATAATAGTAAAAACCAATGTATTCTTGTACAGGACACCACGGATATAGTTTTGGATACTAAGTATATTAAATTAAACCTTTATAATCGTGTTAAGATTATAACAATTTTGGTTTATACCACTATAAAACCGCTCCATATTATTATAATTGTTCCGTAAAGTGAATTTATAAACCATTATAAAACCGGGTAATAAATGCACATAGTTTCCGGTTTGTTTAGTTCTATTTGTCACTCTTATTGGCGTACTTTATTTATAGTAGTTCTATAAAGCTTCTTGTTAGCAGTTATAAGTATAGCTTACCAGTTTATCTACTCTTGAGTGCATTTACACCCTCGCGATACTTTTATAGGTCACCCAAACTTATATTGCACCCTTAATTTCTACCTATAAGTGATTATAAGTTAATGTATAAGATCAGAAATACTATAAGGCCCAACTTACTCCATGCTGGCTATTATAAGCGTGGTAGTAAATACTAGAACCGTTAAGAGAATATTATAAGTGCTGGAGGCCTATAGCATCTGCACTATAGGATAATTTTGCTGCTTGGGCGGCCTCTCCAACCAATCCTCAAAGAATGGAATTATCGTCACAATGGTGGTGTACCCAAATTTTCGCAACCCTAGCAGACCCGTTGCATACCACTGTCATTTGTAGATATTTAACAGTCGTTACGGATAGTCAAAAGTCAGAAAATCTGAGATCAGACTTGATAAGATTTCTGTTTTACCAAGTAATTGGGTTGTGCTTGTTAAATACTGGTAATAATCAGCCGCATGCGGTTGGACTGGAAGCAGACCCCAACTCAGTTAGGAAATGGCTAGGCTTATTGATTTTATTGCAACATTGTTTGTCACCTTCTCTACGCAACGAACGAACGCGTAGATTTATATTTCGACTAGCTTCTGCCCGCGACTTCGTCCGCGTGGATTAGTTACTTTAACCCCGATTTTGAAACTCTCAGCCCGATCGGTTTAAAATTGACAAATTTTCATAAAAACTTTTATCCCCTATTTTATCCCCTTGGGGGTAGAATTAATCTACGGATGCCTACGTCATAACATATACCTGCATGCCAAAGTTCAGCCCGATCCGTTCAGTGGTTTGGGCGTTGATAGATCACTATGCCAGTCAGTCAGTCACTTTTGAGTTATATATATTTAAATGGTCTGATCGCAATATTAGTCAAACTACTCGACTATAAAAACAAAATTTTAATATTTTACGCTGCTCGCACATCGTCATCTCGCTCAGCTGTTAACGGCATAATGGTTAGATACGTAGTAGGTAACGTGCACTACGCGGACTGATAGCAGTGCGCTGGGGTCGGGAGTCGCACGGAACCGGTTTCTGTTTGTGTTGCCGAATGTTTTTGCGTGGATTTACATTTATTTTTACATAATTAATTAAACGACATTTATGATTGTTGTCTCAATGGTTTTCTATCTTTTTCTTGTTATTTACACAGACTTATTTATCACTAGACACCAACTTATTATGTATCGTTTACTACGCATTAACACATATGTATCTATTTATATGTAGGTATTTAACACCTTACAAAACTGATTTACATCCGTCCATTTCGACGTAAGGTTAAGTTGAAAACCATCGTCAGGCGGCTCGTAGTTGTTTGGCATAAGTTTTCACATTGTGTGTACCTATCTGTGTGTGCCAAATAAACTTGTTTTACATATTTCTTTCTATTCTTTATAAACAAAATCTGACCTTCAGAATCGTCTGTAGTCGTACACGATTTTGGAGTTGATTTCTAAATGTTTATACAGAATGATTTCGAGTTTCAGGAACCTTCTGAATTTCCCTACGACAAAATGACATTCACATAGATCATGGAACGAAAATTCAAAATATTTTATTTTACATAGTGCCCATCACTTAAAAAACGCCAGATACTAGTGCAGGGTTTCAATTGGTCGTTTCTTATGAAGAAGACTCGGATAGAAGCGCCACGGTTACTTTAAAACGAAAAGCAAATGTTTTTGTGTGACGTGTTAATAGGTATGAGAGAACAGTACCAAATCAACAACAACGGCTTTATTAAAGAAAAAAAAAGTGTTTTTATGATTAAAATATATTAGTGTACTCGTATTGAGACATAATATGTACCTTACTTGACATCCCTAGCCATGCTAGTTATTTAAAGGAAAATCATGTTGAAATATATAAAATTTCATTTTCTAAATTCGTCTCTCTACCTACTGAGTCGATACGTAGGTATCGTTACATCACAAAAGAACACAAAAGTGGTAGAATTAACATAATTACCTAACGTTTTATAGGTCTTTCCATGTTGATTTGCAACACATAAGTTATGGAAAATTTTATTTGGGTTTTTAAAAACCTAAACGTAATTATTTTTAGGTATTATAAGTAATTCAGAATCTAAATAGGTAAGGATGGTTTTAAAAATATCCATGAATGTAAATGGGTTTTAGTTTTATTTTTATTTTAACTAACCAGTGAAGCTTGTCATTAAAGTCTGGTCGATTTGATTTAGTCATCACTGGAGGTAAACATTTAATCAGAAATAACAAATATAAATTATAAAAACAAATACAAAAAATCTTTGATTCTCTTTTATAATGCATCATCCTGTTTAAATTGCATTCGATCAGTAATTAGCATCGCGACGCGCAGCTGCAGCCTAACTGTAGTCAAGTCATATTGTAAGTACTAGCTTCTGCCCGCGACTTCGTCCGCGTAGAATAGTTACTAACCCCCCCGATTTTGAAACAATATTCATTGGTGCTCCGCTTCTATTGGTATTAGCATAATGATATATAACCATCATCAATCAACAGAGACATTTTACATGATTTCCCGAAAATGATCGGGCACGATCGAAAACACTAAAGTTTAATTGCAAAAGTTAATCGCTCCGAGCCACTGCTTTTGTCCGGGCAATTACAGATACTGAAGATGGTTAAAAATGTGTCATAAAGATAAACTATGGCCCTTTTGCCGTAGAAACTACAGGATGCTAGGTTCGTACATTTTTAGATAACATTACTGCATGATATGTAACAGCAATGTGCAACCAATGGAAAACTCGTAGGAACCTGATTACGATCCCTGTGGGAAACAACAAGGAGGCGATGAAAAATATATTTAAAAGTTCATCGATTCCCAGTCAGCTATTTCATTAGAACGAAATCAATGTTACCATCAATGTACTTCAAATGGCGAAGTGCAACATTTAAGGTATCACTTCCACTACCACCACCACCGTACCACGTAAGTCTGTCTATTTTTTTTAATGCCGAAGTAATTTCCTTGGCAAGTTTTGTCTACATCAAAAGTATACAGATTGTCTTTTTCCGTGAAAATGCGCCGTTTAGAAGTTTTTCGTGTACCACGTAGTTAACACAGGTCTTTCGAAGCTACCAATTTGATTTCACCCTATTGGCATGTATCGTAACGAAAAACCAAAACATCTATTTCGACCGAACGCGTTTATCTATCTACGGGGATTGGATTAAAATTTATTTTTAAAAGTCATTTTCACCGACTGTATCTGCGTTGACAGTCGCATCTAAAGTTAGGGGAAAGGGGCCAGGAAATAACCAGGAAGAAAGCCTTAGATATGAGGTCTTTGAGGGTCCTCTGAGGCTCTAAACAAGTGCTATTCTCGTATTTTTAAGAAGCGTTCGAATGAGTTGATTTCTTCGCATGTCTTCGCACATTTTGTTATTTTTTTAAATTGACTTTGGCTGATAATGCGATTTGTAGTGGAACGCTTTTAAGTACGAGACTTCTTTTTTTTCTCCCCTCCTTTTTTTTTTTTTTTTTTTTTCTGGATGGGAAATCATCAAATGACCCCTCCCGCCCTGTGTGGAGCGGTAGGGAGTGTCAGACTTTTACTGACTAAAACCCACCCGTGATCCTTCTTGTGCCCTATGCGTTCCAGGGCCGCGGTAACTCTTTCGAACAAAATCCGCAACCCTTTTTCTCCCCTCTTTTGGTATTTATTTTGTGTCGTGGCCCATAGGTGCATTTACAAACATACAATAACACATACACTAACAGCCAGACCCGGAACAACTATCTGTAGGCCATACAAATATTTGTTCCGTACGGGAGACGAACCCACGACACGTATCGCAGCAGCCAATCGCTCACCCATTGCGCCAACCATGTCGTCGATCAATTTTCCCTATACTAAAAAGTACTAACAATTGGACGTTGAGCAAGTAACGTGTTACAAACCGGTATGCTGCTGACTGAAACGTCTGTGGCAGCAACGTCATTTTCTCCGTTATAAAACATTTAATACAAATCAGGCAATAGTTCATCAATATGGATTAATTATCTAGATTTCGATTCAAGGATCCAGTGGCTTTAACCGGTAAAACATGTTTTTATAAACAGACTTGTTTTTTTATATATGTCACCTGGATGAGGATCTAGAAATCATATAAACAGTGTGAATCGCATGTTTTTGAGCTTTATCTGCGTAAAGGATTCATGTAACCCAGTAAATATTCTGGGTTACTTTGTGGTCGTGAAGGTCGTTCCTGTAAAATAAAATAATGTTTTACATGAAGCATCTGGTTAGATTGCAAGTCGATCCCCGATGATTCCCGGTTGATTGACTGTTGGGAAAAGGCTACTTTGCTTGATCAGTTTAAATGTTGTTTATAGGCTATTTTGTTAATCATCGTTTCTGTAAATATAATATACCTGCGTCGATAAAAATTGCGAGCAATTCCTACATTGTTTCTTTTGTTGAAAAGTCCAGGCATGTAAGTATGTTACAATAGGGTATTTGAATAAAAAAATCAAATCAGTCCGTCAGAAACATTTTAAAATATATAGGAAAAGTATTTTTTCTTTTTTCACGTACTTAAATAAAAAAAGAAGACTTCACAAACAGACGTCACGACTCGCAACAATTTTTACCACGACGTGACGTCACATAAGTCCTTGATCTTTGATGTTTTTTAACTTTGTCAATATTTACAGATTTGATAAAGCAAAAAATACGTATCTAATAGTTTTTGGAAATCGACGTGACGGACTAATTAGATTTTTAGTCAAATTCCATATTCCTGACGGACCATTGTTATAATGAATTATTGAACAGAGTTTTGTTTAATTAAACCATGTTGGCGGAAGTGTCACACGTCTGGGCCCCAAGTCTGCTATTTTTATAAATTTGTCATTCCAACCAACACGATCCCATTGTCATTTTGCTAAAAGTTTGTAATTTGCTAAATTCATAATGGTCGATCATTGGTCGGTCAATGGTCTCGTAATACTTTTTGATAACCGAGCTATTGAAAGCAATGACTGGTCACTGATCAAAGGAAGTGTCAAAATTTTATCAGATTACTGCATACGTCTGTCATTCATTTCTCATTATGTACGAGATTACCATTCTTCTTTCAATGGAGTGTCAGTGATTGACACTCCATTGAAAGTCATAGTGACGCTTTTGAATTAGTAGATTACCAAACTTGCAAAAATCAACCATTATGAATCAATGATAGACCATTCTGACACTAGTGTAATAGCAGACTTGGGGCCCAGATCTTATCGCAAGGGTTACAAATAAAAGCAAATGAGCATCACAACAAAATACTTACGTGACTTAAGGTGATTGTTTCGCTGGCCTGTTCATACATTTAAAGCATACATTCTACTCCGTAGATAGACACTTTTTTCTCAAAACTAATCATTTTATCACTTTTCTACAATGAAATAGGTGCGCATTAGACTTTTTGGTAAATAATTTGCACTATATATTAAGAAAAACAGTTTTAAAAACCGGGCAAAATTTGACATTTCGTTTACTAGTGTGAGTGCGATTTGACAACCAAAACCATACCAAAACATACCGCCATGATTGCGATATGTTATAATAATTTGACGCTAGATGGCGTGCAACCGGTAATATAAATTTGAAAAATCATTACTCAATTTATAATAATGGATTTCATTAAAAAAAACATTGTAATAACATAAAACTAACTATCATAAACAAAAACATAAAATATTGTTGTTATCAAAAAATTGTTAGCATTACCTAGTTTATGATTATTGTTAGTAGGTGTTTTATTCATCATACCTACGTAAGACGCGGCGCGCGAGGTTGCCGTTCTTATTACTTGACCCTTTGACCTTAGACGTAACGTCGGAATTTCTAAGAAAATCTGTTGCCAAACTTCGCAATGTGATGATTCGATTGACTTGAAATAAAAAATACATTTTGAAACCAAGCTAGCTAGTGCGGTGATAGACTTTACGCGCGGAATTGCTGGTATATTTTAAATTGTATGCATTTTCATTGATTTGAACTAATATTATTTTCTTGTATGTATTTCATTACAATTTCATATCATTATTGCAAGGTATTGTAGTATAGGTTGCTTACACGCAATTTTATTTTAAAATAAAAGTAGTCTTTCGGTGGTGTTAGCAAGTCGGCCCGTGAGTTTTGCTGGCTATTACAAACAATTACCTACAAACTAAAATCTTCTCATAATAGATAGAAATCACCGATCGATATGTAAAGTTATAATAATATCAAGTACCTATACAGAATTTTATAAGTACATAAGTACCTAAGTACTAAATAATATTATTATGTAAGTATCATTTGTAAACTTAATTTTTAAGTCGCTATATATATAAATATATTGTATTTCCTGTCATATTACTTTTTCACATTTGTAATACAAATAGTTATCGACGGACAACGAACAAACAAACATTAGTTTACTGACTTTACTGCAATCGCGTTTCATGTATATGGTTCGTAGACAGATTATTCCTATAGACTGCTGGATATTATCTTCCTTTGCATTCGCAAAAGACAAAGACAAACATATTATCGTCACTAGCAAAGAAAAGAGACGGAGTAGCAATATTTCTGTCCTTTATCGCGTGTCGGCTGAGCGCACATTATTGTGCACAACGAGTTTGACGTTTGTGACTGTTGTCGATTTGCATCTAATTGATTTTTAACAATTACGTCCAAATAACAACAGAATACGTATCTTTTCGTGCTCAATTTGACATATTAAGTTTGTGCAATAGTGCAAAATGGTAAGATGCAGTGTAATAACCTATAAAAGTTATAGTTTGATGAAGATTGACGGATTATCCTTTCACTCGTAAGTATTCGATGTTTTTTAAGTATTCGATCACTTTTTGTTCTTCTATTTATAATCAAATAGTTGCAGTAATATACTAACTAATCTGTATAATGAGAAAAATGTCCTAAAATTGTGATTTGGCCAATATTTTTATTTTCTTATCTAAAAGTTCAGTATTGGCCACGTTTCAACGGGGAATTTACCCTTTCATGTGGGTAGTATATTCAGGCTTTGATCTATACGATATTAGTAAAACACACTACAACTACATAGCTACTACTATACTACAAAAATGTAAGATAGTAAAAGTATCTTATTATACTTGCAGATTTCCAAATAAACCTGAAATAAGAAACATGTGGATAGCTGCTACCAATAGGCCTAATTGGGTTCCAAAACTGAGTTCCAGAATTTGCAGTCAACACTTCGACTGTAATCTTTTAAAAAAGAAAGGAAGAAAACTTTCTTGTACCCCGATACGGTAATAAAAATAGATACATCATGTGATTGCAATGATAGCATTTTGTTACAATGATTATAAAATTTTAACATTCGTTTTTGTTAGATTACGGAATCAGTAAATCGAGTTAGCGATACGACAACAATCGTCAACACGCAAACGATTGTTTGTTCCAAGAGAAAAATCCAAACCAGACAAGAACTATGGACCTAAACAAATGATCCAATTGATATTGATGAAACACAATTGAGAATATCGTGTGAAGAACGGTTAGCTGAATTCCAAAAGTCACCAGAAGACACAGCTTTCATTGAAATGTCTACTGTAGCGCAGCATGAAAATGATTTATATACTACTCATAGGAGTGACCGTCTGACTGCTAGTCAATTTGAAAAGGTAATGTAATCAGAAATGTGCATGTGTAATTTCTGTGTTTTTTAGAACACCTATGCAGACAAAGCATCTTTAAAAAAAATATTTTATCTTACTTTTACAGGTATGCAAACGCCAGAGTACAACACCATGTCACAATTTTGTCAAGGATATTCTATATAAAAAAAATATTTGTACAAAAGACATGTTTCAAATGTCATGTATATGGACAGCAAAATGAAAATGTGGCAAAAAGCATATTTATGCAACAGTATAATAAAACTGTAAGGCCTTCAGGTCTTTTTGTTGATGAAGAATTTGAATGTTTAGCTGGCAGTCCAGATGGTAAGTCTTTCTTTATCAATATTCATGTATCATATGTGTATAAATTGGATCTTACCTATACATTTGATAAATATGGAAAAAAATTATAACACTAGTTATAATCACGTAAATTTGTTATAGGTGTAATTGAAATTGAGAGAGCCATAATAGAGATCAAGTGTTTTCCATCATTGACGGGGAAAAACCAAAGCCTAGAGGCAGCTGCACTAGAAAAGAAAAACTTTGCTCTCACATTGGATAATAATGTTCTAGTTATGAATAAAAAGCATGATTATTACTATCAAGTAAGTTAATAATTCTATTGCATGTCCACTTTATAATTTATTTTAGCATGTTATTTACTCTTACTACAATATTAAATCTATTTCAGGTTCAAGGACAAATGCGTGTCAGTAACATGGATAAATGTTACTTCATATGTTTTATTTCAGTCAATGAACCTTTGACTGTTATAGAAGTTTATCGAGATAATGAATTTATCAGCAATATGATGCCAAAGCTATTAGTCTTTTTTAAATACTGTATTCT
Source organism: Hecatera dysodea (assembly GCA_905332915.2). Lineage (NCBI taxonomy): Eukaryota > Metazoa > Arthropoda > Insecta > Lepidoptera > Noctuidae > Hecatera > Hecatera dysodea. The sequence continues at coordinate 6,663,035 of HG995289.1, read as the reverse complement.
GCCAGAAATAATTTTGAGACGAGTTCAAAAAAATTCGAAATGTATTGATATGAAAGGTACACTAAATTATTTCTTGTCTATTTACTTCATAATTTCCATTTTTTCTTGTGGGAAATTGTTTTTCAACATCCACATCAAAAGTTACACACAAAATATACTAATTATAGTAATTTCCTTTCGTAGCAGCTGTGTAGCAGCGGTTTACGGACAAGAAAATCAAGAACATCAGGAAGAGTGAAAACAACACATCAAATGATTTTTGTTTTACAAGGGGAGGGCACGGTGTGGGAAATTCACTTCGGGACGAGACTGCGTGTGGTAGTAGTTTCCCATAAGGGTATGCAAACTCTAAAGGATTATTTCAGAATGGCCAGTAGTTTCGAAGAAATAAGCCTTTGAAACTCCACGTGTAACTGATATACTTGTTTATTTTCATCACTAGCACTAACGGCAAAATAGCCTAGTCAGTGGTGCCTCCGACTGCTACGCGGACGCTCAGGGTTCAATCCCCACATTGAGCTATTGTTTTTGTTTTTTAATTACTTATTTATTTCTTTTTAAATTAACTATTTCAATAATTAAATGAATTCAATCGAGAAAAACATTGTAAAGTATTAAATTAATTTTAATTTACATTAACTATTATACTTTCTAAATTATAAAGCAGCTAATAATTATCAATGTTTGAAATCAAATTTTTTGTTTACCAGAAACCTGAAATGGTGTGCTCATCGTAATGTAATCAATACATTGACCCTTTTTTTCAGGTTTCTGAAAAACAAAAAAGAGCTCTTGCTTTTTTTATTTCCTTTACAATCACAACAATACTTTAGCAGATATGTATAACCATTTGTTAGTTATATGTGATTATGGATGCTTCGATATTATCAAACATTTTCCACCTTCTTGGTTGTAATCTCTCATTCTAATTTGGTGTCTTGTTATGATTTATAATGTCTTGCGTTTGTCTTGTACTAGTGTGTGATTGTTGTAAATAAATATACCTTGAATTACTTCAAACTTGCATTGGGACTAAATACCTATTTTGATAAAGATTGTTTTTAGTAAACAATTATGTATCAAGCAAGACATAAATTGTCACTATAAATACTTGTAATTTTTGTTAGTTGGTACATATGTTTTTTTTAAATAATGTATAAGGTAATATAATAAAACTATCTATTGCAGTCTTGACATTCATTTCATTCCTAAAATAATAAATAGTTTACACCAGAAATACCACCTTTTATTATATAATCATAATTCCTTGTATTTCATAATACATATAATTGTAACGGGTGGCGTTAGAATAAACTTACCCCCCAGACAATTCTAATTTCGACGTAAGTACAGCCTAATAATTTTTCATTTCACGCCATCTAGTGGTTAATTTTGCTAAATGCTTTTGACTTTAAAGTAGTCGCTCATATCTATGTGTGTGTAAACGATACTATAATCAGATTTGTATGAAATATGGCGAATCAAATGGGTTTTGGGGCTTTAATTTGATTAATTTCGGTAAAATGGAATCTCCGATTTGCGCGGTGTTATTTCTGTGACAAAATATTGTTCCAATTACACTCAAAACTATATAAAACTGAAAATGTCGACTTCAGCGCCATCTAACGGGAAAATGGCCACGAACAACCCGTAGCATTCACCTTAAGACATGCTGTAACGTTACGACACAGAAAATAAACAATTAATTGTTGTTATTAGAATACAACAAATTTTATCTTTTGTTTATTTATGTTCCATTGAGGCATTGGGTATTAACAACAGTAATTGTTGTAATATTGGTGCGCATTGTAATTGTTGATCGAAGTGCGCATTACTCATTTGTAATTTAAATTGCTGATTCATTTAAATGTAAGTCTGTTTATTGTTTTCATTCATGAATGGGAACTTAGGGCGGTTTGCTTATGTGTCGTGGTTCTGTGTCGGTGATGTGAAAAGTTGATGTTGAGGTTTTGTATGGGTGCCTGGTGATTATGTTTAATGAGATTATATAACTGAGCCAGGCTAGGATTAGCCAATAGCTATTTATTTGAGCTTTTAAGTATATTCAGATAAGTACCACTTTTGAACGTCTCTTATGTCACAGCATTGCCTTGGTCCTTATTATTAAGTATTCTTCTAAGTGTTCTTTTTGACGTGATAACGACTTATAAATCGATGAACGCCGGCTGCACGCACGAAAAAGCACGACTCATTGTCACGTTCCGCCTGAGCCGAGCATCAATGTTTTCTTATAACGTTTTCACGTAAAATTATCGTCCGTAAACCGACTTTACATACAATCAATCGCTAGCGGTGTTTTTTTTTTCTGCACCATTTTTTATTAGCCTTTCTTGTGGGAAACCAGCTTGGAGTGTCTTGAAAACTTAGATTAGCCATTGAATTTTATTCGTATGAAGATTATTTTGTTTTGAAAATGATGTTTTTTCTATTCTATATTATGTGTTAACCAAATAACATCTAAGATGTCTTTTACAAATTCTGTTGCACCAATCAGTACAACAGCTAAAAGGTCAATAAACTTTTATAAATGATTGCATTCAGTTATCAGCCGAACGATGCTCAATTGACGTTTATGATTTTGCATTTCATACATTTGCATGTGTTTAGGGTTAGGCTGTGCAAAATGTAAATTTATATTAACTTTTATTGGTTTGATGTGGTTGGATTGTAATTCTGTGATTCGAACCACCAGGACAACCGCATTTTTCCGAATTCAGGCAATGACAGCCGGGAAAGTGTCGTATTGTCATTATCATTATCTTACACTAGCTTCTGTCCGCGACTTCGTCCCCGTGGAATCCCCGATTTTAAAACATTCTTTATCGCTGCTCCGCTCCTATTGGCTTAAGCGTGATGATATATAGCCTAAAGCCTTCCTCGATAAATGTTCTATTCAACCCAAAAAGATTTTTTCAATTCGAACCAGTAGTTCCTGAGATTAGCGCGTTCAAACAAACAAACAAACAAACAAACAAACTCTTCAGCTTTATAATATTAGTATAGATATCAGCCGAAAGTTGTCCACTGCTGGACATAAGTCTCCCGCAGATGTCGCCACAACAACCGGTCCTGTGCGCCTCCATCCATCGGCTACCCGCGACCCTCACCTGGTCATCGGTTCACCTTGTGGGTAGCCTTCCAACGCTGCGTCTGCCGCTACGCGGTCTGTTCTGCGAACAATGTGCCCTGCCCACTGTTACCTCAGTTAAGCGATCCTTCGAGCTATGTCGGCAACCTTGGTTTTCTTGCGAATATCACTATAATATTCCTGACACACGCAAGGAAACTCCGAGCAATGCCCTCTCCATTGCCCTTTAGGTGATTTTATTGCTTCTGATGAGACTCATCAGAAGCAGTAAAGTGGGTCAAAAGGTCCACGTGTTGTATTGTACAATAATATTATTATGCTTGGTCATAGAGGACCCCATCTATCAGTTTTCGTGCATTTTGATCGTCTTCCGGTGCAACACGGTTTCTTCTTCTATTCTGTCCTGTCAACCGTTTCGTTATGGCACAACTTCTTTCGCCCTCTTTTTTCTCCTCAGTCAGTTTGCCAGCAACAAGAAAAACTGACTGAGCGGAAAAAAAGGGCCAAAGAAAAATGGATGAAGCTTCTGTCTAAGAAAGTTTAGATTGCAGATTTCTCAAGTAATAATATAAACAGCCCTGAAATATTCTTATTGACAAATCAACAATCAAGGCAATCGATGTCACATTGCAAAAAAAAACATTCTTATCAGTTCAGTTCATTTACGTCTCGTTTGATGATAACCTGTTTCGTCCAGACAAGGAATGATTGTTGGCCAGCCTGATAAATTATAAACAGCAAGTATCAATTGAAAGCCAATATAGTGTATTGAACGGTTAATTGAACTTAATTCTCAACTAAATTCGATGCGTCTGCAGACAATGAAACGTGAGTGATAAATGTATTTGTTTAACCCATTTAGAAAATCAATGTTACATCGTTTAAAATAAGGCCACAATATTGATTTTCTAAATCTTAACGGTCTGACGATGATGACCGAAATGTGGGACTTTGGATGAGTGGTGACTAAAGTAACCGGTATGGACCAAAGAATTGCCGAACTTAAGTGGTAGTGGGAAGGGCCCATTGCTTGCAAAATGGTTGCTCTCTTGGAAAATCATCAACGAGGTTGGCCGATACTTTGTGGTAGCTGAAAACCCATTGGATGTAAGAAGCACAAGACAGCAAGATGTACACACATGGTCATGTACAATCATTCCAGATGTTCTATTTGTAACATCTATGATTTTCAACCGACTTCCAAAAAAGGAGGTTCTCAGTTCGACTGTATTTTTTTTTAGTGTGTTACATCATAACTTTGTACTGGGTGTACCGATTTTGATGATTCTTTTTATATTCGAATGCTGGTGCTTGTCGTGTGGTCCCATTTAAATTGATTTTGATATTGATTGAGATCTGACTACTAGTATTTATAATGCGTGGCTTAGTTTACATTGACGACGTTCTCATACCTTCTTGTCGATATAAAATGAAAAAATAAAATTACGTACAATGGTTTGGAAGAGCATCTTAGTATTTCAACGTAGTCCCTTTCTAGTTTAATGAAGATTTGATGGAGAACAGAGATGATAGGAAACGGAACTCTTCAATATATGATAGAAAAAATCTTTCGGGATTGCTGAAATCGCATATTTGTGTATTGTTTACTCCAATGTGATTGGCACGTTTAGGTGGGGGAGTGGGGGGGGGGGGGGTGTACCACTAAAATTAAAAAATAAAAAAACATTTTACAAAAAAATACAACCGACTTTTACAAAAAAACCATAAAGTACAAAATAACTTTAATTTCGAAAGTCGGTGTTCAAAAAACGAAAAAGCAACCACAAACACCGAGAGAGACCAATTTAATCTATCTAAGCAGAGGCTAATTGAAACATCAGATATAAGTATTTGGGAAGTGGTCTCCGTCATAAGGTCAGAGCTATCAGATCAAGTATTAAAATTAAATGCCCTTAATTTTAATTAGTACTGTACGACTACATACTTATCACATCAACCTATGAACCCGAATATTATTTATATACTCCAATGGACTCCCTTGATCTAATTTTCTAATCAGTTTCGTAATATATATAGACGAATAGAATATATGTACATAGTTTAATGGTTATCAGAATCACTCGCAATATGTGTGCACATAACGGGGACAACAATAATAGATATTATAAATAGTTTATTTTGTAAGCGTCCAGTGATAGGGTAAAACCGGGATAATTGCCCCACTTTTTGAAATAGCTGCCTAATTTTGAAAATATTAATTTTATATGAAAAATGTTTATGCATGTAGCTAGCTTAATAATTTGTGTTGAATTGTTATTTGTTTTTTTCTGACCTATTAATTACAGATGTTGCAAAATGTAGCTTTTTGCAGAACTCTTTTTTTGGGGATACATAGATGCCTACCTGTATGGATAGTTGCCCCACCATGGAAATAATAAGAGGGATAGATGCCTGCAGTGCGGGATACATGCACTTCATACTGTGTAAAACAGCAATTCTTCGTGTCCTCAAAACAGGACACCTCGAGTACATACGAGGTGCGGGGGGACTACGGCTTCTAGTTATACTATTAATTCTTAGTCGCGAGGTTGGGAAGTTCGTCTATCCCATTGCGGCATCTATCCCGGTTTTACTCTAAACATATTTAAGAAAATCGGTCCTAACAATAATAACAGCCGTACGTGTGGGTAGCTTTACTGATACGTTGATAGATTCTTTACAAATCGAGACCCATTGGAAAATTGGAAAGGAAAATTCGTTACGGGGAGTCTCAACAACCACACTAACCAACAGCCACACCACCACCACTGAAAACCAGTTCTAATGGACCGTCCACACGATACAGACTTAAACTTCGAAAGAATTTTGTTCGTGCAACAAATTCAAAAGTGACTGTTAAGGGTTTAATTGAAATAAATGCTTTGAGTTTGAATCAGTGATTTTTTATTCAGAGTTAAAGTCTTTGCAAGAGTTTGCATCGTGTGGACCCACTATAAGGAAGTTATAAAATGTATCCGTATTACTCAGTGAGATAATCAACTCATAAAATATTCAGCTGCACATGATTAAACTGGAATCCCCAACATTGTTGGGAAAATCCTATGATATTTGTAGTAGTCCATGTTAATCTTTTCTTTTTTTTTTTAGGGAAATTATCACATGACTTCTCCCGCTCGACTGACTGACTTCGCCCGGGCGGAGCGGAAGGGAGTGTCAGACTCTTACTGACTAAAACCCACCCGTGATCCTTCTTGTGCCCTTTGCGTTCCAGGGCCGCGGTGACTCTTTCGAACAAATTCCGCAACGTCCATGTTAATCCTATGTCATCTGTTGTTGTGATTAAGTTCGAGTATTATTGTTTTTCTATTACATCAACTAGCACGCGATTAGACAATCAATGAAAATTGGACAGGGCTTATACGTCTTATTTATTTACTACTCGCCCGCGAGTCCGCCCGCGTGAATGTCGAAAATTATCCGCAAGGAAAAGAATCCTGGGATAAAAAGTATCCTATGTGTCATACGAAACTATGATCTACCTCTGTGTCAAATTTCATCTAGATCCATTCAGTAGTTTTTGCGTGAAAGTGTAATAAACATCCATATGTACAAAATTTCGCTTTTATAATATTAGTAAGGATAGTTACTTAAAATTTATTTTGTTTTATAGAACATTTATACTCAAGAAACCAATCTGTCTATTCTGTAAGTAAAAAATCTTCTTTAAAACTTACTAAAGTCAGTCTGTTCTGTTAAAATGACACCGTGACAACATAGGGGAAGTGAGCGCACGTGAGGGAGAGGCAAACCTCACGCCCCAGCCATCGTAACAGTAGAAGACGTTCCGGGCAGCGCGGAAGAAATAATTTGATGATTTCCCACCCAACAAAGGTTGAAGTAAGCGCGAAGCGAACTGTCGTTCAAATTTTTTTTTACTATGCCCCACAGTAGTATTTACTCCTTTAGCGTGAACATGTAAACTCACAAACACAAGATATATAGACCCGGAACAATTATCTGTAGGCTATACAAACATTTTGTTCCGTGCGGGGATCGAACCCGCGACACGTGGTGCAGCAGCCGAACGCTCAACCACCGCGCCAACCGTGTCGTCAAAACCTATGATTTGTAAGCTCACTACACAAAATTTCCGGTTTCACCTATAAAAAACTGGCAGTTGGAATGACAGCTCATCATTACTATCCGATCAACAACTTCGCCACTCATTTCTGCCATCATCATCCAGGTACTACCTGCGGTCGGCAGCCCACTCCACCTAAGTTTTCATGGTGAACTATTTACCAGCTGATATACGGGACAGCTTATTTTAGGCTCGCTTCCCAGTTTTTGCTATAAAATTTTGCACACAGTAGCTGGCTATGATATGAAACTAGTAGATCAACCGAAAGAAAAAAAAATATTTAGGACCCACACAAAACAAACAACAAAAATAAAAATATACAATTAATAGCTTAATATTAATTTTAAACTGTGCGAGGCCAAAAATGGTCCCTATCTCAGCATACCTATGCTGCGATATTTAATAAATAGATAAATACCACAGACGATGGTAACCACTACATATTGTTGCAAATATTACCCACTACGCTGTTAGTCACTAGTGCAGAACTCTTAATAGCCAGTATCACAACAATAACAGAAGATTAATTAATCTTAATAATTCGAAACACGTGATGTTACGCGCCTGACCTGCGTTTAATTCCTAGGTCGTCGAGACAAATGGGTATATAATGGTATAAAGAATTGTATCACGAGGCGGACTGGTTTCGAACTAGATTTATATGTCCTGTTCCAGCAAATAAGAACATAATGCCGTATGTTTAGTAAATATGTACTAGATTTTTCCCAGACATTGACTGTAATTAGTCGACACAAACATTCCATCAACTTAAATTGTCAAAAGTCGCAATGATCTGGATTTGGGCACGTGATGATTCAAAAGTATAAGTTTTAAAAACCGTTATAATTTATCACTGATAATTTAGTAAAATACCAAATTAATTATAAGTCCCGTATTCAGTAAACTGCCACCAACACAGAAGAAAAATGCACGTGTGTTCTTAGAAGTATTAAATCGACAATTTTTGTTGTGTCTGTAACATGCAATCATGTCGCGATCACTCACAACTTGAAAAAATTCCTGACCCAGAAATCAAAGAAATATCGGGCTAGAGGGACTCTATTTTGTAAAATATACGAATTATTTATGTAATATTCTAACTAATATTATAAATTCGATAGTGAAATTGTTTCATTACTAAGCTTTTACGACAAATGACAAAATTAAATCACTGAACCGATTTTGATGTATTTTTGAGACAGAGACTAATTGAGGACCTTTTGACGTGACAACGTCTGATAAATCGATGAACGCCGGCTGCACGCACGAAAAAGGATGACTCCTTGTAACGTTACACTCGTTACACTCATTGTAAAGTTACGATCGGAGCGAGAGCGCTGCACGAGCGAGCGAGATGCACGATAATTTCATCAATGTTTTGTTATGATGTTGTCAAATTAAACTATCGTCCGTAAACCGACTTTACATACACCCAATTTTAGTTTGTTTAAGGATGAGACATCATTAATGACTTATTCCGCTCTGGGCGGAGTAGAAGGGAGTGTCAGATTCTGACTGACTAAAATCCATCCGTGTTCCTCCAAATGTTCTTCGCGTTCTCTTTCTTCCAAACAGATTCCGCAAAACAGATGGGATCCAGAGCGCGTTAATAAGCTGCATTTTTTTGCGAAAGTCTATACTAAGCGACCAAAACCTCTGGAAAAATGTCGTAATAATATAAATAGACCCATAATTGGAGAGATAAATTAATTATACTTATCTAAAGAAAAAATATACGAGATTGGATTTGACATGATTTTCTATACAAAATCTGATATGTACTTTCATTTAAATTCCTTAGACGAATGTGACTATAGATAGACACCATGTAATCAATGTCCAAGGGAATTAATCTCAACGAGTAAGTAGATACGGATAGGAATTTAGTAGTTATCGCCGTATAGATCAGCTTTTGCAGTGCGGTCAAGGTGGGATCGGTCATAGAATTAAATTTTCTGTTCTGGTTATTTAAAACCTTCATGTAGAAGTGTTTAGTAGAATTAATTACGTGGTTTGTAATTTGTTTGTGAGGTAAGTTGGGGACTGTAATGATCAACATTTTCAAATCTTGACAGATTTAAAATTTTAAAAGAAAAGGGAGGAAAAACATCTTTTATTGATATACGCAAAACCACTTAATCCAGTCCACATCGACAGACTAACCAGGTGGAGTAACTTCTAAAATTAGATGAAAAGCAAAACAAAAAGAAATCGCCATTTTAGGTAGCAAAAAGGTTAACATTTGGCAGATGTTATTTATCACAAAAAATGCCTAATTACCTAATTAAACAATTTATACTCATCATAATTCAAAGTTGTCAACATCCGATTTGGGAATCCTGCAAAGAAAAAAAAAAATGCCAAAAAATACAACTTCATACCAATTATGTTAATTGGTCATATCATGGACCCAAATCAACCACAACCAGAACTAAGTAGAACTCTAGAACCAGTCTAGTGCTCCCAATTCCCCGTCTCCTATATACACGTATGTATACTGCTATCATGCAACAATATCTGACAAAGTCATAAATAAAATATATTTATAGTTATCACCAAAAATTGCAAACGTCGTAGTATTGAAAAATGTAGCGTGATATTGTGAACTATTTTTTCTTAATAACTCACTCACACTCAACTCATGTTGGAAACTATTGAATTTGGACGGGATTTATCTATACTGATATTATAAAGAGGAAATATTTGATTATTTGTTTGTATTGAATAGGCTCCGAAACTACTGAAGCGATTTGAAAAATTCTTTCACTGTTGGGAAGCTACACTATTCCCAGGTGACATAGGATATATTTTATCCCCATATTACCACGCGAACGGGAACTATGCGGGTGACACCGCAGGGCGCTGCTAGTTGTACATATATCGAGAAATTATAATCTAGTAAAGATTTATTACAATCTTACGGGGTCTGCAATTTTCCGCTAGCGTGCTTATACATATGTATATCCGATTTGGTCATCATGTACAATAATATTTCTAGAGATTTTGGCTAAAATTTCAACAATAATCATAACATAACAAATGACGTCATCCCAAATCAACCACAATATTTGCTGCAACGACCGGTCTTGTGTTGCCCACACCCACCGGATTCCCCTTCACCATCTTGCTGTCAGTCCACCTCGATGGGGGCCAAAACACACTATTATTTTTATTCGTGCAAAAAATAACTTGTTTGATATCATACCTACTCAAATTCGGTCAACATTTTTCGTGGCAAATTATAAATCACAACGCTCATTCAAACCTCCCGCTTACCCAGTGTGGCCTACGTCAAATTTATAGAACCTGTTATTTAATGATTTATTTACTACTGGAATTCGATAATTATGTTTTAAATGATCCACTTTCGGATGGTGACATCCATTAGATATCATGCATCACATGAGCGTAGCATTAAAATGCTGAACATTTTTTTTTCGTGTATTTAGTCCGGTGATAAGACAGTAAATATTTACTTGCGGATTATGTTTATACTTTTTTTTGGTATCTAAACTGGTTTGAATAAAAGGCCCAATTATTTGATTGGACGACTTATATTTACGCTCAAGAGACTAGGTATATAAGTGGCATTATTTCAGTGATATAACGATAGCGTTTGTCAAATATTCGAAAATGTTTCGGATTCACAAGTGCTACCCTGAATGTCAAACTCAATTATTTTGGCACTTAATTAAACAATCGCTTTCAACGGTAGGTATAATGATACTTTTTTTCATCGCAGCACATGCTGAGATATTTAATTAAATAAATTTCTTTCAGGCCTTTTCTTCCGGATGTGTAATCATCAAATGACTCCTCCCGCTAGTATCAGACTCTTACTGACTAAAACCCACCCGTGATCCTTCTTGTGCCCTTTACGTTCCAGGGCCGCGGTTACTCTTTCGAACAAATTCCGCAACCCTAGCAGACACAATCTTGTAGGCCTCGCACTAAAAAAGTGATACTTATAGTTTTTTGTCACTGTATTTTTACTTTAAGTTTTTTTTTTTAATTGTCTTGTGCGAGTCCCAAATAAACATTTTTCTTTCTTACTTTATCTAGCAACATTATGATGATTTTGATTGATTGGTCAAAGCCTATAATTTTTCTTCAATCCATTTACAGCCTGCAGAATATTTTCCTACTTAATTAACAAAGCGGCACGTTAATGTAATTTCAGAGAACAATGTATGATTGGATCTGTCACGTTGCCCGATTGTGGAAATGAACCGACACAATGCAGCTGCTAATAGGCATATACTTATGAAATTATACCATGATAAGCATTAAAGTTACTTTGAATAGTTGTGATAAAACCTACTTATCCTTCAACACAAGGTCGGATCAATGAATCTAAGTCATTGAGATAATTTTCTTTCACATATTCATAAGTTATCAAGGCTTGTTTAGTTGTTCCTTCCCAGGGTAGTCAGCTAAGAAAATCCAGCGTGGAAAGGTATTATTTATAACCGGAAAGTTTAGCTACTTATTCTGGCTTTCAGTCATAGTTCTCCAGACCGAATTACGTTGATGACGGCCAGTTTCAGCGGAGACTAAACCGATGATTAGGTTAGGTTAGACTTTTGAGTGAGTATGACACTCCCAACCACCAAGCCACATTCAATATATATGTATGTATGTATATATAAATTTCAGCCAATAGACGTAAGCGACTCCCAAAATATCGCCAACCAGCCCGGTCTTAAGCAGTTCGCATTCTTCCGTTGCCAGCTAATTTCTTCAAATCATCAATCCACCATGCCGTTGGGCATCTTACACTACGTTTGCCCATACGCGGTCTTCACTCTAACACCTGTCTGCTCCATCAACCGTCTGCCCTGGTCCACTTCCACTTATCATTCTGATTCTACGTGCAATGCCACTTTAGTTCTCTGACGAATGACTTCGTTGCAAGTTCTCAAATCCATCAAAGAAACCTCGAGCAGTGCTCTCTCTATTGCACGCTGAGCAACCTTGAATTTGTGGACCACGTTTTGGCTCCGTAAGTCATTACGTGTAGGACGCACTGGTTATAGACCCTGGCATAAAGAGATTGTGGGATCGATGATTCAAAGTTATCACGCAGCTTCCCGAATGCCGTCCAGCCCAAGCATATTGAACCAGGGCCGGAACCTCTACCGTATGTGCTCCAACGTGTCCTCCGGGCGATCCACACAGTGTTGACGGACGTGTCCTCCCGCTGAATCCGAAACAGGTACCTCCCGATACAGCCTTCCCTGTTAGCACCTGCGTCAGGCAGAAGGTGAGGACGCCGTGGCGTCTCTCCAAATACTCCTCAAAGAGGGGACTTATCGCCACAATGGTGGCGTGCCCAGTGCCCACCACCCCTGAGGTGTATGATTTTCTTTTGATCATTCATACTTTAAATACATGTTCATTGACTGAATAATAGAGAAAAACTGAAAAAGCAAATCAACCACTGCCGTTTGACACCCGATCGTAATAAAAAAACAAGTAAACGGGTGTCAACCGGAGTGAAACACCCCGCGTTCCCACTAGCTACGCTACTGATTCGTCGACATTGCTTTTCCCAAGGAAAATCCTTTAAAGCTAGGTAAACGATGAAGAAAATGCAAGAAAAGCACAGTAGCATTTCTGCATCTAATGACTTGGGATCTTACATCGTAATAAGAAGCTTAAATGCAACGTCTTCCATTTCACTTCGTTATTCTTTTGTGTGAAAATGATGTTTATATTTCATTGATTATGTAGCTGGCGTTCTGTACTGTAAGATAATGCTTTGCTCGTCGCTTTTGTTGAACAAAGGTACAAGTTTATAATTTTTGTAGTCTAACTTACCAAATCTGAATGGATGCGTATAAAATATGTTTTGTATTGTCCTGTTAAAGTGTGATTCAGTGATGGGTCTGAGCTAAAAAAAACTGCGATTCATCAACCAATAATTTTCGCAACCGATTCTGCATATATTTTTCCAGAACCGTTGGAAAGTCTCTTACAAGGTGTATCGACGATTTGGTGAGGGTCGCGGGAAGAACAGGAAAGGTCAACTTGGCAACACTTTGGGGACGTCCTTGGCCAGATGTTAGATGGCTGAAAAAAAAGTAAATATGGATAAAGAAGATAATAATGATGTAATTTGACCTCACACAAATAAAGCCTGTGCATGCACGCGACAAAATAAAACACGTGTCATCATCAAGCCCATCATTACTGCATTAGACACAAGAGCATGCTTCAATCAACGTGCTTCTTAATTGGCGTCATTAAGTAAGCTACTGATTTTATCTATTACGTCATTGCGATAATCGATACACTACTTAGTAGCCCAGCTGTGGACGAAAGTTAGTGAGAGGTCGTGAGTTTGCATCCTGCTCTTTCTAATATGAATGCGAGTAAAGATACTTTTTAGAGTTCGGAGGGGTTCATGGCAAAATTATAATAACCGCATGGGACGGTCTTCGAGGTTTAGCAACGCTAGCTGAAGTTGATCCATGGATGTGTAACCATACATTACATGCTGATAATTCTCTGTGCCTCGGAAAACACATAAAGCTGTCAGTCGATGCTGACATTTGAAGATCACGACAATCGTTACGAAGCAGAAGCTAGAAAATAGATACCAGTCTTTTTTTAAGGATGGGAATTCATCAAATGATTTCTTCCGCTCTGGACGGAGCGGACTTATTGACTAAAAGCCATGCGACTTCCTCCAAATGCGTTTTGCGTTCCAGCTCCACGGTGACTTTATCTAACAAATTCAGAGATGGGAAACGGAATTAGTCTTCAATAAATGATAGCAAATCTGTCGGGATAGCTGAAATCGCAGGTTTGTTTATTGTTTACACCAATTTACACCACGTACGCTGTGACGGGTATGTTTAGCTGGGAGTGAACCACTAAAAAGTGAAAAATATAAAAAAATACAATCGATATACAACACTCCCTGTGTTAGACTCTTATTGACTAAAAGCCATGCGACTTCTTCCAAATGCGTTTTGCGTTCCAGCTCCACGGTGACTTTATCTAACAAATTCAGCAACCCTAACACTGACCCTACGGGAGTCTTCTTTGCTGGCAGCTATTTGAAGCGCGCGTGGAACACGACGCGCCGTTGACTCGGGCCTGGTTGCTATTGAACGGCGAGCCACCCATAGCTCGCCATTCGTAGGCCCGCGCTCACGATGGCCGGGAATCCCTTTGCGTTTCCCGACGCTTGTACTCAGCAGCTTCCGGTTAGACTCAGACGCTTATAGATAGTTTAGCTACTATCAGTGCCTTACTGCTTACATTGATACAAAAGTGTAACTTTTTCCATTCAGTATTCGATTTTCAAATTCTAGAAACTAGTTATCTCCATCTTATACTATACTAATATTGCAAAGCTGAAGAGTTTGTTTTTTTGGTTTGACGCGGAGATTTGAGGAACTATTGGTATATTGGGATAGGAGTATAGCATCAATGAAAAATGTTGCAGAAACGGATTTTCTCTCTTTTATGTGACTCAGACGAAGTTCCGCGGGTGAGTTAGTTTACAAATATACAAGGTGTAACCGTGTTATAGATTAAAACACGAAAATGGGGTCATTCTGCTCATGAACTTTATTTTTTTACAGCCTGTATCAGCAAACAGACTACCTATTCTATTTTATTATTAGTTCAGATTTTTAACACTCTACTTTTTTTTCTATTCTCTTCTTTTTTTTCTACTTTTCAGAAAACATTCATTTAAAATTTAACAAAAATAATGAATGAATTCTTCACATTCCTCAATTAACCTTCGTTTTTTTTTTCTGATAATTAAGTCTTATGTCTTACTAAAGGTTAGTATCTAATCGAGTCAATCAATCATTTGCAAATAAATTGATTGATTGGGTTTAATGACGTAGAAGTAATTCCATTTTTTTGGTTATGTTTTTCAGGGTCCCGTAACTAATTAAAACAAAAACTTACATTAATGTGTTTGGAAAAGGTATTCTCTGGAAGTACCGTTCGGATTCTTTTTCTTTTCTTTTTTTTTTTTTAAACCGTTGCCCACACTTGGCATTTCTCCTGTATCGTGAGTGCAGTACAAACATATGAATTAATACACGAACAGCCAGACCCGGAACAATTATCTGTAGGCCATAAAAATATTTGTTCTGTGCGGGAATCGAGCGGGGTACCGTGGCACCCAGTGTAGCAGCCAATCACTCAACCACTGCGCCACCGTGCCGTGTTGTCACAGATAACGGGAACCATTGATAAAAAGCTATAAAACTCTATGAAAGAGTTTGATACGGATGCCCTTTTTGTCTTGAAAAAAACATATATATATATATATGTCGTGTAACCATAGTGTCGAAGGTATGGTAGGAAGGTAGGAAGCTACTGATAAAACCTCTTCGTCGCATAAGAGAGAGTAAAACAGAACATTTTTCATTGATGCTCCGCTTTTATTGCTCGTAGCGTGATGTTATATTTTTTTTCAATCCGAACCAGTAGTCCCTGAGATTAGCGCGTTCAATCAATCAAACAAACAAACTCAGCTTTATGATATCAGTATAGATTTATTACTCTGACAGAACACACATATTTGTAACACTTACCTACCTTGGTACAAAAATAATTATCTTTGATTGATTGACTTTATTTTAAATAGAAATTAATATAAGTAAGGGGGAGTACCATGGAAGGCCACTCTACAAATAAACATTTATAATTCGTTTATTTACTTACTTAGTTTTATTACAACACACTGCGGTTGGGAAATTAAATGATTAATATAATACATTAATTGAATAAACAATGTTATTTCAGTAATATTTGTAAACGGGGAATAACTTATTTTGGGGGTACCTACTGGTCTGGTCACTCGAGCTTCAATAAACTGCCTTATTTTTATTACATTCTATTTTTAAGGTTCTATTAGTACGACACGATTCTCGCAAAATTGGTTTCTTAAATAATAATAAAAAAGCTATTCTGTCTTAATATTACGTCAAGCCAAAACTTTGTACGCCTTTTTTCGAAAATTACGCGATGAAATTTTCCAAATTAAAGTTTCTATTGGAGAAGGAGTGCAGAGAGCTAATATTGTTTATGCTTAAAAATACATTAAATAAAAAAAATATTAACGTCAAATTTCAACAGCTGGGCGGCCGGATCGATGGCTCATTCGCGTTTATTATCCAAGAAAATCGATATTTTAGGCGATCTAGACGGAAAAACTACGGGTCAATTTGTGGCGTCAAGAAAGGTCGGTTTGCCAATGTCTCATTAATCATTATGTGTTGTGTTTTTATGTACAATTTTGTTTGCATAACTCGACAAAATAAAGCAAAACAGGAACAGTAGATTCTTAGTTGAGATGTTATATATTTTGGGAATAAATATTTTAGTTTGGCGGTTACAATAATTAACCCGCCAAAAGGCGACTCATTACTTATTTGTACACACAAATTAGTTCATTTTATAATCATTGTGTAATAGCATAAGTTCAAGCAGTGGTTAGTGAATGATTTTATTAATTAATAGCTCATATCAATCGACGGATGTTTTCATAAGATAACACTGTAGTTTATTTAGGGTTGAACTAAACATGAACTTTTTGGTTGATTGATTGACTTTATTTTAAATAGAAATTAATATAAGTAAGGGGGAGTACCATGGAAGGCCACTCTACAAATAAACATTTATAATTCGTTTATTTACTTACTTAGTTTTATTACAACACACTGCGGTTGGGAAATTAAATGATTAATATAATACATTAATTGAATAAACAATGTTATTTCAGTAATATTTGTAAACGGGGAATAACTTATTTTGGGGGTACCTACTGGTCTGGTCACTCGAGCTTCAATAAACTGCCTTATTTTTATTACATTCTATTTTTAAGGTTCTATTAGTACGACACGATTCTCGCAAAATTGGTTTCTTAAATAATAATAAAAAAGCTATTCTGTCTTAATATTACGTCAAGCCAAAACTTTGTACGCCTTTTTTCGAAAATTACGCGATGAAATTTTCCAAATTAAAGTTTCTATTGGAGAAGGAGTGCAGAGAGCTAATATTGTTTATGCTTAAAAATACATTAAATAAAAAAAATATTAACGTCAAATTTCAACAGCTGGGCGGCCGGATCGATGGCTCATTCGCGTTTATTATCCAAGAAAATCGATATTTTAGGCGATCTAGACGGAAAAACTACGGGTCAATTTGTGGCGTCAAGAAAGGTCGGTTTGCCAATGTCTCATTAATCATTATGTGTTGTGTTTTTATGTACAATTTTGTTTGCATAACTCGACAAAATAAAGCAAAACAGGAACAGTAGATTCTTAGTTGAGATGTTATATATTTTGGGAATAAATATTTTAGTTTGGCGGTTACAATAATTAACCCGCCAAAAGGCGACTCATTACTTATTTGTACACACAAATTAGTTCATTTTATAATCATTGTGTAATAGCATAAGTTCAAGCAGTGGTTAGTGAATGATTTTATTAATTAATAGCTCATATCAATCGACGGATGTTTTCATAAGATAACACTGTAGTTTATTTAGGGTTGAACTAAACATGAACTTTTTGGTTATTTAAATATCGGGATTTTTGTTAGGGTTCATGGAACCAAGCTTAACCGTCGGTCAATTTAAAACTTGGAAATTAAACTTAGCTGGCTGGGTTTTATTTTTACCTTTTTTGTGAATTTCGGCGGAATGTCTCAAAGGTTATATACAATCTCGATATTGTTGAAGTATGGAACGATACATTAAGGGTTAAAGTTGTCAGCCTTGATTTTAAAATAAGTCTCCAAAGTAGGTAATCTTATTGGTTTGAATATTTGGGTATATCAATAACCCCCATAATGACCATTCGTTTTTAGTTTAAAATCTAGACTTCTATACTAATATTATAAAGAGTTAAAGTTTGTGAGATTGTAAGGATAATATCTGGGTCTACTGAACCGATTTTGTAAATCCTTTTACATTAGAAAGTCACATTATATGTGAGTGTTATATTTTATCCCTACGTGGGTGAAACCGTGGGGCGCTGCTAGTATTATAATTTATTTACCTACCTACAATCCATATTAATAATAATAAACCTAATAAAAGCAAATCATTATAAAGATTTTTCCATTGTTTCAATATTTTTTTCATGGGTCGCGCCATTTCGTTTCCAGTTTAATTTCCCCGGAGAAGTTTTTGCTAAGGATGCTTTAATTATTTGAAAATTCCTGTCGTCCCATCACGTCTACGATAATTTACAAATTGTTACAATGAAAAAAAAAAAGAAACGTGCGGCACTCGGCGATTGCCGCGGTAAGGCTATTGCTTAGCATTTTTTATCAACTTATGCAGTTATATATGTTAGGCGTACAGCTATTCATTGTTCTAGATGATACTTATACAACTATATACTTTCTCACAAACAGCTGCTGACGTATTCGTCCGATTTCGGAGCATCTCGTCTCGATCCGTGCGAGCTTCGTACAGTCGTACCATATCATACACGTTAAGGTACAACTAGTCGCGGGCTCGAACTCACTTGTGGCAAAAAAGCACGCTGTCTCACCAGCATTGTGTCTAAAAGAGATATAATCAGTTACGAGCAGTCAGCAACTAGTCTACACGCATACGTCTAGTCTCACGCACACCACCGTGCCGAAGTCTGCCGAACTGATATGACGTTAGACGATGCACGGCTTTCAACGCCGCACCGCTGCGCGCTGTGCCGGTCGGAGTGGGGGGTGTTAGGTTTATTTTCGTTAGGGAATTTCATAATTCGGTCGCCGCGCTCAAAGCCCACGATAAAAGCTATGCAATAGCTTAATAAATGATCGTTGATTGTTTTGGTATTGTTTCCTCTTTTTGTCACGTTGGCAATAGTTTTGATAGGTCCTACCTCTTGTCAAGTACCATTTTGTTGTTGTTAAGAATCTATGTACAACTACCAATTTTATGATATCGTGTAAAAGCATAGGGTACATTGTGGACTAGTTTAGGCTAAATAATTGAATGCCCTTAGCGAAGCGGTTATTTAGTTTTTAGTAGTTTTTAGCCCTGGCTGGCGGCCTTAAATTCATTTGAGGGCACCACAGGATTGCCCGGTTAAGCAGTAACCAGCCTTTGTGTGCTGAATTGCGAGTAGTCACATAAAAAAAAAAATTGACGATCGAAGGTCGAAGAATATTTTTCTATAGTCAGTATTGTGGTGCCATAATAAGTATTTCTATTAATTGACCCTAACCGTTGACTGTGTTTAATCCTAAAATTATTAAAATGTTTGACCAGGAAGTAGAATTATAAAATATGTTGACACAAATTTCAAATATCAAAATACATATTTAGTTGCAAAAAAAAAAGTAAAAATATATTTACAGTGCAGTACAGTGAACAAGACGTCAATTAAAACAATACTCCTCCTTTTTTGAAGTTGGTTATTAAAGACGTTTTATTAAAAGAATACGAGTCATACCTTATTGAGAGAATATACTAGATATTTAAAATAAACTTTGGAACTCGATTAACACTTATGTGTATTTTAGATACTCGGCTAAGCGGGCGTGTGCCTCTATATGTGCGTAAGACAAGTACCTACCAGATATCAATTTATTTCTATTGGTTGCATAAAATCTAGGAAAATTTGAATCAATTAATTATTGTGTTAATTTTCCTGTTGTTCAATCTTTTGCAATTTCGATAACTACAAAGAGCTGTAGGTATCGATATAGGTAATTGGTTTATTTATTTAAAATTATTATACATATTCATTTTTTAAATTAAAATTCGATCATACGAAAAGATTTGATTAGCATATTTATATTCATATCTTGTGGCGTTGGCGTTTATATTTTAATTGAAATTATTTGGATGGGACGTACATTTTTTTTAGTTTTCACTAATATGAGATTTAGAAAAATGTTAGTAGGTAGTTACTTCAGGATTGACTTTATTAATTATATTTATAACTAGCAGCTCCCGCGGTTTTACCCACGTAGTTCCCGTTCCAGTGGGAATATGGGGATAAAATATAGCCTAAGTTACTCAGGGTGAATGTAGCTTTCTAATGGTGAAAGAATTTTTGAAATCGATTTATTAGTTTTTGAGTTTATTCGTTACTCACAAAAATACAAATATGTCCTCTTTATAATATTAGTATAGAAGTATAGATATAGACTCAAACCACAGACAACGCTAGACGGATAACTCCTTAGATTTAATCAGATTACTCGGACAATATACGTCTCCCAACAATTTTAACTTAAAAATAATGCCTGGATCCGTTACGTGTATTTTCCACATATTTATTCCAACCAGCGGCGGCCTTTACCGTTACGAGGCCATGAGCGGAAGATATTTGCGAGGCCCCGAGCGAAAGATATTTGCGAGGCCCCGGGCGAAAGATATTTGCGAGGCCCCGGGCGAAAGTCCTTTGTAAGACCCTTGCTCTTTTTTAAATGAATATACAGATATTTCTGATTTTTTGGGAATACCTTTAATATTACAATTTTAAATAAAATAAATAGAGCTAAGAAATTTTCTAATGAAAAATTGCAAAGCAGAAAGCCCATCTTGTTTTAGTTCTCACTCACATCACATCTAATTTACTATGGAATAACTTCATTTTTGTACAAACTTCTAAAACGTTTTATAAAATGTAAGGTACATATTTTGAAATCGGGTTGCGCGAGGCCCCTGACAGAGCGAGGCCCCGGACGGTTTTTCCTGCTCGCCACCCCCTAAGGCCGCCACTGATTCCAACTACATACAACCGGGTTTTAAGATATTCTGGCGAGGGCAAATCTATTAACAATTAATATAATTATATTAATTATTATGGCCTGGGGTTGTCTCAAGTGGGCCAAAAGACGTCTCATCATAATCAAAGTTTTATTATTTAAAATGTCAAAAGATACCTAATCTCCTTTCATTGGTAACCATGTCTAATATTTAAGAAGCAAAAACATTGTATAAAAAGTTTCTAAATTAAAAGGGTAATTGTACGTCCCCTCTTCCATTATATAATATTATCTTTATTTACCTTTGTGGTGAACAACTCATACATTGCTAATTTTTATTTGTAAACCGTTGGTCTTGTGGTTGCGAGCGTGACTGCTGAACGTAGTCTAGGATTCGATTTCCATGCCGGGCGAAAGTGTTATTGACTTTTCCTGCGATAAGCCCAGAGTTTGGAAGCGCCATTAGACATGGCAAAGAAAAAGGCACGTAAAGCCATTGTCCTGCGCCAGATCACCGTCCAGACGTATTTGATTGCCTTCTCATCGCATTTTGAAAGTGATGGAACTAGTAGTGTGTAAGTGATTGCGCACACACTATATGTATCAGTAGCCTAATGCTTTGGTGCAATATAAGGATAGAAAATGTTATCTGGATGTTTTGTAGGTCCATTAAAAAGTAAAAGCCCGTATCTATGTACACGATGGGCAACTGGTACGTTCAAGTGTACACACCCTTAGCAATCGGCCTCATAACTATTGTTTTATTCTAACTAATGTAATTATCTAGAGGTATTTACCCAATATGACCCATTCTCGCTGAGCTAAGTCGACTCAAGATAAAACTAGATGTTTTTATTAGTTTCCAATCAACTCATTTAACACAGACTCTTATCAATGCAACTTGGAGGAAACACAGTTACAGGGAATAACTGAATTTATCCTCAGAAAAGTCTGTGTTTTCCCGCAGATAAAGGTTCTTACCCTCGAACAGTTTTATGCAAATATAAAGAGCTGCAGTGCTTATTACTTAGCATTCACATTCCTCATTTAATCGTAGAAAGTTGATAGATTTCTTACCTTCGTGTTTTGGCAATAGAAGTGTTTTTGTTTTAGCAAAATGAGGGTTATTCTGTTTCTAACGTTAGTTGTCAAGTTAACAGTAGAGGCAAAAGGTAAGTTTCTGATTGGCTAATAAATTTGGGTTCTTCTGAGAATTTTCTCGTAAGGAAATAATTGTTTGGTAGTCGAGAAATCCCGCTATTTGCTGAGATTTGTGCCTGAAGATCTTATAAAATTAATTTAAGAGTAAAACTTTAGCTCAAGTCTTGCTTAAAATCAAGGTTTTCGTATATTTCAGTTCGATGTAAATTAAATTTGTTTCACTATTCAGTCCTACTTTCTGTCAGAGGTTTTGACCGTGTGAATGTCCCGCCTGCTATATTATGCACATGCAAGATTACAAGGCAAAAGCAAGGAATATATGCACATGCAGGAAGGCAAAGCAAAACCCAACACCAATATCGACACGTGTTTCGCCTCTCCACGAGGCATCCTCAGGGGACGTGTTGACTCGCCAACTCAACGGTTGGCGAGTCAAGTCAGGGAGGTGCATACCTGCAACCCACACATATTCGCGGAAATTAAAACTAGATATATTATTTTCATTTTCAAATTTAAAATGGATTTCCGCAAAGTAACGCCTAACTCAATCAATTTTATTGTCGAAAATTAATTTTGATATAAAAACCACTATTCCAGGACATGGAATATCGGTTTTTATGACATCTACCCGTGTGCTATGTTGTGTTTGTTCTTCTAAAATATTTACTTGAATGTGGAAATATTAATTAGTATACTACTATGGATGGATTCGTAAGAAGTAGACCTCTGCAATTTTCATTAATCCTTACTTTTTCAGATGGAAATTGCGGAGTAATTCCTATTACCGAATGGGGCAGTTCTCCCCTTCTCAGGAAAGAAACTCTTGCGAATCCAGTGAACGTAGCGGTGATACAGCATACTGTGGTACCGGAGTGCAACAGTGATGACGACTGCCTGAAAGCGGTCAATGGCATCAGGAAATACCATATGCAAAATCGGGGATTCACCGATATTGGACAGTCGTAAGTTTGTTTTGTTTGATGAAGTATTTATTTATCTATAGGTAAAGGTTGTGAGGTTATAGAGGGTAATCTCTGGATCTCCTGAACCGATTTGAAAATTGTTTTACCAATAGTAAGCCACATTATTTGTGAGTGTTATAAGCTATATTTTATCACCGTGTACCCACGGGAACGGGAACAACGTAGTTGGGACCGCGAGGCGCTGCTAGTTTGGTTTTGTAAAACGTTGAATGAACATCAATGAGAATCACAACAGAAGTCGTCAAAAAGAATAGAATACTTTTTGTTATGTATATGGTGTAGGTACCTACATCATATACATAAGTTACGGTAAAACTTGATGAAGAACATATCAGCTTATTGAGGCCCCCACAGATGTGAAGAGAGAGAAGGGTTATGCGACATGGTGATAACAATTAACAAGGCCTTTTTTTGGATCTTGTTTTACGGTTAATTTATCACGTATTTGCGTATGTCTTAAACTGTATGTGCAATTGTGCAAGGGTTTCCTTTAAGGCGAGCGAAGGGTGTCTCGCCGTCCGTTAACAACCAGGCCAGGTCGACGACGCGTCGTGTTCCACGCGTACCTCAAAGAGATGTCAGCAACGTAGACGGGACCCATAGGCCCTGCTAGGGTTGCGGAATTTGTTCGAAAGAGTCACCGCGGCCCTGGAACGCAATGGCATTGGGAAGAATACTGGTGGATTTTAGTCAATAAGAGTCTGACACGCCTTTCCTGCGCCCAGAGCGGAAGAAGTCATTTGATGATTTCTCGTCCAAAGAAAGGATCTCCTTTAAGAACAGGCAATTTTCAATAAGATTTGAAAGAACATCACTCTCGTCTTTTTTGTGGGCAACGATAAAATTGCCATAAACTATTTGATTGAGAGCTGATTTTTCAACACTCAGATAAATTTGAACTAAAGAATAAAAATGGCTGTTTGACATATTTCACCCCATACTAACCCAACAAACCAACCAATAGAAGAAGTTATTCTCTGTGTACCTACCTTTCATATACCAAACACACTTGCTTTTCCAATTTACATACCTTAGACATTGGCAGAATAGTCGACATCGGCTTTACTTGCCATATAAAACTATAGAAAGATAGACATATTTCACTTACAAAACCTGTCAAACCGCCATTATTATTCCTCGAATAAAAGTTATCTGACTATTGAAAAATCGGCCCTAAGTATAATATTTTTATTGCTCACGTAGGTAAAAGCTAAAAACAACGTCTGCGTGCGTGATGAATTGAAAGTTGCTTTTAAAATATTTTGTCGTTCAATATTTGGGCACGCCAAAAATATTGACTGGCGGATTTATGACCCGGGCTCATATAAATCAAAAGCTTCCAATACTGTTTTCTATATTTAGAAACATCAATTACTGCCTGAATTTTTGATAACTCCGCAGAATATTGATTGCGATAACGATATTAATCTCAAGAAATACCGCTACTAACTAACTAAATAGAAGATTAATAATTCAAGCTTTATTTAAATGGACCTTCATGTCAGTCTCACAAACTAGAGTCGAGGACCTTATTTTGTTTTTTTAAGTTGAATAAGTTCTCCCGCTCTAGACGGAGCGGAATGGAGTGTCAGACTCTTACTGACTAAAACTCACCCGTGATCCTTCTTGTGCCCTTAATTGCGTACCAGGTTCACGGTGACTCTTTCGAACAAATTCCTCAACACCTGCGAGTCTCAGAGTTGCTACTGGCTGTTATTTGTAGATCTCTGACAGTCATGGCAATGGTTAGGCAGAGGCCAGAAAATCTTCAGAAATTAGTCTTACAAAGGCGGGCTTAGATAAGCAGTCGTTTGATGTACAATACTGGTACTCAGCTGCACCAGTCTCGACTGGAAGCCGACTCCAACACAGTTGTGTATAGGCCAGGTAGATTGATTGACATCAGAAAAAAATACAGGGGCCAAAAACCTTTGGAAGTAGTTTCGCAAACTGATTTGTAGTCTTCGAGTTCAAGGAATGTTTTTGATGGCTCCCTCAGGTTCCTAATTGGCGGTAATGGCAGGGTGTATGAAGGAGCTGGATGGCATACCGTGGGCGCACACACTCTGGGCTATAACCGGAGGGCCGTTGGGATTTCCTTCATTGGCGATTTTAGAAGTAAGTTGTTTGAATTTGTTTGCATTCATTTGTCAGTAGGTACATTGTACAAAGTTGTTATGTTCATTATGTATTATGATCAAAATATTCTACCGTTTCCGGCGTACAAATATGGTTTGTGAAATTATGGGTTATTATTACATTAAAATTTTGATTGATTATCATTAGAATATTACAAATTATTTATATAAATTGAATAATAGTGGCACGAAAGATTAATTATATAAGTCACAATTCAAGGATATAAAACATGTTTTATAGACAATTATGTTTGGTATGTTATTCTTTCGATAATTTTCGTTATTAGAAAAACTATTTCAGCGATGTATGAAACCTACTACAACACAATAGGTATTTGTTATAGGGTATTTTATTATGTACTATTAAAAGTCAAATTAATTTTTTTGAAAGTTTTTGGAGAGCAGTGGTAGCCGAGTGGTAACGGCTCCGACTCAAGAATTGTAAGGTCGCGGGTTCAAACCCAGCCAGGCGCATTACTTTGTGTAATTATTGTCATCACCACTGCTCTCAAAACAGTGAAGGAAAACATCGTGAGGAAACCGGCATGTCCTAGAACCAAAAATTCGAAGACATGTGACATTCACCAACCCACACGGTGCCCACGTGGTGGATTACGCCCCATTCCCTCTCCTCGAGAGGAGGCCTGTGTCCCAGCAGTGGGAACATTAAAAGGCTGATTATGCTTATGCTTATTTTCTTTTGCAGCAAAGATACCATCACCGCTAGCCATAAAAGCCCTCAGAAGTCTTCTTGCCTGTGGAGTCCAGAACAAGTATCTTGCTGAAGACTATTACCTGGTCGGTCATAGCCAGTTGTCCAATACTGACAGTCCTGGGGAGATGCTGCAGAAGCTTGTGGAGCTGTGGCCTCATTGGCTGGACCATGCCAAGGACGTCTTAAACTGAGGCAATAGGGTAGTTGACTAAAAAAATCTAATTAGTCCGTCAGATAGATTTCCAAAAAATATTGGACACGTATTTTTTCTTTTTTCACGTAAACAAAAAATGAAGAGGATACAGAGCGTTGAAAACTCGTGTAACGTCACTACTCGCTACAATTTTTACCGAGCCGTAACGTCACAAGCCCCCGCTCCTGATCTTTGATGCTTTGTATCTTCGTCAGTTTTTATAGATTTGATAAAGGAAAAAATACGTGTCCAATATTTTTCTATAATCTAACTGACGGACTAAACATAATCATATATTTTTACTTAGGAAACATCCCTATTATGTAGATGAATTAATGATCTCCTCTTGTTAAGTCGTTTTGTTTTTTGGTAAAAGTAGATACATAATATCTACTTTTTATAGTTATAGAAATTATGAAATACAAACAATATGAAGGGAATGCGTGTGGTTAGTAAAGGGTTAATTTTAAATGACTAGTCAATTTTCTTTCGAACATTATGTATAAATCAAAGATTACGTAAGCCCATAGCATAGTAGAAAAAAAGAGATAATAATTTTATTAATTTATGTTTCAATTCATTCAATTTGGTCATTGCAAATTAACCATTTAGAACGGTCTCAACCACGTTCCCTTCATATGGTTCGTTTTACAAAATCACTTTAAAAGTTTGTTTTGTTTGCAAAATCCTTTATATCGTTATCAAGCTTCAGTACTTTCATACGACTCGACTGTGTAAATGTGCAATATGTGCATAAGTGATGTATTGAATCTATTAAATCAAAGAAAAGTATCCTTTTTATTATATTTGTTTATTTAAGTTATATAGTTATCATTTAATGAAATGATTTGTTAATTTCTAAGTAGATGAAATATTAGGTAAATAACATTGAAAAATAAAACAAAATTAAAATGTATACTTTACCTCCTGTCCTTGTACCTTTTTCTTTTTATTATTAGATGAAATATCCTATAGTAGGCGTCAGATAAATTTGCAATAAAGTACATTGACCTTTCTCTGATTTCTCTTCGTAGGTACCCGGAAAACAAATTATTATTCATTTATGATAGATGTTTTTCCCATTCTTATTATACACCTTGTAAGGTGTATAATAAAGTATATAATAAATAAATAAAGAAAATAGATATCGTTTCAAGACAGCTTCGTCTTTTTTTCCTTTTTTTAAATTTGGAATCTATATAAATGCAGGTGGGTCAATGACCACTATTGCGTCTACCAAGTGCGGGCAAGAGTATCAATTACTTATATTGGTACAGTAAAGGCATTTTATTTGTTGATAAAATGTCCCATTACATAATTAGCGAATATTATGTATAAAGTGATGCTAAATTTTTAATGTTGATGACGATCATCGATAGTTTGTATTGCAAAGTAAGCCTCATTTGTATTGCAAATTAGATAATAATATGATAACTAGGTAGTAAGCAATTTCACAGATGAACTATTTCTAGCAAACGCTAGATATTCACTTACAATAATGTGCTTGCGGGTATTTTCCGATCTATCAAGTATATTCATCCTTAGGACAACTAATATAAATACATCCTTAGGACAACCTAATTTCAAACTCTGTTATTCAGAAACAATTCTGAATAACAGAGTTTGAAATTAGCATTTACTTAGGTACAACAAACAGTCAATGTTTGTATGCCTAATATGTAGGTACCTAAGACTGCAAACATAGTGAGGGGCTAGTGTGGTAGCGTGCGCGAGATATGAAAGAACTAGCTTCTGCCCGCGATTTTGTCCGCGTGGAATAGTTACTTTACCCCCGATTTTGAAACTCTCAGCCCGATCGGTTTAAAATTGACAAAGTTTCATACAAAGTTTCATCCCCTATTTTAT
This sequence comes from Hecatera dysodea, assembly GCA_905332915.2. NCBI lineage: Eukaryota > Metazoa > Arthropoda > Insecta > Lepidoptera > Noctuidae > Hecatera > Hecatera dysodea. Next base: position 6,635,064 of record HG995289.1, on the reverse strand, counting down.
CCCCTTGGAGGTAGATTAATCAAAATCCTTTCTTAGCGGATGCCTACCTCATAACATCTACCTGCATGCCAAATTTCAGCCCGATCCGTTCAGTGGTTTGGGCTGTGCGTTGATAGATCACTATGTCATTCAGTCAGTCACTTTTGAGTTATCAGTTAAGTATATATACATATTTAGATGGAAAACGCCGCGGCGGCACGCCAGCACTCGATCACTAAGCTATCGCCTTTCCTGATGGCTGTCGGGGTTTGGTTCCCACAAAACGCCCTGAAGTTAGACCATTGCACGTGAGCCATGGCAATCGAATTATCTTTGCTGAGATCACTCGGTGGGCGGAATCCCCACTCTGAGCACCTGCGATCTCGGAGTCTGGACCCTGCAATAAATGATGCAGCCGGATTTCGGTTCGTTAGGCGTCGACGCCTCTTTTTCCGGACAGGATTAGCCCTCTAACGATCCCGCTTGGAGCTTCCTTCAGTAACACCATGGTACACATTTCCCTGCAACTTTCTGTCCCATCAGCATGGCGCTCACTACTGTTGGGAGAGGGTGTCACCTGATTCTGGCGACCAGGACTCGCTGCTCAGCGGCCCGCAGTACACTCTTCGAGTATGAACTGTGCATACCTCCAGAACCAAGTAAGTGGGTAACACGAAAGAATTGTCAAGACTGGTGTCATTATGCCAACTACTTGAAACGACTGTCACAAATATATACAACTAGCAGCGTCCTGCGGTTTTACCCGCGTAGTTTCCGTTCCCGTGGGAATATGGGGATAAAATATAGCCTATGTTGTTAAGGGTGAATAATAAATAATAATAATAATAAATATCTTGGGACAACTCACACACGGCTATCTGATCCCAAGCTAAGCAGAGCTTGTGTTACGGTAACCAGACAACTGATATACATACTTATATAATTTATAAATACATACATATTATAGATAAATCACACCCAGACACAGAACAAACAATCATGCTCATCACACAAAGTTTGTCCTGGGTGGGAATCGAACCCACGACCTCCGGCTTAGTAGTCAGGGCCACTAACCACTAGACCAACAGGCCCGTCAAAAAGAATGTAGCTTTCTAATGGTTAAACAATTATTGAAATCGATGCAGTAGTTTTTGAGTTTATTCGTTACATACAAAAATACAAATCTTTCCTCTTTATAATATTAGTATAAATAATACCTGGGACCAACGGCTTATCATACTTTCCGAGGCATGAAGGAGCTTGGATTTTTTTTTTGCATGAAGGAGATTGGATGTAATGGATGTTCTGGACAGCCCTGCACGTACAGATTTCGGCTTGTTGCAGATCGACCCGGCAGTTATTATTGTGCCACGAGCTCCTGTGTATTTGTATGATAAGTTATACTAATGAATTAAATGTCGATTCATTTGAACGCTCAAAGAAAACTAAAAGAAAAACAACATTGTTTTCTAACATTTGCACTTTGAAGACAATAAAAACGCATACGTCACATTAACGTAATGCAAAACATAATGTTTAAATATGGTTATAGGTCAGGAGTCTTAAGTGTTTATTACGTCCGAGCAGTGATTGTTTAACAAACACTACCATTATTGATATTATAAATGCTAAAGTAGCTCTTAAGTAGCCCTAATAAGGGCGACTAGCGCAAAATTATACTAATTAACTAGTTCGCCTAGACTTATTAACTTACTTATTGATTGACAGACTTGTTTTATACAGGGTTAGTCCCAGAGACACGGCATCAACCGACAAGTTTATGATTTTTCTATCATTGTAACTACCTGTTGCATAGAATCTCAAAGTGCAAAATACTTAATTTATAGTTGATACCTATGAAAAAAATCAATGTTACGTTAGAAATGTATCTACTTAAAAAAGTAGAAAAATACACAACTTACTTGATATCAGGCCCAAGCTAGCAGGTATGCGTATTTCCCATCCAGAAAAAAAAAAAGGTATGCGTACTTCATACTTACTAACACAAGTCTCACCCACACATTTTGTTACTGAGAAAATACGTAAGAATCGGGGGCTCTGGGATCTTAGACCATTAGAAGTTATGTCAATTTGACATAACTGTTTTTAAAAGCTAGCGAAATAAAAACAGTTTAAGCTAGGCCAACTTGTCACAAAAGTCGTTACTTTACCAACGTCATTGTTATTTGTTGCATTGTATGATGTTATTAGGCGTAATGAATAATAATGCGTAGAGACTATGCTGCTAGATTAGATGCACGTAGATTAGAACTGACGTCTATGAAACTGTGCTGCTTGATTTTCAGTTCTATGTTTAGAAGTTAAGAGTTGAAAATCTTTCAGTGCACGCAGCAATTCATTTTTTTTTGCGGGTTTTTATCTGTTATTAGTTAGTAAGGTCTTACGTCAAAACGTAATTGGAGATATTATGCTGTTTTTATTCGGAAAGGTGAAGGGTGTTGAATTTGGTTCTAATAAAAAACAAAAACGGCCAAGTTCGTGACGGACTCGTACTATGTACTTACGTTACGCGTCCGTGTTAAGGTTATAAAAGTTCAAAATGAGTATGTAATTTCACGAATCGGTCTGACGGTCGAGAGAACAGACAGATGTTCCGGGTTTCGTTTTTCTATTCTGACGAATATATACCTACGTATGTATGTTTGTTACTGTAAAAGTGAGCAGGAATTGAGCTGTCAATCCATCCAACCAAGATTGATGGAAAGCTCTCAACTCACTATTTAATGATTTTTGTGATATTTTCAGAATAGACCTTTTGAACCGCAACAGCTGCACAGACTGACAGTACCTACAGGAATCATTATCTCCGGTAAATACTTTTCTATGTATTTGCAAAAGTATACAAGTTTAAATTTCACGTCTCTATCTGTAACTTTAACCTTACATTATGTATATTAGATAATTTAGATAATAATTATCTTTTATCGCATTTTAACCTGTTTGCAAGTATGGGAGGGTAATGACCGTCTGTTGTACCCGTGTATAATTTAATTTGAAGTTCTCTTAATAAAACCTCTTTTATTTGGTAAACAAATGTTGTTTTAGTCCTCACTAAAACAACATTTGTTTACCAAATAAAACAGTCATTTAGTTGTTGTAGACACAACGACTCTTTTTGTTACACCTTCCGTCTGTTTCCTTCTTCACTGTCATTTTTAGGGTTCCGTAGCCGAATGGCATGGTCCCGGAAAGCAACGCTTGCCGACGTCATGCGTCAGTCTATGGATGGGTGACCCTCTTAATTTACCCAGACTTCGAAAGCAATATCTGAGAATAAAATTAGGTCCTTCTCATTATACATATAAAAAAAAAAGAAAAAAAAAGGGCTGCGTCAACGATTGGTGTTACCGATTCTGAGTCAGTACCAGACATATTTGCCATCGACAGAAAAAAAATGAACAACTTTAACTAGAAAACAGAACGCGGAGCTCTGCAAAAGCTGACCAAGTGTCGCTTGTCACTTGGTCAGTTTTCATTAATTAACTAGATAAGACCATCAGGCGAGTGTCGTCTCGTGCAATCAACTGGATGAAACGTTTAATTAAAAACCCCTTGATAAGATAAGCTGCTGTTTGTAGTGTAACAGTTCATTCACTCGTTTTGGTTTGTTTATTTTGCGTAGTTTTATATCTTCATGTTGGTTTATGTAACTGTTGTGTTATCTGTCATCGTTTACTACTCACGTTATTTCATACAAACTGGTAAGCCCTTATACTCGGAAAGGTGTGAATTGATTTTGTCACACTTATAAGCATACGCAGTAACCTTAGTTCTTAAAACTCAGAAGAAAACTTTTTTTTAAAGAGGGGGAACTACTCCATAAGAGGTAGTTTAAGAATAGCGCCAATGACGGACAAGTTGAAAGACAGCGCTTGTCTTGGAAAGATTGTGTGAAGTGGAAAGATGAGACGCATGTAATTAAAAGGCTTATGAATATAAATGGATGGAGGGAGACGGAGATGGAGACCAAAAAAGTATGGATGAATTGTGCGAGAACAAACATGACAGAGAAAGTGATTTTGTATCCCACGGAGTCACAATTTTGTGCATAGATTAATTTACTGTATAATTTTGTGCTCAATGGAAAAAAAAAGTGCAATTCAAATACTCTTAAAAGGCTAAAATATAGGTAGTTGCGAGTAAATACAACACAATCAATAAGAGCCAGCAATACGCCGCAAAATCCAGTTCCTTATGGTAGGCTAATTGAATTGCTTAAAATTCATTATTCTAAAAGCTTTTTGAATCTTCAAAATTATTCGGACGTGATGTTTTCTTTGGATAATATTAAGAAAGTAAAAGAAAACGAGAGGTAAACAATTGAGCCTGATAAGAATAAAGATGAATACATTATCGCCGTCAAAATCACTTGAAATGGGATATTAAAAGTGAAAACTAATAAACTCAAGAAAACGATTTAATAAGATGCACGATAAGGTCTAATACAATAGGGATGTTTCCTGAGTTTTTTTTTATTATCAATGAATATTGGAAACTTATTTTTTGCATTTATCAAATCAATAAAAATTGACGAAGATAAAAAGCATCAAAGATTAGGAGTGACGTCACGTCGTGGTAAAAATTATAAGCACGTATTGACATCAAACGAGTATTTAACGCACTGTATCGTGTTCTTTTTTTGTTTACGTGTAAAAAGAAAAAATATGTGTCCAATGTTTTTTAGAAATCTATCTGACGGAGTAATCAGATTTTTTTAGTCAACTACCCTATTGTACACAATGGAGAAACTTGAAAGGAACAGAAAAGGAAAAGGAAATTTTTGAATTAATCATATAAATGTTTATTTCTTGAATAGACGACTATTCAAGAAATAAACATTTATAGGCATAATTTTAATCTGTATCTTCATTTCGGAGTCACGAAATCAACCGTTTGAGTACGTTATTACCATAAACACAAAGGAAAGTACTGGAAAATTCGTTTATATGAATAATTTTGATAATTTCTACAAATAATTGTTGCTTTCATTTTAATGAACTAAAAGGTTGTCGTCTTCTTTGTTCTGTTCGAAATTATATTGATGAAACAAAAACTGTGTTCACTTTTGTTGGTTGTAACAAATGACTAAAAAACATAAACTCTTAAAATTAAGCCATTGTTGAGTTATACTCCATTCACAAAAAGATTAGACATTGGAACAAAATAAAAAACAAAATAAAAATTGTTTACAGTCCGTTCAACCAATTTTTACTTCTATTCCGTAGGCATAAGGATATGTTAAAGGCAAAAACCTGATTATAATACCAACTGTTTACTGCAGCTACCATGTGTAATACTGCCAACGCAATAGAAGTCAAAATCGATTGAACAGACTGTAAAAAAGATGTATTTCAATGTCTAATCTTATCGTGAATGGGGTATAGGTGTAATTGAAGACGATAAAAGTTTCACACGATGAAATACCGAATGGAGCCGCATGCAAGATTTTTTTTAAAATTCACTCTGAACCTAAATCTAAAAAAATCTACGCAGACGTCGAAGTCGCGGGAGGAAACCAGTATTGAACAACGACCTTATTGTATGAATTGATCATGTCCAAAACAATTCCCGCTCTCTTGTTTTTAGTCGTTTCCCGCGCTCTGCAGAAACACCGGCGAGTATGAGACCAACGACATGTAAGAATTGTATTTCAAATATTCAAAACCAGTCTCAACAGAGCTATTTTATTTAAAAAAAGAACATTTAGGTCTTGGCCTGCAATCAGTTTGAGGTCTACCAAATTTGCAATTTTTCTTTCAATGTAGCAGTCTATGAGCTCGTGGCTAAATTATAACAGCCGCACGGGTCGATCTTCTAGGTTAAGCAACGCAGCGTGACCATCTTAACATAACGAGACTTCTCCGTGCCTCGGAAAGCACTTTAAGCCCTTGGTCCCGGCTGTCATTTTGGAGATCTTTGGCAGTCGTTACAGACTGTCAGAAGCCAGAAAATCTGACACCAGTCTTGCCGTGTTCCCCAGTTAATTGTTAAAGTTAAAGGGTTGTGGAGGTCTGGTAGGCAGCCGCTTCACGTTAAATACCATCACATGCCTTACCATCAGAGATTGCATCGCTGCTTACCATCAGGTGGGATCGCAGTCAAGCACTAGTTTATAACAAGTTAAAAAAAAAAAAATACTGGTATTCAGCTGAATCCGGCTTGACTGGGAGCCGACCCCAATGTAGTTAGGAAAAGGCTAGGCAGATGATGATGTAGCAGTCTACCACCCTAAAGAACCGTCATCACTACCACTTTTTCTATTGCTGGATTGCTTCCCCCAAGTGGATCCAGCAGATTCATAAAGCCGTCGCCTGTTTATTGATGTACGAGTACCTTGTGGGAGACATTCAAACACTGCTCAGAGTTTCTGGTATGCCGTAACCCTTAAATCAGAAAGACAATAGTGAATCCTTGAATTTTTTTTTACATAGAGTGGTAAAAATACAGAAAAAAAAAAAACAATGGCGCGTAGCATTCTGGGTAGAACATATATCAGATTACGGAATAGTTTAATGCGCTCCAAAGCAGGAATTATAAATATGTGGACTGAAAAGCAGTCCGGTTCAAATGGTAGGTAACGTCATCTACAGTCACATCTTGGGTAATATGGGAAAAACAGTCCACATTATCGGAGCCGGAGGTTGGAAGGTGCCGCCAGGTCAAAGGGTTAAAGCACCATCATCTGAAAATTAAGAATGAAAGCTGGTTTGACGCAGCGTGCCTGGGAAGATGTGGTAATATGGGATTACGTCAGCGACCTATATTAAATGTACCTTTCGCAATGACAAATTGTAGGCGGAATGTTTTCGCAATAAGAAGTGCTCTTAGTTTCAATAGGTTTCCTAGGGATCTTAATGTCGACTTGTTTTGCACCAGTGTGGCGACCTTTTTTTTTTTTTTTTTTTTTCTGGATGGGAAATCATCAAATGACCCCTCCCGCCCTGGGTGGAGCGGTAGGGAGTGTCAGACTTTTACTGACTAAAACCCACCCGTGATCCTTCTTGTGCCCTATGCGTTCCAGGGCCGCGGTAACTCTTTCGAACAAATTCCACAACCCTAGCAGGCACCGACCCTATGGGGCCCCGTCCTCGGTGCTGACGGCTCCTTGTGACGCGCGTGGAACACAGCGCGTCGTCGACTCAACCTGGTATCGGACGGACCACTGCGCGATAGCACAGCGGCCGACTTGTCTCTGGAGGGGGCCGAAATGGGACCATTACTGGCACTCCATCTCAGCACCCTCCCGAGTGTTGGGAGCCGCAGCACCCGCAGCAGAAGCCGCAGCACCCGCAGCAGAAGCGGCAGTGGCGGCGACAGAAGCCGCGGCGGCGGCAGAGGCGGCGGTGGCGGCGGACCTCTTGCCCCTGGTCGGGGCGGATGGCGCGCAGGCCCTTCCCCCAGCCCAGTGCTCGGCCGGCTTGCCAACAGCCGCACATGCACTGCAGTGCGGCGTGGCCTCGCACGAGCCGGCCTTATGACCGGGCTGACCACAGCGGAAACAGAGTCCGCTGCGGTCGACCTCCGAGGGGCACATAGCTCCCGTGTGGTTACCCACATGGCAGCGGTAGCACCTCAGAGGTCTGGGTTCCAGCAGTTTTACCCACGCAGACTCCCATCCCACCAAGAGCCTTCGGCCCTCCGACACAGTTCTGGCCGCCGTCACGGGGCAGCTCACCACAAGGGTTTGCATGCCCGTGTTGTCAGGCCGGAGGGTGCCCGCCTTGACGAGCTCGGCAGAGCACTTCCCAGTCCTGGCGACGGCGGCCACAACTTCCTCCTCCGTCACGGAGTCATCCAGGCCCACTATGCGCATGTCGATGCGCCTAGTCGGCCTGGATACCCGGACCTCGTCTGCGGGTAAGACCGCCCTCAGCCTTTCGGCCAGGGCGTCCGCGAACGGGCCACTCTCCGCTCCGGCGAGCTCGAGCTTCCGGGCACCGGTCAAGGTCCTCCTGACCCCGATGCCCCCGCTGATGCCCAGCTCTTGGAGGCTCACCGCCTCCTTCGCCCGCTTCAGTACGGCGAGATACGTCACGCCCCTCTGTTCCGCTTCCGGCTGCAGTGTGAGCACTACAGCCGCGGATTTCGGGGCGCGAAGCCTCGCCGCAATGGCATTGGCTTTCCGCCGCTGCCTCCTCGCCTTGTTTTTGGCCGCTTTCGCGGCCCGCCGTTTCTGGCCAGCAACCTGCCACTCGGCCTCGGCCGCAGGAGGGTCCGAGGGTGGGGGTGGGGGCGGCTGCGGCACCACTGGCGCCGCAGCCTTAGCCGCTCCTCCAGCCTTCCTCCTACCCCTCTTAGCCGGGGCCGCCTTGCTCGTCGCCGGCGTCGCAGTCGCCGGCGTCACAGGCGCTGGCGCCGGCGCGGCTCCGCCCTTGGCCTTCGCCTTCGCCTGGCCAGACGTTCCCGGGTTTGTAGCCACGGCGGCCGCGTACGAAGCCGCCTTCTGCCGGCCCGGGGGCCTCTGTGTCGCCGCTAGTTGGGGACGCCGAATCATGTCCTCCAAAACGGAGAACTGCTTCTGGTAGGGAGCCAGCTCCTGCCGCACCAGGCTCAGCACCTGGCTCAGCACTAGGCCCCCCTCCAGCGCCGCCGGACTCGGCCCCCCCTGCGACTCCTCCGAGGCCGCTCTGGCCATGCCAGCCAGGTCCCTCCGGAGCGACTCATTCTCCGCAATGAGTCGCTCCGTTACGGCCGCGAGGCGGGCGACCTCCGCCCGCAACTCTGTCGCCTCTCCGGACCCGCCGACGTTGGCCGCCGCCGCCGCCATAATGGAGGCTTTGGCCGCCGTAATGGCCTCCCGCTTGGAGGACTGCTTCCGCTTGAAGGCCACAGCGCGGATCGCGGCCTCCACGACCTCCGCAAACTGGGCCCTCTGGTCCTCAATAGCGGGAGGTGCCTCTCCCGGGGACTCCGAGTCGTCGGAGTCGAGAGGAGGCGGACGAGTAGAGGGAGCCCTGCGACCACTCCCTCCAGGGCGACGCCCCTCCTCCACCAACCTCCCGGCCCGACGCTCCTCCCGGGTAGAGGGAGCCAGCCCCCTCCCTGCCTCACAGCCCCTGCCCCGCCTAGCGGTGGGGATTTTGCGGGCGGAGGCGAACTCGCCCTCGGAGGACGACTCCTTGTCGTCCTCCCGTCTGGGCCGCTTGCGGACGAGCTTGACGCCCTCCACAGCGGCCCCCTTTCCTCCGTCTTCAGAGCCCGCCGAGCTGAACGTTACTAGGTCTGGCGCGGAGCCGGAATCCGACTCCGCACCACCCCGGCGCTCAGGCGAACCCTCCACTACGCAATCGTACGCCATCAGCTCCTTAAAGGAAGCGGACTCGGATGACGACGATTGGTAGCCTCCTCGGCTCGTGTTGCCACTGGCAAACGGAAGGCGTTTGGTGCCCACCCCAGAGTACGGAGGGCAGCCCGCCGAAGCGGGGTGGGATTCCCCGACCGCTGAGCGGTCGGGACCCACCTGGGGACTCATTTTACAAATGCCTGTGTTCTTAATTTTTTCCTTTTAGAGGGTGCGGTCCCTTACTCCTCCGCCCTTTCTCCATCACAGGGCCTCTCCTCCCACCCGCTCACTGCCTTCACAGCCACGTCTGATAAGCAGACGCGTACCAGAAGGCAGCGAACGGGATTCCTCGCGTGTGTGTCTCTCTTGGTCTGATCCCTCACTTGCGACCTTCCGGCATGAGTGGCTCTACCGGGAAAGCTCGCAAGATCATTGAGACGCTCAAGCCCCACCACGACGACAACGTGGAGACACATTCGGTGGGGAGACACATTCGGTGGGGCCAGTGTGGCGACCTTAAGACGGCTTTTGGCACAGTTATTTTTTAAGGACAGTTAATTTATCTATTGCTCTCTTAACTTGAATGTACTTTCTTTTATATCGACTATTTTTCTTACCTATATGTAAAGGCTTGTTATTAGCTATTTGTTAATATTACAGTCTTTGTGTTATTGGTTGATTAAGCCTTCTTTAAAATAAACGATTATAAGGCCAATTATACATTCTAAGAGTCAATTTCACGAGGTGGTTAATTTAAATAGATAGATAGATAAAACATTTATTCAGTACAATACAAGAAGACACATCACAAAAGCAAAAACATAAATTATAAAAACAGAAAAAAAAGAAACAAGTAAATAAGAACATTAAAAATGAGCAGAGGTACATAAAAAAAAGGAAACGAGGAACACTAAGAATAAACTATTAAATAATCTGTGCTAAATAAGGAATTATTTAAAATACAAACTACCTCCGTCCTTAAAATAAAAAATTTCTTTTTTATTTGAAAATGAAGATTTTCTTTTTTATTTCGGTTGTTGTTGTGTTTGTGTAGATTTAATAATTAAAAAATAATAAAAAAAGTAAGAAAAATGTGGAGAAAAGGCAAGGATTTTTTTATCTCATCAGATGCAATTAAATAATAAAAAAAAAAACAGTAATTTTTCTTTTAATTGACAAAGTAATTGTCAAATCGCAAAATGTCCCATTTCCTTTGTAAGCACAAAATTATCAACCGAAGTGATACAACGTGGTCGACCTTCCATATATCTCTCTCAACCATAATTTATATCATGTTGAGGAAATTTGCTTGGGACCAATTATAGAAGAAATGGGTCACCTGTGAGTATATAATATTACAAGTTTGAATTATAAATTTATTTTATTTAATAAATAGGCAAATAGGCTTGGAGGTGATGACACTGCTTGGGCGGAGCAACGTCGTGTTGTATCGATGGAGGTCTCACCTTCCGCCTGACGCAGGTGCTCACCCGACACGGCTGTTTCGGGAGGTACCTGTTTCGATTTCAGCGGGAGGACACGTCCGGGTGTCAACACTGTGCGGATCGCTCGGAGGACCCTGGTAGACCTCCATCGTATGCTCCACCGTGTCCTCGTCGAAGCGATCGGCAGCGGCGACCTCTCACGTCGCCGATAACCATAAGGTTTTGCTATCGATTCCTTAGAGATTACCTTGTACAAACATAAATTTAACATTTTTCAAGTAATTTTGTAAGGGCAAATTTTTCAATCATATGTTTTTTTAACAGTTGACGAATTAATACGGCTGTGTGATATATTCTCTATACAAAATCTGACAAATTGCCATTTTATTATTCTAGATAAAATTATCTGACTATTGACCACAAATAACAGAAAAAAAATACACACACAAAAAATATTTTAGCAAAGGCCTACTTGCATAAACTAGATTTATCTTTTAACTCAGAGTTAGCTACTAACATAAGGTTAAATAATATAAATATTATGTCCTAGAACCAAAAATACGAAGACATGTGACATTCAGCAACCCGCACTGGGCCCGCGTGCTGGATTACGGCCCATTCCCTCTCCTAGAGAGGAGGCCTGTGTCCCAGCAGTGGGAACGTTATAAGGCTGATTATGCTTTATGTAATATAAATATTGTAGGTATACATAATGACACGGGGTTAGTAAATTCATTTAGTTAGTCGGGACTAACGTTGCAAAGCTCCCGAAATATTCCCATTCCCAATAATTGGGTAATATTCGGAAGTATTACGACGTAAACGTCACAAGTCACAAGAATGCAAGGTATAAAGTAGAAGTCGCGTCAGTTATTGGCATCAACGACATCTAGCGGATAATAATAGAACTATGCCAGTTACACGACAAAATACGTCTGCCAGCGTGGCTGTTCATTGATAATTTTAAAGAGTATTTCAAGCTTTGTATGTGTGCGAGAAGTATTGCGTGTAAGTATAAGGGACTTTCCCTTATACTTACACGCAATACTTCTCGCACTCCGCAATTTTTAACAATTTTTATTATGAATGAACACATTCGCGTCAAAAGAAATATTTGATGACTATGTTGATTGGATGGTAAGTACTTATAAGGGTCCTGTATTTTGATATAATATTTAATTTTGAGCTACCTAAGTATCTATTTACCTACAATACTTTCCATATATCTCACCCTTAGAATGAAAGGGACCTACCTCAGGTTGTGGAATTTGTTCGATTGAGTCACCGCGGTCCTGGAACGCAAAGGGCACAAGAAGGATCACGGGTGGGTTTTAGTCAGTAAGAGTCTGACACTCCCTTCCGCTCCACCCAGAGCGGGAGAAGTCATTTGATGATTTCCCATCCAAAAAAGAAGGGACCTAACTCAAAAATTGCATTTTGGCTGATGGGCAAGAAATAAAATCTTTAAAAAGTGTCGGGGGGAAAAGCAAATATCTCCCAAGACCTACATATATGTATACAAGCTGTCCTTTTCCTAATTATATTTCGGAATCTTTCTCATGACTAACTAAACTGAACGTAAAAAACATACTCTAAAACCCAGTGGGGTTTTAGAGTATGTTTTTTACGTTCAGTTTATAGCAAAATCATAAGTAACAGGAATGTTGAGATAATCCCCTTTCATTCCGAGAGTGCGAATGTAAGTACTTACAAATAATATCACTTTCCGCTTAATGCCGTTAATGCATGGCCGGTGGGGACGCCATCTAGTTGTTTATATTGGAATTTACGAGTGCAAGATTCTTTTCCAGCGAATAAATCGGAATATTTCTCAATACTTGCGAAGATTACGCGTAACATTTGAAGACTTCGAAATACTACTTCCCGGCATCACTAGTTGGGACCGGCGGGAAATTAGAGATAAGACGACTCTGGTTTGTGCTGAAGTTACCTCGACACCTCTTACCATCAGAGCAGAGATTCGACTAATCAGACTTCAGTACCTACGCCATCTAACAAATTATCGTTTATAGAAATCCCAAAGTGCAGTGATACAACACACGTTTTGTGCGCATGACAAAGCACATTCTTCATTCGCTCAAACTGGTTCTGTGCTCTCGATAACCGTTCTCTGGCGGCAATGAGAATTATATCGTGGGTTTCAATCGGGACCTAACGAATAACCTTTTGGGTAATAAATCTGTACGTTATAATTCATACTGTTGGTTGATGGTGGATTTTCAAGAGATCAAATCAGTGGATTTGATTCCACTGTTTTTAATAAATGAGTTGCGATCGCGAACCACGTTTGAGAAAGGACTGTTTTTACTAACATAGCAGACCTTTTCAAAACGTCATGTATAGAAGGTACAAGGTCGGAGTATCAAGGGTACCTACCTCTTATCTTAAATATAAAATTCTACATTAATTACCATTATTAAACGTTTGTTACCATACTCCTCCGAAACGGCTTGACCGATTTTTATGAATTTTTATATGCATATTCAGTAGGTCTGACAATCGGCTACTATATATTTTTCATACCCCTAAATGATAAAGGGGATCCCCATAAACATTTTTTTATATGGCAAAACAATGTTTGCTGGGTCAGCTAGTTTTTTTTATAAAAAAAGCTGCTCCGTTCCGTACCGTTAGGTCACTTGGATATTTCCCATTTAAAGAAGATCAATGCGGTTAAGAAATTTTCTTCTTATTATAACCCTACTAGAAATTAATTCAGTAGGTATGAAAACTGAAAATGTAAAAACTGTAAAAACGATATTCATCGTTCATCTCCCAGTTTTTAGCATATTTACCTTTTTTTATACAGAACCATAAAAGCTTTAAGCCCGTTGTTTTTTTGTGTTGACTACATAATGTACTCGTAGTACTACGTACTATATAATTAAACTAATACTGGACTTTGATTTTGATTCCAACGAAAACGCTGACGTCCACGATCAACAATATTTTCTATTTTGCATTATATGTATATTAATGTTATTAGCATGTAACGTACGGTAAAACAATTTATGAAATCAAAGCACGTCGAAAAGTAGCACCGAACCCAATTTGAAAATTCGCTCATACAAGTCCAAACATGATAGACCAACTGTTACACACATGTAACCAAAACGTCGATAGAAGTGCGGTGCTAACAAGGCCAATAAAATTGCCGAGACATTTGCTTGTGTCTTGTATGAACCTCGTGTTTTTAGAAGACAAAACGACCCGCAACACGTGTGTCTTGAAATGTCAAGCGAATTAGAGGGACGTTGCTTCGTACCAACGCGACTTACGAAATGTCAGGCGACATTAAAAGCTATAAAAAGGACAATCTTTTTCCAACCGGCTTCGAGAGAGAAGATGTCTGGTGACGTCACTCAACACCGCACTACATCTCTAGCGGCAGTGCAGGACATACGCATGTAAATGCATTCGCATAAAGGACATTTTGGCTACAATGAGTCAAGTGCTTAACAGTCAAATTACCCGGATGGCATAGTGGATACACCAGAGCCCGGATACCAAAAAACGTCGATTTTTGGGGTCCTGCTTCATTTCATATTTACGCTTTAGGATAATACAGGCCAAAAGCCAGATAAATCACATTCAAAAAATCAAAGTCATTTATTCAAATCAGGCTGAGAGCCAGCACTTTTTAGAAGTTTTTACATAAAGACAGTAAGTACCCCAAAACGTTTTAACTGGGATGAAGGAGTAGCGCAACAAACTCCCCAGCCTCCCCAAACCTTATTAAAACGAAACAGACAGATTTATTATCTGTCTGTTTCGTTTTAATAAGGTTTAAAATGAAAAAAATGCATCCAACAACACTATAAAAAATTGAAACGAGTAGATTAAGTCAATAAGTAAAAACGGATGAACCTACATGGTCAGATAAATAAAAAGCAATAGTATATGAACCCATATAAGCTAACTTATAGAGAAATAACATACACATAAATGAAAAAAAAAATGTTGGTGTGTAAATGTATATTTTGCCTAATATTTTAATTTTTTTCAAAAATGAATTCAGATTGTACTTTGAGTAAACCAATGTTTTTAAAAAACTAACAAAACAATATACTTTCTATATCAGCAGCTTTTCCTCGCATTACAATACCGTAGCACATAATGCTATGCACATAACAAAAATAGACTAACCGGCCTGTGTGAACGTCAGTATATTGTCTCACTTACATCAACTGACGTCAATCCCATGTCAAAATGTCGTTGGCCGGTACCTACTAAAAACTCAATAAGTAGTTTTTGTTCATACTCAATTTTGTTTTTGATGTTTTGATCTAGCCAGATAAGATATCAGTTTTTAAGCCTTTTTTTTAAGTATCTTATGTCATTTCTGTGATCATGACTTTAATATGTACCCTGTTACATCAGGTAACGTTTTCGAAAAAAGTTTGCAATAATTCAATTTATGATAATCGTGCTGAAAAGTATTGTTAAAGTATAGTTTTTTATTTGTGATCCTTAAAAGTGTAACACATAAATACAAAGAACGTAAAAGTATTCTGGGCATTGAAAAACTAGCGAAATAGATACTATACTGTGGTTCAAAGCAGGATTTATTTTACAAAAAGTGGCCAGATTGAAATGGGATTAAGCGGATCACGTCGACCAAATTTGTAACGAACGCTGGGAAAACCTGTCCACGTAACGCTTGCCAGAGGATGGACGGCGGCGCCAAAATTAGTTTAAAATGCGGAGGCAAGATCACCAGACGCATTAAAATAAAACGCCGATCTACTCGTATCACCGAATGTCAAAATCTCAAAAAACGCTATAGAAATATCATATTCGCTAGCAAAATGCTAATTGTCTAAAGCCTCTGGACGCGCACTGCAACATCTAGTTCGATGTAAGAAAAGAGTGACCGGTAATTTACGGTGTTATTGTTACGCTACGATGTATTTTTATTAATAAAATCACATTTTATTGTTCCATGAAACGAAAACAAATTGCAGAATCACAAACGTGAACTCTAACACCAAACTATCGAATCGTAATCAATGGTGAAGATCCGACAAGCCGTCATCTTGTGCACGGCTGCGCGGATCAGCCGCTGCACGTTCTTGCAAAGTTTCTTAACTTCGACTGAAACATAGATAAAATAAATAAAATACATGTACAATACTCTAAAAAGTCGCAGATCCATTATTCGTAGCAATAATAGATACATTCTGAGGAAAGAAAAACAAATGATACTTAAAAGACAATATTAGGAAAGTTAAAAAAAATATCTAGAATCTACCTAACACCGGGTTAATTTTTAAAAACAAACGTGATTTCACTAAAATATCTAATACCTGAAACATAAATACACAGTATAAATTTTATTACAAGTAGGTACAAATAATTTATTTTCCCCTACTTTTACAGCAACACAGTTTCTGCCTTCATTACCGCCGAAAGATAAGCTAAGGCGTCGGCAAATCGACCAATGCTGCGCTTTTCGTATCCAACAGATAAGTACATGTTTGAAGTTGCATGTACTCAATGGAAAAACTTGATAGGAACAACACGAACAGCCGTTGTGAACAATTTTGATAATTCTATTCTAAAAGCAGGTTTTTTGCTTTGACAATTAAATTGATAGAAAAATTCTACTGACTCATATTAAGTTAATTGTAATAAATTTACTGATAGAAACTCTTAAAAAAAATTATAGCTATAAACCTTAGTACTCTTTAATTCCACCTAATTGAAATGGATTAAGGGGTAGATAAGGCAATCTGTCGCAACGTTCATGAAATAAGTGGAATAAAATATGAAATGCGGCGCAGAATGAAAGATAAATCCAATTTTAAGCATGAGGATAGTTTGAATCTCTACAGAGAATCCTGAATAGCCGAAAAATCGTTATTTGAAGCAGGAAACAACTTGATTCCTCTAGTACCGGTTAAAAGCACTGCATTGAAATTCCTAGACCTTCTAGGGAAAGTACTAGTAGATAAGGCATAGGAGGAACTAATGTTGCTCCGATGAACTTTGAATAATTTCCTTCCTGGAACTTTGAACAGTTTTCATACGATGAGATCGGGTTCTATTCGGATTTAGTTTTGTCACAAACCAAAATTTGAAGTTTTCACACATCGTTGACCGTCGTTACGGAATGTCAGAAATCAGAGAATCTCACAAGTCAGTCTAACCAAGGGTACCGTGATAATATGGAGGTCACACATATTGATTCTTAGGACGCACGACAGTGGTAAAAAATGTGTGTGTGTGTGTGTTTATCTGGTATTTTTATATATAACCTGACCTTGCATCCTCTCGAAACCGTCAAAGTGATTTATCAAATTCTGCAATATTAACTTATCAGTACATTGCAAATTTTGATAAATGAGTATGTAGGTCGAATAGAAGCTCGACTTTTACTGACGTCACAACTGTCTATAATCGTCATGACATACATAATATTATATGATAACAATATTCTACATCAATAATGCAACGATTAATATACTACGAAATTAAATACATACGTAAAGTATGTACAATGAGCAGAAAAAGATTATCTATCATTCAATTACGCATGCCAGCCAGTCCAGTCTTCTTCAAATTATCGGGTCGGCCTTCCAATCTTACAGGTTGCAGCTGGGTAACGCTTTGTGGGACTGTCTTTTGTAAGTTTTGACGTTCAAAAAGTCCAATCTAAATATATATAACTCAAAAGTGACTGACTGACTGATATAGTGATCTATCAACGCACAGCCCAAACCACTGAACGGATCGGGCTGAAATTTGGCATGCAGGTAGATGTTATTACGTAAGCATCCGCTAAGAAAGGATTTTGATTAATTCTACCCCCAAGGGGATAAAATAGGAGATAAAAGTTTGTATGAAACTTTGTCAATTTTAAACCAATCGGGCTGAGAGTTTCAAAATCGGAGGTAAAGTAACTATTCTATGCGGACGAAGTCGCGGGCAGAAGCAGAAGGTGTTCCTGCTGCAGGCTTGGAGAGCACCCGAAATCTCCACCACCATTTTTAACTCCAAGGGTCAACTCTATAGCATCATCAAAAAATAATTAAAGTCACGCGGTAGCAAATAATTTCATCGAGGGGCGTTATCGCAAAGTGAAATCAAAACAACACGGGCATGCGCAAAATTTATCCGCAATCAGAATTTTAATTGCAATCTGTCAAAATTTATGGAATTGAGGCTTTTTGACTGCTTGCAAAAATTAAGTCAGTCCCTCTGGTTATAGGCAGTAACTGAAAAACCCTTCACATATTAAATTAATGCAATAAACGGCTAAAATGTTTAGCATCCTCCCGTACGATTTTTGATACACGTGTCACCGTCAAAGTGGCGCAAAACATTTTATTATCAGTGTTCAAGCACATGTCAAGCATGTGTTTACTAACAACATGCGAGCCGACACGTGCTGCTGAGATAAGTTCACCTCACCTTATAACCTAGTGATTATAATGTAAACAGAACATTCGTCTATTATTACCTTTTGTTTATTAGCATTTTATAAGCAAATGCCACATTTGACTTACAAATTATATTTAAAAAAAGAAACACAGTAACTCATAATAACGAACAACTTTTACTATGGGACCGACACTGAAATCGTAAAAAAATATCGATAGCCCCATTCATTTGTATGTGCCTAACTCGACAAAATGTACTGAGCAGGTGATTTATTTTTCCAAAAGTTCCCTTAAAAGGTGGTAAATTAAAGTATTTATATTTTTTGAATCAACGATTGAATAAATTGCAAGAAGATTGTTTTTAATCTCTATAATTTAAAACATATTATTCTTACGCTGTTGACTGTCAGAAACCCAACACATTATTGTGATCACAGATTAAAAAAAAAAAAACTTGAAAATAGGGAAATCCTCTTCAAAAACCTTCCAGCCAGTACCAGCTTCGAAATTATGACTATTTAAAAAAAAAATAGAACACGTAAAGACTCCTTCACATCACAGAGGCTTTCATAGAGGCAAACTAATTGAAGTCCTGCAGATTAGAAGAACTACTCTGGTTCTGCTTCATTGTTATACAATATGGCTACGTCCAATTATACGAATTGGACCTTTGAAGCTGTTGCAAGCCAAGATGCGAATAAGTAGAAATTTAGTAGATAGTAGACAAAGGAGCGATATTGGCAACATTTATTTTATACCATTTGAATTTACTCAGCTGGAATATATTATTGGAAAATGCCTAAGCGAGATCTAGATGCCTCTCATACCGAATAACGATGAAAGGCAGTGTGAAAATAAACGGAGATTTATTTACAACTAAAACCCTAAGATTCTGCGTTTATCTTACTTCACGTTTGGATAAATATTACCATCGGAATATAAAGATAGTAATTCCCGTATTACCAGAGATTCCTATTCTCTGGTAATACGGGAATTAATATCTTTGTGATTGTGATTATCAGAAGTAGACTTGTCGATTTCAAGAACGGCGCGCGGCGATTTGAAATTATCTCTTAGCGTATTGGTCCGGTAGGAATATAATGTTTTTTACATAAATCCTTCGATAGTTCAAAAGTTTTTTATTTTCGCTGAATGGATAAGTTTAGTGAATTCATTGCTATTTACAAAAATGCTAACAGTTTAGAGTTATGCAATAGGTATTAAGTAGGTATTACTGATTATTTCGTGTTATAAGAATTAAAATACTATACTGGTTTGGTAATGAGCCGCGTAGATACGGCGCGTGCGATCGCTACTTAGTAGCAACACTACCCCGCCCGCTCCGATCGGGGATGTCTATCGCCGCATACTGACCGCTCTTGTTTATTTTTTTCCCTGGCTTAGTTATTAACGATATTGACAACATGCAGCTGTATAACTGATTCTTTTCCATATTTTTTTATTACAATAAAAATGAAATGAATAATTATTGTTTTATTGCTACTTATTTAGGAACTTGATTCATGATGGCGGTAATGTTGATAACATTAGGTACCACCGCCGCCGTCACACTTTCCCCTGTTGCGTATCATATTTATCGTCAACTAGTTTTGGAGTATATCGCAGGGAGTTAGGTAGATGCCAAAATACATGTTCGGTACGTAATACTTCAGAGCAGTAGATACTAACAACAGAGTGTTGGCCGCCATACTAGCAAGTGTAATTTTAAATTAGTCGCAAATGCACCCAAAGGAGCTATACTTAATTTACAATAAGATTAGACATTTAAACAAAACTTTTTAAAGACCTTTCAACCGATTTTTTACTTCAATTCAAACTTACACTAGATAATACAGCTTATACAGCCGGCTTTATAATGTGGACACCCCTTAACGTAAGTAGATAGACATCTCTTCGGCACGTGTTGGCATATTGAATGCCAAGTTGTCTGTTTAATTAACACACAATACTGTGCCCTTATAACCTGTCTAAATTACAAGGCGATTGTCATGACATTGGTATTGACATACGTTTCATTATCTATATATTTAACCCTTTCCGCTTCAAATGAGGTATCGCGCTAATACGTAATCGTCGCGTTAATTTGTTCGGCACACCCAAACGCACCGTTGCTCTGACAGAAAGCCTATTTATGAGGTAGGTATTTAAAAAAACTTTGCCCCACAGTAGAAAATTTCTCCTGGATCATGGATGCGTTCATAAACATTTATAAACTCACATACGTAAACAGTCAGACCCGGAACAACTATCTGGAGGCAAAGGGCATTTAAAGGAACACAGATGGGTGACTTGTGACAACACCATTTCGTTTTTTTTTTAATGCTTCCGCGATCCAGTCTCTTCTTTTTTAAACTGTAATTGCCCGAAAATATAGTTATGGAAAAAACCTTGTACTTTGATGCAGTTACGGTAATATTTATTTTCCTTATGATAACGAAACTCGGCTACAAACCAGACATTAATATCTAGGTTTAACAGATTACTCGAGCGCTTAACGAAAATTAAATTCTATTCCTGTAGTGAGATAACAGTATCAGCCCCTGCTGTCAGGAATTTATAAGCATCATATTTTACGTTACAAGGAATTCCGGTGCGAACAAAGTTTCTTCTGCTAGTAGAGCTTGGATGAGACTGGGATCTGCTGCCCTACCATGACGTCTTAAATCCATCATAATTCCTGTGTCAGAGAGAGACGGAGTTACACAAGACGAATAGCACTATCCCTTTCCCTCACACACATCATGATGGATTTAAGACGTCATGGTAGGGCTGCTGTCGTGATCCCAGTCTCATCCAAGCTCTGTGGGGATAGAACATATGAAAAGAGATGCTTATGGACAGCAGTGATCGATCTTGGGCAACAAGGAAAATAATAGACAATAATCAGGGTACTTTTTACTCCAATATGCAGGTAGTCTTTTCTCGGAATAGTTATCGGAGCAGGCGAAGCCGCGGGCTAAGCTATGTCTAAGAAAAAAATGACCATATAATGACTTTGCAAGTCATCGTTTTACGTCGCGACGTCTTTATTTCACAAAATCTTTTTTAAGAAAATCAATTACATTATAGGTATACATGTCATAACCGTTTTGACATTACGACCTGAATGATACGTTAGTGTTTAGATAGATAAATGAAAAATAAATTAAATGACTGTCAAGGGTATCGAGTATTATGTATTTAAAATGCATCAGAAGCAAGCGTCAATGCAATCTTGACGATAATAATTTTGACCTTTGGAGATTATATTCTTTTGGACCATAAAAGTTATATATAGATAACTTTTAGTAATGATAGCTATCATTACTACAGCTAATGTAGACTGCTAGATTCAAAGAAGAAGAAGAAGAAAACATTCATTGTGCGTACAGCTAAGCAGTGACATTCCCTGCAGAAGTCTGTGTTATCGCCACATCATCGCTTACCATCAGGTGAGATAATTGTCAAACGCGTGCCTATCCACCACGCGGACCAATCAATGTAGATCTTAAGCTGATCGACCGAGATAAACTAAGTTTAGCTTAGCTCACATACCTGAGATTATTCTTAATATTAATATTTCGGTCGATTTTTGATCATTGATTTGACCTGTCTCAACGGAGTTTGACAAAGTACGCAGAAATGTCTGTTAGTGTGCACAAAATATGAGTATACAAACACAAGAGCATTGACACGAAATGGGAGAGATTAAGCGTGGAATCTTACTGGTTTACTGAAGCACTGGGCAACACGCCACCAACTTCTAAATTTCGGGCTACTATTGCAGGCTCGCTCGCGACCACGACCACCGAGGCAGTTCATTATTTGGATCATCCTGATCTCCATTTCAATAATAAAATGAACCAATGAAATGTTAACTAAATCTAATCTGGCACTACCATTTTAAGAGTCTCTAATAGTGAAACAATACTCTCCTGAATTCGTAACAACGAATTTAACAAAAACAAAGTCAGTAAAATTTCTTGTTCAATCAAAATAATTTCGGGTCTGACAGTTCGAAATAATTTTGAGCAAATAAAGCAAACGACATCCTTTTACTTGATTAAAACTGAAAGCCAACAATTATTGTAGAAATTATTCATATAAACACGGTGGAAGTACTTTCCTCAGTATTTATGGTCGTGCCCACTCACACGGTACTTTGTGAATTAAAACATGAAAACTCAGATCACTATAAACCCTATTACTGTTAACTACTTGGAGAGCGGATTACAAAAAGCACTTCTTCCTTTCAGGTGCTTTCAACACATGGTGTTCCTATCAAGTTTCTCCATTGAGTACAATTGTATCAGACCTCATCGTGCGTCTTACTATATCGTGTCGTTCATTGGTGTTTTTGTGTTTATTTGTTTTCACTTGTCACACCTCATTTCAAGTGATTTTGACGAAGCCCGTTTATTCTTCAAAATATTCGTTAGGATTAATGTCGTAATGGTAGCGGCTCCTATCGTTTTCTTTTACATACTTAATATTATCCAAGGAAAAGATCACGTCCGATTAATTTTGAAGATACAAAGAGCATTTAGAATAATTCATTTTAAGCAGTACAATAAGCCTGCCAGAAGGAATTGGTTCGGGATTTTACGGCATATTCTTGGCTATATGCTTGTTGTTGCACTAACTCGCAACTTACCAATTGCCTTATATTTTTATACTCTGCTTTATTTTGATCAGATCCTAACCTATGGTGCTTCTACAATTGCCTTGATCAGAGATGGTATGATTACTTGGATCTCTGAAGTCAAATACTATAGTCAAATCTGCTTGGATCTAGAAGAAGAAAAATATTATGATGACAAATTCAAAAAACTTTTGCAAGCATACATTTATTTAATAGAAGCGTTTGATATTTTCAAGAAAATATTTAAGTTTGTGGTAAGGTTGGGCTTTGGGAAGTGTATTTGAATTCAAAAAAAATTCTTTGTATTCAAGTGAGAGTACTGTTTATATTCAATAACAAAATTATTTTCTAAGATATCAAATATTATTATTATATTTCCAGACGGTATTTCAAACATTGGATACTTTTTTCCATAGTTTACTTTACCTTCAAGCTATTTTAGAAGTTACAAAGTCAGGAGCACAGAAAATTGGCGAAGTGAGACTAGCAAAAATACTTCTTATTTGGTGAAGCTTCCTCAGTACATGCCTTTGCTTTACAATTTGCTTTGAGCCAAATAATCGCTTTAGAAAATGAAAAAGGATCTCTTTCATTGTGACTTAACTTTGCTTATTTCATTTTCAGCGTGATGTCCATTCATTTGAAATAATCACAATTCTGTGGACAGCAAAAAATATATCTTTCGTGACTATGTTTAGCATTCTTTGCGAGCGGTTCTATATATCCGTGAGTGAAGTGGATGCTGTTTGCAGTAGGCTGTTGAGAAGTCAACACAACAAGGGTAAGATCAAATCCTCTGAGTATTAATTTAGTCCCTACTTATTTGAATTGTGTAGTCTTGTTTCTGGCATCCCATATAAAAATCTTCGTTCGCTGTACCGGTGCGAAAATCTCAGGATTCGTAAGGTGAGGTTGTTTCTCGGCTAAAATTATGAGGAGAGGCATTGTATTGCAGTTGCTTGCATTGCAGTTATTACAGACTGTTATTGTAAAGTCAATGTCCTACTAATCCCAGTTAACTTTATGCACTACCAAAAACTAAGATGTTTTCGTCTGAGTAACACTGGCTACTGGATCTTATTATATAACTCTAGTTATTTTGTGCTTACAGTCGAAGTTAAGAAACTCTGCAAGAACGTGCAGCGACTGAACCGCGCAGCCGTGCACAAGATGACAGCTTGCCGGATCTTCACCATTGATGGGAGACTACCTCTACGATTCAATAGTTTGGTGTTAGAGTACACCTTTGTGATACTGCAATTTGCTTTTGTTTCATGGCAAAATAAAACAATGGACTTGTGATTTGTGTTAGTTAAAAATATAAAAGTTTTAAAAGCTGTAAATGATGATGAAAAATAAGTGGTCTAAATGTGACATTCACTAACCCGCACTGGGCCCGCGTGGTGGATTACAGCCCATTCCTTATCCTAGAGAGGAGGCCTGTGTCCCAGCAGTGGGAACGTTAAAAGGCTGATTATAAGTGGTCTAAAAAGTACGAAACAAAAAACATTTCAGAAAGAAATCAACACAAGTACAAAACTAGTCTAGGTAGAGTCTTAATTTTGAATACATTAAATACTGGTATTCAGCTGAATCCGGTTGTTTGGAAGTAGATACCAATATAATTGGGATAAGACTAGGCAGATGATAAAGAAATAGAGCATAGAAAGACCCCGGATCTAACTCAACACTTTTTTATTTGTCGTAGAAATCGCGACAAGCCTATCACGGAGCTTTGCCCATCCCCGCGGTTGCTAAGCCGTTGAGATGTGTGGGTGAACCATGGCAGCTCGAGACTGCGGAATCCTGGCAACAATTTGCCAGGATTCCGCATAAAAACAGACGTGGGATTTTAAGATCTGCCAAATTAGATTGTTTCTGGCCTGTCCAACTTTTGTTCGGTCGTTTTGAATTTTACCATTAGCACTACAACTCATACTCACTGAAAATGACATATTAAAGAACTATGATTCATTCAATTTAGTTTTTTTTTTAGTTAAATCGGTTTAACGTTGGTCTTGTATCAAACAGGTGGGATTTACTTACAACGCTACTCAATAGTAGCCAGTAACACCAGAGCGTTGCTAGCCTTCCTTGAGGAGCCGGGGTGGATCGAATTATGTAATTATATTTCTCCCACTCGAACGCAAACATTTAACTAGGAGTTGCGGATACCAGTTCGCCTTACATGTAGTATACAGTTATAATTATTTTAAAAATTCAAAATCCTGAAAAGCATAAGTTATCGGGCCTATTTATCCAATTTTACATGGCTAAATCGGCTGGTCTCTCTCTGTGGTACTCGTGACTAAAAAATAACAGACCCTTGGGTTGATCTTCCAATCTGTTAACACTTTTGGCCGGCCTCGGAATCGAACCCAGGATCCCACGCTCAGCAGTCACATTTGCGATCATGAAACCAACGAGAAATGTACAGATTGTATTTTATTGTCTTAATCTCAATTTTAAAAATAAAACAAAACGAATATCGTCTTCAATGAGAGAATTCAAAGAGAATTCAACAATGGTTTCATATTAATATTTTATGTTTTCCTCATTTATTACAATCAACTTAACAGAAGATAATACTTTTTGGTTCCATCAATATAATTTCGAATTGAACACAGAATAGAAAGAACCTTTTAGTTGATTATAATTAAACCACACAATTGTGAAAATTATTCAAATAAACGATAAATGCTAGTACTTTCCTGTAGTGTTTATAGTGTCACGCTCTTACACGGTTGGTTTCGTGACTTAAAAATGAAGACACAGATTAAAATTAACCCTATAAATGTTAATTTCTTGGATAGACGTTTTCAAAAAGTACTTTTCCCTTTCCGGTGCTTTCAACACATGATGTTCATTTCCAGTTTCTCCATTGAGTACAATTGTATTAGACCTCATCGTGCGTCTTACTATTTCGTGTCGTTCGTTGGTGTTCTTGCGTTTATTAGTTTTCACACGTCTAATCTCATTTCAAATGACTTCGACGGAGTCAATCTATTCATCTTTATTTTCATTAGGCTTAATGTCATTCTGGTAGTGGTTCCTCTTGCTTTCTTTTACATTCTTAACATTTTCCAAAGAAAGGATCATGTCAGATTAATTTTGGAGATACAAAAAGCTTTCAGAATAATGAATTTTAAGCAATACAGAAGCCTGTCTTAAGGAACTGGTTTGGAATTTTTTGGCATTTTATTGGTTATGTTGTTTCTGTTGTTGTAACTCAGAACTACCTAATAGCCTTACATTTTTATACTTTGCTTTATTTCGATGTCATCTTAACATATGGTGCTTCTATAATCGCCCTGATCCGAGATGGAATAATTACTTGGATCTCTGAAGTCGAATACTATAGTCAAATCTGCTTGGAGATAGAAGGGGAAAAAAATGATGAAAAATTCAAAAAACTTTTCGAAACATATACTAATTTAATGGAAGCGTTTGATGTTTTCAAGAAAATATTTAAGTTTGTGGTAAGGTTGGTTTTAAGGAATCATGTTGTTATTTAGTAATATGTTCGCTCTTATATTAGTACTGTTTTATTTAGTACTAAAAGTATTTTCCAAAATTTGAAATTTTATTATTATACTTCCAGACAGCATTTCAAATATTGGACACATTTTTTCATAGTTTACTTTACCTTCAAGCTACTTTTGAGGTTATAAAATCAGGAGTAAAAAAATTTAACACGGTGAGCATGGAAACAATACTTAACAATTAATCAGCTATTACCTATTTTCTCCTTTATTGTAAACAACTTTGCTTCTTTTATTTCCAGGGTGAAGTCCGTTTATTTGAAATAGTCACGATCCTTTGGACGGCCAAAAATATAGCTTTTGTGACTATGTTTAGTCTATATTGCGAGCGGTTCTATACATCCGTGTCTGAAGTGGATGCTGTTTGCAGCAAGCTGTTGAGAAGTCTACAAAGCAGTGGTAAGATCGGATCCACTGGATATTTCTTTATTGGTATTTGAATTTAGAAATCTCTTTTTTTCACCCACTACAAAAACGTTCGTGGCTTGGTAATAACAGCCGCACTCATCGATCTTCAAGGTTAAGCAACGCTTGTCAAGGATGGTCAATGGATGGGTAACAACCTTAACATACAGAAATTCCTCTGTGAAAAGCATTTAAGCCGTTGGTGTCGGCTTTCATTCGTTAATCTTTGGCAGTCGTTACGGATTGGCAGAGGCCAGAAAATCTGACACCAGTCCTGCCAAGAAGTATCGTGCTACCCATTTAAGGTTGTGGAGGTCTGGTTGGCAGCGATGACAAAAACGTAAGTTCACTGGGTGTGAAAAATACAGGTCTGTCGATGTGGGGCGATAAGAGACTCGTGTCTACTTGTGGATGTTGTCTTTCGGAAGAAATGATAGTGATGATGATAAGAAAAACTGTGTTGAAGTAAAGTAGTTTTTGTACATTATTTTATTTTTGTATGATTATTTAGGTATGAGATATTTTGAGCTTTAAGCGTCTTTGATGATGAGGTAGATTTTAGAACTTGTTTTCACTTTCTAGATGTTTTCTACTGAGTTCTATATACTGCTGAATTCTTTCCTCTGAATTAATTTATTATTATTGACGAAGCATGTTACTACACTAGTTATTTTTTCCATTTTACAGGCGAAGCTAAGAAACTCTGCAAAAACGTGCAGCGGCTGAACCACGCAGCCGTCCACAAGATGACGGCTTGTCGGATCTTTACCATTGATGGGAGATTACCTCTAGGATTTATTAGTTTGGTGCTGGAGTACACCTTTGTGATATTGCAATTTGCTTTCGTGTCATTGAAAAATAAAACAATTGACTTGTGATATAATTTTTACTGAGTATAATTAACAAATATAATTATTAATTTTATAGCTGTTAGTTATAAGTATTATAGTTGAGTTAGTTCCGGCCCACGGCTTCACTCACGAAATATAGATTTTCGCATAAATTAAGCTTATAACCGCCTCCAAGATACCAACTATCTTTGCACCGAAATTCATCAAAATCGGTTGAGCAATTTAGACGAGAATGTGTAACAAACGAACTAAGTCAGTCACTTTCGTAGTTATGCTATTAGTTTTTAGTGGGATAAGTTTACCATTTATTGCATTAGTTCTTTGGCAATTTATTGGCTCGCTAACTTTCCTTCTTTTTTATTATTCTTACTTGTATACGAGTTTACGGTTCTTGTAAGAGTTTTTCTTCCAGAGATTCCACTACTTAAGAATAAATAATAGAAAACAATCTTCAACCACGAACTGCCGTAGAACTAGGTACGTAAATAAAACACTAGAGGCTTTTGTAGTGCCTAAGCCTTTGATTTTTTCTTTATACACAACTTAAATTCACAAATACCAGACAATACGGCAATACAACAACAAAAAACCCATGGGAGAGGTATCCCTCATTCAAACCTGTCAGTTAGGCTTTCATAAAAAAGAACTCCTGTCCCAATTATTGCATGAGAGTCTAGACAAAATTAAGCAATTACATGCTGTCTAGACATTTTATTGGAAATTAGTCCCTTTCGGCCTCGCATATTTATATGGCATCGCTTATTAATTACGAACGCTGATCAATAAAGAATTAATTAGTAACTACCAATAAAATAAAGTGAAAAAGGTCTAGGTACTCACAATCATATATATGTAGCAAAACAATTATATATGTTTTATTAAACCCATTAAATTATTGGTCTCGGCTGTGAAGACCTCTTTGGCAGTAGTTACGAGAAACCAGATCTCTGACACCAGTCTTGCCAAGGAGTTCCGTGTTAAACAGTTACTGGGTTTTGGAGGTCATATATACATACATATAAAGTCACTCCGCGTAAAATTCTGATACCCAGTTGCATTTGGTTTTGGTGAGTTAACAAAAAGGCGTTAGTAAAATGTTAGATTCCTGTAAAATAAATCGGAAAAGTTCGCTGGGTTTTTTGTGTATAGTTATAGAGTAAAGTAGAAAAACATTTATTCGCGTAAACATTTAGACACATAAAACATAGCAGCAACAGTCACGTTAAATAAAAATAAAATTGCGCTTTACATTAATAAAACAAATAGCTTTAGGTACAGCAAAGAAGTATTTTTTCAAAATGTAACTGCTTTACACAAAAGTTAAAAAGCGTCCTCAAAAACCTAGTTACAGAAAAAATGGCGCTTCTAAAACGTCGCGGCTTTATTAAATTATTGTAGCACTGTAACATGGCGGCAGGTGCTGTAATTTGTTTTTTTTTCTAGATTTTGACCCTGCTTTTGTACGATCAAAATTCCCGCAAAATGTCACGTACAACTTTTTGCCACGGCAAAAACTCAACATGACTGGGCACCTAACTGACACAGCGAAACTTTTCATCGTTATTTTTATTTCACAACAGTAAAAACCTTCTCTTTTCATAAAAATAGTTCTAGATATTATTTGATTATGTAAAAAGAAAAATGCCTTAAATCATCCGGCATTTCATGCTTTTTATTGTAACTTAAGCGAGGTTAGTGCTTATTACATTGCCCGCAACAACGTCTATCTAGGTCCAAATGGTTCCTAACCTCGTAAAAAGAACAAATTCCGAGTTTTGTTTTAGATTTACGTCCAAAAGTAAATAAAACTCTATAAGTACAATGTTTTTAAAGGTTTTTATACGAATTAAGTTTAGTGTTTACATCTTTAGGTTGTTCTGTTCTGTGTTTACGCCTTCACAGAACTCAAGTAGGACCACTTTGCTGTCTGTCTGTCTGTTCTTGATCACTTTGAAGGGACAAGTGACGAGGGAGTTAGTTTGATATAAAACCAAGTACGTTCAATGTACTGTATGTACATACAACAAAGGCGCTGAAAATACCTGAATGAGGGTAGAACAGTGAAGCGGCATTTATATTGCCACAAACAAGTTACAAAAAGATCTGAAGTCACACAATCAAAGTTCTGTGCGGAATTAGAACATCATCACACCGACGTCGACGGTGACGTGTGGCTTGGCCGTTTTGCTACCGTCACGAAGATTTCATAGGCATTCGTTCATTTGGTGTTAAATAAAACGGCCAAGCCACACGTTTAGATCGCATTGATCAAAAATCTTGGCTCTACATGAGATCTGACTACTTTTTCATGCATATATTTTTAGTAAGGTGTAGTGTAGATCTTGGCTTTATATGAGATCTGATAACTTTTCACAGGGTAAGCTACGTAGACTCGTCTTCGCAATATTTTTACATGAAAATATTTTTGGTGGGTCTTCCTTTCCAATGTAGGTTTGCAGGACTTTTCTCGATGTTCCGCAGGTTAATTGGACTGAAGAAAGCAAGCTGGCTATAGAACGAGAAACAGGCCCAGTGGTAGTCCCCCCAGCGGCAGTGCGTTATTCCAGGCTACTGTGACGATCAAGAGGTCATCTGCCTAGCCTTTTCCCAACTAAATTGGGATCGGCTCCCAGTCAAGCCGGATTTAGCTGAATACCAGTATTTTACGTGAAGCGGCTGCCTACCAGACCTCCACAACCAATTAACTGGGGAACACGGTACGGTACGGTCTTGGCAAGATTGGTGTCAGATTTTCTGGCTTCTGACAATCCGTAACGACTACCAAAGATCTCCAAATGACAGCCGGGACCAACGGTTTAACGTGCTTTCCGAAGCACGGAGAAGACTCGTTATGTTAAGATGGTCACCCATCCACAGACCAACCTCGGCAAGCGTTGCTTAACCAAGAAGATCGACCCGTGCGGCTGTTATAATTTAGCCACGAGCTCCTCCGACGAGACGATCAAGAGGTATAAATACTAAAAATCAATGATAATATGTAGATCTTTACACGACTAAATGTTTACTATAAAATGTGTAACAAATGGATAACAAACACTATTTCAAGTTTGATTGTTTAGATCACTTGCAGAGTAATCATCATTTCTACTACCTACTCGATATACCTACGCCCCTGCCAATATCGAGTACTGGACGTCTTTTGACTGACTGGTGGGGATGACCCAACCGTGGCCACATCGACCGATCGTATACATCTCGTATTTTCAGATTCCCGCAATCCTTACCATGTTGTTTCCACTCACTGGTCCATTTGTAACATGTCTGTATTGTATGTAGTAACTTAAAATAAACGTTGACTCAAAACCAATAAAACTCAGGTTCGTACATTGGTTTAATATAGCAGAACTAAGAGCCGTCATAACAAAGTATTGGACATAGCGAAGCGAGCCGCATCGGGTATAGTTGGACCTGTTATGGCCATGAGGTTAGCGGGTTTTCGTAGACGTTGCTGTGGATTTAGTTGAACAAATTGGGAGAAAATCAGTTGTAATGATAATCAACATTGGCCTTACTTATGACTTGATTGATTTCCATTCAGACTTTTTTCCAACTTTGAAAAAGCTTTTTGAGGTTTGTGCCAATATCTCAAGAGCTATAATGTCTGCTGAGGTATGGGTTTATTTAGTCTTAGACGTTCTGTTTTATACTGGTACTAGCTTCTGTCCGCGACTTCGTCCGCGTTAACCCCGATTTTGAAACTCTCAGCCCGATCGGTATAAAATTGACAAAGTTTAATACAAACTTTCATCCCTTTCGACCAAATTTGATTACCATAAAAACGGTTCTAGTAATTTAATCTTAAAAGATAGACATATACTGTTGCGTACATTTTTTAGATCATTTTAAGAGAAATAATTCATTCCTACATATTTTTTTGGTATCTTGAACCGTTTTCGCAGCGCACGCAACGGAAGCCCTCAAAGATGAATAATTTTCCCCATTTTTTCCCCATTTTCCATTTTTTCTTCGCTCCTATTACTCGCAGCGTGATGTTATATAGCTTAAAGCCTTCCTCGATAAATGGTCTATTCAACCCAAAAATAATTTTTCAATTCGAACCAGTAGTTCCTGAGATTAGCGCGTTCAAACATACAAACAAACAAACTCTTCAGCTTTATAATATTAGTATAGATTTAGCTGTATTCGGTATGACTGGAAGCCGACCTCAAAATAGTTGGGAACAGGCTAGGCAGATGATGAGAGGTTTTATTTAAGGAAATCATCAAATGACTTCTTCCACTCTGAGTGGAGCGGACTCTAACTGACTAAAACCACCCGTGTTCCTCCAAATGCCCTTTCCGTTCCGCGGTAACTATTTCGAGCAAATTCTGTAAACCTGGCAGGAGTCTACGAGGCATGGGTGCGCATTTTATTAGAGATTTTTCAAATTTGTTTTTAAGGTACGGCTATCAGTTATGGGAGAGTTGGGAGCCAGAAAATCTGACACGTCTTGTCATGGTGTATTATGTTATCTTACTGCCTAAGATAAGCAGTCGCCCCATGTAAAACACTGGTAACCAGTTGCATCCAGTTAGACTGGAAGCCAACCCAAATAGAATTGGGTAAAGGCATCGTTTCAGTTCATCAAGTAGATGCACATTCATGTCAAAAGTGTGTGCTGTCTGATTTTATGGCCTCACCTGCATGAGCAGTAGAGGTATTAAATGCCTCAGGGATCCTGTTATAGCTTCCATTGTTGGAAGCCCGTATTCGACTCGTAGCTCGTGTTTCTCTTATTTTAAAATACCGTGAAA
The DNA here is from genome assembly GCA_905332915.2 of Hecatera dysodea. Lineage (NCBI taxonomy): Eukaryota > Metazoa > Arthropoda > Insecta > Lepidoptera > Noctuidae > Hecatera > Hecatera dysodea. The sequence goes on along the minus strand of HG995289.1, from coordinate 6,602,718 downwards.
ACTTTGTTTGTTTGTGTAAAACAGGTACACTGGTCATCACGATCGTGAACACTTTTTTCAAGAGAATGCACAGACATTCTATTGAAAAAAGTGTTTTATATAGAATATAATACTCTTTATTATGTACACCATATAAGTTACAGAAAATATAGATGAAGAAAACATTACATAGGGTGACACAATGGGCGGCCTTATCGCTTAAAGCGATCTTTATATATTACTATTATTGTAGAAATAAAATTTATTTCAAATGTAAATAGGTATCATTTGAGTTGTTTAAGGAGCTCAGCATGACTTTAATTTGAAGTGCAGTGTAAGTAGTAAGTGTAGTGGTCTATTTATTAAAAAAAAAAAAATTGATTCAGGCGTTACTTTGCGGAAATCCATTTTTAAATTGAAAATGAAAATTATATATCTAGTTTTAATTTCCGCGAATATGTGTGGGTTGCAGGTATGCACCTCCCTCCCGCCCGCTTTATTATGCGCATGCAAGATTACAAGGCAAAAGCACGGATAACGAAAATGTCATGAGAAGAAGGCCTTGAGCCAAAGGTATTTCTAGACAAGCAAATACTAAGACTGCACTGAGAATAGATAGCAGAGATGTCGGCTTCAATACACACGTCAAATATTGAATCAATAATTACATAACAAAAGCTGCACGTGTCGATCTTCGAGGCTTGCTTAGATCGTCCGTGAATGGGCGGCCATCTTAACAAATTGACTTTACGTGCTCTAACCAATCGACCAACTAACCCGCACTGGGCTCGCGTGGTGTATTACGGCCCATTCCCTCTCCTAGAAAGGAGGCCTGTGTCCCAGCAGTGGGAACATTGAAGGGCTGATTATGCCGAGGCTCTATATCATGATTATTCATCCATCCGTCATTCACAACCAACCTTCATGACCCGTGTGGCTGGTCTTATGTAGCCACAAGGTATTTTAGTTACAGTTTTCGTTTTTAGCCAGAAACTAATAGAAAGTCACTTGAAATGATCCCTATAATATCTGGTTATTCAACTTTGCTTTGTTTAAGTATCTAATTGAGATGTGAACAATAATTTGAATAACATCATTTTCTGCTGTAAAATCCTCATTATAGCTATGTTATACACCTACAAGCATTTAACAGTAAATTTGCATGCAACCGAGGTACGCTAACGAATTAACAGTCTTGTAAGGCTGCTCTGCAGTTTATTAAAAGCGGTGTTTATTTTGTACTGGACATTTTTTAATATTTTTCAATGTAGTACTTCAATTGTACTGGAAATTGCAAGGGTTGTAAATTCGGGAGTTTAATTCAGAACATTGATTTCGTGTATATTACTTATAGATATTTTTTACACTGCAAGCGTATTACAAAATTATACCACAGGAACGTCAAATCGGGATAAAAATATCCGCTCTCGTGATCCAGAGGTATAACTATGACGTGACATTGCACACATGATTCCGTTGCGGAAAAAGGATAGTGCTATTCTTTTTGTATAGCTCCGTCCCTGTCTTTTCGGCGTTTGGCGTCAAATCCCCCAACAGGTTCAGTTATTTTTGGTAGTCTACAAACTAACGAAGTAATTGAAGAATTTATTATGAAAAGGAGTCCAAGGTTGCAGGCACAATTAAATGTTATGTGCTGTTTTAGTGTACCCTCAGCGGAACAATCTTGGTTCCGCGTCTGATGGCGTTTTCGTCTTAGTTATTACGGTATCGGGTCATGAACATCCTTTAGTGTGTGTCAAGACTCATTCAAGTCTAACATATACACATTAATAGTAATTTCATTTTAAATGACGTTTTAAATATAATTTTTTCAAGTTATAGACAGCTAAGGATTTCGATGTACATGATTTCAGTATAGAAACTTTAGACTAACTTTAGATAGGTAACTTTAGGAATAAATTAGCTGACCCGCGTAACTTCGTTTGTGTCACATTTTCATGACTGCTCCGCTCCTATTGGTCTTAGCGTAATGATATATAGCCTATACACTTCCTAGATAAATGGGCTATCTAACACTGAAAGACAAATTGGACCAGTAGTTCCTGAGATTAACGTATTCAATCAAACAAACAAATACCGGTAATCAAACTTTTCAGCTTTATATGTACATACTAGCTTCTGCCCGCGACTTCGTCCGCGTGGAATAGTTACTTTACCCCCGATTTTGAAACTCTCAGCCCGATCGGTTTAGAAAAGACAAAGTTTCATACAAACTTTTATCTCCTATTTTATCCCCTTGGGGGTAGAATTAATCAAAATCCTTTCTTAGCGGATGTCTTCGTCATAACATCTACCTGCATGCCAAATTTTAGCCCGATCCGTTCAGTGGTTTGGGCTGTGTGTTGATAGATCACTATGTCAGTCAGTCAGTCACTTTTGAGTTATATAAGTTAGTATGGATGGTAGTTAGTATGGATTTGAACAAAATACATTTTGAAGATTATAGAAAGAACATAGCAAAAAATCTTATTGTTGGGCAATCAAATTATTATTCGCACCCAAGCCCAATCTGAAGAACTTCTACCCTTATCCTGAAAAATAGCCTGAGCTCTACGAATAGTAGGCGGTAAGCTGACGAAAAGGTCGTATAGCGTTTTTATATTATCTTGAATAAGGAAAAGCAATGCTTTATAATAATAATATCAAGTAAAGATTCTGTAAAGACGGAAAAAGTACTGGAGATTATTTCTTTGGAGTTGTTCTATGCTCGTGGTAAAAGCTGCGACTTGCAGTGCATAGAATGCAATAATAATAAATTACATATGATACTAAATTAATAATAATAAATTAAAAATAGAACGATGTTGAAGATGTTACAAAAGGTGTTTGCCAGAGGTATTCCTCGAAGCATTTTGAGGCGCACCTTTTTATTCCTCGGAGCGCGAGGAATAAAAAAGGAACGCCTCATTAAGTGCGCCTCAAAATAGAAATGCTTCGAGGAATACCTCGTTTGCCAAAAGGCACACTGATCTGAGAGACATTCTATAAGCATCAGTCCCGGATTAAAGGCTGATTGATTGGTTAAAGTGTTGTGAAAAATAGATTATTAAAATAATAAAAAGTATTATGAAACGTCATATTTATTTGTTTATTATTTTAGCAAATAAGTATTTTTTTAATATCTTACCCAACAAAAAAACATAATTATATATGTATATATTTTGAGTTTTATTTATTTGTTGTACACCTACCACAGTGTTGTCTTTTTAACCCAAAGGTTGACTGGTAGAGAATGCCTTGAGACCGCCCATGTACCATTATTGTACATAAAGTTTTTATTATACTCTTGTTTGAAACTTGCACCAAAAAGTAACTTGCATGCTATTGCATGCCCTTCTTGATGAATATACATAGAACCTATTCACTCTTGACTGAAAACGTGCTGTGTTCTATATGCCAAGAGGACGCCTATAAAGATATTATTGGTGACGTATGATGATGACGTAGGACACATTTATTTACAAATTCGGAAGCACATATTTCAAAAACTATTGCCTTAAATGAAAATCTTATTAGAAACCTGTGTTTCATTTTGAAAGAGCTATATAGCCTACACGATTATGTTTGTTGGAATTTATTTTTTCATCCCTCAGTTACATGTATGGAGTGCCAAAAAAAAAGAAAATTTTCCATAATATTACATTATTATTGAATAGCGGTTAACAGGTTGCACCTACCTACCAATTTTCATTTATGTAGCTTTAATAGTCTCCGAGTAAAACGGCTGTGACATACGGCCGTGAAAACGAAAAAACACCTAATTTATAGTTTTCATGATATTTTTTTTGTAAAGCCAATCAGTGTAACCTACGAGAGCGTAGCTTTTAAATGGTATAATACGATAGAGCCGAACATTAATTACTTTTACAGATTTTCATCACCACATGTCAGAGGTTTTTCATTTAATTAAGGTATTTAATTGAATGTAACATTATCTCTGAATGGGACCTTCGTTTAAATTATTTAACACTCAATTTAATTATTCGCGGTGTGCTTAATTAATTGTACTTGTTAGTTTATCTTTTTAAAGCGAGTGGCTAAAGCGGCTTTCAAAATATTTTGTTTTGCTTGCACTTTTAAACTTTAAAGTTCCACGTTATGATATTTTAAATTATAGTTTTGAATTAATTATATTCCAGTTCTAAAATTAAATAAACGTATAAAAAGCGAAAGGTCATTCTCTCACTGATTAATCATGAAATCTCAAAAAGTGCTGGACCTATGAAGATGAAAATTACGAAAAGAGTTAGATTATGAATATGAGACGTCAGAGAAAGTACTTTAGGAAATTTATGGTGATGTGGAGTACCTTCACAACCCGTGAACGCAAACGAAGTCGCTGGCGAAATGCTAGTAATAGATATTTTATCTGTAACTAGCAGCGCCCCGCGGTTTTACCCGCATAAATTTAGATCCCGTGGGAATAACGGGGTAAAAATTATCACATATGATAATCCTGGTTATAAACCATCGGTGTGCCAAATTTCATCCAAATCCGTTTAGTAGTTTTTGCGTGAAAGAGTAACAAACATCCATCCATCCATACTTACAAACTTTCGCGTTAATAATATAAGTACGATATAGAATAATAATATATGTAAGTATATAAGTATTTAATATATATCTTATATTTCTCAGGTAGTCTAAAAGTAGACTATTTTTGGTTTATTGACAGAAAACTGATCCACGTTTAGATTCCCTATTCAACATAAAATAATATTCAATACGCCTGGAGCCAACCGGAATTCGCCTGTTTTATATTTTTTATTTTATTGTTGTGATAACATAGAACGTTGTGTGGTTTACGTGTTATACGAAATAAAGCTTGAGTATATGTAACAGGAAGTCTGTTAAGGGTACCAGTGGAACAGCGAAGAAGGAAACTGAATTCGTTGTCATGATAAAAAGGACAAAGAGAACTGCCGCGAGAAAAATGTGAACTGTGATGGAGAGGTTATAAAAGAAGAGAAAAAACGATAGAAGGACTATGAACAAAGATTTAAATAGTTAAGATAGATCCGTCAGAATCTTTGCTTATGCACGTTAAGAAACTTGGCATAAATGTCTTGACCACACGACCACTCCCGAAAATTGACGACCGCGTGACGAGTTCACTTGGCTCTAGACTGGACAAATTCGGGTCAATTCGTGGTGTCAAAAAACGTATGTAGAAGGGAAAAGAGGTGACTATTCAAATGACGGCAAATAGAGTTGTACATGTTAATGACTTCATTACTAACAACGAGATAATGTTATCGAAACGGCAGCAATTGTTATAATATTTTTACAACCCCTATGATTAAACATAAAAAGACCCTATCCGTAAAGAATAGCATTTAATCCACAAAGGAATTTTATATAATTAATTATTACAACAGGTAATCCACAGATCCATGTCATATTCACGTACACGCTACCACGTCAACCACACCTGATGTTTAAACAATTCGTGCTATTAACAGATTATCCCAAAAGCCGATGGAAAGAGAAACGCGTTGTGAAAATTTCGATGAATGAATGATGAGGGCGAATCCCAAGGGGACACAGAGTAGTTAGAACATGGAGTGTTTGCTTGACGGGATCGACTATTAAGAGGGCCATTCTCGTATGTTTAAAGAGCGTTCACATCTACATCGCAGTCACAATTTGCCAACGATAATCTCTAATCTGTATACAAAAAAATCTTCCAAGTTTTTGACATTGTCTGTCGCTGAGATAATATTTCGACTTGAATTTGAATGCTTTTTAAGCAATATGCCAGACTCCATGGTATAATATCATATTAAGAAAAGTGTGGTCATGGTCTTTAGGGCCAAGAGTTAATACACAGAATCAGTACGTTCAGTGAACGTAAACAGTATAGCCCTTGTGAGTATAGACTGTTTTAAATATCTGGGTCACTTATTGACCTTTACCTCAAAAACGATGAGGACATTGATAGGGAGCGGAGGGCACTGTGTGTGAGAGCAAAAATGATTACCTGAAGATTCGGGCGTGTCGCTGAATGAGGTCAAAAATACTAAAAATAGTGCGTCTTTTTACACTTACAGTCTGTGGGTTCAATATACTCAAAAATCATACAGCGCTCTTTGCGTTCAATACAATAATGCATTCAGGGTTCTGATGGGGTTGCCCCGATACTGCAGCGCATCAGGGATGTTTGTTGAAGCTCACATAGACTGTTTCTACACAGTGATGTGGAAACGGTGTGCATCTTTGGTCCGTCTATGATAAATAGCAACTTAATTGTAAGTTTGAGAACCACTGCTGCAAGGTTGCGGCTGGGCTAATCACCTTTAAGCAATTATGTCACAATCTGTTATTTTGTTTCTGTCTTTGCAATTGGATTACTAGCGTTTGTAAGTACATTTTTGCTAACACTATGAATCTAGTTGCTCGAATTAAAAGATACAATAAAGAAAACAACGAAGGTAAGGAAGGTTTTGTTTTAATTTTTCAACTGCAAAGTGTTCAAATTAGGAATGAAGGTTTGTTTCAAAGTAAAACCTCATAATACTCACGGTATGTACATATTCACACTCTTTTTGCTCCCTACTCGGTGTAGGGTCGGATTATAGACAGCTTTATAGATTGGAAACTGATATGATTGGGCGGCATCGGCTTTTCCTGTATAAAAATACTCCGGGCTTAGATTCCGTTATAAAACATATCCTCTCAATTTAGAGGTTTTTCAATGACAGAGATTTTAGCTTTGATAAAGTTTGCTAGATAAAATATATTTTTTACGTTTTTTGTAAGTTTGTTAATTGAATGAATTTAAACAAACGACTGGTTTGACTCAAAGTGTTTTTAAATGGTTTAGTTATTGCCCTGTGTGTATCTAAAACCATATAGACATAGAGCTATAGCAGCCTACCATGACGTTTTAAATCCATCATGATTCCTGTGTCAGAGAGAGACGGAGGTAAACAAGACGAATAGCACTATCCCGTTCCTTCACGCTGAATCATGATAGCATTGGTTCTTCGTGGAGAGGCGAAACACGTGTCGGTAATGGTGTTGGGTTTTGCTTTGCCTTCCTGCATGTGCATAAAATCCTTGCATTTGCCTTGTAATCTTGCATGTGCATAATATAGGGGGCGGGAGGGAGGTGCATACCTGCAACCCAATAATATTCGCGGAAATTAAAACTAGATATATTGTTTTCAATTACAAATTAAAAAAAAAATGGATTTCCGCAAAGTAACGCCTGACTCAATCAATTTTAAAACAAAAAATATTTATTGTTTCCCTTACCTGTCTTATAATGCCTGTAGGCCCGGAAATTGAAAGTAACTAAAATATTGAGAACGTATTACATCCATTAAAGATGTTTACGACATTAATGGGTGAAAAAACAATATTTTACTATGTGTATATTCCATTTATATTAGAAAAGAGTATCTTTACTCTCGCTTCTACGAGCCTCTTTACCTTTTATTTCCAAGTTAAGTTATATAGTATGTGCTTTTTTTTAAGTAGCAATGTACTATGGCATATAATAAAGCATAAATATTCCATCTATCTACTCGACACGATGCTTAGATAGGTGAAACTACATGAAATGAAACCATTTTTAGTACGTAATAATCAGTTTATTGAAAACAACTTTTTTAACAACCGACCAAATTAAAAAACACGTGCTGCCACCAACTTATGAAGGGAATAGGTGAAATTCTAGATTTGTTAGAGTTATTGTGATATTGAAAACGTTCCCAATACTGTCCGCCTCTGCTTCTTATAGATTTTAAATATTAACACGACAATATTTTAAATAAAATTAAATGAAAGCCTTGTAATTTCAGAATGTTAAATAAGTACAATTTAGTGTGACAGCTGCTATTTAAATTGATTATATTTAACTCCAAATCAATATTGACTGTAATAATGTTTGTAATACTTTTATAACAACGTGTGCAACTAAAAGAGCCTTTTTTAACTTCTGTCTAATGCTACCAATAGTAAAGCCAAGCCCGGGTCGACGAAACGTTGTGTTCCATGCACGATTTAAAGAGATATATGTATATATATATATATATATATATATATATATATATATATATATATATTTTGTTTTGTTTTTTTTTTAAGCTATTGCATAGCTTCTATCGCGGGCCTCGAGCGTGGCAACCGAATCCAGAAATTCCGTAACGAAAATAACCTAACACCGCTACGTCATTGGATTAGGCCCCGCCTTTTTAAAATGGTCGCTCGCCGTCACCGAGCCGACCCGAACGTCTGCGTTCGGTAACAATCGGTGGGACAAAGTTAATTGAAACGTATGTGATTTACATTACAGTAACCCAGGTGAACGAATCGAGACCATATCACAATGACGCAGAGTACTAAATATATAATTGCATAAGTTGATAAAAAATGCTATGCAATAGCTTTACCGCGGCAGTCCCCGAGTGCCACATGTATTTTTATTTTGAAACGTTGCCCCACACTAGGAATTTCTCCTGTGTCGTGGGTGCGTTTACAAACATACAATGTCACATACACAAACACCCAGACCCGAAACAACTATCTGTAGGCCATACAAATAGTTGTTCCGTGCGGGAATTATCGAACCCACGACACGTTGCGCAGCAGCCAATCGCTCAACCACTGCGCCAACCGTGTCGTCAAAAGATATTAGCATAGAAAACTGGGCCCACTAGGGCCAGTGTCTGCTAGGGTTGCGGAATTTGTTCGCAAGAGTCACCGCGGCCCTGGAACGCAAAGAATAGAAAGGAACACGGATGGGTTTTAGTCAGTCTAACACTTCCCTCCGGTCTGCCCAGAGCGGAAGAAGTCATTTGGTGATGAAAATGGGCTGATAGTATTTTATGAAATGGGTACAGATATAAGCAAAAATTTATTAAAAACCGGCCAATTACACGTGCAAGAAAGGGTAACGCACGAATCAATTATTTCTAACTCTCATAGTAATTCGTTTAATTTTATATAAATCACACGACAGTGTTTTTTTGTATGCTTTATTTTATACAGATACTAGTGTGTCTACTTGAACTACATCGCTGCTAAGTCGCTGTAACACACGGGCAGACTAACTGTTGGTCAGACATACCCAAAGGTTTTCTCATTCAAAAGAGGTTCCATATATCAAATTTTATTCTAAAATTTTCAAATTGCCTGACAATTTAGACAGCAAGATCCATAATCAAATCCTGCCAGTATCCTATTTTAAGCTCGAAAACAGAACATGCCATCGAAAACCCACAATCATCGCACGCCATTCATCAAAATACTTCAGCAATCTATCAAATGAAACATAAAACCAATGCTGGAACGTATACACGTTCCAGCATTGGTTTTATGTTTCATGCGAGAGTGATAAAACGTATTATGTCATTAATAGAGTTTTAACTGGACCTTTACAATTTCACGTGTCTTAAATGTATTTGGTATCTCTTGATAACGCAAGTAAAAGCATTCCAAATATATTAGGGCAACAGATGGGAAACTTGGGATTACTGACAGTCGAAGAACCCAGTTCCGCCATATGTTATTTATTTTTGAATGTAGTAGCATATAAATACTAACATTTATATGCTAGTTTGCGTCAGCAACGGCTTTTTTTAGTGGTGTGTAGAACGTATTTTAAAAGTTGAGGGTTTGCATCCTTGATTGCGGAATTTGTTCAAAAGAGTCACCGCGGTCCTGGAACGCACAGGGCATCAGGGGGAATACGGGTGGGTGGTCAGTACGAGCCTGATATTCCCTTTCAGCCAGAACGAAAAAAATCGTTTGATGATATCCTATCAAAAAATAAATTTGCATCCTTCCAAACCCTGGAAGACTTTGGTTCGTTATTTAAACGTGATAAATAAACTATGCCCAAACAGTCTTATGAATACGACTTGACTCGTCGTGGCGACCAACTCTTATAATGTCTAATTAGGCGTTCTTAATTTTATTTCCTAACTTATTTAACAATACTTTGTGATAACAGTATTAGCTTTTGGCCCAAGCTAGCATCTATGCGTACGTTCAAACTACTACTACCGTTTGTTACTCAAAAATAAGTTACGTCTGGCGGCTCTGGGCTCTTGCTCTATAAGGTTTCATAAACAGGTCACCTCACGATCTACCTCGAGCTTGACCTCGAAGATAAAACTCGCAAATTCACCTATTTCAGACAAACTTAATGAAAAGTTATCTTGTAGCTACGTGGATAAGGTACTACGGATTTTCGAGACCTTTATGACCGCTGAGGGACAACCAACGTAGTAACGTTGGTTGTCCCTCAGCGGTCATAAAGGTCTGGATTGAGCATCTACTGATGATCAACCCAAAAGCCTAGAGCTCAGTTATATTCATTTATTAGAACTTCGGCCGCGACAACTTCACGAAGTTCAACGTCCCGGGGTAGTTTTGTAAAATTACACTTTACGATTTTTCTGTTGAGTCAGCCATTTTTTTCTGTTGAAACCACAGTATCAGCGCCCTTCACTCCGAAGGGTTGACATGAAAAAAATGTTTGATCTGGTTTAATTATTCCACTGTTAGATTGCTTTTTCAATTTTCAAGTGAGTTAAAAATTACTAAAAGCAAGCCTCCTCTAAAAACTTAATCACTCCCTTACACCCCTACCGGGGTTACAACAAAAACATGTATATAATGCCGAGTTTTAACTTCAAAAACAAGTGACTGATCGAGTGACACTTGTTTGTTTTTCAAGTCACATACACAGGTATGTGACTTGAAAAACAAACAAGTGTTCAAGTGTAAATATTCTTTCATATAAATTTAAAAACCCCTAATTCGTCTTTTGGGGTATAATTGTGACAATTAATATTTTAATTAGTGTATCCCATTTTTTCCCCCTTCAAGTAGGAATTACGGGAAATCCTCTATTAGTGCTCCCCTACTAAATTCTCAAGTTTCTTCTTTTTTCTTCGAAATGGAATATTTAGTAAGAAAAACATTTTTTTTAATTTTCTGATTTTGCCCCAAAAAAGACCCCATTTTCAATATTTATTTCATCCGTGTTTGGCTCACACAAGATTATAAAAACACAAATTTCTACTCCATTGGTCTACTAGACTCGGAGAAAATCAGCTACGACAGACAACCAGCCAGACAGAAAACCGAGTGATCATATTTTTTTTTTCGTATTTCCATACAGGAGGTTCAAACCCAAAAAATATTTTTTTTCTTTAGAAAAGACCAAAAATAAATAATCTGCTACTAAGAACAATAATAACTCATATGCTTAGGTTTTTTTTTATAAATAAAACTGTGGGTTTGGTTTTTATTTCAATAAAAAATGGTTACGTGATCTTAGCGTTGCAATACACGCAACGTTTAACAAAAACTATAAGGTTAAGCACTTAATAGTTGCAAATGCAAAAAATAAATCAACGTGGAAGATAATCTCAAAACAAATTTAATTAAAATCTTGATAAGATTAGTTTTATTAATGCCCTTATATTTGAGATTATGTTTGTTTGTTGTTTTATTAACAAAACGATTAGAAATAAAAAAAACGTTTTTTCAGGACGTATGTAGGTACAATACCACATCAGGCAGTCTGCGCAAAGGGAGAGGGAAACCTGACACTCAAGCCGCTGCAACAGAAGAAGACGCCTCGGGCGCGCGGGCGTCGGAATTCACAGGGCGATTTCAGGCTACCGTAGGCGCGGACCTGCGGATTGCGAGCTATATATAGGTGGCTCACCGTCTGATGACAGCAAAGAAGGGGCCCCATCAAGGTTGCACCCTGCTAGGGTTGCGAGAGAGGACTAGGGGCACGGGTGGGTTTTAGTCTGTAAGAGTCTGACACTTCCACTCCGCCCAGAGCGGAAGTTATTTGGTGATATCCCATCCAGAAAAAAAAGGTACATGACTACTAGGGTGGAGCACATATGTATGAAAAAAAAATAATTTTTTATTTCAGAGTTCTAATAGGGGGGGATTTGTGCCTTATAATAAAGTAAAATTAACTGTATTTTTTCATTCCATTTAATAAATATCTTCTGCCTCCGCAGTGGCTTCAAAATTTTAAAATTTATAGTAATGTTATAAGTTGTAGAAGATGAAATATTGTGTCCTATTTAGTGGTAAGAAAGTAATAAATGATAGATAAGTTAAAGTTATAATATTTATTAAGGTATTAGTGTGAAAAAAAAAAACATTTAAAGTTATAGAAATAATCGGTAAATTACATGTATTATTAAGCTTGAAAATCTTTTTTTGTTTCGAATTTAGGCATCACTTTCCGAGATTCCAACTTGGCTTTTATTGCACCCAATCGTGCCTTTTTTATGCACTGAGAAATGGAAGCTTCCGTTGTAATCTTCACAGCTCTCTCAACAGCTTGGGTATGGCAGGGCAGCCTTAAAAACAATGGTTTGTTCTCACCACCGGATTCCACAATGTTCTGAATTTATTGGTCAGATAAATTTTTCAAAAGCGGCGGTTCGGTTAAGTTTTCCTGCCAGTTTATTATATCAATGTATGAAGCAGCACTAAAATTTATCAGTGGTACTTGAAAAAGTCTAGGTGTGGAAGTGTGGCTCATACTGCGTGCCTTTAGTATGCGGCGGGCAACCAGCTCTCTTATATGCTTCCACTCATCTGTAAACATCGCAAGAAGAATGCTTTCGGGATGCGCGAAGTAGCCATTTCTTTGGATAACCGGGTCTATAATCTTTTTTAAAGATTCTGGCAGGTATCTGGAGGCCATGATAATGTTAAACAGATGACGAGTGCCATCCTTGCATGACGGTTTGCTCTTAATTAAAAACCAAGATAGTGCGTAGACTTTAACCACAAAAGTAGCCAGAGTTACCAAATTTTCTGTCGGCTTTTCAGTTGCCACATATAAACGCAGTATTCGGTTCGCACGTGTTATCCAACGAGCGTGGGAAAGTTTCCCTGGAGATTTATTTTCCAGATCTTTTGGGAGTTCACCTGAAATTACCGCCGAAGTAATTTTGTGCAAGTACTGCTGATCGGTACTGAGATCATTGGCCATTTCTGGTAACATTTGTCCTTCAATGCGTTCAAATTTCTTAAATGGCAGTTTTTCGCATGTTTCAAGAGCTTTTCCCAGTGGACCAATATATGATTTAGGTCCTGAAGTACAGCCGTCGAGGTGAAGAAACAAATGTCTCAGGGGTAGTTCGTTCATGTGGAGTAAACAAATTATCAAATTATCGACTGAATTGCTTTTTGTAGCTTTTGCTCGAGCAGTCTTATAATTCAACCATACTTCCCCGTATTAACATTCGTTCCGTCACTTCGTCGTGCGACCGATGTGAATAAAACAACAGACCATACAACGAAGCGTAGTGACGCAAAAATCGCCGTTAAATATTCCCTCCCAAGCTACCTCACTCCTCTTATTGCAAGTTTATAAAAAAAAAGTCTGGCTTCACTGTTTATTTTATATCGAAATTATAAACGAATAAACGATTGTTGATGAAAAAAAAAGTCTGTTCATTAGAATATCCCATAGAGTTAAAACGTCTTTAAGGGGTCTAAAACTAGCTATTTTCCAAAACTCAATGCTGTTGCGGAGGCAGTTACTCTAAACCGAGTCGAATAATATTTTGCATGGCTTAATTTAAGCCCTTAAGGCACAAAATTTTGACTATTAGATTAAAGTTTGATAAAAAAAAAAATTTCGCTCCACCCTTATGACTACATCGCAACCCTAAAAACCACGGATGCTTAAAGTTCTAAAGAATTAAGTAAAAAAAAAAATACGATATCTATTACTTTATTTAGTAAGTCGTTGGTAACACTTTGATCTTGCAGCTGGCTGGTAGTTTCAATAGAACACCAGCCAGCTTACACTGGCTTACTGTATCTACTGACATTAAACACGCTTCGATAGGATTTTCAAAAAACCAGATGGCAAACTGCAGTCAAAAACTAGTCTGTGAGACAATTGACGTCATAGGTCGAGTTATAATAAAAACAGTACATATCGAACACGTAGCCAGTATAACTTGAAACCTAACATACGATATTATTAACAAATAACGGTTATTAATAATTCCCTAGAACAGCCATTGAAACCAGTTTAAAGTAATCACCGAGTTCGCTAAACATGTGGTTTTCAACGTGTCTGTTGATAGGGATCCCAATAATTGCACGCGACCTTGTTCTTGCTATTTTTTTAATAATAGTGAACACATAATTTTGAGCTTATCTCAAATGAGATTTGTATATTCAAATGTGTTTACTGCTGCTAAAATTAATTGAAATGTATACTAATAATAAATAGCAGCAGGTATGAATGAAAGTCACTTTTTGTGTCTGTCTGCAGTCGTTTATTTGTTGCGGCGAGTTGTTCTACCAAACTTCGCTTCGAATTTTAATGGATTTGAACGCAGACACATTTATAAATACACTATCAAACCCAATATCGTTTCTAGTAATACACTACACTATATTCTCCCAAAAAAAAAACGTAGAAACATAAAACCATGGGTTTATTAGGTTGTATTAGAAATAGAGACAGTATGCATACAAAGTTGAGATCAAGACTATCGAACTCAGTTATATTTGAGATATCGTAACTTCCTAGGTGAGCTTCTTCAAAATCTAAAGACTGAATACGAGAAATATGAATTTTCAATTACCAAACATGACCCTATGGCAATTTGGAAATAATTAAAAATGGTAATATTCATGACTAAAAAGTAGTGATATTAATTCGGCTCAGCTTAACACTCACTTTGGTACGGTCACCAAACGTTTAGCTTCACAAATAATCCCTGCTGCACGCAAGGATAATTCTACTACACACACATCAACCCTGAACTCTCTTATATCTCTACACGTGAAGTAGAATTGGATTACATTGAGGAAATAATCAGGGGTTGGTGCAACACTGGTAATAGTTGGGATGGCATCCGCAAAAAAATGGCATGAGAGCCGCCGTAGAGCCTTGAACATGGCTCCATGGTGGCTTTCATGCCATCAACAATTCACATATTAATGTAACCTTGGTATAACTTCTGAGCGATAATAAATCCAATTTACAGGAGTGGAGATAAAGGTGACGTCTCCAATTACATAGGCCAATATCCGTTTTGACAAAGTTTTACAAAATCTTAGACAAAGTTTTAATTAAATAATTTGTTCAATTCCTTAATAAATATAATTTCTGGAAATAAGTTTGTTTTCAGCTCTGGGATATCCACGGAGGATGCCGTTTTACAGTTAACTGAAGCTTCGAGAAAACCCCTTTTTTACTGGATGGAAAATCATTAAATTAATTCTCCCGCTCTGGGCGGAGCGGAATGGAGTATCTCTTACTGACTAAAACCCACCCAATAGCCTAATAGGGTTCGAGTTATAACCGCAACCACAACTACATGTGAACGCAAGTAATGAGCTGGTGCTTTTAAATTGTAATTTAGACTAAAAAAACTTTTTACAAAAACATACAACCAACTTCTAAACAAAAAAAAAACGCAAAGAGAGGAGTTTTTGGTTTTTCTTTGTTTTATGAGGTTCCCTATCCATTAGCATAAAATTTTAAGACCTAATATAACTTAGCATAATGTTGTTTGGCATAATTATTTTTTCGCATAATATAATTACGCATAACAGCTCATACATAATTTTTTTTAATGATTAGGCATAATATTTTAAAGCATAAACTTATTAAGCATAAAGTTATAAAGCATAACTTTTTTAAGCATAATATCCTAAAGCATAAAAGTTAAGCATAAATATACAAAATATTAATATATTATAACGTATTGAACAATTTTGTGAGTATTTTCTCGCTGTAGGAAGCAAGCATTGCAAGCATACAGCCTGCAAGCAAGTATGCAGCATGCAAGCAAGCATGCAGCATGCAAGCAAGCATGCAACATGCAAGCAAGCATGCAACATGCAAGCAAGTATGCAAGCAAGCAAGCAAGCAGCATGCAGCAGGCAGGGTTTCTGTGACGGCTCCGGCGCTGCGGCCCTCCGGCGGCCCCACGCGTGCTAATCGTCGCAGACGGCTTTCGCTCACCGCCGCGGCTGAGGCTGGCCGGCGAAGCCGGCCAACAAGCCGAAGCTGCGCAGCTCGCTCGCAGCCGCCTGCTCCTCAGCCCGCGGGCCGCCTCGCCACTACGCGCCTACGCGATTTTAAATAACACTCTAGGGGTAGGACAAACAAGACTACGTGAAGTCGGTTTTGCAGCAATTCGGTTCTGTGACTAACTTTTGTTGCACAGCATATTAATTTAATAGCCATTAGGCCTACTAACGTTATGCTAAAAGTCTTTAGGCCTACTAACGTTAGTCTAATAGTCATTAGGCCTACTAACGTTATGCGAATCAAATTTATACCAAAACAAATTAGTCTTTATCATGATTATGCCAACATAAAATGTATGCCTAAAAAAATTATGCCAAAGTATTATTATGCCAAAACAAATTGTGCCAAAATCGTTATGCCGAAGTATATTAGGACAAAAAACATTATGCGAAAAGAAGGGATCCCGTTTTATGAACACCGACTTCCGATTTTTTTATTTTTCTATTTTTATAGTGGTGACACAGCTAAACAGATATGCGATTTCAGCAGTCCCGAAAAATTTGCTATCATTTATTGAAAAGTGCCATTTCCTATCTCCGTTCTTCATCAGATCTTCACCAAATAGAAAGGGACCACCTCAATATAAGATGCTCTTTCGTCGTTGTTGTTCATCCGTCTGTCAAAGCCAATTTTCTTCGAACCAACTGGATTCTGATGAAATTTGGTGCGTTTTGTAAAATTTTGAGTGTGTGGGTCACTTTAAGGGCTTATTGTGAGAGTTTTAATATATATATTTTTATTTTATATTTAATGTTATTGAAGAAATTAGACGAAAAATGACCACATTATCTCCGAAACTACTGAGCCTATAAATTAGAGAGGTAATAATAGTTATTTACCAAAATATTGCTGAAAAACCTCTAAGAAGAATAAAGTGTTAAAATAATGAAAAATGAAATTAGTTTAGAACCTTTTGTCGCGAGTCCGGCTTGTACTTGGAATGTTTTTTAATAATTAATTACTACTTAGGCATCTAACTGAGACCAGTGGTGGCCGAGTGGTAACGGCCCCGGCTTACGAATTGTAGGTCGCGGGTTTAAACCCAGCCAGGCGCATTACTTTGTGTAATTAATTTTATCAGCACTGCTCTCAAAACGGTGAAGGAAAACATCGTAAGGAAACCGGCATGTCCTTACAACCAAAAATTCGAAGACATGTGACATTCACCAACCTTGACTGGGCCCGCGTGGTGAATTACGGCCCATTCTCTCTCCTAGAGAGGAGGCCTATGTCCCAGCAGTGGGATCATTAAAAGGCTTTAAATGGCTGATTATGCTATTTAACTAACCTACTCGTAACTTTCTTTCATGCGTCACTGTCATTAAAACAGGATTTTAAATGACGTAGGTTCTGTTTTCCCAAATAACTCCCAAACATAGGTAATCATCATTAATAATTTTAGTACCTAAATAGGATGTTGTTGTCTTTCGAATTTGCTGTCTAATGATGATGGTGATGAATCGATTGACCCAATTAGGCTGGTGATTAATTTTCTAATGGTCTAAACATCCGGAATAGATAACATGACATAACAGATTTTTTTCATCAAATTAAAATTCACAAGATCGTTTTTGGTACTATCTATCTGATGGTAAGCGATGATGTTTTTGGAACTTAAAACGCTTACCTAAAACGTATGAGACTGTTGACTGAAAGACCCTTTTTTTCTCTGGTTGGGAAATCATCAAATGACTTCTCCCACTCTGGGCGGAGCGGAAGGGAGTGTCAGACTCTTACTGAGGGGTTTTACCCACCCGTGATCCTTCTAGTGCCTTTTGCGTTCCAGGGCCGCGGTGACTCTTTCGAACAAATTCCGCATACCTAGTAAGCACTGACCCTATGGGCCCCGTCTTCTTTAGAGGCGCGCGTGGAACACGACGCGCCATCGACCCGGGCCTGGTTGCTATCGGACGGCGAGCAATGAATGAAAGACCGTCAAGGTAACAGTTATCAAACAAAGGACAATATGTACTCCTCCTGGGAATTCTACTCCTAAACTATGTTGATGAAAATATCATTTTTGAATAGTAAAATCAAATCATTACTTGATGAGAAGAAGAGAATCTGACACCATTCTTGCCAAGAAGTACCATGTTACCTACTTGATGGGTTGTGGAGGTCTTGTAGGCAGCCACTCCACGTAAAATACTGGTATTCAGCTGAATCCGGTTTGAGTGGGAGGCAACCCTTATATAGCTGAGAAAATGCTAGGCAGTTGAGTTGCAGATGAATAAAGAACAAATGAATGAAACAAAATTCAGGCGCACAACAGCTTCAAAATGAATAAAAGGAATTACAATAAATCACGCTTGCAACGGCTGCGCCAAATAGGTTACTTTAGCATTGTTTCTGCAGCATTTGTTGTTTTTGTTGTGTTGATTTTGTAACGTAAACGCAAAAATGGAACATTTGTTTTATTCGACCTGTCTGTGTGTTCATCCACCTCTCTGGATATTACAAAATAATTATAAGTACTTGATGATTTTTTGCAATCACTTAACACTACGCGTGACATATATATAGCCAAGACGCCGTGCCGTATGTTTAAATACGAATCATACAAAATAACAGCTACATATACACAAAATGCTCTCATTTATTGCTGTCTCTATAGTGAGAAATGCTTGCAATGTCTGGACAGGTTCACATAAATCTGTGTGGTACCTTCTCAGAAGAACACCTCAAACTTCATGGTTCTCTTATGATTTGACCAGTAAGAATCTAATTAGTCCGTCAGATAGATTTCTAAAAATGATTGGACACATATTTTGTTCATTCTTCACGTAAATAAAAAGCGAAGAAGATACGTGCGTTCAAAACTCGTGCAAAGTGACTACTCGCTACAATTTTTACCACGACGTGAAGTTACAAGCCCCCCCACTCCTGCACTGATCCTCTGAGTTTGTTTCAGTGTTTCTTCTCAGGGTAGTTAGCTAGGAACCACCGGCCTTACCTTGTTTAAAACGACCAAAAAAAAATAGATGTGTAATAGTGTTCTTGATAACATACTTACAAAATAAATATTCTTATTATATTATATCATTTACCATTGTTTTTTTTAGGTGCGTGGCTTAAGAGAATCAATCGAGGAAACAGATTAAGGCCGAAAGCTGCTTTGTTAACTATGTATTAAGAGATTAAATGATCTATATCTATAGTTTTCAAGACTAAATCCGGTTACATGTGTACACTAAACCTAATTTACTAACCTACCGTCATAGGTAGGGTGACCTATTTCCACTATATTGGTACCAAACAAACTACCTCAACATGACCTGAATTATGGTAGGGAGAGATTTATGGAAGGTCGGCCATGTTGTATCACTTCCGAGCAGTCACTTGAGAGGAAATTTATCACGGAATCTTAGCCAAAAGAAACATGTCTTGTAACCAAATAATATATGTACCCGCTCCGCCCAGAGCGGAAGAAATCATTTCATGATTTATCCATAAAAAAAAAAGAAAAAAAATACATACATATCTACACAACATAAACAGAGATACTGCACTCTTGTCTGTGTTGAATCCGTGCTACAATTTGTAAAGGTGACTTCATGCATGATGTCCGTCCCTGACATAGGTAGGCCTAATGTTTGATGTGTTTTTAAATAGTTTGTATATGTATGTGCGTGTAAATGAGGGGAATAAACTATTTTTCTTTCTTTCTTTTCTTTCTTTCTTACTCAAAGGCGTATTTCGAAATTACTCTCCAAGAGACGACACGAATGTGGAACACACATTGAATTGGAGTGCTTTGCAATTTGTGGTGTGAAGAAATTTAACAATAAAATTGTTAGTCCTGATAAGCTGGTTCTAATAAGGAGCTTACGGCTAGATGAGAAAAACTGTCGACATAACTAGGTTTTGCAAGCGGATTCACTGACGATACTAAAGATTTTTAGCATAAAAGTAATCTATAACCAGCATACTTCTCTGTACGAAAAAATGCGCATATTCGTAAAAAGTTGGCAGTAGTAAGTTGACAGCGCTAATGTTTTACTCATTATTTGTTTGCACCGACTGTGGGACGCCACTTATGTCTATATTCTGGCGCCATCCCATCTTTCTAGCTCATCGTGCTGTGCTAGCGCTGCCGCTGCGACTGCGGAGAGCCTCAAGCGGCGGAAATATAATAACTTTATTGGTATTTATATTTGCGAGCCCTTTGTGGTTGAAACTTACTCTCTCTCTCTACTTATTTAAAGATTTGTCAAGACGTTTATTAGTAATTCTTTCACCAATAGAAAGCTACATTCACCTTGAGTAACTGGCTATACTTTATTCCCGTATTGCCACGGGGACGGGAACAACGCGGCTGAAACCACGGGCCACTGCTAGTAAATAATATACGTACAATTCATCAAAATGAGTTTAGTGAATGGAAATAGCTGAATCCGGTTTGACTGGGACCCGACCCCAATGTAGTTGGGAAGAGATAGGCAGATTATACTCGTAAGTTCGAATTCTTCTACACGGGGTATGTCGTTCACCTCCATCATTAAAGTCAGGACTGATTGCGACCAACAGAAGAAGACGCCCCGGGCGTCGGGAAACGCAGGGTGATTCCCGGCCACCGTAGGCGCGGGCCTGCGGATGGCGAGATATGGGTGGCTCGCCGTCCGATAGCAACCAGGCCCGAGTCGACGGCGCGTCGTGTTCCACGCGCGCCTCAAGGAGCCGTCAGCAACGTAGACGGGGCCCCATAGGGTCAGTGCCTGCTAGGGTTGCGGAATTTGTTCGAAAGAGTCACCGCAGCCCTGGAACGCAAAGGGCACAAGAAGGATCACGGGTGGGTTTTAGTCAGTAAGAGTCTGACACTCCCTTCCGCTCCGCCCAGAGCGGGAGAAGTCATTTGATGATTTCCCATCCAGAAAAAAAAAAGTACTGATTGCGACGAAATGTTGGATGGTTCTGATGTCCTATTGGAACAAAACGGCACTGCAGTAGGGTTCTCGAATTATTTTTCTTACGTAAAGCCACAATCAGGAAAGACAACTTCATTCTGGACTAAGCAGCTTAGCGCTTTATATATGTATGAGTCCAGATTATTGTAAACACCGTTAATTTATGACAAATCATATGGTTGTAAACCAACCACCACCCACCACCACCAACCACCATTAATTGAAAACTATTGAATTTGGCTGAGATTTCTTGAATTCGAAATTATCTGTTCACAAAATATAGACAGTTCAATTTATTAAAATCTTCTGGTGTTTGCAATAACCCGGCAACATATATATAGATTTAAGGTATTCGTTCGAACTACTCATTATTTAATAATTATCACAAACTGCTATGGACGACTGTTTGTGGAGCAACCGACTAACGTTAGTAAGTTTAAACTAACGAACTTCAGTAATCACTTGAGGATTGTATGTTAAAACAAAGTGTTAATATTTAAGTTTACCACTTAATCTCATAACATTTTCTTTCTTCTGGAAGTTCTAGAAATAATATTCTAAGGACACAGTTATGTTCTTAAACATATTTTCTTACAAAGCTTGAACGCCTTTGTAACATTAGTTGGCTCTTGTTATTCAATTTCAGTTACCTTATTCATTTTTGTAACGGATTATCTCAGCACTATTTACCTATATTTTGTTTACCATCATTTTAGCCGAAAGACTCCCACTGCTGGACATAGGCCTCGCCATATTGACTGGGCATAAACTTCTCGTATCCAGCGGACTCCTGTTGAACTCTAAATCTTCTGGTATGTTGTCGTCAGTGCAGAATAAAAGTTTGCAATTCTTAGAGATATGAACTCGTTTATTTGAATTTGTTGATGTATCTCTTCATTAACATATGATTTGATCAAGCAAGCATAATCCTTGCTATTGACCTTTGGGTGACTTTGAGTGTTTTGGTAAGCAAGGTCCATCGTGAACGATCACATTTCAGTGCATTATTTTTTTTTTTTTAAGTAACAACGAAGCTTGCTTTATATACCATCTTAATGGCGGAATATTGATTTTACTTTACCGAAGGCCTACCCATATAATATAAGAATTGTAAGATATTTTTACGTAAACTTTCGATTCCGTAAACAAAAGCAACAGTCACGTTAAGGGATGAGTGTATCATAAATTATTCTAAGCCACAATACCTCAACAACAAAAAAAAAGAACTTTTACACTATGATCAGGGTTTTTGTTTAAATGTTACTAGCGACCCGCCCCGGCTTCGCACGGGTTCAATGTAGATACTAATGTTTCCTCTACTATAATTCGCATGTATTATACATATAAACCTTCCTCTTTCACTATATCTATTAAAAAAAACCGCATCAAAATCCGTTGCGTAGTTTTAAAGATTTAAGCATACATAGGGCCAGACAGCGGGAAGCGACTTTATTTTATACTATGTAGTTTTAAGTAATAGACAAGTTTGAGCAAGGCGATGGCGAGTTGAGTAGGGTGCCAAAATAGTTGTTTAAGCTTCATAATATTTGTGACAAAGCTGGTTTTCATACAAAATTCTTCGAAGTTATTTTAATGTGACATTGAATAATTATATTGTGTCATTTGAGTTGTCACGTTTTGGGTGTCTGAGAAAAAGCTTTGTCATCATGGCAAAACCAGGAAACACATTTCGTTTTTTTTTAATTTTGATAAGCTCCCATTTGGTCAACGAAGGAGCTCGCTATGCTACTCACAGACCCCCAGGAGTACCCTAGGTCGTAAATACAGACTCGGACAGGGAACAGGGTAGTGGACTAAAAACATCTGATTAGTTCGTCTGATAGATTTCCAAAAAATATTGGACACGTATTTATACTTTTTTCACGTAAACAAAAGATGAAGACAATACAGTGCGTTGAAAACTCGTGTGACGTCATTACTCGCTACAATTTTTACCTAGCCGTGACTTCACACGCTCCCACTCCTGATCTCTGATGCTTTTTATCTTCGTCAGTTTTTATAGATTCGATAAAGGAAAAATTACGTGTCCAATATTTTTCTATAATCTAACTGATGGACTAAACAAAATTATATATTTTTTACTCAGGAAACATCCCTATTGTACTCCTTAGCTGTACGAACAATGAAACTATTCACAAAACGATTGGAGCGTAAATTGCTTACTTCATTTGAGTTTATGAACTAACAGCACTCCGCGGTCTAACCCGCTTAGTTCCCGTTCCCGTGGGTACACAGGATAAAAATAGTCTATGTCACCCAGGAATTCAGTAGCTTCCCAACAGTGAAATAATTTTTCTAATCGGTTCAGTATTCTTTAGAATAATTCCCATCCAAATTCGATAGTTTCCAATATATTCGTGCCTTATTAAAAATAGCTGTTTACGGTTTAATCAAACACGAGAGTTTGAACCAATGGAGGTACGTTATTCAAATGAGAAAAACATAGCGTATGTCAGTTTTGCACAGAAAACAGCGTGTAACTCAAGTTTATTGAAACAACTTAGTTTTATATAAAGAACCGGTTTACATGCTGCTACACAGTTTATTTGCTCTCTTGAAAAGTTACAGATTTTCATATCCGCGGTGTTAGAACTTAAGCGACGAAATACCGAAGTGGAAGCGGTCTATTGTAAATAAGAAGAAAATTAAGTTTAAGAATTAATTGCTCATACCAAAAGCCGCTAATTTGATTTCCGAAACTCATTTCCTGGCCTTTTTGTACTAAGTGGGAAAAACCTGCCCGTTTCCTAAGATAAGGAGTCTTATAATTTGAACTTGTACGGCGTAAGTTGGCATTCAAAAACTTATTAATAATTTATATATTTTGGTGACTCATAATTTTAGTCTAAGTTTCATTCAAATAATATAATATAATTTATAATGCGCACAGCAAAAGAGTGGAACTCTCTGCCTGCGTCTGTGTTTCCGAACGCATTCAATCCTAATCTCTTCAAAGTTGGAGTGAACAGGCTTCTTCTGGGTAAGCTCATTCCATCGTAGAGTTTGTTTCTGTCACCTGTGACCTAGACTAGAGTCAAGAGCAAATCCATTTCACAATAAAAAAAATAGAGAAATATCGATATTATCTTCTATTGCTATGAGAAAATATTGGTTTGAAATTTCGGTTATTACTTACATTTAAAAAAATCCAATACTGCTCACAGTATTGGATTTTTAATGTATTGCAACACTATATGCATTAAAAAAATCGCGGGATTTGTGTTATGAAAAGTGATGATTATTATTATTAATTGAGCCCTGGAATTCTAAAAAGTTTTTCATGAATAATTTTTAAACTTTAGGCTCGAATCAAAGATCTATTAAAAGGGGGCCTTTTAAAGCACACAAACAGTGATTAAAGTTTCATAAGCTTCAATTTACAAACAAACATTTAGCAAAATAGACCTTGTTATGATTGACAAGACTAATTAATATTTCACAAGCGTTAGCGATCAAAACGTAAAGGCTTGACCAAGTTACGTGTCGGTTGTATCATTACAATTTGTAGTCTCTGGTTCGACTTTTGTTCTTTGTTCACAAGTTTTAAGTAGTTTATAACGTACCATTTATAACTTAACCTATATTACCCAAAGACCTCCGCAAAATCCTTTTTAGAAATTACCTCGAATCTGTTGTTACGGTTTTACCCGAAAACTGTTCCATTTATTTTCAAAACTAAACTTACTTTTATTTACGACAGGAAATTATCAAATGAATCCTTCCGTTCTGGGTGGAAGACTTATTTTACCCTCGTGTAACTAATAAGAACATTCACTCATTAATAGACTGACAGGATCCAAAAAGCCCGAGGGTTTTCCTTCGGACAGCTGAAACGCTATCAAAGGAAAACATTTCACGAGGGCTTCAAGGAATCAGAAGGTGGCAGCCCTATTGATAACCCTTGTCATTAACGCTTTGTAGTAATCTCTGGCCCTGTTTGAGGTAATATACGCATTTCTATTTGTCTTTATTTTTATTAATTTTCTCAGCGAAATCATTGCGTTAGCGTAATTTATGGTTGTACGCAAATAAAGTGATGATAAGGAAAATATATGTATGTGAGTATTTTTCGATACTAGGTAGAGTATCTAAAAATACCAAGTAAAGTATTTTGCCTTGGATTACCACTGCAGAAAGAATAAAGTTTTGTCTTAAAGTCATATTAAAATGATTTTAGACTGATTTGTAAGTTGAAAATTTGAAGAACATCAAAACCTTTTTACAAATGTTTAATAAGTATTCTGGATAGAGTTTGACAAATACTCAACAACAAGTTCTTTATTTAAATATCGGGGTATACAAAGCCTTAATGGACCAATGAGACTACTAGTGTATCCGTGTGAAAACGGCTGTAACGTTTGAGAAGTTCTTATACCTACTGATGAGCTATCCAATTGCTGAGTCATATGACTCAGCAATTGGATAGCTCATCAGATAGCTACTCTGTTTCCTGGGAAATTTTCGGTTTCTGCGCCACGGAAGTGAAACAGTGGGAGAATCCTAATAGGTAATATAGTGATACGTAGGTATCGGAATGATCGACATTGGATGGGATCTTAACTATGTATCTTAAGTTCCACAAATACCGGAAAAAGTTAGTCAATGGTATTTAATATGTAATTCCATAAACCTTTAGAAAACACACCTGTACCGATGACACATGCAAAAACACGAGCGAATGATATTTGCATAGACTCCGGATTGAGAAAATTTCTTATTAAGGTATAGTATAGGTATTTGATTTGTCGTTAGACATTTGTAAAATTTTCCACAGGATTTTGCAATGTGTAACTAATTTTGTTTCAGAGGCCCGATTTTTGTAATTTTTAAGGGACATCCACAGTCGCATCACATACAAATCTGTAATCTAATCTGTCTCACATAAAAAAAAATCCTGTTTTCATACATTTTGATGTATGGAAATAAGGAGTATTTTTAACAGATTGCGATTGAAACGCGAATGCCATGTTCCATTATGAGTAGGTACGAGAATTGTTCCTCAGGTAAACTGTACAGTAATTTCAGAAATTACAACAACATTACTTAATAATATTTGTTGAGAAGTTTAGTTTATCGTGGAGGTAACTAGAACCAATAATTTCACTATAGTAATTAGGTACTGCTTTTTTTCCTTAACTTAGTTGAAATCGTGAAAAGACCTAAACACAAGTCGTGTTTAGGTCTGCTATAGAAATTACCCTTTTAACGCGGGAGCTTGACAGCATAAGGTGTCATCCTAATAGTCGCGTTCATTTGTTTAGCAAAAAATAATGTTGTTCAGGTTTGTCCAAGTAGACTGGAAGTCGATTTCGAAATAGTTGGAAAATGACTAGGCAGATTAGGGAAAAGGAGAGGCAGGTTAGGGAAATGGTTGGGCAGTTTAGGGAAAAGGCTAGGCAGGTTCAGTACCTATTGTGGGCTATTATACTATTGCTTTCAATTAGGACAATGTCAAATCAAATCAAAAGTCATTTATTCAAACTAGGTTGAGCGACAGCACTTTTTGAACGTCAAATTTTACATAAAGACAAAGTGGGCTCAACTCAACACGGATCAGCGGAATTCATTTCACAAAGAAAAGCACAAGCATCGGTCGAAAACTACAAACACGCGTAGGTATACGCAAGGAGCAGTTGACATATTCACGAAATCAATAGTTCACTGTGTTGCTATCGTAATTATTACGCAGTACAAGCTATGTTCACAAAAAAATGCAAATAATTATCATCATAATCATAATCATCATAATCAGCCTTTTAACGTTCCCGCTGGAACACAGGCCTCCTTTCTAGGAGAGGGAATGGGCCGTAATCCCAGGGCGGGTTGGTGAATGTCACATGTCTTCGAATAATTATAATACGTGTCAAATAAAATATTTCGGTAATTTTTATATTTATATTTAATAATTTATTTTAAGTCACAAATTTAATTATGTTAGTAGTGAAGGTGTCGCCATCTCTGGTGATATTAAGTAACGAATAGTTTACGGATGGCGATAACAGATGTCGCATTTTGGAATAAAGAACCCGAATCGGTCATTGTATGGAAGTGTCCTAGCCCTGTAACTGACTCTCTCGCTCGTGAAAATGCTGTTTTCTGTAATGGTAATGGATTTAATGTCAGAGTTGGTATCGGTCTTCCCTTTTTAATTATCAACTTTGAAGTTTGATAACTTCATCGCTGATAGAAGATATTTAAAAAATTAGTGTGCTAATAAGTATTTTATTTTGTAAATAAAAAAAAATGCATCTCTATTAAGTCCCGGTATCCTATGCATATTACGTCAATAAATTTAATCTATTAATCAATAATTATTATCGTTTATTCGATCACAACATCTCGGTTCGTTGGACTTTTCAATAACTAGGAATCTGTCCATGACCTTGAATGTATCCGTCTACAACCATATTTAATTTATGTTTGAGTGTGGCTTTATTACTAAACTAGCAGCGCCCCGCAGTTTTACCCGCGTAGTTCCCGTTCCCGTGGGATTATGGGGATAAAATATAGCCTATGTCACCCGGGGATAGTGTAGCTTCCAAACAGTGAAAGAATTTTGCAAATCGGTTCAGCAGTTTCGGAGCCTATTCAATACAAACAAACAAACAAATCTTTCCTCTTTAGAATATTAGTATAGACTAGCTGCTGCCCGCGACTTCGTCCCCGTGGAACGATTTTAAAACATTCTTTATTGCTGCTCCGCTCCTATTGGCTTAAGCGTGATGATATATAGCCTAAAGCCTTCCTCGATAAATGGTCTATTCAACCCAAAAAGATTTTTTCAATTCGAACCAGTAGTTCCTGAGATTAGCGCGTTCAAACAAACAAACAAACAAACTCTTCAGCTTTATAATATTAGTATAGATTATAATATTAGTATAGATGAAACTGGTTTACTTTTGTGTCAGTAAGTTGTTAACTCAACTTTTTAAATTTCCTTTTATTGATGAATATTTTTTGAATAATTGTCATCTTGTACCTAGAACAGTTGTAGCTGTAACTGGGGGAGAACCGGGGAAAATAAATATAGAAAGTTTGCTTTCAATTTTATGTACATACCTACGTAATTGTAAAATACCCAATTGTTGCATTTTTACCACTATCTACCCCAAGGGCAAATACAAGGATATCCGTAAAAGTTGATACAAACATATTAGCAATTAGCATTTATTTTGTGTATGTGTGTGTACCTAATCAGTTATTAAAAAGAACCGTTGCTTTTCTTCAAAGGCAGACGTGGGGTACATATATCCCTATGAAAATAGTACCCTACATAGCAATTTGACGACACGGTTGACGCAGTGGTTGAGCGATTGGCTGCTGCGTTATGTGTCGTGGGTTCGATTCCCGCACGGAACAAATGTTTGTATGACCTACAGATAATTGTTCCTGCTCTGGGTGTCTCGTGTATGTGTGTTTTTATGTTTGTGAATGCACCCACGATACAGGAGTAAATCCTAGTGTAGGGCAACATTTCTTGTAAGAAAAAAAAAATATATATATAACAGCTAGTTTTTATATTATATTAAATATGGCAGCATTTTGTTGAGATAGTAAACTTTTTGTTTGATGTCGTAGTTATTTTTATTAGTTATTAATTTATACGTATTTGGGGAGCTTGAGGAGTTGGTCTGTGGATGGATGACCAACTTAACATACTGAGTTTCCTCCGTGTTTCGGAAAGCATATTAAGCCGTTGGTCCCGGCTGACATTTGTAGATCCTTGGCAGTCGTTACGGATTTTCAGAAGCCAGTAAATCTGAGTACAGTCTTGGCAAGTTTTCAGTGTTTTACTTAGTTAATGGGTTGTGGGGGTCTGGTAGGCAACAGTTCCACGTTAAACACTGGTATTCAGCAAAATCTGGAAGCTGGAAGCCGATCCCAATATAGTTGGGAAAAGGCTAGGCAGATAAATTTATAGTTTTATTTTTGTCGTTTGTTCTGTGTGATTCTGTTTTTTTATTTCTTTTTCCTAAGACGTAAGTCTTTCGGTTGGCAATAGGAATAATGCATTTTTTGGAGATACATAAACAAGGATAGCGTAGCTTTCTACCAGTGAAAGAATTTTCAAAATCAGATTAGAACTAAGAAACAGACACCTAAATCCCAAAGATTAGATTTTTAAGCATTTTTAAACACAATCTTATAAATGATAAATGATATTTATTTTGTAAGTAGGTTGTAAATAACACTTTTATGCGTCAATCTTTTTGGTCGTTATAAACTAGATGAGGCCGGTGTTTCCTAGCTGACTACCCTGAGAAGAAACACCGAAACAAAACTAAGAGGTCAGTCTCTTTTGAAGTCCATATAATTGTACTGGTCAAATCATATGAGAACCATGTAGGTTGATGTCTGAAGTGGTATTTTGAGGACACAGATTTGAGTGGACCTGTCCAGACAGTGCAAGCATTTGTCAGTTACCTACTAGCTCAAACTTAGAACTTTAAGGAGCTCGTCGATTTGACGATCAATACTAAAGTAAGGACATTTGGGTAGGCAACATAAAGAACTCAAACCGCCAGACTAACATGAAATGAACCCCTGACATAGCGATTTACATGGTCCTCACATTCACAATACGTTATATGAGGACTTAAATTCTTATTTTATGTACTTATATTTCTTTAGGCTTGTATATCATGTCACTGGATTATTGAAATCTTCATTGGTTTGGAATAAGTCCTGCGAGATTATAAATTATCGATAAGTTGTGAGCAGATAATTTCTAATACAATAAATGTCATCCGAATTTTAGTTTGCAACACTTTTCAAAGTAATGTGTCATAATTTCGACTTGCGGTGTTTACAAACATCCTATGACATATAGCTCTGCATAAATGAAAAAAAAAAAGGTACGTTTTTCAAAAGTCGAAACAAACGTAATATTGGACTTTGGACATGTCCAACCCGACTGTCTCTCTGTCTGTGTTGTCCGTTTTGTTTTGGTTCTCAAGATTGTTTAATTTTGTGACGTCATAGGTTTCTGTCTACTAGAAACTGGTTCGTGTTGTCTTGGGCTCGTGGTTATTGCGTGTCTGCGCCATACTGCGTAATGCCTTCCTGAGAACCGAATTAAGCAATTATAACAAAGATATATATTATTCAATGAATATTTGATGTTGATTGTTTAATAAATTTTGACAGAAAAATATTACACGAGAGTGTAGGTAGATACTAGACATGTGTAAGTAATGCGAGTGATGCATTACGCGTAATATCTATATTACAAGACTAAAATAAGCATCACTACACTAAACATCACGCGAGCGGTAGCTCGCTCGAACCGAGCCCTGCGACGACTTTCGGATGATTCACTACTTGAAATGGGACGATTTTTGCCCAAAAAGGACGGCTGAGGAAATATTTGTTACGATTGAATGAGAAAAAAGTATACATGAATGAGTACTTGCTGTTATATTATTAGGACACAAATAAAAAAAATACATGTGGCACTCGCGGACTGTCGCGGTAAAGCTATTGCATAGCATTTTTTATCAACTTATGCAATTATATATTTAGTACTCTGCGTCATTGTGATATGGTCTCGATTCGTTCACCTGGGTTACTGTACTAATGTAAATCACATACGTTTCACTTAACTTTGTCCCACCGATTGTTTCCGAACGCAGACGTTCGGGTCGGCTCGGTGACGGCGAGCGACCATTTTAAAAAGGCGGGGCCTAATCGAATGACGTAGCGGTGTTAGGTTATTTTCGTTACGGAATTTCTGGATTCGGTTGCCACGCTCAAGGTCCGCGATAGAAGCTATACAATAGCTTAAAAATGAAGATATTCAATATTATAACTTTGTTTCTAGCATGTCTTTGGTCGGCTCAAACTTAACGACATCCTTAATTCCTGAACTCGTTGCCACCAAGGATACTATGGTATTAGTGTTGAACCGGGTTCTGCTTTTCGTCTTGATCCTTTTCAGTTTACTGAAAAATCTTTTCACGCTTGCATTTGCAAATGGTAAAATAGCATTCCAATAAATGTTCTCATGTTTGGGTATTTTCCCGGCAATATCCTTTATTTGGAACACTTTTTTCCAGAATTCAGCTGGATAACCGAATGATTGTGGTTGTTTGTGTGCGTGGAACGTAAAAGCAAGCGATATGGGATCACTGCGCGTAGAAAAAGGATGGCTGGCAGAATTCGGCCGTGGTCTGAAGTTACATTCACACGCCGCGCGTATCGTTTTTACTTAAAATTTTACGCATTTCTTTAATTTTTTATTGCATTAAAAACATTTTTGTACTAGGAAGAGTAATTTTAGTTGGCTATTTGAAAAGGGACTGAATATATGAACGGACATCGAAGGGACGAAAAAATGTCTAAACGGACAAAAATCGTCCCTTTTGGGACGTTCTGGGATCATTGCTCCCGATTACTACCGAACGCATCGCATCGGCAAAGTCCGGAACTAGGCGAGTGGGATTTCGTATTTCGCCCGGTCACAGATACATAAATGAATCTACACGGAAAAAAAGGATGTCTTACATTAAGACAATATCCTATTGGTCAAGACAAATATTGATTCATATATGGGGAAAACAATATATTTTTGAATGAAGTAAAATATTGTCTTAGTTTTATTGTCTTCCTCGAAGACATTAGACTTAAATGAAGAATTTTTTATGTTTAATTATAAGAATATTATTTGTCTTAGTAAAAGAGTATTCTCTCTTAGAATCATTAAAAATTTGATTTGTCTATTTTCGAAGCAAGACTCATCATGTTTCACACTAAGACAACATATTCTTGAACGAAGCTTCTACTATTCTTAACTGAAGAGATATTTGTTTTAAGACAAGACTTGTTTGTTTCATACTGAAACTATGTAATCTTAGGTGAAGCCTCTACTGTTGTTAGCTGAAGAGATATTTGTTTTAAGACAAGACTTGTTTGTTTCATACTGAAACTATGTAATCTTGGGTGAAGCCTCTACTGTTGTTAGCTGAAGAGATATTTGTTTTAAGACAAGACTTGTTTGTTTCATACTGAAACTATGTAATCTTAGGTGAAGCCTCTACTATTGTTAGCTGAAGAGATATTTGTTTTAAGACAAGACTTGTTTGTTTCATACTGAAACTATGTAATCTTAGGTGAAGCGTCTACTGTTGTTAGCTGAAGAGATATTTGTTTTAAGACAAGACTTGTTTGTTTCATACTGAAACTATGTAGTCTTGGGTGAAGCCTCTACTGTTGTTAGCTGAAGAGATATTTGTTTTAAGACAAGACTCGTTTGTTTCATACTGAAACTATGTAATCTTAGGTGAAGCCTCTACTGTTGTTAGCTGAAGAGATATTTGTTTTAAGACAAGACTCGTTTGTTTCATACTGAAACTATGTAATCTTGGGTGAAGCCTCAACTGTTGTTAGCTGAAGAGATATTTGTTTTAAGACAAGACTTGTTTGTTTCATACTGAAACTATGTAATCTTGGGTGAAGCCTCTACTGTTGTTAGCTGAAGAGATATTTGTTTTAAGACAAGACTCGTTTGTTTCATACTGAAACTATGTAATCTTAGGTGAAGCCTCTACTGTTTTTAGCTGAAGAGATATTTGTTTTAAGACAAGACTCGTTTGTTTCATACTGAAACTATGTAATCTTGGGTGAAGCCTCTACTGTTGTTAGCTGAAGAGATATTTGTTTTAAGACAAGACTTGTTTGTTTCATACTGAAACTATGTAATCTTGGGTGAAGCCTCTACTGTTTTTAGCTGAAGAGATATTTGTTTTAAGACGAGACTTGTTTGTTTCATACTGAAACTATGTAATCTTAGGTGAAGCCTCTACTGTTGTTAGCTGAAGAGATATTTGTTTTAAGACAAGACTTGTTTGTTTCATACTGAAACTATGTAATCTTAGGTGAAGCCTCTACTGTTGTTAGCTGAAGACATATTTGTTTCAAGACAAGACTTGTTTGTTTCATACTGAAACTATGTAATCTCAGGTGAAGCCTCTACTATTGTTATCTGAAAATATTTGTTTTCATGAGAGAGTTTTAATGTGCGATTTAATGATATACAATTTATTTTTAGATATTTATTAATAATACTGAAATAAACATAAATAAGCAATTTTTAACAAAATATACCTAAATATAAACAGGATATTAAGTTAAATGAGGGACATACTTTAACGGAGTGCATAGTACTCATGAAAATTAACAACTTTTAGTATGGGACCAAACCTGAAATCGCGAAAAAAAATCAGCTGTTCCCTACATTTTAAAGACTTATGCGAACATAAATGTACTGAACAGCTGATTTTTTTTCGCGATTTCGGGATTGGTCCCATAGTAAAAGATGTTCATAATGATGGGTACTGCACTCCGTTAAAGTAGATCAGCCACTCGTTTAACCTAAGACCCTCTATATAATACTACAATAATAATCTTACGGCTAAACCCAATCTATGGTTGTAACGTCCCAATAATCTAAGACATAAAACAAAAGAACACGAACGGACGGAGTGACGTAAGGAGAGATAGAATTATATTGTCTGTCACCAGTAGCGATCTGTTTTTACTGGCAGTAGGTTATTGGGTTTGGCCGTTAGACTAAACTATGAAGCCTGCCATACATAAATGATATTATTTCAATATCAAATGAATCACTTACAAGTTACGTTAAAATATGAAAGTTATAAGTTCTATTATCCCGCTATTATTTCAACAGGGTACTAATAGCAGTGTATGATCAACATTATGAAACATTTTAATATTACTTATTTCTATGTGTTTCTGTCCAGCTGGACCCCGCGAGCTAGGCTCATAAAACTGTCGCGGATTGTCCGAAGGGGTTACCGCGGCCCTGGCGGCATAGGCAACTGAAGGAACACGGGTGGGTTTTAGTCAGTAAAAGTCTGACACGCCCTTCCGCTCCACCCAGAGCGGGAGAAGTTATTTGATGATTTCCCACCCTCAAAAAAAAAAAGGCTCATAAAACTAGTAGCAATGCTTTGTTTTTGAATGTTTTGTTTGAAAAAGACAAAACTTTCATGCTGAATTTCTCCTGTTCTATCAAAATTTCATAAAATTTAATATATGAATCGAGAGGTACATTATGAGTACATGCGATCAATATTTTTTTTTTTGTATTACGAGTGCAGTATAGCTGAGGATAGATGATAGATGAGGTGATTTATCGTGATTTCTATCAAAACGATCGAGGTACATTGGATCTTGTTGATAAATTCATGAGGTACATTGAAGAAACAAAGCATTGCTACTAGTTTTATGAGCCTAGCTCGCGGGGCCCAGCTGGACAGAAACACATCTTATTTCTAGTGTGACCTTACAATTATTATTTAGTTTCATTCTGCTGTCCGGTCTTGGCATCATTGTGGCCTGTTACCAACAACACACTTCTCAACGATACAATAGTGCGGATACCTTAAAGGTCCGTCTTTAGGTTCAAAAACAATACTTTTACAGAAATATATTGAATCGTTAAGGGTAGTCATCATGACAAACTACTCTGCTATAAAAAAAAATTACCACCCCTTTAGGGTCCACAGTATTTGCCATGATGACGCCAAATAAAATCACATGCACACAACTGACACAAACACAATACACTTTTTAGTCACTCTTACACGTAGGTACACAATAACTAAATTTGAATGGACGATAGTATAGCTGCATGCAATGCATCCAGGAAGAGCGAATAAATTATATACATATACTTTAGAATTAATTTATCGAAAACGTTAAGTATAGAAATAAATAAAATTAACTTATTTATTTTTAAAAGCAAGCTTTTAAACTAAAAAGTAACAAAATAATATTTAGTGTATGAACTTAAATAGTAAAGATACAGAACAGCCCCAATCCTTAGGCGCATCATCAGGGAGTAATACAACTTATAAATATAACTTTAAGAGGTGAATTGTAATTAAATTTAATATAGGTATGTAAATACTGCAAAATAACATGACGTTTCACGTCTCAAGCTTTTTAGAAAATATAAAAAAAAAATTGAGGTCGTACACGAAATTATGCCGATTTCGCAGCGCAAAAATCCGCTCAAATCGCTCTTATGTATTTTATATGAACTATCGCACACCACGCCGGGGCGCAGCGGGCATAGTTTGTGATAGTTCGTATAAAATTTTTGCGCTGCGACCCGACAGCTGCGGCCCGACAAAATATGTATACGCGAACTTTTATTAGTCCTGCGCCTTTGATTAGTGACTAAGGATGGGGTTCTCCTGTAGCTTTACTAAATATTATTATATTACTTTTTAGTTTAATAGATTATATATTTCTACCTTGACCTTACAATTATTTAGTTTTTATTCTGCTGTTCTCTCTTGTATTGTGGCTTGTTACCAACAACGCAAACTCTGCAGCTTGTCCTACGATCGAGCAGCAAAATATAAACCAAATAGTCAGATTATACAACTTACATTATTATGCGACTTTTTCACATTTCAACGATACAATAGTATAAAGGTATCCCCTTTATATAAGGTGTATCTGTTCATACACGAAATCTCTTAAGGGGTCATTGTACTCATCTATATGAACAACTTTTACTATGGGACCAAACTTGAAATTGCGAAAAAAAAAAATCAGCTGCTCAGTACATTTATCTTTAACAAACTCGTCAAAATGTAGGGAGGAGTTGATTTTTTTTTCGCGATTTCAGATTTGGTCCCATTGTAAAAGTTGTTCATAATGATGAGTACAATGACCCCTTAAGAGATATCGTGTTTGAACAGATACACCTTATATAGGTACCGTCTTTAGGTTAAAAAAAATGCTTTTACGAAATATATACGAGTATAATCGTTGGCATCATGGCAAACTACTCTGCTATAATAAAAAATTACCACCCCTTTAGGGTCCACAGTATTTGCCATGACGACGCCAAATAAAATCTCTTGTGTTCAAAATGATTGTTTTACCCAATATTTTGAAATATTTGAAAATTACAATTAAGTAACAAGTTTAATACAAATCATTACATGCGGAATATTCTTAGCTCTTCAAATCCACATAATAACATTCATTTAATTTTCTTAATAAAGTAGGTGTTGTACTATCACAATCATCCAAATGAACTAATCTAGTTTGCGTTGTACTTTCCACAACAAATGACATATAATGAGAACTGTAATCTACCGTTTTTAACACTGTACACAAGAATGATACCATACTGAGATCAGTACAAGCATACCTGACCTTATCTATAATAAGATAATATGTTCCACCAACATCTATTATATACGGCTGTACCGTTTTTTTTTTCCCATATGCATCCGTAGAAACTTCGTCCATTTTTGATTGTATATCGCCAGGTGACTAAAAAAGAAAAATAACGTTAAGTTTCAATTTTTTTTTTATAAATCAGTCATATATAATGAAACTAAAAAAAAACAATGCTGTCTAAAAAAAGGTTTGCACTCCTGACTCGATGGTCTCACTTTGAATTTTTGCAATTTTTTGGGTTCGCAAGTTACAGGTGACGTGGGATAAACATTTTAAGACACAGTTTCAGCAACCTTAGTTGATGAGAACTAATCTCAGTCAGTCAATTAAAGTATGGATTTAATGTAAAGTACCCTGTTGGTGTAATTACCTTGACATTTACAATGAAGCTTTCTACACACTCGGTAGTTGAAAATGTTTGCCTCCTGTTTAGGCGTCCTTTTGGTGGCACCAAATTGCAAAGCAATTTTATTTGTGATGGAAGTTTTTTATCTAGAATAAAATAAACTTTACCTATTAACATTAACATAAATAATATAAGTAAGTACATAATTCTCACATTTATTCTGTCAGAAAATATCAAGGAGCAAGCATATCAAGGCCCTCAATAAAAACTTGTATATTATTTAGCCTCATTTCTAAAATAAAAATGGCATCATATAAACTAAATTACTATTTTGTACCAACCATTGTCATCTAATGCATTAATATACTCGATCAAGGCCACCACTTCTTCGTTAGTATTTGTTTTTTTTTTATTTCTATTATCTTTTTGATAAATTCATTCCAATTTATGTAGAATTTATTCGCTCTTCCTGGATGTATTGCATCAAAGTCTAATTGAATCTGAAAATAAGTTAATGTGAGTGAAAGAAAAAACAAAACTTATTTGTCTCTCCATGATGAAATTAATGTTTCTTACCAAGACATCGCTTCTGACGTCATTTAATATAGGCCAATTTTCAATCAGCCCACCTACGGTTTCATGAGCAGAAATTTGGCAGAGTTCATGGGTCGTTTTCCATTTGTTTATGACACATTCCCATGGTTCTGAATTGTTTTTCAGCCAAATAACATCTTCTTTGTGCACATCTAAAATAAGGCGAAAATGGTGAATAATGTAAATTAAATCACAAAAAAATAGCTCTATGGCTACTCTACCTACGAAAGCATTACATCTCTAGGTAATCAGTGGGACAGAAATAGAAGAAACCAATCGCAAAATAAACCAGGTAGGAAATACAATCATAAACTATTTACTGCAAGTAAAATGACAGATCCTAAATAAAACTAACTACTGTAAAATATGTACTGTAACAAAATTAAAAATAAACCTTGTAGTTCGTTTAAGTTTTTAGATCTTTTAGAGGGTATAGAATCTTTATTTTCTGTTTCATTCAATTTTCTTTTACGTTCACCAGATTTATATAGCGAATTTTATCAACTAATTTTCCCTTTGCAAAACCTGGTTTTCCAGAGATTGAATCTCTTTTTTTAACAGAGGGAACAAAATATGTTCCCGCATTCTCAGTGGGAAAAAGAGCGATGATTTTTGAAGTCAGTATGTTATACTCTTCATGATTGATACGACTGGAAAAAAAAGTAAAGTTTAGGAAAAGAAAGAAAATTCATCTGTCAAATCATGTATAGTCATCAACAAAGTCAATAAGCATGTAGGTAACTAGTGTTTCTAATTACTAGTCTTTTAAGAAAGATTAATTCTGTTTCAGATAATAATTAGTGTTAGAGCGGCTTTAACATGAACTCATATTGAAATCCATTTAGTGAGGGGCTGTTTTAGACTGCGCTTTTCGATGAGTGGACTCCACTCGAAAACCTTTGTGCCCCAACCGACGTCAGTTCCTCGAGCTAATAATGTACGTGGTAATACAAAGTAAAAACTAAATTAATAGGTACTTACTGATTTACAACACGTGTAAAAATACGTCTGCAGATAATGTCTGTGAGTGTATTTCTATGTTTGACTGTCAGTTGTTTATTTGTTTCATAATATTTGAGTATGCTACTTCCAGAAGGTGATGTGGTAAGTAATGTTCTCAAGTCAAATTCGGGAAATGCTGGCCGACATCCTATCATTTCAAGAATATTATTTTCTTCGAAATCTGATTCCAGTTCACTGATGTAAATGATTTCTGTTTCTGTG
This sequence comes from Hecatera dysodea, assembly GCA_905332915.2. NCBI lineage: Eukaryota > Metazoa > Arthropoda > Insecta > Lepidoptera > Noctuidae > Hecatera > Hecatera dysodea. Next base: position 6,564,350 of record HG995289.1, on the reverse strand, counting down.
TTTTGAGAACAACTGGGCACAGAAGTGACCGTTGATGTTTTATTCTGAAATGAGAAATAATTCAATACCTACTTTAGCATAATATGGCTTTAATGGATTAAAACTGTACCATGAAAAAGCCATCAGAAATCCAGACTAATATTATAAAAGCGAAAGTATCTCTGTCTCTCTGTAGCTTTTTACGGCTGAACGGCTCAATGGGTTTTAATGAAATTTGAATGAAGATAGCTTGAATCCTGAGGAAGGACATAGGGTACTTTCCGTCATCATCATCACCAATTTTTATCATTATTCACATGGATGGAACCGCAGGGCGCAGCGAGTTATTGTATAAAATTTAAGCCGTGTCAGCACTGCTTTATTTTTGTTATTTTACTTAAGTAACATCCTGCAAAATATTATTTACTAGTAAATCTACATAGGTATAATAAAGTTATGCAAACCTCTGCTGTTAAATATTCGTCAATTTTGTTTTTCAGAAATATGCGCGTGGAAATTTTTGGGCTCAGCTCTTTTAATAACTCATTTGTTAAGTCTTTAAAATGACTTAAATCAATGCCATTGTCTGAAAATAATAAATAAGTACCAAGAATTTTAGTCTTGAATCAAGAGAACAGAATTAAAATTGTTTCGGGTATTTGACCTACTACATAATATACCTACCTATCAATAATTATTATCAAATTAACAAATTGGTTAGACACCGCGACGCGTCCTGTCGTAGTAGGTAGGCAGGTATAAATACATAGTAGGTATAAATTCGTGAGCGAGCTAGAAATACGGACATAATTAGGTAGGTACTTATAGTAACATAATTTTCTAAGCTTCCCTAGTCACGTAGGCGCAGGTATGTAGGGTAGGCACGAGCTATTCTACCATGATTCTAATTGGTTAAATGCGATTAAATAGTTGAATTCAGTAATTAACATTATCGGAGAGGTGCTTACTTAGAATTAAGACTAGGTCTTTATGCCTACATCCATCGAGATATGTACCTATTAGCTGAATATCTACATACAAATACATCAAATAAATAAAAAGCTTAGCAGTGTCTAGTGTACAGACTAGAGGTACAAGACTTACCTGTAAAATTTTGAATTATTGGTTCTTCGATGCCCCAGCTTTTTAATAATTGACACGTTTCTAATTCTAATTCTGACATTTTTTTTACAATAATGCAAATCAGCAAAGGTTTAAGGCCAGCCCAGTCAGTAGTCTTAACAGTCCAGTCCTTTATATTTAATTTAAGCTGAGCTAAGGGAGTCGACCATGAGTAGACGCACAACGGCACAAACGAAATGAGATGAGATGGGATTGTCGTTGTCGGGCGCAGCAGTTGAAGTACTTGTGCCACGCTTGCTCATTATTGGCTGTTTATTTTTATCTTCCGATGAATTGTGGCCTCTGATTGGTTGCGTGGCGCGCGAAATATTTTAACAGTGTTGCCATCCCACAGTATTGTTTTTGCCTCGAAAAACGGACATCCGCTTTTTATTAGCTGATTCGATAAAACAAGTTATTAAGAAAATAAGAGTAAAATACCCGTGAGCCAATTTTACACCAAACACGTCTATTTAGTCCGTCAGTCAAATAGTAAAAAAATATTAGACACGAATTTTTTGCTTTATCATATTACCCGTCGCGCGGCAATTAGCAGACAACAGAAATTTTATTGTTATCTGCACACATGGTTGCAATCGATATTTTAAGAGTTAATAAAAACCGGCCCAGTGCGTGTCGGACCACGCACAAGGTCCCGTAGTTGAAAATAATTTATGTCAAAAACAAACTTAACTAGACTCCGTTTACATTACGATTATATATTCAAAGATAACTTTTTACAGTCTGTTACTGCAGCTGCCATTTGTCATATCACTAACGCAATAGAAATCAAAATCGGTTGAACGGACTATAAAAAAGGTTTCTTTAAATGTCTTCTTGTGAATGAGGTATAGTTAATTTTAATTTGTTTCTTTTATTTAACTTCGCGGATGTCGGAAAATAGGTATCCCACGGGAACGTGCTACCGGGAAATGCTTCCTTATTCCTTGTCTACATTATCTATGGAACCTCTGTGCAAAATTTCAAGTTTCTAGGTTCAAGGGTTTGGGCTGGGCGTTGATGAGAGTCAGTCAGGACTTCTCTTTTTATTTTACAGTAGCTTTTGCTCGCGGCTTCGCCCGTTAACGCCATGGAGCCTGTTCAATATTATTTTAATAATAGTGTAACAGCGAGTCTTAACTGTTATATAAAATATAAAAATACAAAAATGTAAAAGGAACTAAGGCAGATTATTTAAAATTTACTCCAATCAACAAAAAAATGTGGATATTATACGAGTAAGTACACTCGAAAACTACGGAACAGATTTTCATTGGGTTTTCAACTTTTGGAAGCTTACCTAGTTTCCCAAATTCGAGGTATTTTTCATTGCTATGTGTAAACAGTTTTTAGAGAAGTAAAATAAACTACGCTAAACTTTTCTATTTCCCTGCCTATTGTTTTTCTTGTAAGGAAAAAAATATAAACTTGGTTTTGACAAAAAAAGCAACTCGATTTTTTTTTCTGCTTGCAGCACTGCGTCTGAGCAAAATGAAAAGAATTTCTAAAAATGTGTCTTCTTGTATTAAGACAAAAAGTCTTGGTTTTAAAATCATAGGTAACGTCTGAGCAAAATGAAAAGGATTTCCAAAAAAGTGTCTTCTTGTGTTAAGACAAAAAGTCTTGGTTTTAAGATCATAGGTACCTACTTACCTATCCAAAGTTGTTTTATAGGTACCTTCAGGTTACAGTTCAGTCCTACCTAGGTCTTTTAGTTTTAGAGAAAATACCTACCTAAGTAAAAAGTACCAAAGGCAAAGGGTGCCTACCCTGCCGCGGCTGTCTGTTCACGTTTTTCTCCGTAACTAAGTAGGTCCTACCTACTCCATGATTACCTATTCAAGAGGAAGGTTTATAATGTTGATTAGCTTACCTACTTATATTCATTATGCGTAAATAGGTATAGGTACCTAAAGTAACCGTCATGAGAAGCTATAAATTTTGTAAACAAGTGTTCAGGAGTTCACAAAATTTGGACCAACAAAACGCATTCGAAACTCGAATGACGCGTTTATTTCAAAATGGCGTTCCGATAGTTTACAATACAATCCCTGCGACGGACGCGTTCCGGTACCAAAAAACACAAACGATAGCGCTTTGCGTCGTTAAAATATGATCCGACTAAATTAAATAGGTTGTTACTTTCATATAACCCGTCTATATTTTTCATGTCGATTGAATATGGTCAATTTATTATTATCTCGCAGTATAAAATGTTTACTTAGTAAAAGATGTTTGTTTACATAATTTATAGCTTCTCGTGACGGGTACTTTACCTACCTAGCCATACTAAAAGACTTATCACGATGAACTCCGGGGAGGTCGAAAAAAACAATTGTCGATCTTCGTACCTACCAAAAAAACGGGCGAAGCCGGGTAGAGGCGCTAGTAAATACTATAGGTTTCTATCTAGATAAGGTTAATTAACGGTTAAATCGCTAGCTTAGTAGGTAGTTATTGTGAACATGATGTGGGTAAGTAGGTAGGTACCTGGTTAGTTAACAACGAGTGGTTAAATGAGTGTAACTTATAAAGTATAAAAGAATTTATGGATAAAAAATGTTGATGCCATAGAAGGGTCACATTTTCAAAAACCCAAAGGTTTTGCATGCTATGCTATGCTATTTTTTTGTCCTAGCTGTACCTGTTTATGCCTTTTTATTAATATTTAACACCATTGTATACCTACTATGTTTTATGCAAATAAATGATTTATTATTCTTTGACATATCACGAGACCCTTGGGTCCCGGACCTTTGGAAGGCGTACGAGGGGCCGAAGCCAACTTGCAGAGGCCCCTTAGACCATTTTACATTATGAGAAGGCACTAACCGAGGATTATTCCTGTATGCCCTATGCAAGTGCACCCAAGGATAACCCCTGGATGATGCAGGACTATTGCAGAACATGGAAACAAAATATATTGGGCTATGGGTTTGGGTGGTTATAGTGGATGGAGTACCTTGTATAGTTAATAATACAAGGTACTCAATCCACTATAACCACCCTTGAGTACCTTGTATTATTAACTACTAGCTTTTGCCCGTGGCTTCGATCGCGTTGGCAAAAAGATTTTTCTTTGTGAGCGCATCCATACTAATATTATAAATTCGAAAGTAACTGTCTGTCTGTCTGTCTGTTACCTTTTCACGCCTAAACCATTGAACGGATTTCGATAAAATTTGGCAAGACTATAGATGATATCCTGGGGAAGGACATAGGCTACTTTTTTTATTTTATATAGGGAATGAAAGTTTGTGTGGGAAACCCACCATTTCTTAAGTTAGGGACATGAAAATTCAAATTTATTCTTTTGTTAGGAAATAAAGAAATATGCGGTTCAGGATTTTTGAAAATTCATCCCCTAAGGGGTAGAATAGGGGTTGATTTTAAAATTCACAAAACTGCACAGAATTCGATAAAATTAACGGATGAAAGGATGTGAGAAATATATGTGCGAGTGAGAAAGTATTTATTATTTATTTATTGGAGTATTTATCAAGCAGTATTTACAAGGATTCTGGTCGCTTATTTTACCATACAATCCCACATACATCTTATTAGTACCTATAACCAAAAAAGGCTTGGTTTCAACTAAGTCAATATTTTCCAGTTAAAAGTATTCTTGAAATGAGATTAATGTATTCTTCAATTAATAATATATTAACTACATTTTTTAAATTCTTAATGGAAGGAATCTGAACTTCTTCAACCGAAAATACATTATTCTTGACATGCAAATCAATATTGTTTTGTATTGAAGAATTTTGAGTTCTTGTAAGAAAACAAATAACATTTTAGAAGAAGATGTAGAAACTCTTGAACTAAGAATAAAGTGCTTCTTGAGTCAAAAATAAGCGAAATCTTTGAATCAAGAAAATACACCTTATTGGTACAAGAAAAAAAGTGTTGGTTTCAAATAAGTCAATATTTTCCAGTTAAAATAAAAGTATTCTTGAAATGAGATTAATGTATTCTTCAATTAATAATATATTAACTACATTTTTTAAATTCTTAATGGAAGGAATCTGAACTTCTTCAACCGAAAATACATTATTCTTGACATGCAAATCAATATTGTTTTGTATTGAAGAATTTTGAGTTCTTGTAAGAAAACAAATAACATTTTAGAAGAAGATGTAGAAACTCTTGAACTAAGAATAAAGTGCTTCTTGAGTCAAAAATAAGCGAAATCTTTGAATCAAGAAAATACACCTTATTGGTACAAGAAAAAAAGTGTTGGTTTCAAATAAGTCAATATTTTCCAGTTAAAATAAAAGTATTCTTGAAATGAGATTAATGTATTCTTCAATTAATAATATATTAACTACATTTTTTAAATTCTTAATGGAAGGAATCTGAACTTCTTCAACCGAAAATACATTATTCTTGACATGCAAATCAATATTGTTTTGTATTGAAGAATTTTGAGTTCTTGTAAGAAAACAAATAACATTTTAGAAGAAGATGTAGAAACTCTTGAACTAAGAATAAAGTGCTTCTTGAGTCAAAAATAAGCGAAATCTTTGAATCAAGAAAATACACCTTATTGGTACAAGAAAAAAAGTGTTGGTTTCAAATAAGTCAATATTTTCCAGTTAAAATAAAAGTATTCTTGAAATGAGATTAATTTATTCTTCGATTAATAATATATTCTTAAGGTAAGTATATACAACTACATTTTTTAAATTCTTAATGGAAGGAATCTGAACTTCTTCAACCGAAAATACATTATTCTTGACATGCAAATCAATATTGTTTTGTATTGAAGAATTTTGAGTTCTTGTAAGAAAACAAATAACATTTTAGAAGAAGATGTAGAAACTCTTGAACTAAGAATAAAGTGCTTCTTGAGTCAAAAATAAGCGAAATCTTTGAATCAAGAAAATACACCTTATTGGTACAAGAAAAAAAGTGTTGGTTTCAAGTAAGTCAATATTTTCCAGTTAAAATAAAAGTATTCTTGAAATGAGACTAATTTATTCTTCGATTAATAATATATTCTTAAATTAAGTATATTTCAACTAGATTTTTTAAACTCATAATGGAAGTAATTTGAACTTCTTCAACCAAAACTAACAATAAAAAAACATTGGTTTAGATTACCCACCTTTCTATTCTTGAATCAAGAAACAATAATTTAAATGAATAAGAGTATCATATTCTTATATTGAGTAAAAGTTTTTTAGATTAAGAAAATGTATATCTTAGGTCAAAAATAATGTAACTGTTTTAAAGTAAATATAATATATTCTTGAATGAAAACACCATTATCTTGTTTTGAAAAGTTTTTGAAGTCTTCAGTAAAAAGTAGATATTTTCTTCAATTAAGATTGTAATAGTCTTGAATCAAAAATATTTGCTCAAGTCAAGAATTAAAACCAAGTATTTATTATTCTTAATTTGAGTAAACGGGTTTTCTTCGACTGAGTACATTTACTTAAGTTAAGAAAATATTTACTTGGACTGAAACAATTTTTCTGAGAATATTGATATTCTTCGCAGAAGAAATCCTTTTTTTCCGTGTAGTTAGCCAGCCGGCTTTTTTTGTGAGATTAATAAATCTCACAAAAACATAAGCCCGCTGTGTTATGGTGTCTGTGACACAGTTGACGGTATAACAAAGCTTTGTTTGTAGAAGAAAAATAAATGTTATTTTTTATTAACGAATGGTAGTAGGTTTTCCTTTATCTTTGTTTGCTTTCTTTAGTTTTGTCAGAATTATTTTGGACGCCCCCGTTTCTTAAGCTCATTGGTCAAAACATAACAATTTCCTGACAATGTTTTTCTTTTCGCTACCTATGTAAATAGTGTTTGAGATAGAATAGAAAATAAATATGAAAATGGAAATAAATTTACAACCTTGAATACTCATATTTTGTTACTTTAATTTGATTTTCTTGAATTGTAAGTTTTCGGCCTGCAGCAGTAGCTGTGTACAATAAAACTTAGCTTAGTTTCTGTTTATTAGTTTTATTACTTTTTTTTTTTTTTATCAATTTAATCTATCTTATAGTTGTTTGTCTGTTTGTAAAAGGCACAATCTTTGAAAGTACCTCTTGGTAATATTCGTTTGCGTAAATTCTTACAGTCATAGATGCCGCAATTTGACTTAGTGTGCACAAGCGCGAAGTCGAAGGAAATGCCTGTTAATAATGATAGAACTTTGTCAAAATTACGCTTACATATTTCATGTTTTTACATAGCACGTTCAATGAACTAGTACATAACTTTGGCAATGTATTATTTCTGTTCGAGGTTGATCAACTACGACATAGACCGTTTATTAAAAATACAACCGACTTTTACACAGAACATCAAAAAAGTGCAAAATAACTTTAATTTCGGAAATCGGTGTTTGTGGTTGCTTTTTCGTTTTTTGAACACCGACTTCCGAAATTAAAGTTATTTTGCACTTTTTTGATGTTCTGTGTAAAAGTCGGTTGTATTTTTTTGTAAAAAGTTTTTTATTTTTCACTTTTTAGTGGTACCTACATCCCCTCCCCTCCCCCACCTAAACGAACCAATCACATTGGTGTAAAAAAAACGTACTGCTCCTTTGCAGAGTAAACTAAGAGGTCATCAATATAGATAATGTAGATATTTTTTTTAGATTTTTCGAAAACCGCTTGGTCGATTTCGATATAATTTTCATGGGACCATTTGGGAAGTATACCCTTTCCAACAAAAAAAGAATTTTTCAAATCGGTTGACAAGCGACGAAGTAATGCGCGAACAAACATAAAAAAAAAAAAAAAAAATACAAACATCCGAATTGAGAACCTCCTCCTTTTTTAGAAGTCGGTTAAAAATCTTTCACATTTACTATTTCAAACTAAAAATATCGTTCTGCATTGCGTCTTTTTCTCTCATCTCGTAACCGCAGTGAAATAAGTGAGCTCTGTCCATTGCGCCATAGCAACAGGTTCGGTAACGTCTTGTGCAATAATATTACCATACACATATCTACTATATACCGGCAGCCCGCCTTACCTTGACCAGCCTTGACATTTACTGGTAATTAGCATAAAATTTTGTTTAAAAACGTAGTATGTCGTAGCGATTACTTAATAGCTTTTAATTTTATTTTTTCTCCTAGTCTAATCTCATCATCTGTCTAGCCTTTTCTCAACTATATTGAGGTCGGAATACCGGTATTTTATGTGGTGCGGATGCCTACCAGACCTCCACAACACACGACTGGAGTCAGATTTTCTGGCTTCTGACAGTTCGTAATGACTGACAAAGATCTACAAATGACAGCCGGGACCAACGGCTTAGCGTGCTTTCCGAAGCACAGAGGAAACTTGGTACGTTAATATGGACAGCCATCCACGGACAGATTCCGGCAAGCGTAGCTTAACCTTAAAGATCGACCCGTGTGGATGTAATTTTATCTAGTCTAATCTAATCTAAATTAGCTCGTTATGTCTAACTGTTTAGCAAAAGTCTCCTTCTCAGTTTTTCACACACGTCTTTCATCCATTATTATTTAAGCCATTTCAATTTAGTGGACCACTAGCCCAGATAGAAGAAAACAGAATAGAATAGTCTTTATAACATCATGTAAGTCACAGAAAATATAAATGTAGAAAACATTACATAGGGTGACACAATGGGCGGCCTTATCGCTAAAAGCGATCTTTTCAAGACAACCTTTGAATGGGTTTAAAGATAAAAGGAAATACAGTAGCGGTAATATACTAGCGGCCCGTGGCTTCGTATGGGTGGACATTTATTTATTTTAATATAGTCTATGTTACTCGAGGATAATGTAGCGTTCTAATGGTGAAAGAATTTTTGAGTTTATTCGTTACAAACATAATACATACAAATCTTTCCTCATTATAATATTAGTGCAGATGCTAAGTACAGTCGACGCGAAAGGAGAACAAGCATTCACCGTCTAGTGATGTTATTTATCTTTCCAAGAATCTATTCAATTTCATGCCTAGAATTTTATCAAAATATAATTTGTATTCTTTTTTATGGTTCCGTACCTCAAAAGGCAAAATGGAACCCTCATATGATCACTTTAACTGTCTGTCTGTCAATACCCTTTATCTCGGGAACGCGTAGAGGTATCGCCTTGAAATGAAAACCATATACTTAGGTCTACCCGTTGAGGTAAACGAGTTCTAGAGTATAGACTGGGTCTCAGCAAACGTAGGCGCAGGACGGCTGGCAGAAACTGGAAGCCGAAAATAGATCTAACTGACGTGCACTTGGAGAGGCCTATGTCCAGCAGACTGCAACAGGCTGTTGATGATGATGATGACTTAGGTCTACAATCCCTTGATGCTGTGAAAAATCAAACTTCTAAGTGAATTGAAAAAAAAAGGTACGGGCGTTTATAGCGCTACCTATAGGTAGGTATACATAATTATATTATATTTCGACATTCTCAAGGGAATCAAAATTAATAGGGCATTTTCTTTAACCTATAACTATGAAATTTTGCAAGAAGATAGATCTTACAGTAGTTACAGTACAAGAGCAGGAAAAAGTAAAAAAAAAATGGGCATTTCTAGTTCTATCACATGATAAAAAAACATTTTTCGCGATTACAAACTTATGTTTTTGGTTGAAGAAATTTACCATGACGTACATTGATGTATGGGAGACATTTCTTTTATAAAAAAGTTGAGTTTGTCCTTCGATCTTACCTGCTATATTTTGCTTTTACAGTTTACTAGCGACCCGCCCCGGCTTCGCACGGGTGCAATGTTGATATTAAATCTCTGCTGTATTATGCATGTAGTATACATATAAACCTTCCTCTTGAATCACTCTATGTATTAAAAAAAAACACAATAAAATCCGTTGCGTAGTTTTAAAGATCTAAGCATACATAGGGACAGACAGCGGGAAGCGACTTTGTTTTATACTATGGAGTGATAAACATCCGTAGGTGATGTTTACTCGGAAAAAATCAAGACTTTTTCGAAAAACTCGGTGCGAGAGTCTGACTCGAACTTGCCCGGTGTTTGTTATTTTAAGATATCTAAGCTTTCTCCAGCGGCTTTGATCCCGCGCGTTGTATTACACGGCATTACGCATTACACGTAGCATAAGGCACTCATGCAATGTAGTTTTCTATGAATGAAAAATATGCTTTCAGAGTTTACCTCTTACAAACAAACATTTTTATCTCAAATAATATGATCTATATTTGTATATACAGTTCTTGAGTTACTGATGACTGAGTGACTGACAGACAACGCGCAGTCGAAAATGGTTGTAGAAATCTGAAAATTGACATGTAGCTTTTCCTTATTGCGTAGAATCCGTAGGGGAACACTAGGATCCGGCCCTGGTTCAAGCCATGGTCCGGAGTGAGGAGGCATGGGAACAGTCGCCTCCTTCTGCGAAGCAGTAATGCTAACGAAGGAGGAGGCGGATTGCGTGCGAGAGAGGGAAACCTCTCACTCCAGCCGCCGCAACAGAAGGAGACGCCCCGGACGTCGGGAAACGCAGGGCGATTCCCGGCCACCGTAGGCGCGGGCCTGCGGATGGGGAGCTATGGGTGGCTCGCCGTCCGATAGCAACCAGGCCCGAGTCGACGGCGCGTAGTGTTCCACGCGCGCCTCAAAGTGCCGTCAGCAAAGAAGACGGGGCACCATAGGGTCAGTGCCTGCTAGGGTTGCGGAATTTGTTCGAAAGAGTCACCGCGGCCCTGGAACGCAAAGGGCACAGGAAGGAACACGGGTGGGTTTTAGTCAGTAAGAGTCTGACACTCTCTTCCGCTCCGCCCAGAGCGGGAGAAGTCATTTGATGATTTCCCAGCCAAAAAAAAAGGGGAACGCTAGGAGGGGACTTCCCGAAATTCCTACGAGTTGCGTATCCATTCTTCTCCATAAGAATCTACCTTTACGAATGGACGGTAGAGTCACTTTATTACGTTAACTTTAAATGATCGTTCAAAAGTGCCGTTTAATGGCCTAATTGAAATAAACGTTTTGACTTTGACTTTGACTACGGGAACGGAAAAAAATGGGTTACGCGCGTACGAAGTCGCGGCCAAGGTATTATAATATAAAGGAACTATAACATTTTTTTAATAATATTTACTAATCATTTTTGAATCTTCTTCCGTGTATTATCCTATTACTTATAAAAGAGCTATTAAATAATATCCATAGTAATGATTTATCTTCATGTTTTGATATAAAAATATTCATCAGCTAAAAGGCGGCGCAGATTGTAGGTAATAACGTTGTTTCATAATCACATTGATGGACCAGGAAGATAGTAGTAAAATTAATCTTATTATAATTTCCACGGCAAGATTTATTATTTATCACACGGAAAATCACAAACATATCGTTCCGCAGTCGTTAAAGATGATAAAAAGGTATTTGTTTATGCTAGGCAGTTAAATTCTCATGTACCTGTGTACTTACTTGTTTTGTTCGAAACCAGACTAAATTTGCCACCACGTAGGGGAAAAGACAAGACAAGACGTCATACTCTCTTACTATGACGATTTAAAAATGATGAATGAATGACCATGATACTGTTAAGAGTGAGTGAGACAAAGAGAGAGGGAGAGAGACGGAAGTATACCCACAACGAATTCATGATGGCAATGATCCGTGGTAAAAGACCAACCCGCACTGGGCCCGCGTGGTGGATTACGGCCCATTCCCTCTCCTAGAGAGGAGGCCTGTGTCCCAGCAGTGGGAACATTAAAAGGTTTATTATGCGTATGCTAATAGAGGAACACTGAAATTCATGAAAATTATCACCAGTATCCTGGTACTATTTAATAAATTTTATCATCTGCATTTGTCATCATGGAATGAAAAGAAAAACGTGACCGAATCATAAAAGTGTTATTTTACTGCCGGTAAAAACATCCTCCACTATCTTAATAACACATCCTTATAATTTTATTTGCTTGGCCCGACTTTTTAATGATCACGAGACCTCGAGACGGTTCATCGGCCTTTGATGGGTTCAACGTAAGATTAGGATGCATCATTAAAATGATGTGCAGTTACCATTGGGATGGTCAATATCTGTGATGAAGGTATAATGAATGCACCGTTTCACTATCTGATTATATTTATTGGGGACCCTTTTCGAGTACGATTTTGTAGCTTTTATATTATATCGCTGAGACTGAGATAAATTTACTTATGGTAGATAGTATTAAAAAAAAACAAATGACTGTTATGTTGACGGTGATAGGTTAATCTGAAAAAAGTTAATCTTACTTCTTATTACGATTATAATTGCGAATGTTTGGATGGATGGATGTTGGAATTGTGAAATGTGGATAAACCAATCACGCCAGAACGGCTGGATGGAACAAGATAAAATTTGGCACAGCTATACATAGATTATAATAATATTAATTATTTATTTTATTTATTAATAATTTATGAAAAAAAAAGGTTTTTTTTTAACGTTTATACCTTTCAGACTACCTACCATACATATTTATATAAAACAAAAACATTATACTATTTTACACGAAGTCGATAGTCTGGTATATAACATAACCTAGGCTTTTTATCCTGGAAGAAAATGTTCCTGTGGGTTAATTTTCGACATTCACTCTAGTGAAGTCGCTGGATGAAATAGTATATTCTAAGGACCTCCTGTGTGATGGCTGAACTAACATTCAGTGAAGAAACTATGAAGTTTCTTGTCCGTTCTTCTCCATAAGAATCTACTTTTTGCGAATGTACAACTAGAGTCACTATAATATTTTTATTTCCAAACTGTTTTGACGTTCAAAAGTGCCTTTTGAAATGCATGAATTGACTTTGACTTTGATTTTGAAAGAAAAATCAGTACTTTCAGTAGGACAGCTACTATTTTCCTGCCCTGTTACTTGGAGTCGGCGCAACACTTTTTTTTTTCTCTATTCTGACGTGTCAAGCATCGCTGACTCCCTTTTCTTCCATATTCCACCTAACACAATTGGATATTTTACAAGATACAAAAATCATAATTCCATTAAGTCCGCCCGTTGGATTAAAAAACATAATGGTCAGGTATTTTTTGTCATTTCAAATCGTAAAAAAAATGTAAAGATCAAGCGCATCATAGTTGAAGAGAGGGGGCTGGTGACGTCACGTCACTTGTAAAAATTGTAGCTAGTAGTGACGTCACGCGAGTTTTCTACGAACTCTATCATCTATTTTTTATTTACATGAAAAAAGAAAGAAAAAACTTATCTCAATTTTTTTTTTAATTTATCTGACGGACTAATTAGGTTTTTAAGACTCAAGACTGTTTATAATCAATCGCAATCCATAATGTATCTTTTGCCTATCTCTTTCTCTAAACCACTTTAAAGTATATAATTATAGTACCTACAAGTCTGAAATAATAAAAGGCGGATCCTTGGTCAATATTTTAACGACTGAAGACATCAATAGACTTTTTAGCGCGTGCTCGTAATAATGTGCGTGTATTCGTAATAATTGGTCGCGTTATCTTTTGGTTGGTTTTCGTCTCAGTCAGCAGATGGCGCCTTTTCTGTTTTACTACAAATTGACGTTTATGTGAACACGCGCCCACTCGTAAACACGACTAAATACGCCTTGATCTCATAAATAGTACAATGTATGAAAATCTGGGACATGTTTTTGTGCACTCAACTATATACAGTTCAAAGTAGGTACCTACTAATTATTTTATTTATGATATAAACACGTAGCATACGTATGTCAATGCTCTGCTCTTTGAAAATGTGTTAAATGTAAATAACTGGGTGAAGCGGAGGCGAATAACAGGTGAAGATCAAAATAATATTGTGATTCATTGATATTTATGTTTTAACGAACTTTTATTGGTGTTAAATAAATTTGCAGCCACTTGTGATTTAGATGAATGACTGTGTTGATCTGAAGGACGTGCATTTTATAAAGTGTTTATATTGTCACTTTTCGGAATCATCTTTAAAGGTTACTCGCCGTCGACTTGGGCCTGGTTGCTATCGGACGGCAAGCCACCCATAGCTCGCCATCCGCAGACCCGCGCCTACGGTGGCCGGAACTCGCCTTGCGTTTCCCGCTCGCCTCTTCGCTCCGGACCATGGATTGAATCAGGGCCGGACGCGAGAGATCGCCGCCGCCGATTGCCTCGATGAGGACACGGCGTTGCTCTGCCCAAGCAGGGCAGACCTCCAACGTATGCTCCACCGTGTCCTCCGGGCGATCCACACAGTGTTGACACCCTGACCCGCTGGATCAGAAACATTTACCTCCCGAAACAACCGTGTCCAGTCAGCACCTGTGTCAGGCCGAAGGTGAGGACTCCGTGGCGTCTTTCCAACCACTCCTCAAAGAGGGGATTTATCGCCGCAATGGTGGCGTGCCCATTAAAGCCCTTGAGCTGGGAGTCTGGGACCCAAGCCACCACACGTTATGAGAAGGAATGGGCCGCAATCCAGCATATAGGCAGCCCGGTGCTGGGTGATAGGTACCAGCCCAATCACGATGTTTGGCAAGCCGATACCCTGGGTGGAGAAAGCCAAATATCTAGGTGTGATCCTCGATCGGAAGCTTACCTTCGGAGAGCAACTAAAGACGGTACGCAGTCATGCCGCTTTCGCTCTCGGTAGGCTTCATTACATGCTGAACGGACGCAGCAAGCTATCCCTGAAATGCAAGCTACGCAGTTTCACAGCGTCCATACGCCCGATACCTAATGACTTATGCGTGTGTAGCCTTCGCACACGCTAAGCCTCAGCAGATCCATAGGTTGCAGGTTATCCAAAACCGGTTTCTCCGAAAGGCTACGGGAGCCCCGTGGTACGTTAGGAATGAGCGACTCCATGTCGACCTCCGCATCCCCACCATCAAACAGTTCATGAAACGTTTTTCAATGCGTTTCATAGAGTTCGCTGAAAAGCACCAGAATCCCCTTATCGTATCGGCTACCCGATACACGACCTCCCAGAACAGCAAGATCCGCCGACCGCGGCATACCCTTGTTGAGCCCGATTACCCCATTACCCAGATCCAAGAGCGTAGTAGGGAAACCAGCACTTTTAGGAAAAACAAACACAGACCGCGTTCCGTATACCGCGGCCTCGGCGACGAGGTCCATCGCGACGCCCCCGTCAAAACCCTCCCCGACTTTTGTCTAACGAGCCAGCCCCAATTATTAAATCCCCAAAATAATATCAACCTGACCCAGCCTGTTCCCACAGGAGATGCCCTAAGCGAGCGGTCATTTAGCTTTTAAGTAGTTGTTAGCCCTGGCTGGGGGCCTTAAATTCATTTGAGGGCAGCAGGATTGATCGGTTAAGCAGTAACCAGTCCTATTGTGCTGAACTGCGAGTGGTCCATACAAAAAAAAAATGCGTGATAGGTGCTCGTATCACACGTCTCGTATACACATTAAGAGATAGCTCTTGAAGGTTTTCAGGATATGAATCAGAAAACTTTTCCTGTTATCATAACCCAAAAATAGGTAGATGAGAAATAAATAGGGACACATGTCAACAGGAAAAGTTTTGTAATAAAAGATAACAGGAAAGGTTTAGGATTTCATACATTGTCAATATTATGTTTATGTATAATGTGCTGTACACATATTTGTTTACAGCATTTTTTATGTCCTTATAAATGTAAGTATAGTATACTCATTTGTAAATAAATGTATCACAGTATAAGGGAAACTGCTAATGATGCGTTAAGCTCGCCTCTGTAGGTACATAAGTTTTCATAGTGTATTTGTAAGTTTGTGTTTATAAAAATACTATAACTATTTATTATTTTTTCAGCATATTATAATAATATATTATTTGTAGGTATATTCAATCCAAAATAATATTCAATTATTAAAAAATATTATTTATTGGCTGACCCGCGCAACTTCGCCTGCGTTACATAAGAGAGGAAGAGGGAAAAAAATAACCCCGTTTTTGCAACATTCTTCATTGGTGCTCCGCTCCTATTGGCCATCTTGCCTTTCTCGATAAATGGGCTACCTAACACTGAAAAAAAAAAACAAAAAAGAGATTTGCGCGTTTAAGGAAACGAACGAACTCTTCAGCTTTATATAAATATGAATAGACTAGCTGCTGCCCGCGACTTCGTCCCCGTCCCAAAAGTTGAATAGTAGAAAATGCCTTGTTGCATTCAGTCTGCCCATGTATCACAAGAAACGACAAGCAGAAAAACCAAAGATAAGCAGAGTTGGTCAACATCGAGCGTGACTAAAGGCGCAGTGACGAACCCCAAGGATCAGGGTCCGGGAAACGCAGGGCGATTCCCGGCCACCGTAGGCGCGGGCCTGCGGATGGCGAGCTATTTGTGGCTCGCCGTCCGATAGCAACCACGCCCGAGTCGACGGCGCGTAGTGTTCCACGCGCGCCTCGAAGAGCCGTCAGCAACGAAGACGGGGCCCCATAAGGTCAGTGCCGGCTAGGGTTGCGGAATTTGTTCGAAAGAGTCACCGCGGCCCTGGAACGCAAAGGGCACAAGAAGGATCACGGGTGGGTTTTAGTCAGTAAGAGTCTGACACTCTCTCCCGCTCTGGGCGGAGCCGAGTCATTCGATGATTTCCATCCAAAATAAAAAAAGGATCAGGGTCTACTGAAGAAGACATGCAATGAGGAAGGCTTCACCTTCTATTACAAATACATTATAAATAAATAAATAGGAGTAGATTGGAGACGGGTTCACAGTTTCCACCCTACTCGTTGGCAGAGCCCATCCCTCCCAGCACACCACTCTTCACACTTGCCGATTCTAAAATCAGCTGGTCAAGTCTATTTGAAATTCTAGTTTAATTTTAATTCTAATACCTCATCAGTGTTTCATTTAGCACAGGAGTAACCAAACCGGTTCAAATTGCGAATTTGCGATGTTTATTTTGGTCTTACCTGTTTGGAAAATTACCACAAGGCAACTTGAACTAACTGGAAAACAGGAACTAAGTTTAGATTTAATCTTGAGATGCCTTGTACACTAATTTCTTGTAACCTTTTCCGGAATATTACATGACAGAGACACGTGAAGGCTACAGCGCAAATGCAGCGGAAACGTACTTTAAATAAACGTTTTTTAAATATCAAGGTTAAGGTCGAAATGCATAGCTAATTATAGAAACTAATTAGAATGTTATTTTGAGGGGAATGAACTTGTTCTAATGTCCCTCGTACCAAGATCATGTTATATGTTGTTACTTGTATTGTCAGTCAGAATTGGACCTTACATCATATTCAATATCATATGGTTATCTATACTAATATTATAAAGCTGAAGAGTTTGTTTGTTTGTTTGAACGCGCTAATCTCAGGAACTACTGGTCCGATTTGAAAAAATCTTTTCGTGTTAGATAGCCCATTTATCGAGGAAGGCTATAGGCTATATATCATCCCGCTAAGACCAATAGGAGCGGAGCAGTCATGAAAAATGTGACACAAACGAAGTTGTGCGGACAGCTAGTATGAGATATAGACATGATATTATGTAGATTGTAGACAGAACACATTAATAATACGTTCTGTTTAAAGTATGACGTGACCATGGATACAGAGTGGTTTATGTTTGCACCCACACGACTCAAAGTTATAATTCTGTTCGACTTTTACAGCGGATTAATCAGTTTTTCTTTAAGCTTACCTACAAAAAGTATTTCGTGTTTAATCATAAAGATGAGTTACCAAGGTAGGTAAATCAATAAATACCTAATCATTATTTTAACATAATCTCAAGAAGTACAAAAAAGCTTATTGTTATTTTGGACAAATACACCAGCATGCATGAAAATTAACACATACGATCCTGGTCTAAAAATGTTTATCAGTTTTCAAATTAGATTCTTTATCATACTATGTGCAGTAAAACTCAAAATACCTACTATATCAAAGTACCTACTTATTGTTTTAAAAAGTTGTAAAACATATATTCTAGCAAGAAGCAGTACTTACTTTTTGATGATAAAGGACTCATTTCGTTATTTTAAATTTGACATAGTCTGGCCAACGAAAGATGTCTTAAAAAAAACGCGGCAATTAAAAAGAAATTGAATGTGTCCACCCCGGATATGTACTGCTTAAACGGAGCTGATACTTTTGATTGTTTAAGAAATGAAATAAACCTTTATTTCATCATTAGATCACGTAATTGATTTATTCAGCATAATTAAAAAATATTATGCAGCGATAATTATCAACACTATTTGATTGTTTGTTTGCACTTCTGAAACTATTGGAACGATTTGAAAACAGCTTTAAAAAATAGTATCCTACATTATCCCTGATGAACATAGGCTATATGTATAACATTACGCTACGACCTACGGGAGCAGAGCAGTAACCAAAGACGCGGGTGAAACCCTGGCGCTAGTACATACATATTATATCATAGAAGAAATTCCACGAAGCTTTTACGACAAATCTTAAACGGTTCAAGTGGCGCGATTATCTCAATGTTTGTCCATTTTTAAAACAATGGTTATAAATCACTACCTCTCTTTTATCCTTTTTATTTGGGTTCTATGCTTTAGATTTCATAATTATTCCATTCCATTCCGTTCCGTTCCATTCCATGCGATGAGCTTTGCATCATGCTAGTCTAAACTACAGATGACCTTATCACTATGCTTTGTCTGATTTCCCGTATCTTTTTTTGTCTCGTCAATTTGCTAGTGCCAAATAATATTTAATCGTTTTCTTTTTAAAAAGGGGTTCTTTAACAATCCCGTTTAGGAAGTCCTAGAGTCTGGTTTGTATCTAGTCAAATCAAATATCGAACTTGTGACATAGATGTGTGCAGGCAATAGGGAAGATGCATTTACAGAATTCATGAACATTTTCTTATTGAAATGATAAAATAGTATAAAAGATGGACCACTGCAATGTTTTTATTGCAGTTAATATTGATTTTCAACAACTATTACGAATTAATATAACGTGAAACGGAACGTATAACATCCGCGTCTAGTGACGTCACTGGTGTTATGACAACGAAAAGACGAACTTAAATCTTAATAAATGACAGTTCATGATCTCTGGCAGACAGGAATGACTTCATCATCCGTTTTCGTGAAAAAAGAAAAACAGTCAGTTTATATTCGCAATTTTGGCAATACATTAAAGCGAGTTTTACATTATGCTCTCATTACGAGCTTTACATTATGTCGGTGCTTCTCCGCTTTCATAAACTTGCAAAGACCACAGCGCGAACCTCTCACAGAACTCTTAAGTGGGATAGACCGAGAGCTCGATCTAGTTTTGCTCGTCAATCTTTTAATTTTATGGGACCCTACTTATACAGTAAATTCTTTAAAACAAATAATACAATAATAAATCTGACATTATCCCGCCTCAAATCTATCATTCAGAAATGGCTAATGGCTAAAGACTTTGTCGAGACCGAGAACCTCTTAAACATCTGTAAGTAAGAATATCATGCGAAAAAAATCACGCTGACGAATTACGCACATAATTGCTACCACACCCCCTAAACCTAGCTACACACACCCACACAAACAAACACGTTCACATGCAAACACACATACACAAACAAACACACCCTAAAACATGCACATCCTAACATACACACAGACACATGCATTAATTTCCTTTTTTTTCTCCCTTTTTATTTAGTATTCTATTTTAATTAATCTTTTTTTTTAAATTTAAGTTTTTGTTACAAAGAAAATAATGATCAGCATAACATACACATTACATGGATTATTACTTTGCTTTTTTTTTGGTGTTTAAACTTACGGAAGGGACTGATCCTCACGACACAGGGAATCCTAGTGTGGGGGCCAGAGATATATTGTTATCTTTTAGTGTCTATGCCTACTAATGCAATTTTATGTGTATACACTTGTACTAACGTTTGAATTAATAAAGATTATTATTATTATTATAGTTTTATTTTAACCTTAAAAATGTTCTGACCGTGACTGTACATTTGGGGTTTTTTTCACGTAAGTATAGCTGCTAACATACCGTTGACAAAACAAGGATTGGAAAATTATTAGTATCATAAGGTTATTAAAACACTTAAACATATCATAAACATTTTATTTAAAAATATTTATAAATAATAACCATATAAATTAAGTTTAAGGTAGTTACTTTATGATAACTAATATTAAAGCTTCCAATGGCATTAAAACTTAAAATGAAAAATATTTGGAAAATCTAAATAATGTGATAAATTTGTGATCTTTGAATACATAGAAAATACAATGTTTGTGCAGTGCAAACAAATAAGTAGTTCTAATATTAGTGTTTGTTATAAACTATGCAGAAAAATAACTATCAGTGGCACTATGCATGCAGAATTTTATGAAAAATAATAACTACAGACCAAAATATAAAAGTTTAAAAATATTTAATTGCCAATAATTAATGATTTTTCTATAAACAATGTTTGCAAATAGCAACTAAAAAGTAAACTTATATACATTATAATGTCCTATACTAATACAAATACAACAAAATCTTACTTAAGAAACCTTCCGAGTTTATGTAAAATACTAAAAATATTTTTATCAATGGTATGTTGAAAAGTTTCTAATTCACGATTATTACTTTTTTAATCAAAATAAAGTGCTCCAACCAACCCGCACTGGGCCCGCGTGGTGGATTACGGCCCATTCCCTCTCCTAGAGAGGAGGCCTGCGTCCCAGCAGTGGGAACGTTAAAAGGCTGATTATGTTATGTAAAGTGCTCCAGTATCTTTAATAAAAACATAATTTGGTAACTGAATGGATAAAGGTAACTAATATTGAATAAACTAATGACTATGTAAAGTATATAAAACATATGTAAAATGTATAAATCATTTAAAAAAAAGAACATAAAATATTTACAATCTTCCCACAATCTTAATTAATTTTATTAAACTAAAGTAAATTATTTATTTACTTACAAATAGTACCTATTTGATTTCCTAACCCTATCTTATATTATAAGTCGAATAAAAACATTAAATTATTTGTTCTTATGTACTACTAATATAATGTAATTGAATCATATATAGTATCTAGTAATGTTGACATAAGGATAATATTTGATTTCTATATTTTACTCATATAGAATCTTGATGATGATGATGATGTGATTTTTTCCTGTTATTATTACAAGGTGTACAATAAAGTATATAATAAATAAATAATAAAGTCAATGAAGTCAATAAAGTCAAAGTGATGCTTTATTAGATCTCTATAGATATCCATAGATATAGTTGTTTGATAATTTGGTAAGTATGGTACTTTAAAGTATTAAGTGCAATATTAAAATCTATACACATACGTGCACTAAAATGTGGTGCATCTTTAAAATATATAGTTTTTAACACAACAACAATTTCATAGTTAAGATAATTTTCAACGCTTGTAATCTGTAGTGACATTAAAGAATTCTAATAACCACGTCAAAATTATTTAAATAAATACATATTTCTAAAGCCAAGCAAATAAATGAAGAAATGTTTCACTACGACTAACTCACATTATACGTGCAATTTCTCTGTCATATATTTTGCAAATAACAGGTGAAAATATCTTAGGTTATTCGCGGATTGTCAAGTATGCCTAAGTTAGAATATCGCTCTCAGATAGTTTAAGAAAACGATGATGGCGCGCTCGTAACTTAACAAAACAGTTTAATACAAAAAAAAAGTTTCTAAGCTATTGTATTGGTTGATTGAATTTTCAAAAGTAGTGTTTAATTTTTGACGAGTCAATCATTTATTCTACAAATGACAGAACTAGTTCAGATAAAAAAACAGTTTTGTCTATATTTGATTTTTTTATGGTGTTACCACAGCGGAGAGTATTTTGGCAAAACATTATTTTCTTGATAGTGTATACTTTCATGCAAACGTTGTACAAGTAAGCAATACACTTTGAATACATAAAAACTGATTGTATTTCACACTGCATGTATTTTTTGTAGATCGTTCAACTCTCAGTGAATAACATGATGAATATATGTTTAATCCGAACCTCAAATATTAACCAAATAATACTACGACTAGTCAATTTGATTTACACACTATTATATTTACATATGTTTACATCAATTTTCCGGACACCTCTATAATAACACTATTTATATTCAAATGACTTTTTTCACTAGGAAATACTCGTGGGTTATTTGTTCTGTCCTTATTTGTATTCTTTAGTAAAATTATATCTTTATGGGATACTATCATTTCATTTTGCAGTCCAAGGCGCCATCACGTACCTGTAATAAGAAAAACGTAATTTTAGCATACTTCGAAAGAAGAATTGAAGGAGAGGGAATTTAAAAAAAAATTCTACTTGGTGAATTCGATTTTCTCTACCGTAATGTGAACGTTTTGCTGTAGAAAATAAAGTTGCATCTTGTATCGCATCATAAAAAAGAGAGAGGATCTCGTGGCTTAATAATAACAATCCTCAATGGATAGTAACATTATTATCATCGCCAAGTATTACGCAAAACCCTACTCTTCTGAAACTGAGAATCCTCCTTACCACGGAAAGCATGTTAAGCCGTTGGTCGTTACAAATAGTTTGAAGCCAGGAAATCTGACACGAGCCATGCCAAGTGGCACCCAGTTACTGTGTCGTGTAGGTCAAATCAGACGTTTCACGTAAAGTATTAGAACTCACCTGCATCTCATTCAACTCAAAGCATTTATTTGTATTTTTGAATTGTCAAAGTCGTAGATTTCTGTGGAGAAGCACGTGCAAGAAACTCCACTAGCACTCTATCACTAATATTATTACAGTGAAATTCGTTTATTATGACGCCGCTTATATTGACCAACCGCTTAGTATGAAGTAAAACGGAGCTAAATTTTAGTTTTCATATTATTATTTTTTTAAAGTACGGATATAATGACTTCGTTTATTGACATGTCACTTATTATGACCTATTTTTCAGAAATTTTGTTTGGTTATAGTGAAGGATATGACTTCTAATTTGTTTCTGACTCATTTTGTTTTGATTGATCTATGTCTATCAACATTTTCTTTTTGTGTTTCTCATTATTTACACGATATAACTAACAAAGTTGGGATTTTGTTTAATTCCTAAGATGACGCTTTTTATGACGTCCGCTTAGTATGACATATTTTTCACTTCCCTTCGATGTCATTATAAGCGGATTCAACGGTACTAAGCTATGGTTCTTGTTGAAATTATTGATGGCAGCATGATATAAGCGTCCGGAATAAAATAATTCAAAAAACAAATAATTGTAGATGACTAGTCACAGCCGATGGAGCCAAATGATTTAATAAAATACATGTGCCACTATCAGAGAGACTTTTGAGTGAGCATGACACTCTTAACCAGGACACAACACCCACAATACAACAACCATATTATTCGACTGCAAGTTAACCACAAAATATTTGGGAAACGGCTAGACATTACTTAATGCAGGATATAACCTAAACTAAATGAAAATCTTTGCCTTGAAGAGGGAAATGACGGAACGAAAAATTAGTAACCCAAATTAACCCATATATCATTCTTGTGGGTTCAGTTTGATCCCGGTTGTAACAATATATTTATGACAAAATATAAATAAACAATATACATATTAAACGTTAGAGCAAATGATTTTAATAACATAAACATTATATCAAACAACGTTAAACTAATTAAGTTTTAGAATAAATAAATGTTATATGTAAAGAAATTATATCAACAGTTGGTATATCTCACGTTGATTATATCTTATGAATGATAATAAAATAAAATTAGACCAAATGAGTTTATACGCTATGAGATGGACCCGAATAAAATACGCCATAAAAAAACTTGACAAAATGAGTTAATTTGGCTGAAAAGCCCTTTGATATTTAATTTCATCCTTTTTAGAAGCTATACAGCCCTCTTGCTCCTTACTACCCTGTCCCTTAACTGCGATATTTTTTTCATAAAAACTTGAGAAGTACGAGCTCAAAAAGATCCTCCTTTTGATGTTTAATTCAATCATATTAAGTACGGCAACCGTACCTATAATAATATTGTACAGTACTGTTACTGACAGCGCCCCGCGGTTTCACCCACGTAGTTTCCGTTACCTTTGGAATCTATACTAATATTATAAAGCTGAAGAGTTTGTTTGTTTGGTTGTTTGTTTGTTTGGTTGTTTGTTTGAACGCGCTAATCTCAGGAACTACTGGTTCGAATTGAAAAATTGTTTTTGGGTTGAATAGACCATTTATCGAGGAAGGCTTTAGGCTATATATCATCACGCTTAAGCCAATAGGAGCGGAACAGCGATAAAGAATGTTTTAAAATCGGGGATTCCACGGGGACGAAGTCGCGGGCAGCAGCTAGTACTAAAATATAGCGGATGTTACTCGCTGATAATGTAGCTTTTCATTGATGAAAAACATATTAAAATTGTTCTGAAGTTTCGGAGCTTATATAATATTAAGCAAAGATATAGGTATGATTAGCATAAGCGTGAATATGAAGAAAAACAAATATTTTCAAGGACGTAAGGCATCGGAATTCCAACGGGTTAATAATAATCGTAAAAGGTTACCACTTGACTCGTTCCAATACTTCCCATGCTCCTATAAAAACTATTGATTTATGGTATATTTGTAATTAACTCACAATTGAGGCATTGGTTGTTTTTTTTTTCTAGGCGGAATTTAATTCAAAATGGCAACTACATATGAATGTAGGAAACTATATGCCATGGTCTGATTATTAGCACGTACAAGGTTAACTATTTTGCAATTGGTTTTATTATTTTGGTTGTTTTTGTGTGACTAGTATGAATTTTAACAGCAAAGCATCTCCCAGACTATCGTCTACTCTTGGTGACGATTTCATCTAAATCTGTTCGGCCCTTGAAATGTGAAACGATAGCAAATAGGTGCAGACAGAGAAACTTCCGCATTTTGTTCTTTTGCTATTAGAATTGTATGGATTTAAAAAAATACTTATAAGGAACTGTAGGATTATTTGGCTAATTACTGTAATGCTTTTGATACTATCAAGTTTACAGTCCTTTGGATTGTTTATATTGGGTTTGAACGTGTTTCTACCACCTTTGAATGAAGTTTTATAACAATTTGAATTACTATTAGACACAAATCAGTGGCCGAAATTTTGTATTTTCTAAGCAATGTTCTAAAAACTCTTTTTTCATACATTTTTGACGGATTGCGACTGTTAGTAGAATTGGCACTCTGATCTAACAAACGAGTTTTTAATATATAAAATTATTATTTTTTTTAATTTTCACATAGGTACAAACATTTTTAAATCCAATCACGCAGTTTAATAGTTGCTCTTACATGCAAAAAATGCCCATTTCCATACAATTGAATTCATGTATAATTAGGTACTTTAAAAGTCAAATAGTGAAGACGGTTTCAGAATGGAATATTATAGGTTTTCCAATGAAATCTTTTGCTTGCAAAGTGGGACTACCATGACGAATCAACAGCAGTGTGTGAATGTGGAGCCGGGACCTTTTTTTTCTGGATGGGGAATTATCAAATGACTTATCCCGCTCTGGGTGGAACAGAAGGGAGAGTCAGACTCTTACTGACTAAAACCCACTCGTGATCCTGCTGCGTTCCAGGGCCGCGGTGACTCTTTCGAACAAATTCCGCAACCCTAGCAGGCACTGACCATTGGGCCCCGTCTATTTTGCTGACAGCTCTTTGAGGCGCGCGTGGAACACGACGCGCCGTCGACCCGGGCCTGTTTGCAATCGGATGTCGAGCCACCCATAGCTCGCCGTCCGCAGGGCCGCGCCTGCAGCCAGGACTGACCTGGTCTCCAAACTTTGAATTCCGAAGTCGGGTATAGGTTTTAAACAAGCCAAAAACAAATGGCTGCGTTTTGTTGTACCGCGATATCTAATTATAAATATGATTTTAGCAGTTCTATTTTATAAAACATAATTAATCTAATATGAAAAACTATAAATTGTTGAGCTAAAATATCATAAAAACCTAGTTAGTTTATGTGTTTTGCCAATATATACGAATAATTTAATACAATAAATTCAACGAAATAATCAAATAATTCAATTATTCATAAGCAAAGTATGGTATCTCGTTTGTGTTAAAACGTGACCAAACTGTTTGTAAAGCTTACATTATGGCACTATGCGATGTATTAAGATATATTTCTATACTAATATTATAAAGAGGAAAGATTTGTATTTATGTATGTAACGAATAAACTCAAAAACTACTGGACCGATATCAAAAATTCTTTTACCATTAGAAAGCTACATTCACCCTGAGTAACATAGGCTATATTTCATCCCCATATTTCCTCGGGAACGGAAACTACGCGGGTAAAACGGAGCGCTGCTAGTAAATAATATTATGATTGGATATTTGATGATTTCCCATCCAAAAAAAAAGGCAATGACTTCGTTGTTCGGAACTTTATTTATAAAACTGTCTTCACTAAAACAGATTAATGAGAGCGAGATTTCTTATAGATTTACAATCTGATGAAATTGAATAAAAAAGATGAATATCGTCACCATATGATTGTAAAATATCTTGGGAGATTGTAAATTCTCGATAAATTGTCAACTGAACATTTGGAATACTTTTTACGCATCAAAACTTGATAGTCTATAATCTCTCGAAGTCATTCCGGTAAATTATGGAACAGCAAGTAATTAACGTTAAGTATATACAGTTTCAACATTTTAAACTCGACTAACGGAGCGTTACTGCGCGAAGCTTCTATTTCTGTCTGGGATACGTTACGTTCAAATGGTTTCTTTCGAATAGTTTCAGCATGAAACCATTTGATCCTAACTTATCCGTATCAGGGAGCCCTAAGTTCCCTGTTCCCTATGTTCCACTATTTGGCTAGGCAAGAAAATTCAATAAATTGTAGAACTGTGCGCCGGTTCAAAATTTTTCGGAATGAAGACGAAGCCGGAATGAGCTCGACTTAAGAATCGAGCTGGGCCAAAAAGACTGGCCTGACACCGAACTGGGAAAGGACAGATTTGTGTGGAAGAGTTATAGGGTGGCCTTTGCTTAGCATAAGGACAAAATAGGCTGGGGAAACTCATTGTTATAATTTTCACTGAACTACAAAATTAAAGTTCATGTTGCTAAGATTGAAGAATGTTTGTTGCGGAATTTGTTCCAAAGAGTTACCGCGGCCCTGGAACACAAAGGGCACAAGAATGAGCACGGGTGGGTTTTAGTCGGTAAAAGTCTGACACTCCCTACCGCTCCGCCCAGGGCGGGAGGGGTCATTTGATGATTTCCCATCCAAAAAAAAAGGATTGAAGAATGTTTAACATTGAATTTACGCCATCCATTCTTAAAAAATCGTAAACACACGATTCATAAAAACCAATTCAATAAACAGAATCACACAAATCAAGTTAAACATACCTATGTATATCGTGCAAACATATGGAAAGTGCTTGTTTCGCCATTCAATGCGCTTGCGCCGGCTGACGAGACCGGTCGGCGCGCGCTGCTATGCAATCCAAAGTATGTCGGCACTCGTGTTTTATAGGCATTAATGCTCATAATTTGTAATTGTTTTGTACGTGATGTTACTATTTAATGGCTGGATTAAGAAAAAATACTGTTGAGGTTGCGAGGTCGTGCCTAGGAATGGCTGACCAGCAGAGGTGTTGGCATAAATAGAACTGTTTGAAAACCCAAGCGTAGTTTAGTTTTAGAAGAAGTCGTGAATGTCAACGTCGTAGAATAATCAATTACAAATATTTATACCGGCAAAGAGATAAGACTCTGAAAGGAGGTTAGTTAAGTCTTATGGAAAATATTGTTAAAACAAAGCATAATGTGATATTGTGGTAAAGATTTTGTCTATACCTACTAATATTATAAAGAGGAAAGATTTGATTGTTTGTTTGTATTGAATAGGCACCGAAATTACTGACCGATTTGAAAAATTCTTTCACTGTTGATTAGCTACACTATCCCCGGGTGATATAGGCTATATTTTATCCCCATAATCCCACGGAAATGGGAACTATGCGGGTGAAACCGCGGGGCGCTGTTAGTCTTAATTGAATTAGCTAGCTTAGCAAAAACTTCGAAAGTGGAGATAAGATCACGTACAAAAACAATCACTACATTATAGTACAATGCACATTTTAGCAATAGATTCCAGAAAACTCATTTCGTGTCCTTTTATAAAATCGAAATTAACTTGGGTAGGGGCACCGCCTTATTAACTCCGCTATTTTGTCTGAATATTGCAAGAATAATCTACAAGGACAAACAGTTAGCCGTGTGCCAGTAATGAGTACCTATTATTACAAGTTTCCCTCGTTTGACCTGGCCGGACCATTAGCGTTCAACACGCATACGCGTTTCATTAATGCCAAATGAAATGATATTTCATTGAAATGATTGGGATTTAAAATACTGCTCGTGATAATCGTTAATTGAAGAGGCCTCGATGTGGAGACTATCTACTAATGTATGAAAAAAAAAACATTTGTCTTTGAAATAATTTTCAAAAATGGAATGACTAAATCTATACTAATATTATAAAGCTGAACAGTTTGTTTGTTTGTTTGTTTGAACGCGCTAATCTCAGGAACTACTGGTTCGAATTGAAAAAATATTTTTGGGTTGAATAGGCCATTTATCGAGGAAGGCTTTAGGCTATATATCATCACGCTTAAGCCAATAGGAGCGGAGCAGCGATAAAGAATGTTTTAAAATCGGGGATTCCACGGGGACGAAGTCGCGGGCAGCAGCTAGTTAAAAATACAGTGGTTCATAACCTCTCTAAGTTATATGGTGGATGCGTGATAATCCAGTTCGTAAAAACTGAGATCCGTTCGTGCCTCGAAAAGCATGAGAACTTGTGATGGTCAGATAGTCAGCCGTTGCATTTGAAAAACTTCTATATAGTTGCATCAGGTCAGATTGGAGGCTGCATAAGCATAAACATAATCAGCCTTTTAATGTTCCCACTACTGGGACACAGGCCTCCTCTCTAGGTGAGGGAATGGGCCGTAATCCACCACGCGGGCCCAGTGCGGGTTGGTGAATGTCACATGTCTTCGAATTTTTGGTGACATGCCTGTTTCCTCACGATGTTTTCCTTCACCGTTTTGAGAGCAGTGGTGATGAAATTAATTACACAAAATAATGCACCTGGCTGGATTTGAACCCGCGACCTACAATTCGTATGTCGGGGTCGTTACCATTGTCCACCACTGCTGATTGGATGCTGACCGTAACATTTTGGGCGAAGGCTACGCAGTTAATGAATAGATACAAATGATAATGTAATGTGTGAAATTTCATTATCTCACGATTCTGATGTTCCCATTAGGTTTATTTGAGGATTTAATCCCGATGCAGGAATTCAGGATCAGGAATGTCTACTTTTTTTTCCTCGTAACTTTTTATTGGATGTACCGATTTTGATGATTCTTTTCTGCCACATTTGAGTGAAATCTGACTACTAGTATTTGAGTTATCCCGAATAATGTTTGGCTTCAATTACATTGATGATGTTTTATTCTCTCATAGTCGATGTAAATCATCTCTCTTATACTCTCATACTCGGTGTTTTTGGTTGTTTTTTCATTTTTGAACACCGACTTCCGAAATTAAAGTTATTTCATACTTTTTGTGTTTTTTTTTATTTAGAAGTAGGTTGTATTTTTACAATATGAGGTTACCTATTATTTATTAACGTTGGTGTATTTTACCATGAAAGATAATACATTCTTGGGTTCTGGCCAGTGACATTCTAACAGAAATATCAACTGTCAAATTTCAACCGTTAGTTCCAGAAATATTAGCAGTGCATTGCTCTGTTTCTATTTTCATGTGTATTCTTTAAGTTCACTTCTGAGCGTGGGCGTATCTATACCCCATTCACAATAAGATTAGACATTGAAATAAATCTTTTTTACAGTCCGTTCAACCTATTTTGGCTTCTATTGCGTTTGTGGCATGACACATGGCAGCTGCAGTAAACAGTTGGTATTATAATCCCATTTTTGTTTGCCATCCTTATGCCTACGCAATAGAAGTAAAAATCGGTTGAACGGTCTGTAAACAGTTTTGTTTAAATGTCTAATCTTATTCTGAATGAAGTATAAGTCAGTGTGACAAGAATGGTCGCACTGTCTTTAATTAAACATTGCAGAGGTGTTGGCGTTATGTTGTCACAATTCTTGACTTTGACCGGCCGGTGTAGAGGCGCGTCAGTTGGCACATTTACAACAGTATCATCTTACGTCAGTGTCTGACCAATAACGCTTTAGCATAAAATTTCAAAAGCCGTATTTGAGTAACATTTTCAGAGTTATATAACTTGAGTAGGAATATGAGAAGTTAAAGTGGTACTTGAATTGTAAGTGTTAAAACTGGATTACTCTCTTTTAAATAATTTTTATTTGGTTAGCTTTTTATTTCATTTTTGAATGTTTTATTGTCAGGTTGAGCAGTATCCAGCCTTAGCGTGCTGAAATGCGAGTGGTCATATCCAAAAAAGAAAAATACTAACTATTATATCCTTACTCCGATAATCCTGCAGATATTGCGCCACGGGGAGAACATTTAATGGAGTTGAAGGATGATGAGAAATGGTGGAAGGGCCTAAAATGGCTTAGACAGAAAACAATAAGTTTCAATAAACCTAACAACCTAACCACAAATTTGGAAAGAAGAGAAGTAATACATACAAATTTAAAATTAGAAGAAGAAAGCCTGGAAAAACAATTTCATCAATTTGATGGTTTGGAAGAAATTTTAAAAACAGTAACGTATTGCAAAATATTTCTTAAGGGAAAAATATGATAAAAAAGGATACAGTAATAACAACTCAAGAAATAGATGAAGCACTCAAAGCATGCATTAGAATAACACCAGGGAAAGATTCTATAATGAAATTATGAATTTAAGTAAAGGGAAGGAAGTAAAAAAGGATAGCAAGTTAAAATTCTTGAGACCTTACCTGGACAAAGAGAATATTCTTAGGGTAGGCGGTAGATTGCGACATGCAGATATATCTGAAGACTCAAAAAAAAACCATTTCTGAATAGCGGGGTGGATTTTGCGGGATCATATCAAGTCTTAGCGTCTAAAGGTAGAGGAATAAAGGACGAATAAAGCGTATGTTGCCGTGTTTGTTTGCATGTCCTCTGAAGCCATTCACTTAGAAATGGTCGGCGATCTCACAACCGAATCCTTTATTGGTTCTTTCAAGAGGTTCGTCGCCAGGCGAGGAAGATGCTCACAGATATGGAGCGACCAAGGCAGAAATTTTGTAGGAGCCAATAAAGAACTGGCTGCTGCCTGGAAGGAGGCAAAATTTGAACTCGAAGGTCCAGTAGCAGAATCTCTTGCACTGGATGGTACTCAGTGGCACTTCATACCTGCTTACAGCCCTCATGTCGGTGGTTTGTCGTGAACAAATACGGCAGTTTTTGTATGTGAGTTTATATTTGTGTAAATGCATCTACGATACACGAGAAATTCCTAGTATAAGCCAGGCAACGTTTCTTTTAAAAATTAATAAAATTTGGCATAAATTAAGGTTTAATACGTTCCTTCTCACGGAAGCCCAAATTTGGCACAAAAACGTGAGAATTGGCACATTGTGATTGATGATGAAGGGATTGATCAAGTGACATCACGGTAGCTCTTGTTTATGCCATAGTTTTTAATAATTTATTGCTGATAGAATTAGTACCTCCTTTTCTAGATGCTCTTGAATAAATGTTACTTGCTACTGAATGTATACTATGTTAAAAATGTTACTCTGGTCAAAAGTTGAAAGGCAGAAAAATGTACACATTTAATTTATTATTTACTGAGTCACACACTGGCGGCCTTTTTTGTAGATTGGAAATCACTACACGACTTTTTTTCATTCTGGGCGGCTCGGAAAGTCATGTCAGACTCTTACTGACTAAAACCCATCCGTTCCTCCTCTTTGCGTTGCAGGGCCACGGCGACTCTTTCTAACAAATTCCACAACCACACCCTGAAAGCCTGACGGAGGATGTCACCGTCAAGGCAGACTGCGGCAAAGATGCTGTGTCCATCTCATTACGTTTGCATGTCAAAGATTGCACAAGATCGAAATTCAAGATGTTTAGAATGAGAAATACCTTTGCCTAGCTCAGTGGTGCAAACATTAAGTTAGAATAAAAATCTACTAAATGATTAACCTATATCAAAGAACTGATCCGATTCTAGTAAGTTCGAAGTTACTTAATTACTTATGTATGCTTTACATTATGTATTGCACTTTTATTTATGTTAATTGCTTTGGAAAATTTGGATTTACTGTCACGGTCAGTTACTGTAACCTACTGCTTAGAATACATCGAAGAAAATCTGAAAAATAATACGTGTCAAATCTAATGTTATCCAAGTTATTTTAACTAAAATTCTAACAACCAACGGTACATTGTATAATTATGTAACAAATTTAAATCTAGACCTAACTTTGGAAAACTTTTACAAACCTAAATGATCTTTCCAGTTTGAAGACATTCAAGTTTGCTCAAGTTTACGAACTTTTCCCGACTGTAAGAGATAAAGACTGCGACAGACAGGTGCAATGAATAGAAGTGAGATGGGAGAGTGCGACAACGATTTGACAACCATTTTCAATCTAAATATATATAACTCAAAAGGGACTCACTGACTGACATAGAGATCTGTCAACGCACAGCCCAAACCACTGAACGGTTCGGGCTGAAATTTGGCATGCATGTAGATATTATGACGTAGGCATACGTTAAGAAAGGATTTTTGAAAATTCGTCCCCTAAGGGGGTGAAAAAGGGGTTAACATTTTGTATGGAACTTTGTCAATTTTAAACCGATCGGGCTGAGAGTTTCAAAATCGGGGGTAAAGTAACTATTCCACGCGGACGAAGTCGCGGGCAGAAGCTAGTATAAAATATTTTCACAAAAATGTTCACTACTATCATAATAACGCATCATGTCTCTGTGTATAACTTTAGCTGACGTAAGAACCCTTACATCTAAGTCTTATCATACCTATGTGTATAACAGTCGCAAGGTCGCATAGAAATAACGAACCGGTTGCTTGCGAAAGCCAGCCGTCTTCGTTTATAAAAATTAAATTGCTCAAGTTTAAACAGCGTTCGAATGGTGTAATGAATGGCTAAATGTATTCGTCTATCGGCGAAATAGGCACGGGCTGGCAACAGTGGCAACAGCTGGTGAAGGTGTAGAACTAAATTGTGAACGCATTTAAGGCAGGGTAACTTTACAATGGCTATTAATTGTTTTGAAAAATATATTATTGACCCGACTAAACGTCGTTTTGCAACATAAAATAAATAAAAAACTAGGGGTGGACTACCCTTAACATCTATTTTTGCAAGCTAAGATTCACGAAAATCGGTCGAGCCGTTTCGGAGGAGTTCAACCACAAATACCGTGACACGAGAATTTTATATATAAGATCAATTTCAGGAAATTCTGATTGATAGACAGGGAGGTGTCTGAAGTGATGGATGGATTGCGTGAGAAATGATATTAAATGAAATAGCGTGGCGGTTGATAGAATCGGAAAATAAAACGTGTTGTGCCGAAGCCAAGTAACATGGGGCAAGAGCTAAAAGACGATTTTGTAAAATGAAAATTTATGAATATCTCACGAACTAGAAAACACTCGCACGCATTCTACTGTTCTAAACTGAGTCATACAAACATACTAAATATTTTTTCGTATTTAGGATCAGTAAAATGATGTTCCACCGATACGCTCAAAACGTTTTGGGATACTTTCATAATGCATATAGCAAGAAATGGAACAAGGATGTTCCTGAGGAATAAAAATATGATTCTATTTAGTCCGTTAGTTAGATTATATCGACAAATACTGGACACGTATTTTTTGCTTTATCAAATCTATAAAAATTGATGAAGATAAAAAGTTTTAAAGATCATGAATGGGGGCTTGTGACGTCACGGCGTGGTAAAAATCGTAGCACGAAGTGACGTCACACGAGTTTTCAACGCAATATATCGTCTTCGTTTTTTGTTTACGTGAAAAAAGAAAAAATACCTGTCCAATATTTTTGGAAATCTATGTGACGCACGAATTAGATTTTTTTAGTCAACTACCCTATCCTATGCAGGTGTTTATGTTTCCTTATAGTAACAATAAGATGGATCTTTAAGTCAAGAGTTTACCTACTTTTTTTAAATAAAACGTTGCCCCACACTAGGAATTTCTCCTGTGTCGTGGGTGCGTTTACAAACCTACAATCTCGCATACACAAACAGCCAGACCCGGAACAACTATCTGTAGGCCATAAAAATATTTGTTCCGTGCGGGAATCGAACCCACGACACGTAGCGCAGCAGCCAATCGCTCAACCACTGCGCCAACCGTGTCGTCAAAAACTACTGGTCTCAAGAACTACTGGTTTTTTTTTATCGAAAAAATATTTTTGTGTTGGATAGCTCATTTATCGAGGAATGATGTAGGCATAAAACATTACGCTACGACTAAAATGAGCGGAGCATTAATGAAAAATGTCGCAAAATCAGATTTGTTTTCTTTCTCTCTTGTGTGACGTAGACGTAGTAACTGACCCGCACAACTTGGGTCAGTTACTAAATATTAAAAAGAAACTACGCCTCGAATCCAAACGTGTAGCAATACGGGAATTAGCCTTCTGGCGTCCTTCAGACGTACCTTAGTAATGGAAGACCTATATACAAACTACTTAGGTCCATTTTTCAATTGATGAAGGATCAAAGTTAATAGAATTATTGTACAAAGTGAAATAATAGTTGAGAAGGTCACTCGGCTGTTTAATTCTGTCTGTGATTAAATATTCATTTAAAGCAACACTTAGACGGCTGTTCTAATGTTCATTTTGTTTTGATACTTGAAAGAAACTACACAACTAATTAAAATTAAAATTAATTTTTCAAAGTTTCAAAAATAGGGGCTAGATTTAATTATTATAGAGAAGGTACACTATTATAATTTTGGCCTCAAGAGGTCTTGTCAAACAATTAGATAGCGAAAAAAACTAGGCTATAAAAATACTCTTTTAAATCATTTCAGTATAAAACCAGTTGTAATTAGACACTCCATTGCTTTCATTGTCTTAACGTTCAAGGAATTGAAAACTGGTTTCAAGGTTTTAATACATGAACATATTCAAAGGATGTTACTCGTAGCAAATAATGAGTACTCATATTACTTTTGTTTAATAAAGATGCATCTATAAAACTGGCAAGTATCGTATGGACTTGAAAATGAGAACTGTCACGAAATATCAAGCATAGACAACTTGTGCCAGGTTCAGTCATTGTTTTTTTTTTTTATTGTGACGATGATAGCCTCCTTAGCTGGGAGTCACTGGCAGACAAGTTTGTCAATAGAACTTTGGAAGTATCTGGCAAAAGAATAAAGAGTATTTTTTTTAATTATGAGTACGGAAAATATGCTTTGTCATGAAGTAGCGCTTACATAAGTCATATGCCGTAAATAAGTACGAAGTTAAATCCAAATCCGTGTTTTGTTCATTAGAATAATAAGTAACACTAGGGGCGAGATTCCCTTGATTTACACTATCTACAAATTGTTGAAATTCAACCTGAGTCAAGCATTAGTTCGTCTACTGCATGACTCGGACTGAGCTGTAATTGCAAATTTTGCATTTGTATCTCAGTCGTGCCGTTAAAAATGTATGAGAATTGAGTTTTTTTTGACATATTGAGATTTTAGACCAAAATAAACAAATAAATCTTAGGGCCACTCTGCTATTTTTTTTTAATTTTCGAATGTCTAGCTGACTCTCTGGGGAATTGAATTTGAATCCATACAATTTAGTGTCTATTGTCAAGATTTAATATTTGCTACCTTTTAAGGAGTGTAATTTGTTCATCTGCCCTTAGCAAATCTCGAGCCAGATTATTTGAGTGAAGTTTTGCTCTCTTTTTTGTGCAGTATTTAGATATTTCTTCTTTAACGATTGGATTTTACGAACATATTCATCTGTCTTATTGTTAGTATAAGTAGGAATGTACATGCATGCTGAGTTGCATTAGACAACATTGGTAAAACATTGTCTGATCACTGCAAGCATAATCAGCCTTTTAATGTGCCCATTGCTGGGACACAGGCCTCCTCTCTAGGAGAGGGAATGGGCAGTAATCCACCACGAGGGTGGCCCCTCGTGGTGGATTACGGCTTCGGATTTTTGGTTCTAGGTCATGCCGGTTTCCTCACGATGTTTTACTTCACTGTTTTGAGAGCAGTGGTGATGAATTTAATTACACAAAGTAATGCGCCTGGCTGGGTTTGAACCCACGACTTACGATTCGTAAGTCGGGGTCGTTACCACGCGACCACCTCTGGTCACTGATATTGGTTTCATCTATGAAATTCTTGTCAGTTGATTGCATTTTACAGAGTGCTTTTATTAAATTTTTAAGGTGCCTAAAATCATTGTAAAGAGGAGCAATGCTCGCTTTTTTAAGGGTCACTCGCGTTCGCATCTCATTTGTAAACTATCATCAAAAACAAATCTAGTTTCTCGACATTTTGATACGTTTTTGACATTGATATTCACTGAGATGATATTCCAACTTCAATTTAAACGCTTTTGAAGACCGAGAATGGGCTTTTTGGTAACCTGTTTAGAAGATGTAGACAAGATGGGTATTGTGGTGTACATAGTCTGAGGTTGAACAAACATACAGCATAAGCAGACTGATCTCCGCATTATCACATCTTTTAAGATATTATTATAGCTTCAGTTTCATCGATTATTGACTCAAAGACAACATACAGCTTAATTGCTTATACAAGCTTGAAAAAACATAACGTAACCTTGTTGTAGATATTAACGGTTTTTAGAAACTATCGAACGATTTTAATAAATGAATGCCATTGAAGCAATACATAGTTTCACATTGTAGGTAATTGTTAATAAATACCTTAAAAATGCGAATTAAACGTCTTTACATACAGCTGTATGTAAATACGTTCCAGCAAACGTCGTTTTGCCACATAAAATAAAAAAATAGGGGTGGACCACCATTAACATTTAGGGGGATAAAAAATAGATGTTGTCCGATTCGCCACCCTAGCCGATATGCACGCTAAGATTCACGAAAATCGGTCGAGCTGTTTCGGAGGAATTCAAACACCGTGACACGAGAGTTTTATAAATTTAGGATAGTATAATCAATAGGATCAATATTGTAATCAAAATTTGAAATTTAAAACAATATATCTAGTTTTAATTTCCGCGAATATTAGTGGGTTGCAGGTATGCACCTCCCTCCCGCCCGCTATATTATGCACATGCAAGATTACAAGGCAAATGCAAGGATTTTATGCACAAGCAGGAAGGCAAAGCAAAACCCAACACCATTACCAAATAAAAAAAAAATAAAAAAAATTACAAATTAAAAATGGATTTCCGCAAAGTAACGCCTGACTCAATCAATTTTATTGTAATCAAAACTTTTTTATCAGTCCAGTCGTCTGGGCTAAGAAATAGTTGGCTTACTTAATGATAATTTTCCCTCGGTATTAGCAAAGATATAAGAGATTTAGGTCAGTAGTGTTTATCCGGCGAGAACATGAGAAATTGCTTTTGCAAGAACGTGTCATTTGCCAATACATTCAGATATCTACGTGCTTATAATGCCAGAGTCACACGTTTGCCAAACTTCGACAAACCGTCGTAAATACAAATGTATAAATAGTTAGTTTATTTGACTCGTATAGGTTTGCAATCGCTTGCAGCCAATACGATCGAGCG
Organism: Hecatera dysodea; assembly: GCA_905332915.2. NCBI lineage: Eukaryota > Metazoa > Arthropoda > Insecta > Lepidoptera > Noctuidae > Hecatera > Hecatera dysodea. The sequence goes on along the minus strand of HG995289.1, from coordinate 6,526,525 downwards.
TCAGTTTTTTGGCAGAAATCAAAGGGAAAGTGCTGCAAGCTTTTTTCTATTTTATTTGTATAATAAAATTACGTTAAACCGAACTTTATAGCTGACACTGGCCCGATGTCCGATGCTTGTTTGTCCAAAAATAGTAACGCTCGCGCAAGCGAGTGTATGGCGATATTTGATCAAACTTTTTTTAGCCAAATCTTTGTGGACGTTTGAAATTTGCGATTAGTGGCTCCAGCATTAGATTCACCGACATACTATCACCGACATGCTATAAAGTATTTAGTAATGTGCCTTTCTGTGAGGGTATTGGGGTACTGGGACAACAATCAGGTACTTGTAACACATTCCTCCGGTGGGGAATTTGAACAGATTTTACAACATAGTGATTTCTTAGTGCTAGTAATACATGCTTATAATGAAGTACTTACTAAAGTGTCAAGTAGTGAAAGTAAACCGCTGACTAGCGGACTGCAACGAACCAACACGATTACAAATCACAAGCGTTCACGAACTCAGCGCAAACTAAACCCGAACATCTTTCGGCTTTCCGAACTTGTCGAGGAACAGGACGAAGTATTACTATTCTTTCTCGAAAGTACATTTTTCCGAACACTTTTTTCTCGAAATATTCGGTCGAGAACTTGTCTGATGGTTGAATGTTTTCTGTCAAACGGATTTGGGTACATGGTCGAGTCGTGCGTTCACCACGGCTGGTCTTTCGATATTGTCAGTGACTGCAGTGGTGCTTAGTGGGGGGCCTTTTGCAAGCCAAGAGAGGTCAAGTTCAAAGGCATCCTGTTATCTTGACTAAGTGTTATGAAATTTTTATTGGCTGTTGAAGGGGCAGCTTTGAGATCGTTATGAAATGATTGCGCTGATCTGCTGTGCTGTTGAGAACTCGAGATGTCTTCATTCATATATTGTGAGGTAGTGACCGATGAATAGTGTTTTGATGCTTCATACGTGAAAGTAGTTTGTGAGTGAGACAGAGAATGATAGTTTTTTTTTGTATAATAATTGATCTTAAGCTACAGACCTATTATATTAATGCATGTCATATGTTATTTTTTTTTAGTCTACTTCTTGAAACGTTGGTTTGTTTGCCACAATAAGGATGTCTCCTGAATAAAAAAGACATGGTTCTATTTAATCAGTTAGATTATCGAAAAATATTGGTCGTCTTTTTTGCTTTATCAAATCTATAAAAATTACGAAAATGGTACGGAATGAACTAGTACAGTATGAATAATAAAACCTCTAAAATACCATGCCATAGAGTCCTATTCAAATCAAGTCATTTATTCAAACTAGGCTAAGAGCCAGCACATTTTGAACGTCAAATTTTACGTAAAGACAGCCCCCAAAACGCCCGCCCGTCACCACTTCCTAGTGTTTCGGCTGGGAAGAAGAAGTGGTGCAACAAACTCCCCCGCAACACATCTGTCTGTTGCGTTTTAAGAACTTGAATTTATACAATAGTATACAAAGACATTAAAACATAACACAGAGGGAGAAAAAAAAATCAAAACGGATATCATAAATCAATTCACTCTAAAACATTGTAAAGAGTAGATGGAGTCAATACAGTAAAAACGGATTGACCTACATAGTCATCAAATAAATATAACCTGTCCTAAGCTAACTTATTCAGAAAGAACATGATAAATATGATATTGTCTTGCGTTCAACACAGCGACCAACTATTCTTATCGTCTAAATAGTCATTAATAGAATAGTATGCCCGCAAACAAAGGTTAGATTTAACAACATAAACAATAACAATTACAATTTTTGAGTACTTACCACTTTTAACTAGGAACTGTGATGAAGCCAGTGACCTGTAGAAGGTCACCGATATTGCGATCTTTTTTGGTCGTTGAACTGTTGTTACACTAAACTTAAAAAAAAAATTGATTGAGTCAGGCGTTACTTTGCGGAAATCCATTTTAAATTTGAAAATGAAAACAATATATCTAGTTTTAATTTCCGCGAATATTAGTGGGTTGCAGGTATGCACCTCCCTCCCGCCCGCTATATTATGCACATGCAAGATTACTGGGCAAATGCAAGGATTTTAAGCACATGCAGGAAGGCAATGCAAAACCCAACACCATTACCGACACGTGTTTCGCCTCTCCACGAGGCATCCTCAGGGGACGTGTTGACTCGCTGACCGTTGAGTTGCGACTGAGCATTTAGTTTTTTTTTTTTTTTTTTTTTTTTTTTTTTTTTTTTTTTTTTTTTTGAATGGACTACTCGCAGTTCAGCACATTAAGGCTGGTTACTGCTCAACCGGGCAATCCCGTGGTTGCCTTAGATTCTAAGGCCCCCAGCCGGGGCTTAAAACTACTTAAAACTAAATGGCCGCTCGCTAAGGGCATCCCCTGTGGGACACGGGCCTCGGCTTAGCGGGGTCATTGAGGAGGGGCAGCAAGGGACAGGCTGGGTCTGATTGATATTATTTAGGGGATTTAACGCTAAAGGCTCAGCAGCGCGGGCTGGCTCGTTAGGCAAAAGTCGGGGAGGATGAGCATTTAGTACAAGGCACCCCCCTTTTATACACTGCCACCGTTGGTTATTTGTGTACAACTACCCACAAACATTCGCAGTAAAGGGGAAGAAACCAAATTCGTCTGGTCATTCAACAGTGCAAAATTATTATGATTACTATGTTTAAAAATCTCTAATTGTTCTAAAACACACAGCCGGAAACCCTTATCACAAATATGTAGTATATTAAAACTATTGTTGTCGCGCAAAGAATGGCCGGTATCAATTAGATGTTTCGCGAAATTCGATTTGTCCGAATGGCCATTTCTATACGCGGCAACATGTTCCCCATACCTTATGTCAAAGTTTCGGCCCGTCTGACCCACATACACCCCGTTGCATTCATCACAAACCAGCCTATACACCCCAGACTTTTTACCATTTTCTAAAATATCTTTTCCGTTACAAACACGGCGTATATTCTGGTCCGTTCTGAACGCTACATAAACGTTGTTTTTTCTAAGTAAATTACTAATTCTATCTGAAATGGGGCCCATATAGGTCAGACTGGCCACATATCTATTAATATTAGTACGCGGACATGCATATAATAGTGAACGAACCCTTTCTTTCTGCTTTTTACTAATTAAACTGTCTACCATTGACTTTGAGTAACCGTTAGAAATTGCGATCTGGTAAATAATATTAAGTTCTTTTACATAATTTTCTGCTGAAAGGGGGAGGGCAAATAATCTATGAATATAGCTGCGGAAGGCGGCTAATTTATGTTGAAGAGGGTGACAAGAAGAGGCTGGTATTGTCGTGTCAGTGTGTGTCGGCTTTCGATAAATTTGGAAATCTAAGTCACTATTGTGTTTTGTGATAGTTAAATCCAAAAAGTTAAGGGAGTTTTGAGACTCTAATTCTAATTTAAATTTAATTTTTGGGTGAGTTTTATTTAGTTTTTTAACAAAAAGGTCTATTTGTCGAACGGTACCATTCCAGCAGATAATTATGTCATCTACATATCTATAATAAAACAGAATATTAGGTTCGTTCACTATATGTTTACATTCAAAGTTATCCATAAAAACCTCCGCCATTAGTGGACTTAAAGGCGACCCCATAGCCAACCCTTCCTTTTGAATATAATATTGGTTATTAAATCTAAAATAATTTTGTTTCATGCAAATACTAGTGAGGTTAAGTAAATCCGCAATTTCCCCAGGATGTAACCGTTGCTTCTCAAATTGGATACCCAGAATACGTAGACAATCATCGATTGGAACATTCGTGAATAAGCTGTCAACGTCTAAGGATAACAACTTTGCATTGGAAGGAATTTGGATATTTTTTACTTTTTCAATTAAATCTAAGCTGTTCTTCAAACTATATTTGGGATTAAAAGAAGTTCTACTTCTCAACAAAGTGTTGAGACGTTTAGCTAAATTGTACGCTGGGGCACCAATGTAAGAAACAACTGGACGTACAGGCATGTTATCTTTATGGGTCTTGGGTAGACCATACAACAAAGGAGCCCTCGGATTCATAGGAACAAGGTTTTTTAATTGGTCTTTTGATATGTATGACGTGTTTTTAATGGCATCCTTTATCTCGAGGGCAAACTTCCTTGTAGGATCCGCACCAAGACGTTCAAAATCGTTCGTTCTTGGTGCGGATCCTACAAGGAAGTTTGCCCTCGAGATAAAGGATGCCATTAAAAACACGTCATACATATCAAAAGACCAATTAAAAAACCTTGTTCCTATGAATCCGAGGGCTCCTTTGTTGTATGGTCTACCCAAGACCCATAAAGATAACATGCCTGTACGTCCAGTTGTTTCTTACATTGGTGCCCCAGCGTACAATTTAGCTAAACGTCTCAACACTTTGTTGAGAAGTAGAACTTCTTTTAATCCCAAATATAGTTTGAAGAACAGCTTAGATTTAATTGAAAAAGTAAAAAATATCCAAATTCCTTCCAATGCAAAGTTGTTATCCTTAGACGTTGACAGCTTATTCACGAATGTTCCAATCGATGATTGTCTACGTATTCTGGGTATCCAATTTGAGAAGCAACGGTTACATCCTGGGGAAATTGCGGATTTACTTAACCTCACTAGTATTTGCATGAAACAAAATTATTTTAGATTTAATAACCAATATTATATTCAAAAGGAAGGGTTGGCTATGGGGTCGCCTTTAAGTCCACTAATGGCGGAGGTTTTTATGGATAACTTTGAATGTAAACATATAGTGAACGAACCTAATATTCTGTTTTATTATAGATATGTAGATGACATAATTATCTGCTGGAATGGTACCGTTCGACAAATAGACATTTTTGTTAAAAAACTAAATAAAACTCACCCAAAAATTAAATTTAAATTAGAATTAGAGTCTCAAAACTCCCTTAACTTTTTGGATTTAACTATCACAAAACACAATAGTGACTTAGATTTCCAAATTTATCGAAAGCCGACACACACTGACACGACAATACCAGCCTCTTCTTGTCACCCTCTTCAACATAAATTAGCCGCCTTCCGCAGCTATATTCATAGATTATTTGCCCTCCCCCTTTCAGCAGAAAATTATGTAAAAGAACTTAATATTATTTACCAGATCGCAATTTCTAACGGTTACTCAAAGTCAATGGTAGACAGTTTAATTAGTAAAAAGCAGAAAGAAAGGGTTCGTTCACTATTATATGCATGTCCGCGTACTAATATTAATAGATATGTGGCCAGTCTGACCTATATGGGCCCCATTTCAGATAGAATTAGTAATTTACTTAGAAAAAACAACGTTTATGTAGCGTTCAGAACGGACCAGAATATACGCCGTGTTTGTAACGGAAAAGATATTTTAGAAAATGGTAAAAAGTCTGGGGTGTATAGGCTGGTTTGTGATGAATGCAACGGGGTGTATGTGGGTCAGACGGGCCGAAACTTTGACATAAGGTATGGGGAACATGTTGCCGCGTATAGAAATGGCCATTCGGACAAATCGAATTTCGCGAAACATCTAATTGATACCGGCCATTCTTTGCGCGACAACAATAGTTTTAATATACTACATATTTGTGATAAGGGTTTCCGGCTGTGTGTTTTAGAACAATTAGAGATTTTTAAACATAGTAATCATAATAATTTTGCACTGTTGAATGACCAGGCGAATTTGGTTTCTTCCCCTTTACTGCGAATGTTTGTGGGTAGTTGTACACAAATAACCAACGGTGGCAGTGTATAAAAGGGGGGTGCCTTGTACTAAATGCTCAGTCGCAACTCAACGGTCAGCGAGTCAACACGTCCCCTGAGGATGCCTCGTGGAGAGGCGAAACACGTGTCGGTAATGGTGTTGGGTTTTGCATTGCCTTCCTGCATGTGCTTAAAATCCTTGCATTTGCCCAGTAATCTTGCATGTGCATAATATAGCGGGCGGGAGGGAGGTGCATACCTGCAACCCACTAATATTCGCGGAAATTAAAACTAGATATATTGTTTTCATTTTCAAATACACTAAACTTGTTTGAACTGACTTCTGAATGAAACGTTTGTTCTAGTGGTAGCTTTTCTTTCATCAGCAAATTCCTAAGAGATTACCAGCCGCGTAGACCAGAACTCCATAATTCCTTGTTTCTTGTGTGTTATGGAGGTCAGAGGAAATTGTTCTATATGGCATTGGCACTTCGTAATACGGCCACAATATTTTAATACTGTGGCCGTATTACGAAGTGCCAATGCTATCGTGATTCGTGTGAGGGAATGAGATAGTGCTATTCGTCTTGTGTAACTCCGTCTCTCTCTGACACAGAAATCATGATGGATTTAAGACGTCATAATAGGTCGCCTGGTTCTCTGCGGCATCCGCTTGGACTGGATGCCGACCCCATTGTATGTATAGCAATTCACAAATACTAGGTAAGTAGATTGACACATTGACGTTTTCACGGTGTGCTTTGAGACTTTAAATATGAGCTTTCCTACTCTGGCTAGCATCGTACCGCCTTATAGTCCAGTCAAATTACGCTGAAAATTAGGATAACTTTGCAACTATTCTTAGCTCTGTTTTTTGCCTTTAACGTGTAAGGAAGTATGTTAAAATGTATCCCGCGAAAAATCGCGTCGTCGCATCGCGTGTCCATTTTTTAAAATAAAACATCAATTTCAGAATTTGGTTGATAAAAGTAGCTGAACATTAGGTATGTTATTTATATATCAAAATAATATACATATAACACCTTATTGGTAAGGTGCATCAGCGACATCTATTTAAATGTTCTATGAAATAAAGATAGTCTGTGGCGAGCAACTTGTAGTTTCAATAGGTAATGGACCCAGGCTCCGTAAAATAATTAAAATAATAAAGTTCTCTAATTTGAAATGGCTGGAAGTTACATCATAAATGTTCCAAAACTCAAGGGTCGTGAAAATTACGATGAGTGGGCATTCGCGGCAGAAAATTTCTTAATTTTGGAAGGCGTCGACATCAACAAGCAAAAAACAGAAGCCGGTGATGGCGGAAATGCTGTTGACGATCAAAAGGCAAAAGCTAAGTTGGTGATGACAATAGATTCGTCGTTATACGTGCATATAAAGAATGAGAAGACAACTTTAGGTGTTTGGAAAAAACTCAAAACACTATTCGACGACTCTGGTTTCACACGCAGGATTAGCTTGTTGCGAAGTCTGATTTCTATACGTCTTGAAAACAGTAAGTCAATGACGGCATACGTTACGCAGCTCATAGATACGGCGCAAAAATTAAGAGGAACCGGGTTTGATATTAATGAAGAATGGATCGGATCGCTGCTATTGGCAGGTTTACCCGAAAAATTTTCCCCCATGATAATGGCGATAGAACATTCGGGAATGGCCATATCCGCTGACGTCATTAAAACAAAACTGTTAGACATGAGTGATAATGTTGGCAGCAGTGAGTCCGAAGGCGCATTTTTATCATCCAGAGGTTGGCAGCGAAATAAAGGAAACAAAGTTGGCAAAACTGGAGAAACGTCATCTGTCAAAACTATCAAGTGCTATGAATGTAAACAAATTGGTCATTATAAAAACCAATGTCCACAAAAGAAGAAACAACATGTAAATGCTTTTAGTGCAGTGTTTCTAAACGGTGTTTTTGATAAAAATGAATGGTACGTTGACTCCGGTGCAAGTAGCCACATGATGATCAGCCAGGAGAAAATAGAAAATAAGTCACATAACCTAACTACAAAGGAGATTATAGTTGCAAATAAAACAACTATGCCGGTGTTGTGCTCAGGGAGTACACAGATCACGACTGTTGTGAACAATAAGGAATATGATGTTGTTGTCAAAGATGTGTTATGTATTCCTGATCTTACCACTAACTTATTGTCTGTCAGTCAGCTGATAAAGCATGGAAATAAAGTAAGTTTCCAGCGTGGATGTTGTTGCATCAGAAATACGCAGAATGAACTGATCGGAATAGCACAGTTGGTGAATGGGGTCTACAAGTTAAACACAAGGTCATGTATATTGGCAGCTTCAGCAACAACGACTTCAGACATAGTATGGCACAGAAGGCTTGGCCATATTAACAGCAAAGACTTGAATGACATGAGAAATGGTGCCGTTGAAGGTTTAGAGTTTGATAAAAAATCTATGATCAGCAAGTTCAACTGTACAGTATGCTGTGAAGGCAAGCAGACTAAGTTACCTTTTCCACAAAGTAATCACAGAAGTGAGTATGTTCTTGAGTTGATACATGCCGATGTATGTGGACCGATGGAGACCAAGTCAATTGGTTTTTCTAGGTATTTTTTGCTGTTTGTGGACGATTACAGCAGGATGTCATTTGTCTATTTTTTGCAGAATAAAAGTGAAGTTTATTCCTGTTTTAAAGAGTTCAAGGTCATGGTTGAAAAACAGACGAATAACAGTATAAAACGGTTGAGAACAGATAATGGCACAGAATTTTGTTCAAATGAAATGAAAAACTATTTGAAGCAATGTGGCATAGTTCATCAACGAACCAATCCCTATACCCCAGAGCAAAATGGGATGTGCGAACGATTTAACCGTACGATTGTAGAACGAGCCAGATGCTTACTGTATGACACAAAGTTTGAGAAGAAATTTTGGGCTGAAGCAGTTCACACAGCAGTGTATTTAAAAAACAGAACTATAGCTTCAGGGTTGAACCAAAAAACTCCATATGAACTCTGGACTGGTTGTAAGCCAAATGTCAGTCATATAAGAATGTTTGGAAGCACAGTTATGGCTCACATCCCAAAAGAGAAAAGGCTTAAGTGGGATAAGAAAGCGGAAAAGTATTACTTAGTTGGGTATGCTGAAAATGTCAAAGGGTACCGATTGTATAATCCTAAAACCAACAAGGTTATAACAAGCAGAGATGTCACTATTATCGAGCAGAATAATTCAGAAATGATACAAGCTGTCATAAATGAAAACAACAAGTCGCCATCTGACAGAGTTGACCAGCTTGGAGGTTCCGATGGCTCCGACTCTGAACTATTAGATAGTACGGTAAAGAGTAACAATAATGACAGTACCTACTTAGAAGAAGAATCAAGCACAAACAATAGTTCTTCAGATGAATACTTTGACAGTGTACCAGCAAGAGAATTAAAGAATTTACAGAATGTAAATCCAGATAAGGATGTAAGAGAAAGAAAAAGGCCTGACAGGTTTGGTTACAGCAATATGATGTGCATTGAAGCAGATACCATCCCATGCAGAGATCAGCTGATAACATTGAAGAGGCTTTAAATATTAACAAAGAGTTTGTCGTTATAAATATTTTTTTTGGAATTGTGTATCAATAATTAGTAATGTCTGTATGTCAATTATTTTGATAAGGGAGTGTGTTATTTATATATCAAAATAATATACATATAACACCTTATTGGTAAGGTGCATCAGCGACATCTATTTAAATGTTCTATGAAATAAAGATAGTCTGTGGCGAGCAACTTGTAGTTTCAATAAGGTACCTATTAGATTATACTAAAAATGGACTATGTTTGGAGATAAGTAAATCTATGTGACGACTGAAATCTGCAGTTAGAATGTGATCCCACATTATAGAGGAATTGAAATTGCTTCAATAATGAAGAATGCATTCCATCGTGAACCCCAGGCTGACAATTAGATGCGCGGTCACGACCTGTTTGTTCTCATTTTTGGTACAATGGTGGACAAGGGTCCATGCAGATATGCGGAAGATATTTTCAAATATTTTAAGTGTTTAACCAAGCTTATCCGAGATGTTTGACAGGGGTTAACGTTTGGGTATGGTTTGTTTAAAGTTTTATTGTTAGCCAGTTATTTCGGAGCTACGTTTCCTGATAGTGGCTGAGATAGGCTGGATGCGGAAGGTGTGTAGGACTGGGTTTTGAGTCGCAGCTTGGGAGAGACGTTTGTTCAGAAGTGGACAGCAATTCTTACAGCTTGAGACACCTCTCGGAATTTGTCCGAAATATCCTAGCCCAGTGAACGCAATTTTCGCTCACTGTCCTAGCCACCTTGCCTAATTGGCATCACTGCAAATCCAATATAGTGAATACTGTAAGACGTCAGACCAATCATGTTTTATACAACCCCATAAAATGAGAGCGTTCGAAAAAAAAAACATTGTTGTTTTTAATTTAGTATTTTTATTATTTCCTAATATAAGTAAAAAGCAAGGTAGACGCACACTTAGGTGAAAATGTGCGTGAATCATGAAAAAAAGCTATAAAAATATAATGGTCTCGTCCCTTCACACGTCCCACGTGGTTTTCACCTAAGTGTATAGAGGCTTAAGGAAAGTGCCAACCGAAAACGTACTCATACAACTATGACGTACTTCACTGTCGTCTGAACTTGTCTATAAATAACCCATTAATAATTCAGCCGTGGGAGTTGCGTGTAGATGATAGGATTATAACTCCAGGATTTGCATCCAGACGGTTATTGTCCTTATAATTACTCGTTTTTGATTTCTTCCTTTTTTAGCTTATTTAGTGGCTACTAGCTGACCCGCGCCATTTGGTCAGCGGCACATTTTTTTCATGAATGCTCCGCTTCTATTGGTCGTAGCGTGATGTTAAACAGCCTATAGGATATTCCTAGATAAATATGCTATTCGATACTAAAATATTTTTTCAATTCGAACCAGTAGTTTTTTTCAATTCGCATCAAAGAAGCAAACTCTTGAGTTATAAAGCTCAAGAGTTTGCTTCTTTGTTTGTTATGATAAGTTAGTATACATTTTAGCTACATTAAATTTGCAACTTAGTCGCAATCTATCAAAAACATCTTTATATTTCCGCTACATTTTGACCAGTCGTTGACATTTATGGTCGCCGATATGATATTGGAACTTGAATTTAAATCTTTCAGATAAGAAATATTTCAGTCTACATGGGTTAGTATTCAAGTATTTTGAAAAACGTATTTTTAAGTAGGTAAATAGCAATAAAAATTTGTAGTTTGTTTGTTTTTAATCACTTGTTTCAATATCATTGCATCAATTTGTTTTGAAAGACAATATACTTATGTCACAGATAATATAATGCTTATGTATATGTAAATTCTGAGAATAACGACTTAATATAGGTGCATCAAAAGAAACGTTTTGGAAATATTTGTATTCTCTATACATACATATCAATCAATTCGATGTCACCGGATGATTGTAAAATGCGTAAGATTATAAAATATCTTGAAAGATTGTAAACTTTCAAAAGGCGAAGAAAATGGGACGATCTTGGTGCCTATCGACAGGATTGGAACGAAAAGGAAGGCTTTTGTTTTGCAGTAGGACAGAACAGGCTGAAAATAATTAAAATTAAATGCGTCAAACAATGGCTTACATTTCTTGCCTTCAGTAATAAAGATACGACTGACCGATTCAAATAAAAAGAATTTCTACAAACTCGTTTCATGGAATGATATAAATATAAAAGACTTTGGAATGAATCCTCGACGTGAGCTCTCTTCTTTATTATAAAGGAAATGAAAAGATTTTCACTTCAATTTACAATCATGGATTTCATCGATGAATGTCTGGGAATTCTTTTCCGCTAGAATATTTCTATGATTCTACTTTTATTACTCGTTTCTAGCAAATGCGGGTTTGACTATTTTTTTCCGCTTTGTTAAGAAGACATGACAATTAATTGCTGCACACCTTAATTGCTTCATTTTTAGGGTTCTGTTGAAAAAGAAAATAGAAATATAAAAACATGTTTAATTGGCACAGACACAGGCGGAGGCTTGGAGGGTCACCAATGGGACCCTATTATAAAGCTTCTGCGGTCCATGCCCGTCCATCTGTCAGAGGCTGCATCGCATGAACCCAACTGAGTACCTACTAAAAATTTAAAGACATTAAAGCATTTCTTTGCATAAATTACTAAACGCAAAGGGCACTAGAAGGATCACGGGTGGGTTTTAGTCAGTAAGTCTCACACTCCCTTCCGCTCTGCCCAGAGCGGGAGAAGTCATTTCATAATTTCGCATCCAAAAAAAAGGAGTACCTACTTCCACTATTTGCTAGTCATGTTCATGGACCGGGCACGAATTTAATCTTCTAAGAAATTCCAGATGGTAAATCCCAATAATATTTTTTTTCAGCTGTTAGATGAACCCAGTCTGTGGTAGTACAACCACTAGACCACAAACCAACTTTCCAAGTCGGTTTCAAGTTTTATTAACTTATTCTACGTCCCATTGGGTAGTTCTAAAGTACTAGCACACACTAAATAAAGCTGCCGTTAGCGATTTACAGCGAAGCGTCGGTGCTGGACGAAGCGCTGACTAATTAAGTTATTATCATCCGAAGTTAACGAGAAAACTTTCTCGTTGTCGGTCTTTAAAGATTTACAGCTTGCCGCCTTTCGCTGCAGAAGTTATTTAGGTCTTTATTTAGTATTGAGGCTGTTGGCTATTAGAGGTAAGTAGTTATCTGATAATCTTTGTGCTACGAACGTAGGGCGAGTTCAAGAATAGAATAGAATAGAATACTCTTTATTATGTACACCATATAAGTACAGTACAGCTGCTACTGTACTTATATGGTGTACCGGTAAGTGCATTGCAGTGCAGTTCCTGTTCAGCTGTGCAGTTAGGTAGATACAATAAAGACACATGGTTCGTATTAGTAAGGTAATGCTATCCTTTTACCAATATTTTAGAAAGTAACGTGTAATAGAAGCTAGCAATAAAATAGAGTCCTCTTTGTCAATTTCAACGACGGCGACCTCATGACATCATTTCCTAGTGTGTTCTCGTTTAAATGTAACTAATATAAGTTTTATTCAGCTGCGAGTGAACTTTTGCACTTGCCTATTTTGTAAATATAATGAACCAAACATCATGATATTTTCTAAGAGTAGTTTTTGAGTTTATTCATTACAAATATACACACACACACACAAAAATACAAATCATTTCTCTTTATAATATTACTGTAGATATAGATAAAAAATTGAACACTTCAGAAGTATTACAATTGTGGGAGCAAATGGGCATTACGATTTCCATGTCGTGACGATAGTATTGTATATCTTGAGTAGCGCCTGTTTTATTCACGTAGCGATTATTTGCAAGCGGTCAAAATAAACTTAACCACTTTTAATAGGATCTTCATTTCTGTAACCAATCTACACTTCTACACTAATATTATAAAGAGGAAATATTTGATTGTTGTGTTGTGTTGGAGTTGTTGTTGTGTTTTTTGTTCTTTTTGTTTGTTTTTTTTTCTTTTTGTTGTGTTTGTTGTTGTTGGTTTTGATTGTTTGGTTGTTTGTTTGTTGTGTTTTGTTTGTTTTGTTGTTCTTGTTGTTGTTGTTGTTTGTTTGTTCTGATTGTTCGCTCAAGTAGTTTCGGAGCCTATTCAATAATAGGCTCCGAAATTGCTTGAGCGATTTGAAAAATTCTTTCACTGTTGGGATTTCTAATGGTGAAAGAATTTTTGTAACCGGTGCAGTAGTTTTGAGTTTTTTTATTACAAACATACACACACACACACACAAAAATACAAATCATTTCTCTTTATAATATTACTGTAGATATAGATAAAAAATTGAACACTTCAGAAGTATTACAATTGTGGGAGCAAAATGAGCATTACGATTTCCATGTCGTGACGATAGTATTGTATATCTTGAGTAGCGCCTGTTTTATTCACGTAGCGATTATTTGCAAGCGGTCAAAATAAACTAAACCACTTTTAAAAGGATCTTCATTTCTGTAACCAATCTACACTTCTACACTAATATTATAAAGAGGAAAGATTTGATTGTTGTGTTGTGTTGGTGTTGTTGTTGTGTGTTTGTGTTTTTTGTTGTTTTTGTTTATTTGTTTGTTTTTTGTTGTGTGTTTGTTGTTGTTGGTTTTGATTGTTTTGTTGTTTGTTTGTTGTGTTTTGTTTGTTTTGTTGTTCTTGTTGTTGTTGTTTGTTTGTTTTGATTGTTCGCTCAAGTAGTTTCGGAGCCTATTCAATGATAGGCTCCGAAATTACTTGAGCGATTTGAAAAATTCTTTCACTGTTGGGAAGCTACACTATCTCCGGTGAACATAGGCTATATTTTATCCCCGTATTCCCATAGGAACCGGATCTACGTGGATGAAACCGCGGGGCGCTGTTAGTAGTCTACATTTTTAAGGCTCATTATTATGTTAGTATTTAGGCTACTTTAAGATGTTTTAATATCCAGACAAACCTATTAAGATTTTGTGATTATTCTACATAAATGTTCTGTTTTGTTTTTCATTCGTTAGAAAACAATTAAAAAAACTTATCCTAATAAGATTTTCAGGAAAAACGTTGCGTTTTAGTTAAAAGCCAACACTACCTTCGTGCCAGTGTGATTAATTTATACTGCTAGAAAAAGTAAGGGACTTGCGAGGGCTTACATGTGATAGATAGCGTGTCTCGCTCTTTTTCGTAAGATAAAAAAATTATCAGCTTCGCCACCCGACCCTTTAGAAAACATATATGGTAGGAGTTATACCTACTAACAATCAATTTCTATGGAACCTAAAAAATAGATGTAGATAACAGGTAAATTTAGGCCTTTCATCTAAGTCTATTTTTAAGTATATTTTATTTTTAAACAAGTTAATACTATAAATTATTTACTATTACAATTCTACTATTTTAAAGTAACAATATGTACACAAACGTACAGGTAACACAAGCAGGTATAAAAAAGAGGCGGATTAAATTTGGAACTGCCTACGTTAATGTTGACTAGAGTTTAGAATTTATATATTTTTTTAAGAACATTCGTATTTTACAATCCGTTACCTGGCAAACTGAGGCTTGTATATGAACTGAATTAAATTGTGTTTAGTCTGAAAAGTTTGAATGTCAAGAATAATGGAGTAAATCGCCATTTCAAACGATTTAAATTTTAAAAATCAAACTTCGTACTTGATGACTTTTCTAAACAATTATCTACATTCTGCAAAATATATAATTATTTCGAGATGATTAACTTACTGGCACGGGTGATATTACCAGCGATACAAGCTTTTGCTTGCGGATTTGCTCGCGTTCAAGTTTTATGTTCGCATTAAAGTGTAACCGGCATAAGGATCCCATCTATATATTATGTATGTCTGTACCAAGATTTATCCACAACTTTTAATTTTGTTCAGCGATATAGGTCTAAAACCCCGAGAAACTAAATAATTTTCGGTATTAATTTAAGTTAGCATAGTTCATCCTTTTCGAAAACGATGGCACTACATATGACCTTGACCTTACCTATGGAAATCAAACCAATAATAGGAAGGCAATAACATTCAGAAATTGGATGAAAAATGTCTGTAAAAGAATTACATAACCTAAGTCTGAGGATATCTTACAATGTTGCGGAATTTGTTCGAAAGAGTTACCGCGGCCCTGGAACGCTAAGGGCACAAGAAGGATCACGGGTGGGTTTTAGTCAGTAAAAGTCTGACACTCCCTACCGCTCCACCCAGGGCGGGAGGGGTCATTTGATGATTTCCCATCCAAAAACAAAAAGGATATCTTACAATAGTGTGTTGCTATAATCTGACGGAAAACCATTTGAAGAATGTCCTTCACTTGCCTCAATCTTTCTTCGAAAGACGTCACACGGATTCACGTTTTTTTAGAGGCTTAGTCAAGTGGAATAAAAGCTACGTGACATCTTTACAATGAGATATTGTACATAGCTTATTTTAAGAAAAAGGAATAGTGAGTGTGTATATTGTAGGTGACTGAGCTTGTGACAAGAATGTATACCTATATTTATACCGGAAATTTGTCAACGCCGTAAGATTGTCAAATATTCCGTGAAATTATAAACTATTTTATCTTAACAAGACACGTATATATTGGAATTTGGATGCGATTTATTGTATACAAAACGATTTTTTTCATGATATATCGAGAAATTATATTACAATAAAGATTTATAACAATCTTACGGATTCTGCAATTTTCCGGTGACATATTTAAAGTAAAAGAGCAGTGATGGCCGAGTGGCAACGGCCCCGACTTACAAAATGTAGGTCGCAGGTTCAAATCCAGCCAGGCGCATTACTTTGTGTAATTAATTACACAAAGTAATACGTAAAGTAAATTTACTCCAATCTATAGGTATAACACTAGGATTTATATCTAGATGTTAAAAAAAAGCCGCGGGCAAGGTAAATGATAAATGATAATGATAAATGATATTTATTTTGTAAGTAGGTTAAACATAACACTTTTACACGTCCAATATTTCTTGTCATTTTAAGCTAGATGAAGCCGGTGTTTCCTAGCTGACTACCCTGAGAAGAAACACCGAAACAAACTCAGAGGTCAAAGTCTCTTTTAAAGTCCATACAATCCGTACTGGTCAAATCATATGAGAACCATGTAGGTTAATGTCTGAGGTAGCCTTTTGAGGAAAGTGCCACACAGATTTGAGTGGACCTGTCCAGACAGTGCAAGCATTTGTCAGATACCGTGTAGCTCAACTTAAAACTTTAAGGAGCTCAACGGCTTGACGAACAATACCAAAGTAAGGACATTTGGGTAGGCCGCAAGAATTACTCAAACTGCCAGACAAACTGAAACAAGACCCTAATATGGCGATCTACATAGTTCCCATTCATAATATGTTATATGAAAACTATGCAGATCTGTGTCTGAAATGGTCTTTTGAGGAAAGAACCATACAGATTTAAGTGGGCCTGTCCATTCAGTGCAAGCCTTTGTCAGTAGTCGAGTAGCTCAACTTAGAAACAATAAGGAGCTCAACGACCCGACGAACAATACCAAAGAAGGGACATTTGGGTAGGCCGTAAAAGTACTTAAACTGCCAGACGTCGTCGTTATATATACTTTAAGGAAAGAAAAAAGAAAATAATATCCATATAGTCCTCATATTCACAAAATAAATTAAGTAAAAATATAATACTTTACAAAGTAAGTATACATGTCAAACATAATATAATAATAAAAAAAAATATTACTTTAACAAGTAAATATTCATGTCACAATAATAAAATAATACTTTAAAAAGTAAACATTCATGTCAAAATTGCAAAATTGAATTTACATGCAGGACAATATAAAATGTCAAAGTCTAAAATTGAGAAAAGTATCAATAGATAAACGTAATATTAGGCCATGTACATCGTTGAAGCATCTCAATCCCAAGCCTTTTGGTCTTCAATATAGTCTCTAACTGTGTAAAAAGCTTTCTGGCATAGCTTACGTTTTACTATCAATTTGAATTTATTAATACTAAGGTCTTGGATGTAGGAAGGGAGTTTATTATAAAAACGTATACATTGACATCTAAATGAACCACCTATTTTCTTGAGCCTAGTTTTAGGAATGACAAAATTATGTTTGTTCCTGGTATTCACATTATGAATATCACTGTATCTTTTAAATAGATTAATATTTTTATGTGCATACAAAAGATTCTCGTAAATATACTGAGAAGGCACAGTCATTATATTAATCTCTTTAAATTTGTCTCTGAGGGACTGTCTAGGACTTAATTTGTAAATCACACGGATAGCTCTTTTTTGCAACACAAATACTGTTTGAATATCAGCGGCATTTCCCCACAACAAAATGCCGTATGACATCACACTATGGAAATAACTAAAGTATACTAAACGTGCTGTTTCAACATCTGTTAAGCCACGAATTTTTCTAACGGCATATGCTGCAGAGCTAAGTTTTTTGGACAATTTGTCTATATGGGGGCCCCACTGTAGCTTCGCATCCAAAGTTATGCCTAAGAACAGTGTGCTATCTTCGGGTTTTAACTCTTCCCCCTTTATTAACACACTAGTGTTCACCTGTCTAACATGAGGTAACGTGAACGTAGGTCCTCATTGGCATTAATCATAGTTTTTTTAATATTTGAACTTTTATTGATTTATTTCTATCCATGTATATTTCAATTATCGAATGAAAGCGAGCTCTCTAATATTGCAAACATTGTTTATTTATTATTATTATTTACTAGCTTCTGCCAGCGACTTCGTCCGCGTGGAATAGTTACTTAACCCCCGATTTTGAAACTTTCAGCCCGATCGGTTTAAAATTGACAAAAGATAGACATGCTGTTTCGGGATATTTTTTAGATAATTTTATGTAGAACATTTCCGTAATACATGATTTCTATGTAACTTTAACCATTAAGGCTACACACGCGACGGAAGCTTAAAAAATGGAGTAACTTCTTCCGTTTTCCCAACATTTTCCTTCACTGCTCTGCTCCTATTGATTGTAGCGTGATGAAAAGTATACTATAACCTGCCCAGGAGTATGAAGAATAATTGCACCAAGTTTCGTTAAAATCGGTCGAGTAGTTTTTGTTTCTATAAAGAACATACAGACAGACAGACAGACAGACAAAAATTTTACTGATTGCATTTTTGGCACCAGTATCGATCACTAATCACCCCCTGATAGTTATTTTGAAAATATATTCCTTGTACAGAATTGACCTCTCTACAGATTTATTATAAGTATAGATTAAGGCTTACCAACTAAGATACATACAGCCAATCTTAAAAATATGACAAAAAACAGTTAGTGTATGCTCTTAAATTAAAGGTAGGCACAACATTCTTTAAAAGTATCATAAATCTTTACGAATAAGTACTATGGTAAAAAATCGTTCGCGATAGAAACGTAGACAACTTTTGACCAGACAGATAGATAAACTTAGACTTTAATGGTCAAATGTTGCCATACCAGAAAATCTTCCATCTATTTTTATTAGGAAAAAGTGTTGCTTTCTACTGGTAACCCTGATACCTGTGACAGCCAGTTTTTATGCTATGAAACATCGCTTCGTATTTAACGAACTTAAACATCTTCCGTAATCGATAAAATCAACCGTCTGAAACAACCCGGCCTAAAAGAGTCAATTAATAAAAAAAAAACTCGGGTAGACCATGGCCTGAATTAGAATAAAGAATACTAGTGATGTAGTTTCTTCCTGAGTGGATGATCTGAAATGTCATGCGTACCATAACGCTGGAGTGTTCATATATAAATAAAACCAGAAACGTATTCAACCTTTATGAGGAATGTTGGCGTATCCCGCGTTTATGCCTTTTATATTCCACTTGACCATAATACAGCGATCACGAACAAAAGTTGACATATTCCTCCATAAAATATTCCTTCGAAGTAACTTGCAATTCACAAAAACACCTCTATCCGTCCAACCAACTGTCAAGATCACGAAAATAGAATTTATCTCTTTGTAAATTGTGCGCAGTAAGAAAATAAAAAAATAAATCGTGGTAAATCCGTGATATCGAGAGCGCTCGTAATTTATTCGAACTTATTCAGATCTAGCTGTAGCCTCGCTTCCAACAGCTTCTCAAGGTTGAAATGAAACTTTGAGATAAAAAAAAATATAGTACGGCTAACTGACCCGCGCAACTTCGTTTGTGTCACATTTTTAATGACTGCTCTGCTCCTATTAGACTTAGCGTGATGATATATATCCTTTCTTGATAAATGGGCTACATTTTTTTTTTGATGGGATTGTCAAATGACTTCTCCCGCTCTGGGCGGAGTGGAAGGGAGTATCAGACTTGTGCCCTTTGCGTTCCAGGGCCGCGGTGAATCTTTCGATCAAATTTTACCTTTCGATTAAATTAAGGCACTGACATAAATGGGCTATCTAACACTGACATTTTCAAATCGGACCACTAGTTCCTGAGATTAGCGCGTTCAAGTGAACAAACAAACTCCCCGACTATAAATATTAGTATAAGTGCGTAAATACAAAAAAAAAAAAACAGTAGTTTATCCCAAAACCTAGAAATACTATATTTCCACCCTTTACGAACCTAGATGACCTTCTGTACAACACTCGGTAAGCTGGGCTCGTTGCCAGAATTTCAAGCTTCTGACAAGTGTCACAGCTGTCAAAGATCTTCGATTGACACAGGGACAGTCGAAAGTGCTTTTCGAGACACGGCGGGGCCTCGATGAAACCAAACATACAGCAAACCATGTACATAAAATGTATACAGTGTGAAATTTTATTGGTTGTTTTCCCGGAGCGAAATGAGTTTGTATCGGTAATACAATCGATTTATATATATAAAAAATATTAGACTCCATAAATGGCAGATTAACAATTGTGATAAACAAAACTCGAAAGCGACTTGAACCAACAGTAGTGCATCGCGCGATATGTAGGTACGCGGCGCGGGCGGTACCGCGGTACGTGCGTCTCATGTAGGTATCTACCTACTTTATGTCTAGCGCACTACTATTGATTCTCGCTCTTTCGAGTTTATGAACACTTTTTTAATGATTTGAAAAAAAAAAACCATTTATTTTTTTAGTTTAAGTTTGTGTTTCGATAGTACTACTGATGGGTAATCGTCCTGCCGCGGGAAAACAACCATTAAGATTTCACACTGTATAACTGGTGTGCTAAGATTTTAAATAATAAGCATGTTTATTTCCTTCCACAAATAACAATTATTAGCTAAAACATAAAAATGGAAAAAATATTATTTGTGGGAGACTGGTGCCTACACTAAACTAGTGATTTGTATGTCAGGACACCAGAGACTCCCCCCTGCAGGCAAAAGTCTCATTTAATAGATACACAATGTTTAACGACAGTTAGACTTTTGTGTTGTAGTTGAAAACAATTTTTTTCCCATAGTAGGTATTATTAATATATAATTATTTTCTTGTTGGTAAGTGTAGTGAAGTTATAGATGCATGTGGGATATGTGAATTGAAAGTTGGGAAATATCCCGAAGCACATATATAGAACATTCTTCATTGGGTACATTTTTATTACCCAGTTATGAAACCAGCATAGTGTCAACAAAAGTAAAGCGTAGGCGGAAATTGCTCACATAGCATTATTGCTGAACATGAAATGGCTCTTGTTACGGAAGTGGAATGTGTACCACTTATCCAAATCTTTTTTGTGAGAAGTTCTGTTAGCTTGTTGAAGATTATACGAGTAATATTCCTCTTTTTGATGCCGCCATATAAGATGGGAGGGGGTTCTGCGTACTATTCTTAGATCGTGCAATAAGAGTTATTGAGTTTTTATGTCAGGAATTTCTCGGTTACAGCCAGCAGAAAGTTGACTAGCAGAACCCCGCGGGTTCACCCGCATAGTTCTCGTTCCCGTGGGAATATGGGGATAAAATATAGCCTATGTCACCCGGGTATAGTGTAGCTTCCCAACAGCGAAAGAATTTTTCAAATTGGTTCAGTAGTTTCGGAGCGTATTCAATACAAAGAAACAATCAAATCTTTCCTCTTTATAATATTAATATAGATAATATAGATGAGAATATCAAATATCTAGTCTCGTTAACTTTTCTAATACGCTTTCAGATGATATCTATAAAATGGGTAAACACTTTGAATGAAGTAATTGTAATGATTGGGTAACTCGCTCATAGATTGTAACTTACATCCTTTCTGAGTGTAAATTCGATTGGCTGTTGAGTGTTTTCATCAAGAAGAACATCAAGTGGTTATAACTTGCAGGGCCTTCACGCTGTTATGGTTCTAGTGATAATTAAAAGATGAGAAGCAGGAGATTAAAATCCCTTTTCCAGCACTAACGTGCTGTGCAATGTGGCATTATTTGGTGTACGTAAATTGGCTTGCTAAGATACAAGGCACTTCCAACTAATTTGAATGAAACTTGGTACACAGGTAGATCATATCCTGGAAAAGGTCATAGTATATCTACTTCTCACCCAAAAAGGAACATAGACCCAAGTTTTTCTTTTTTAGGGTAAATCAGTTGGCAAAAACGGAACCCTTATAGGATCATTTTCTCAGATTTAAAAAAAAAACGGAACCCTTATAGGATCATTTTCTCAGATTTTTTAAAAAAACGGAACCCTTATTGGATCATTTTCTTCTTATAGGATAATTTTTTATCTATGATAATTTTCATTTTATTATGATATTTAGAAAAAATCGTGTTTTAAAAATAACTTCTATCGTGGAAACTGCATTTCAATTAGTACGTAATATCGATGACGTTCAGAAACTGAGCACCGCTACTTCACAGGTAAAGATCTAATATTCTCTGCGCTAATATCATAAGAAAAGGATCACATATATTTACGTCACTAAATTTTCATCTAATGGAGCACTAAGTAGTGTTGCCAATATCAGTGACGAGTGTGCTGCCAATTTATGTATATTGAAAATGGTATGATGAAATTGCTAATATTTGAAATGAAGGTTTGGGTGTGACATCTAGATAAGTGATAGATAAATAATCGTATAAATTATCGAGTGTAAAAAAGTAAATTTAATTTCGAGTTGCAACGACAGAAATATATCACCTTATCATCATCTGGAAGCCTGTTCCCAAATGTAGTACCTAGGGTCAACTTGTTGTATAATCAGGTTCAGCTGAACTCATAGCTTGGTGCGGTGAATTCAACTGCACCCGATCCGCAATTGGCCGAACATAAAACATGCCATAAGCGTTAGACTATTGAATCCCATGTACTCTCTCTTTGAATAAAACTGTGCACATGTACAATGCCAGCCCAGTGCACATTGGTATCAAATGTTTTTGAACAAACATAATATCGTTGGTAACTGGTTTCTTCAGGCTGATAAATCATTACATTATTTGAGATCAGTAGATAGTGATGGGTAGAAACAAAAAGCATTTATTCGACAACGACTTATGTAAAGTAAAATATAAAGTAAAATTAACATAGGGTATGCAACACGGCTGCTCCAAAAAAAAAAGTTAATTTCAGCAATGTTTTCGGATAGATGCAATCTGGTGAAAGATGAATCTGGTGTTCCAATAACACACAAACATCTGCATCATTATGCAAGCCAGTATATCACTGACTCGTTATTCAACTCCTCATTTGAAACAGTTGAAAAGCCACACACGACAGCATGCACTCCTATTCCTCCCTTAGGGTCTATTTAGACATGCTCGTGTGACTTTGCATCACATAATTTGTGGCTGCAGTGCGCGAACCTCAACGTTGCACAAAATCTAACTAAGCGTAGATTGGATTTGAGCTTGCTCTGTGAAACGAGAAGTACCTACGATTTCGAATGAAATTATGGGTTTCACATATTTCAGATTTTTATTTTTTGATTAAAGTAAGAACTCATTTATGTATGTACATAAATTAAGATGTACCTACTAATACTAACACTATAGTTTAATGTTTAGTTTAGTACAATAACTGTCGTTTTTTGTGGTAAATACACGCGTTTTCTTTCTTCTTTTTCTTTCTTTTCTTTCTATGTTACTTATAACGAAAAAGAAAAGGCGTTCACGAAAATTAACCAAGTGGAAGTCGTGATATAAGGCTTAGCATATTAATATGAAAAGTATCAGCTGTAACAGAGAGAAATCCCAGAACCGTGCTTGCCTCGGGCTTACGGATGGTAACTATTGATAGATCGCCTCGACGAGGACACGGCGTTGCTCCTCCCAAGCAGGGCAGACCTCTACCGTATGCCCACCGTGTCCTCCGGGCGATCCACAAAGTGTTGACACCCGGACGTGTCCTCCCGCTGAATATGAAACAGGTACCTCCCGGAACAGCCATGTCCGGTGAGCACCTGCGTCAGGCGGAAGGTGAGGACGTCATGGCGTCTCTCTAACCAAACCTCAAAGAGGAAACTTATCGCCGCAGTGGTGGCGTGCCCAATAGGGTTAGTGCCTGCTAGGGTTGCGGAATTTGTTTGAAAGAGACACCACGGCCTTGGTACGCAAAGAGCACTAGCAGAAACACGAATGGGTTTTAGAAAGTAAGAGTCTGACACTCTTACTTACTTCTCAGAAGTCATTTGATGATTTCCCATACAGAAAAAAAAGGACTGTGCTTGCCTAGATTCAGAGTTACTTTCAGGCAAGCATGCTCTGTTGCTGTGATTACGTTAATCTCCTTTTATATCTCCCCAAAAATTATATGGGGATTATAGAAATAAATAAAGATATTCTTTATTTCCACGGTACTTTTGAACTGGAACTAGGTTGATCAGTTGGAAAATAGTCCGTGCATTTTTCCCGACGAGTCTTGAAAGGATAAGTACAGATTGTTTTATACACAATACAAATGAAGAAGTATTTCTGAGAATCGTCGTTTCAAGTAAACATTTCTTTGAATTCCTTTATCATTGTTAGAGTGCCAAGAAGTTTCTATACAGACCATGCGATGGAAGATAAACTGTTACCTCTTGGAAAGAAAATACGTTTATATACGCCGACACCTGTGGACTCTAGTTTTTATTCAAATACTAGTAGCGCACCGCGGTTTCACCCGCATAGTTCCCGTTCCCGTGGGATTATTGAGATAAAGTATAGCCTATGTCACTCACGGATAGTGTAGGTTCAGAAGTTTCGGAGCCTATTCAATACAAACAAACAATCAAATCTTTCCTCTTTTTAATATTAGTAAAGACAAAAATTACATACATGTAAATGAAACACATTTTTTTTTTAACTTTAATAGCTTAACAGTCCAAAAAAGACCACTTTGTTTTGTGCTTTTCCCTCCGTTCAACAATAAATCTGAACTAAAACAAAGCATATTTATTATATTAGTAAAGAACATTTTAAATCCGGAGATCCGAATCCGGGATTCACATTTTATCTTTCTTTCATTTCAATAAATTCCAGCATTTCAATAAAAGGTTTAACCGGTCAACGAACCACATTCGTACATACCAGCCATTGTATTAATGTGTTTTTCATTTCAAGCAACACATTGGTAATGCTTTTCTCTTTGTATAAAATAAGGAGAATCAAGAAAAACATCTTCCACACAAACTGGGATAAATTGTACCCATAAACGAGTACTTTGTTGGGAATTTAGGTGCAGGATTTAGACGGAAAATTTTGTTACTTGAAAAGTATGTATTAGGAAATTATATTTTGTTATTAAATCCATTTTCTGATTTACGTTATTAGTATGTGACGCATATTTTTCATTTTATGGTATGTCACCCTTTGTGCAAATTAACTCTTATTCTTTGTTTAAATAAACTACTAATAAACTGTTTGTTGTTCTGGGCAAGGTACGCATAGAGCTAAAATTGATCGTTTTATTGGTCAGGGAAATTATATCAGAATATAATTTCCCTGACCTATAATAACAATACTATAGAAAACTATAGTATTGTTGAGTGTTACCAAAATAGGATAGGTACGAGAACAAAGCCTCAAAAATAAATAGTATACACATAAAGGAGATAAAGGAGGAGGAGCTCGTGGCTAAATTATAACAGCCGCATGGGTCGATCTTCGAGGGTAAGCAACGCTTGCTGAGGTTGGTCTGTGGATGGGTGACCATCTTAACATAACGAGACTTCTCCGTGCCTCGGAAAGGACGTTAAGCCGTTGGCCCCGGCGGTCATTTGAAGATCTTTGGCAGTCGTTACGGATTGTCAGAAGCCAGAAAATCTGACTCCAGTCTTGCCAAGAAGTACCGTGTTCCCCAGTTGATGGGTTGTCGAGGTCTGGTAGGCAGCCGCTCCATGTAAAATACTGGTATTCAGCTAAATCCGGCTTGTCTGGGAGTCAACCCCAATATAGTTGGGAAAAGGCTAGGCAGATGATGACACATAAAGCAGATAATGATTTTAGGCGTTGACTGTGTTTCAGAAATCATGTAATATTTTTTTAATAATTATCTTTCAACTAGCTGCTGCCCGCGACTTCGTCCCCGTGGAATCCCAGATTTTATAACATTCTTTATCGCTGCTCCGCTCCTATTGGCTTAAGCGTGATGATATATAGCCTAAAGCCTTCCTCGATAAATGGTCTATTCAACCCAAAAAGAATTTTTCAATTCGAACCAGTAGTTCCTGAGATTTGCGCGTTCAAACAAACAAACAAACAAACTCTTCAGCTTTATAATATTACTAGCTGCTGCCCGCGACTTCGTCCCCGTGGAATCCCCGATTTTAAAACATTCTTTATCGCTGCTCCGGTCCTATTGGCTTAAGCGTGATGATATATAGCCTAAAGCCTTCCTCGATAAATGGTCTATTCAACCCAAAAAGAATTTTTCAATTCGAACCAGTAGTTCCTGAGATTAGCGCGTTCAAACAAACAAACAAACAAACAAACAACCAAACAAACAAACTCTTCAGCTTTATAATATTAGTATAGATATAGTATAGATAATAATCATATCAATATTTTATTCGTAATTCTGAACGCTAACCTTTGATGCCCTACACTATCTATAAGAGACAAAATATTTGTAACACGGACATCGACACAAGAAGGGTTTGTAGTCGCCTCTTTATGGCTTGGCAACACAATATGGCATGGCCGATAATAGATACGAGTGCTGAAAAAAAAACCGGCGAAGTGCGAATCAGGTTCCGTATGAATTTAATTAAAACTACTTCTGATAGCTTTTCCTGTAATTTGTTAAGTATTTATTTCTGTTCTATTTTAATGCTTAAGTTCAGTTATTCTAGTGATAAGGGGAGGGAAGGAGCTCGTAGCAAAATAATAACAGCCGCTTGGGTCGATCTTCAAGGTTAAGCAACACTTGCCAAAGTCCATCTGTGGATGGGTAAGTACCATGTTAATGTTCAGAGACTCCTCTGTAGCTCGGGAAGCTTGTTAAGCAGTTGGTCCTGGTTGTCACGGATCGTCAGAAGCTAGGAAACCTGACACCGTTTTGGCCAAAAATTACCGTCTACCCAGTTTCTGGGTTGTAGAGGTTAGATAAGCAGTCGCTCCAGCTTGACTCAAGTTTGAAATCAATGTGGTTGAGAAAAAGTTAGGCCAGAGTTCCAGAGATTAGGGAAAAGGAGAAATCGTGTAGATAATATTCCTCGCAAGATTTTTAATAAGATACATCGCACATTGAATAATTTGAAAACTTTTCTTACGTCCTGTGTCCGTCTGTGGGACACAGTAGTTCAAATAATAATATAAATAACTGAATCGTTCCATTAGATTCGGAGCAAATAGGCTGTGGCGCCACCCACGGTGATGACGCACCTGCTTCCTATTAAACCTTTATCGAACACGCGGCTTTTAGAAGAAATTTATTTTTGATATTTTGTTTTTTTTTACGTTCTGAAGTTTATGTCAGTTTGGTGGTGGAAAACATACGAATGGTAAAAGTATCACGCGTTTTTATTTTCGTCGAGCTGAGCAGCCACAATGCTATAAGAGACGGTCAGACAGACAGAAAGACGGTCAGACGAACAGACACAAGAGTGATGCTATAAGGGTTCCGCCTTTTTTATTTGGAACCCTAAAAATTTATTAATTAAATAAGGATAGTATGTTGTGTAATTCTGACAAAATAAATTTAATCGTTTTCTGTACAGTGATATGAAAGTTACGGTTTTAAAAGATTTTGATGACAGATTATTATGTAGGAAATCATTAGTAAAGCCCAGCACCTGTGACGCAATCTAAAGCAGCATTGAAATGAACCATTTATTATAATTACAATAGATTGTAAATAATAACAATATTGTATGGAGATTGTCAATGTTAATAAGACGAGTGATAAATAGCATGATGAAGGTTGACAATAGAATAGAAGAAACCGTGTAAGGTTGACTGGTATCCCAAGATATGTATAGGCCCTTTGGACATAGGGCAGGACGATGCCACTTTGAATAATGTGAAACAAATTAATTTTTAAATTTGTCCTAATTAGCTACAGCTTATATTATAAAATTAAATAAAATAAGTTTTTATTATTTTTTGCCGTATATTAGATTCTGAACATCACACTTGTTTCAGAAGTGCGCGAATGAGCACGCACTTCTGAACCATGAGTGAAATTAAATTATTGGACTAAGTTACTAAAAAAATATCTTCATAATAATTATAATCATATGATACATTATTAGCTTTAGGAAAGTTAGTAGTAGTTAAGGCTTTACGTGGATACACCACGCAAAACAAAGATTAGATTTTTTAAATGTTATGATGCACAATTTATTTTTGTGCTTTAGAAATAATTTCCCGATAAATGTAAAGAAACTTGTCAGAATCATTTGAACACTCTCTCTCTCCGCACAATATCTCGTCAACTAGTTAACCAAATCCGCTGCTTTAAGTCACAAGTGATCTGGGTGATGAGTGGGCTTATTTTCAAACCAGCACGATGAGTAGTCAACTTTGGATAGCCCTTTTCATAATCTGGCTAGAGGTGGTGATGGCAGGCTGACAGGTATTGTATTGTAATGTTCAATGCATACCTACTTCTGTTGTTACTTTAGTAATTTTACAATTACTTATTTATGCTGCTCCGGTCGAAGTCATTCAGATAACGCTTGTCGCTGAAAACTGAAAAGTTAAGCGCCCGCGCGCCCTCATGATGCACATTTTGATCAAATTTTATAAGAATTTTTTTTTTGTGTCTTTTTTATTGGAATGCGTAATAATTGGCGTAGTTAAACTTTTTTTTATTTTTTAGAGATCTAACGAAACGGTTGCCTAGAGACAGAAGAAGGATCGCTTAACAACACAGAAGAGTTGATAAGACACGTATACAAAAATGCATGGCACAAACTGAAGGAGTAGTAAGAAGGTCCTGCATGGAGTATTACAGCCACATTTGGGATGGTTCAGCTAAATACCAACTTGCCGCACTTGACTTGGTGGAACGCAGAGCTAAGAAGCTCATTGGCGATGAAAAACTGATAAAAGCCAAGATTCACAGCCTGGGTCATCGACGCAAGGTCACCTGCTTGTCAGTCTTCTACAAATTGTGCGCGAGTGTGCCCATAAACTCTACGACCTCATCTCACCGGCCCCCTTCTACTATAGTACATCTAGACGCACTGTAACTTACCATCCCTACCTTGTTGCTATTCCATCAATTCGCACCAAGCGTTTCCAATCGTCTTGTGTAATGTGCACAGCAAAGGAGTGGAACTCTCTGCCTGCGTCTGTGTTTCCGAACGCATTCAACCCTGATCTCTTCAAAGATGAATAGGCTTCTTCTGGGTAAGGTCATTCCATCGTAGACTTTGTTTCTATCCCCTGCAGCCTAGACTAGAGTCTAGAGCATATCCATCTGGCAATAATAAAAAAAGAAGAAAAAGGTCACATAAGCAGCGTTAATTGGCACATGATTGTCAGTGATGATGTTATGACAGTTTTAGTGAAAAATTCAAGCATCGATAATGTTGTTCTGTGGTTTTACAAAGTTCTGCTTAGATTTCTTAAATATTGTTATGAAACAAGCAAATTGAGTTGAATTGAGTAATTCTATTTCTAAATGGTTTATTTTTACTTATTTAGATTACCGGATGGTACATTCTAGTTTTTGTAGATAATTATTTCTTTGAAGTAAGTACTCGTAGATTACAAAAAATTGGAACAGTCATTACTTAAAAATAATACGTAATATTTGAAACGCAAATCATCTTTTTATCATTTGCCAAATTAACTTAGTTAATTAAGTCTAGTAGGTATTTTATCAGAAGTGATAAGATGCATCTGCGATGCAGGTGATTGGGTAAAAGGGACCTCTTTTTTCAGTAGTACAAAATGGGCATTATCTGTTTAGGAACATCTATCTGTATGCCTAACTTCTTACCAACTACTTTTACACGACTGCCCAAAAAAGGAGTGTTATGTTTTCAAGGTTCATGTATGTATATTATGTAAGTAATAATGTGAGTTTCTTTATTCCACCATAACTTCTTAACGGCTTAACTGATATCAATGTATGTGGCATCATTAGAAGCGTTGAATTATTCCGGGTTGAAAAAATAAAAAGGAGCCATGGTTTATAAAAAAAAACGAAAATATTTTGTTTTCATGAAAATGACGACAACGTATACTATCATCGTCTCAAGCTTGCTTAGTACATAGCATAACAAAAAAGGTACGAAATTAAAAATGAATAACTCAAAAAATACAAAACACGCCTGCCATGTCAAAAAATTAATTAAAAAAATAAAAACATTGCAGTCGGGGGACGGTTCCTCTGAATAGGTAGTTCTTTACATGTCCCCCAACTGCAATGAAAATATCTACGAGTACCTTGAAATCTACCTTGTTTTTATTTTTATGGTTTACTTTTTGACATGCGTGTTATTAGAAACTTGTATTATAAATTAATTAATATTTATTTATTGCATGATAGACAAAGAGATAAGCTTTACAAAAAAAAACAGCCCATAAAGCAAAAAAAGCTATTTATTCCATAACTTTATTCCCTTGTCCCAGCAACACACTTATACCTACTTATTTATCTATATTCAACTCGTGTTTGTCAAATAGTATTACGTTCATATCAATCGCATATAACTTATCGCGGGACGATTGACATATGGCCCTTCTTCATAACTGTTCCAACTTGCGCGAATAAAGTCGCGTGTGAATATTGTTTTAGCTAAATTATTAATTAATTATGTATCCTAATCCTTTTGAAAGAAGACATTCTATCGTTTGGCAAATGTTTGAAAGGATTTTCCTCAAGGATGTGCGCTGCAGGAGAAAACGGAGGATCGGCTGATGGATTTATTTTGCTCCTATTTGTATATAGCAGGTATGTGGGCTTTGATTATTGTTTATGATTGGCTTAAGATAACCTCATTAGTGTAACCATAAATATTTCATGAAAATTCAATAAAATTCTGATAAAACCTTAAATTGATCAGTATTAGCTTAATGGCCTGGAATCGTGAAATCATTTGCCTGTGCTAACGCATCTTAACAAGTAGAGAATTATGACTTGTACTGTTTTTCTTTTCTCGTGTTAATGTGTGTGAGCCACCAAGAACTGTAATCAGAAATTGACAATATTCTGTAATACATATCACAAAATATTATTATCTGTTGAAGTACAGTGGGGATATCTAAATTGGGCAATCACCTTTGTAGAACTCGAGTTTTCAAAAAGAAAAAAACGTAAATCTGCAACAGTTCTATCTTTATTTTTTACTCATTCATTACTAATTTTCAAATATTTCTTTGTTTTCAGGTGAAAAATAATAAAATAATCTCATTTATTTTGCGAAGTTAAGTACCTAGTGTAAGATACAACAAAGAGCTGAAGACTCATAATGACTTTGATTACACAAAGACTGGGATAAAAACAATGAGGACAGAGTTCAAAGAACGGAGATAGATTCAAAAGAATATTTATTGAGTAAGAGAAGATTCTTTATTTTCATGAAGAGAAAATAATTATGTAATCCACGTGAAAACTTAATTAATGAAAGAAGAACTATCAATGTACATAAAACTCTTTCGTTATTGAGTGACTACTGCTGCTCTACTATGACGTCTTAAATCCATCATGATTCCTTTGTCAGAGAGAGACGAAGATACACAAGACGAATAGCACTATCCCTTTCCCTCACACTGAATCATGATAGCATTGGCACTTCTTAGTACGGTCAATGGTCTTAGAAAGCTGAAATTTTGCATGTAGGTTTAGTGGAAAGTGTAGAGGAGCACTAAACGGATGTCTACACTACGAGAACGGGAAATAACTGAATATGCGCGCACGAAGACAAAAGCCAGTCTACCAAACCAAAGCCAAACTTTTTTGAATATACGTAATGATTACATTCCGTACGTGTTTATTTATTTATTCAAGCAAACCGAGCAAATGCACACAAAGACATAATGCAATCATTTTTAAATATAATAGCATTGCATGCATCTAAATTATAGAGGTAAGAACAGCATTTAATGAAATCTCACTGTACAATAATAATTAATTAATTAATTTTAATTCATAGAAAAATGGTTTGATTACGTGTCTACTAGAAGCGTGTAGCATTGTTACCATAATTTATTTATGTCTGTGGGTCATATATCAGTGGAATATGAAAATAGTATAATTTGGCGTCATAATCTCGTGATTAATGGCATTATGGAAACTACCATATAAATGTTTTTCTTTTTGTTTTTTTTTTTTTTGTATACAACAGATTTGGTTAATACTTTTGATTAAACGACATTGTGTAAATGTGTGTGTTTTAATTTTTAACAACGCCTATCGAAAATTAATTTCATCCTTCATCGTTAATTACCCTCTTCGTAGCTGGATTCGTAACAGGCGCTAGATATTCAAGTAGATCAGTTAATTCACTAGCCTGTTCTTTAATTCAACATAGGTTAAGTACTCATTTAGATAACACTGTCTTATATCACTAATAAACAGCGTGCTGCAGCATTGCGCTGCAGCACGCTATTACCTTTATTTCTATACATTAATGTACAAGTCTCGTACAAGCAGTTATGTCGTATTACGCTATTTTTCATGGTATCTAGGGAAAGATAAAGTAGCTTTTCTTATGGGATCTTAGAGAATAGCATTAAATTACGTGTTGATTGATATTATCAAATTATTTAGGTACATTGCCTCATCACGTTATATCAGTAGGTACCTATGAGATATATAAGATAATTTTATATATAAGATAAGATAATTTTAAGTCTACCATGATGACTAATTCTCATTGTAAAAACTACTGGTTTTTCTCTGCGATGGTAGTCTTTTGGGTCTCTTGGTTTGAAAGAGTCACCGCGGCCCTGAAATACAAAGGGAATTAGGAAGAACACGAATGGGTTTTTCACCAATAAAAGACTGACACTCCCTTCCAAAAGAATTCATTGAATGATTTCCCATCCATAAAAACAGGTACTTCTTGAGTCTCCCCAG
Organism: Hecatera dysodea; assembly: GCA_905332915.2. Taxonomy (NCBI): domain Eukaryota; kingdom Metazoa; phylum Arthropoda; class Insecta; order Lepidoptera; family Noctuidae; genus Hecatera; species Hecatera dysodea. The sequence goes on along the minus strand of HG995289.1, from coordinate 6,493,889 downwards.
ATTAAAAGTTATAACCGGTCTTGTCACAAAATACATTATTATTATTACAAGCAATATCGAATTCAAATCTTTGTTCTCGATTTATATTATTATCATATTCATTGACCTCCTGACCGGAAAGTCAGCGATAAGAAGCATAGTCGGCTTGAACTCTGAGACTTGTAATATTATATTTGATTGCACACTTTTTGATATCTGTTTACCTTAAATATAGCATACTTGTTTTGAACTTGCAGCTAAATGAAAACAGCCATATAACACGGGTCGATCTACAAGGTTAAGCAACGCTTGCCGAGAACAGTCTGTGAATGGGCGACCGTCCATACCGGAATTTCCACGTAATTAGAAAGTACGTTAAGCTGTTGGTCTCGACTGTCATTTGTAGATCTTTGACAGGTGTTACTGGGTTGAGAATGTTAGAAAGGAAATCACGCCTTGTATAATACTTTTCCGCAGCAGAATGCGGTTACACTAAAGGCCGGCTCCAAAACAAGTTGGGAAAAGGCTAGGCAGACATTTACATTGATGTTTAGAAGCATGTGGGCCTTGTTCTGGGGGTATTTATAAGCGATTTCGATTGTCGATAACTCAAATAGAGTTGACTACGCGACAATTTATTAATTAATATATTTTTTATTCTATTTGATTGCTTTATAATTTTAAATTTAGTTTATTTTTTATCAATTTACGTTATAATTTTTAATTTAATTTGTATGACTTTCATTGTAAAATGCTCTCTTGCTTGTCCCTTTATTATTCTGAGAGTTCTGTGTACTTCTGTAAGTGACGAACTCACTATGCCTAAAACTGTTTGTTATTTTTGTTTTTGTATGTTTTGGTGAATAAGTCGTTGAAGTACCATAAAAATAAATAAATAAATTAGGTATTGAACTCTCATACATTTTGGATTAATGACAGTTATCGCGAAAAGAATATTAAGTTGTTTAGATGTTTCTCCGACAGTCGATGAGTTGAGGAAGAAATATACCCAATAAGGGGTGAATGGAGAGGGAAAAGGAGGCTCAATAAAAGACATGGATGGTGTGAAGATATGAACGCAAAGGCGGCGAAAGATAACATGGTATTTGTGAAGACGTTGTGTACGCGTGGGGTTGGCATCCTATGTAACGTAATGTAGAAGATATGAGGTCATTTGAACTGTTATATGCACTTTTATTTATTATGGATCTCTTACAAAGAAAATACGTTTGAGATTAAGATATAATGCTATCTTGAGCGATCTCGACCAAGTTTGACCCACAAATTAAAAAAGAAAAACGGAAGATTTATGAGATCTTCAGCAGTTGAACAAATAAAACTATAAAAAAATGTAAAACAAATTAGTTTTTAATAGAACTTACGTCGCTTAGAGGGCAATCTTCTGAGCTCGTGGTAAAGCTTCCTGTCAGGACGAGTAGAGATGACTTCTTTATGTCCAAAAAAGTGGTAGTTTGAAGTCAGGTGGCCTTGTTCCACGTCACAGCGGGATAAAGCCTTCAATGCTCCAATGATGCTTCAGTTGGGGTGTCATCTAGCAGTTTCTTAATTATTTTTTATAGATAATTTGAATTTATTTAGATAATTTGATTTGTTTTAATCTATATACTTTGAATTGTTTTATGGTTTCCTGTTTTTTCTTTGCATTGTCCTCACATACAGAAGCACCAAAGGATGTAACAAAAGTAATGTAATACAGAACATGATTTAAAAGAGTATCCGTGGAGTTTCTGGCACGTTCTTCTCCATAGAGATCTACGCTTTGGAACGTGCAGATAGCTTCACCTCTTTCGACTTGACAATTCAAAAGTGCCTGTAAAAGGTTTATTTGAAATAAATGCTTTGAGTTTGAGTTTAGAATCTGCTGATTAGATGCCAAATAACTCTATAAATAAAGCCCAGTAATGTACAATACAGTTTATGGAGAGACAATCACAAATCGAGCTATCACACATTTAGCGAGAAAACATTGTATTGTACACCTATTAGTTGCAATTCAAGATGCATTCTGTAACTTATCAGAAGGACCCAAGGTTCAAATTAAATTTATTGGTTATGAGTAGGTGCCGGTTTGTAAAATCGACAGGTTATAACCTTTTTTTATGACAGCATTAACAGTATTTTTTTGAGATAAAATAATGTTTATATTTTATAGGTAGAGGAATCCCCGCTTCCATATAAACATTGCTGGAAGTCGATTAGTTCGCCGTATTAGGGATCCCTAGTCAAAACAAAATACAAATAAAATCAAACTTTTAAAAACCCTTTTACAAATTATTTGATAGAAAATACTTTATATTACAGAAAAAGGAAGATAGTTTTTGGACAGTTTCTTACTACCCGCAACATACGTGATACTATAAAAAACACAGATATTGTAGATTTCCCAGCGTTCAAATTGTCTCCAAAATGGAGATTGGAACGCATCAAATGGGGATCTAAAACGTTCATCGCCGAACATTGGGTCAAACCTCGATCCGAAATAGATTTGAGAAGGGATTGAAAAAGATCGAAGAAAGATTTGACGATTATTTTTTTAGGGATATTATTTCGTTCTTATTTTTGAGTTTTTGTGTTAATAAGCCTATAAAAGATGAAAGCGTTGGCGCCACCTTTTCTTTGTAAAATATTTTCGTTCTTTGTTGTCCTGAGCGCGGTTCGCAAGTAACTCGTGAACAGTGTAAATTTTCTATTGTGTCTGTTGCTTGGCGTTCAAAGAATTTTAATGTAAAATAAAAGCTTGAAGGACGGCCAAGGTTTGGTACAGGCCTATATTTTTTTATTTACTTGTGCCCACATTCATGGCCTACTTCCGTATCTTTTTATACCTTGTGGAAAATTGTATGGATGCCCGCTGGATAAAATGCCTTTTCAAATTTTTTAGGGATAATAATTTTATTATGATGTTTACTAATGAATGAATGTAAATGAATTCATACTATGAAGTAGGTAAGTACAAGGGACTTGAAGGGACCTACTTAATACTTTTAAAAATCAACTGTAAGGCACATTACCCGCTTTTTAATTTGTATATGTTGTTAGTTTAGTTTGTCTTATTTTTCATAAATAAATATACTTTTTTATGTAGCCAAATATTTCTATTTTTAATAAAATCAATTCCTAAGACAATAACACATGTGCGGAACCAATGTCGTATTAACTGTTGCGTGTGAATCATTTACATCAACAATGTTAAGATTCTCCATCTCTTTTACATATTATAGTATAAAAAAGAGAAGGCTTGAGGAATCTTAACGAAACGAAGTTTATTACTTAGGTCTCTCAGTTTCTTTAGTGCTTGTCTAGAGTTCGGAGCGTCAAGTTGCATTTAACTACAGAAAATGAAGATATTTTGTAGCAGTTTTGCATTATTTATCATTTTAGTAACTGTAAATGGAGGTATGTCTTTTATATTATTCTTTTGTGTAAAAAGTACAGTTTGGATTTAAAATAATAAGAACAGTTACTAAGAAAAAAATTATTAGATTGAATTTGTGACTGAGATTCAGAAATATTGCAGGGCGATACAGATGATAGCAAATAGTTGCAACCAGGACATTATTGCTTTTGTTATTTATATTAATTAACCGACTTCTAAAAAAGGAGGAGGTTCTCAATTCGAATGTTTGTATTTTTTTTTTATGTTTGTTCGCGCATAACTCCGTCGCTTGTCAACCGATTTGAAAAATTCTTTTTTTGTTGGAAAGGGTATACTTCCCAAATGGTCCCATGAAAATTTTATGAAAATCGACCAAGCGGTTTTTGAAAAATCTAAAAAAAATATCTACATTGTCTACATTGACGACCTCTTAGTTTACTCAGTAAAGGAGCAGTACGTTTTTTTTACACCAATGTGATTGGTTCGTTTAGGTGGGGGGAGGGGAGGGGGTGTAGGTACCACTAAAAAGTGATAAATAAAAAACTTTTTACAAAAAAAATACAACCGACTTCTACACAAAAAATAAAAAAAGTCCAAAATAACTTTAATTTCGGAAGTCGGTGTTCAAAAAACGAAAAAGCAACCACAAACACCGAGTTCCGAAATTAAAGTTATTTTGGACTTTTTTTATTTTTTGTGTAGAAGTCGGTTGTATTTTTTTTGTAAAAAGTTTTTTTTTATATATCTGTTCAATTTGTACTTGAGCTGATTTGACCCGACTCCCCGTTAGAAGGATATATTTTTAATAGTTCAATAACTTTTACCCTAATGAATTCATAGGACTGATTGAAATGTTTTCTATACAAAATCTGTCTAACCGACATTTTTATTCAGTAAATTATATGAGTATTGAAAAAACTACCATTTAAGATAAAATATGACCAACATCAGATGTCCTGATGATCTTTTCTGTTTATTTATCATTACTAGATTTTGCCATCGGCTTTTCTTGCGTTAAATAGCCTATGACCCTCGCCAGGGTCGAATCTATCTCTGTACCAAAATTCATAAATATTGGATCGGATATTTATGAGTGAAAGCGTAATAAACTTTCGCATTTGTAACATTAGTTAGGATTACAGTTAAGATTCCTATATTCAAACATCGAACACCAAACCGACCTGTCATTAATTCAAACATTCCATCTCTTTTCAGACTGCGGCGTCGTAACCAAGCGAGAATGGGATGGCCTATCTCCTCTTCAAGTGGAATATCTAGCGAGGCCGGTGAACCTGGTCATCATCCAGCATACTGTGACACGTACCTGCAGCACGGACGCCAGTTGTGCGGAGATAGTCAGGAACATACAGACCAATCATATGGATAACTTGGACTATGCCGACATTGCCTCCTCGTAAGTATTACTATATTTTTTTATTTTTTTTATTTATTAAGGCTTACCAACTAAGATACATAGAGACAACTTTAAAAAAAAGACAAAGAACAGTTAGTGTATGCTCTTAAATTAAAGGTAGGCACAACATTCTTTTTAGACAGTTCAAGTAAAAAATATAATTAAAAAGTTAAACAACATAATAATGAGTCGAAGGTTGAATTTTAGATAGTTTGGGGACAGTTGGTGGCCACGTTAATAAATTCAAGCTTCTGTTGCGTTCGGATTAGGCTATGACTGACTAATTATATTAAAACTAGCTGCTGCCCGCGACTTCGTCCCCGTGGAATCCCCGATTTTAAAACATTTTCGCTGCTCCGCTTCTATTGGCTTAAGCGTGATATTATATAGCCTAAAGCCTTCCTCGATAAATGGTCTATTCAACCCAAAAAGAATTTTTCAATTCGAACCAGTAGTTCCTGAGATTAGCGCGTTCAAACAAACAAACTCTTCAGCTTTATAATATTAGTATAGATGAGAAAGTTTGGATGATTGAATGTATATAATATGTTATTTAGGTACTCAATCACGTCAGAACGGCTGAACGGACCTTGATGAAATTTGGCACATAGCGAGATTATAGTCTGGAATAACACATAAGACGGTTACTTTTATTGCGGGAGTATGTTCCCTTGGGATAATTTTCAACATTCACGAAGATAGACGCCTATAATCACATTCTATTTTGATTAATTTCGTTGCGGGATCCAAGACAGTAGAAACGTTTCACCGAGTCTCGTCGAGTTTCATTGACTCGGCGTTTTTCTGATGGACGCCGCTGTTGATTCTGGCTGTGAGAAGTTGCAGTGGTAGAGTATAGAGTGGTGGGGTTGTCACAAAAGTTATTTCAGGTCTCATGTAAAGGTGACAAACCTATTACAAAAACATACGACTCAAATCCAGAGAGCAGTAGTGGCCGAGTGGTAACCGCCTCGACTTACGAACTCTAAGTCGCGTGTTCAAACCCAGCCAGGCGCATTACTTTGTGTAATTAATTTTATCACCACAGGTCTCAAAACGGTAAAGGAAAACATCGTGAGGAAACCGGCATGTCCTAGAACCAAAAATTCGAAGATATGTGACATTCACCAACCCGCACTGGGCCCGCGTGGTAGATTTCGGCCCAATGCCTTTCCTAGAGAGGAGGTCTATTTCCCAGCAGTGGGGAAATTAAAAGAATCCAGACTCCGGACTTTTATCTCACCTTATTAACTACTGTTTATCGGGGAGATCATTTTCTAGATGTACCGAAAATCATGTCTAGTCAAATTAGAAGTTTCTTGTAATATGCATGTGTCCACATTAAGTGCCCTATTTTGAAAATACGAAATTATCCAGTTTGCCTCCCACTTTGGGCGGAGTGAGAGGCAGTGTCAGACTCTTACTGACTAAAACCTATCAGTGTGATTGTACAGGTTCTAAGGACGCGGTAACTATTTCGAACAATTCTGAAACCATGGCAGAGTGTCGTTATGATCATCTGATTAGAGTTAAAAGAAATAGTACAGTAATTAAGTCACGTAGAAAAATCGCCGCAAACTACATCACGTTACACAATTTGTCACTTTAACGAGGTAGCGCACAAAATAACAATAAAGTTTACCTCAAGCATCAGGTGGCTTAAACCTAATAGAAATTGGCAGAAAATGGCGTTTGGAAACTCGAGGTGAGAGCTTAACTAAATAAACGGCATCGAAGAGCTTACGTTCTGTTTTAGAGAGGAACTCGTAGGTAAATAATTCTGTTATTATTTAGCGATCTATCGACTGTCCGTATGGGTCGAGCTTTCGCAGGCTTGCAGACGGCGAGCGATGGGTAGCTCGCCGGTCCATAGGGTCCAGGCCCAGGTTAACGGCGCGTTGTGTTCGACGGAATGAGCTTATCCTGAAGAAGCCTGTTCACTCTAACTTTGAAGAGATCAGGGTTGAATGCGGAAACACAGACGCAGGCAGAGAGTTCCAATCCTTTGCTGTGCGCATTATAAACGACGATTGGACATTTTATGTACAATTATTAAGATGAGGAGGGCGAATCCTGGCCACCGTAGGCGCGGGCCTGCGGACGGCGAGCGATAGGTAGCTCACCGTTCCATAAGGTCCAGGCCTAGGTAAACGGCGCATTGTGTTCCACGCGCGCCACAAAGAGCTGTCAGCAATGAAGACGGAGCCTGCTTGGGCCAATGTTGCAGAATTTGTTCGAAAAAGTCACCACGGCCCTGGAACGCAAAGGACATTTGGAGGAACAGGGATGCGTTTTAGTAACTAAGATTCTGTTACTCTGGAAGCATAACTTGAGGATTTCCAAAAAATAAAAGACGTGTAGCAGGCCCCAGTTGCGGAATTTGTTCGAAAGAGTCACCGCAGCCCTGGAACGCAAAGGGCACAAGAAGGATCACGGGTGGGTTTTAGTCAGTAAGAGTCTGACACTCCCTTCCGCTCCGCCCAGAGCGGGAGAAGTCATTTGATGATTTCCCATCCAGAAAAAAAAGACCCCAACATAGGAGTAGGCTAGGGGGGCAAACGAGTACCTACCTACATTTTTTGAAAGCCCGGTGAAGTCACTTCACCAAAAAATGTAGGTTTGTGTTTGTGGATATGCCATGCGTTGGGCTGAAGCGGAATGCTTTAAAAAAGTTTTTGTCATAATTCCAGGTTCGTTATTGGCGGTAATGGCAAGGTGTACGAAGGTGCTGGCTGGTTGCACGTCGGCGCACATACCTATGGCTACAATAGGAAATCTATTGGCATCTCTTTTATTGGAAACTATAACAGTGAGTATGATTAATTTACGACGCAAATGACCGGTGACCTTTGGAGGTGTGAAGGTTCCGTACCCTACTGCTTTTCTGGAAAGGTCTCACCGTGAATTCAAATGTGAGCTGCCTTGCTCTTGCATTAGAAGGAATGACAAGCTTTAACGTGAGAGCTGTTTACAGAATAGACATTCTGAACGTTTGTTGCTAAAAGCAACTTCTTCTTCTCTTTCGATAACGGTTGAGATGTTGCCCGGGTATTATTTCGGGTAGTGACAAAACTTTAACACAGCTGTGGTCTCACTGAGGTCAACTTGATTTAGGACCATTTATTTTGTTTTTACATCTACATTCTCTAAATCATCTTTGCGACCCATTACGAAAATGCACTAGGTATGTATATAAACTCCTTTTTCTTTTTGTGTCGATAGTTTCCTCAAATGTTGTCAAACCAGTATGTGCTAAAACTATGTCAGTATTTTTCGCATGTATGTACCAGGCGGTCATGAATTTCCATTTTAAATTAAGTTTGCATTTCTTTTTTCCCTTCATGCATTGTTCCGGGTTTGTTTTGTTAACAAACGATTAACGTGCAGAACGGGCAAGCAGTGGCACCGTCAACTTTTTTCAATTTTTAATGAAAACTATAAATATTAAAACACTTGCAACACGTTTACTTGACTTAGAAAATTGAAACTATAATTAATGAGAACAGAAAGATCGATCCGAACGAATTTCATTTTTGCAAGATGTTACTCTAAAACTATAGACTTCTTATAGGTTTTCCTGTAATCCATAAATAAAGAAGACTTTTTTCAAAATGTTTCAGAAGGGTTGAATAACTTCAAAACTATTATTTAAAATAATAACGAATCATATATAAATCTCTTACAGCCAGCCCTTTCATTTATTATGTCACAAGATACAGTTTGAAAAACTAAAAAGAAAAAAATAATTTTTCCGTGTTTGCGTCACAGAAGTTCATCATGTATGTACCAAATTTCAATAGAATCAGTCCAGTCAGATTCAGCGTAAAATGGCTGAGACAGATAAAGCCAGATAGACACCCGCGTGATCTTATAGGGAACGTGAATGGCGTAGACTATGCCATCTAGCGTTGCAAATTTGAAACTTATAAGTAAAATATACTTGACATTGACACGTCTGTGCTGCCACCTATAGTTTCTGCACGTTCCCTATAAGGGTTTGATTTTTACAGATGTTCAGAAACCTAAAAAGATGAAGTTTCAAGTCAAAAGATTTATTCGTTGAATTTTCAGAGATTATTCGATAAATGGTAATGTTTTAGTTAGTAGTATGTTAAAATATGCCAGAAACATTTTTCTACATGTTACTAAACTCCTCGTTAACGGCTGGACCGATTTTGATATTTAGCAAAGTCTAAATGTTGGTCGAGCAAAAATACACAGCAGTCGACTCATGAGACTTTTTAAACATTTAACTTGTTATGTTGCCGTTGCAGATGATACCCCGACAGAAGCCTCATTAGAAGCATTGAAAGCGTTGCTTCTCTGTGGCGTGGAACAAGGTCACTTGACGTCTAACTACCATCTTGTCGGGCATAGACAACTTATCGCCACCGAGAGCCCTGGCAGGAAACTGTACAACGAGATCAGAAGATGGCCCCAGTTTGCTCGTGATGTTACTTCTATTAAAAATCATTAGGATTTTAGTTTCATATATTTTTAGGGAGAATGAAGCTAATACGATGAATTTACTTTTAAGTAATCTGTATGTCACCGGAAAATGGCAAACTCCGTCAGATTATAAAATATCTTGGCAGATTGTAATAAATTGTCAACTGGGATATAAATAGGACCACTTTTATATGCATCAAAATTTAATATCTAGTCTACAATCTCTCAGTCGTTCCAAGAAATGTATTTTAGCTGACGAAAAATATTCGGCTACCAAAGTCGTAATAAGCACAATCATAACTAAATAATACAATTGTTTTCATAAAACCTACATTCTAACATAATAAAAAAAAATACATGTGGCACTCAGGGACTGCCGCGGTAAAGCTATTGCATAGCATTTTTTATCAACTTATGCAATTATATATTTAGTACTCTGCGTCATTGTGATATGGTCTCGATTCGTTCACCTGGGTTACTGTACTAATGTAAATCACATACGTTTCACTTAACTTTGTCCCACCAATTGTTTCCGAACGCAGACGTTCGGGTCGGCTCGGTGACGGCGAGCGACCATTTTAAAAAGGCGGGGACTTATCGAATGACGTAGCGGTGTTAGGTTATTTTCATTACGGAATTTCTGGATTCGGTTGCCACGCTCAAGGCCCGCGATAGAAGCTATGCAATAGCTTAAAACTGTTTCATCATAAGTTAGCTAAAATACTGATAAGCACGTTCTTTATTCAAAATTTTCTTTGGTGAATTTGAATTTAGAATCTCCTAAATAGTATTTTTTGACTAACAAGGGGAGTACCAAACTTGGGAATCACAGATTCCGTTGATTTATTATGTTGTAGAGGAGTCTCCTTTCAATAACTAGGTCTGTAAGTAATGGTTAAAAGATTTTTATTCTGTTAGAATATACATAATTAATTCGTTTATCATCTGATATACTAGATAGGTAAATTTAAGGTATAACCTAGGTGTACCTACTAAAAGATGATTTATAAGGTACCACTTTCATTATAACTTCAAATTCTGCGTCCTAGTGAGATTATTAAAATTTACGCTCAATTTTTTATTTTTTATTGGATCTATGATCTGAGCGCTTTTTCGCAACTGCACAACTTAAATACTATAGTACGCCATCATGTATACGCCGCATTATTATGAAACCGTACCGCGTGCGAAGACATATTTTCGCTGCAATCAAGGAATCTACGCATCTCAAACCTCTTGCTACAATAAACGTTGATACAAAGAAGAAGAATTTCATTACAGCCTCTTCAATTCATTATTTAAAAGTAAATCGTATGCCGTCTTCCTTGTTTTTTTTCCCGTTTTCTTTATTTACAAAAACAATACTAAACAATTTGCCCAATTAATTTTGCCCATCTACGTTGGGTTCAGCTCCAGTCTTATTGAATACAGCCATATAAAGAACAAGAAAAAGGATAATATTGGGACACGTGGGAAAACTTTGTCACTGCCGTCATTTTGGCTACATTACAGCCAAAACTTCAGCTCAGGAATCGATTCCGCCTCAATTGCAAATGTAAATTGGACAAATCCACTTGTATCAAAATGTACTTAAACTGTGTTCTAGATAATGTGTATTGAGCTGGCCTATACAATTAACTTTTAATCAGCAGCCAGAATGACATTCAACAGCTAGGCAAGTTACTTAGTTCAATATCGTTTAATGACAAGCCAAGCCATTAGGGAATTTAGGGCACAGGAAATTTAGGACATTCCATCACGGGTAAGCTATGTACGAATGGTGTGGCGGGAGCTAGACTGAGCGAGCGAAGCGAGCTTACTTAGCTGCCGACATTCATGTAGTAGACGCATTGGCTGGATGTCAATTAGACTGATAATTAAACAGCACCGTTCAATGATAATGCTAGGCTAATTAAGCGTCTAATTAAACAAGTTAGCTACGACATATCTATCATGACCACTTACATTCCCCGAAGAGATTATCGTAGATTTAAATGGAAAGGTGACACCTGGATTTCGCCAGCATGTTATACTATATCAATAGTAATTAACTGTAAGCTAGCAAGTATCTGGAATTTCACTCCCTTGTGGCTATATAATAGGGTTGGTTCGTTAATCACCAGTCAAATAGTTTTAATTAGTTTTCAACAATTATAAAGTACAACTTTGAGGACTTTACGATGAAATACTATTATGTAATTTTGATTTGAGGTTTTTTTAAGAAGTAGAAATAGGCACGAAGGTAGAAAATTGAAAAATAGGTCTAAAAATTAAAGTACGAATCGGTCACTGGCACGAAACTTGGGAGTCAGTAAAACTTCTGATTTCTCCAGTTTTATTTTAAACAGACGCCTTTAAACAAATATAAATTTATAAAATTAATTATGGTAATAACCATACTATGATGACGACAATAAGATTAACCATTTTTTTTAACCTTGCCATTTTTCATGTTACCGACTCTTTCAAGCGGATTCGTTTCAAGATTCATCTATACTAATATTATAAAGCTGAAGAGTTTGTTTGTTTGTTTGAACGCGCTAATCTCAGGAACTACTGGTTCGAATTTAAAAATTCTTTGGGTTGAATAGACCATTTATCGAGGAAGGCTTTAGGCTATATAACATCACGCTGCGAGTAATAGGAGCGAAGAAAAAATGGAAAATGTGGAAAAAACGGGGAAAATTATTCATCTTTGAGGGCTTCTGTTGCGTGCGCTGCGAAAACGGTTCAAGATACCAAAAAATATGTAGCAAAGAATTATTCCTCTTAAAATGATTTAAAAAAATGTCCGCGACAGTATGTCTATCTTTTAAGATTAACTCACTATAACCGTTTTTATGGTAAACAAATTTGGTCGAAAGGGATGAAAGTTTGTATTAAACTTTGTTAATTTTAAACCGATCGGGCTGAGAGTTTCAAAATCGGGGTTAAAGTAACTATTCCACGCGGACGAAGTCGCGGACAGAAGCTAGTTAAAAATACTGACCAAGTGCAGTGTGGGCCACGCGCAGTGTAGCGTTCTGTAATTGCACGTTAAAATTTCAGACTTGTATGTTGCTTGATTCTTCATAGACCCTACATTTTTTTCAAGGATTTATTTTAACTCTTTTTTGGCGTGATTAATTAGTAGTCACGCCAGGTAGAGTTACTTTGAATAAGCTTGGGAGTTAAGCTGTATATGTATAAGATTTATTTGGGATTTACCTACATCTGAAATGTCTGTTGTAAAATAAAGAATTTTCCGAGGTAAATGCTTGTAACAGTTTTTGTGACTTTATAATTATTTTTACTTACCAGCCCATCAAAATTACAATGTTAAAGGTCACAATAACAAAGGAAATCATCTAGAAGAGTGGGAATTTTCTTACAAAATACGATGTAGGAATTTAATTAGTGTAATGTTTTTAAGGTTACTTGTTTCAGCTATTTTGTTTTTAACCTTTAAACTACTCAAACAAGAGGTTCTGTTTTGAATATTTCATTTCCTTTAAAACCCTTCTACCGGGTTTATAGACTGAGATCCCAGATACCATAGACCTTACTTATTTTCTCATAACAAAATATGTGGGATTTAACAAGCATATCTGCTTTAATTTCTTTTTTTTTCAGTGGTCAAGGAGGTCATTTTGCTCTATCTGTTTGACTTTAACTTGCGTTATTTGCGCGTGGTAAATAAAATATGCCCAAGTGTCAGCCTTGTATATAGGATCTCAATCGAGGTGGCAACCAGTGCATGGACAAGTACAAATGACCAATCTTAAAATATTATTTCATTACTAATTTTGAGCACATAATATCCTGTAATACATACATAAAATAAGTACACAGACATAAAAAAAGTGATTTAATGGGTTTAGCGTCTGATATCTGGAAATTGGCCATCGGTCCTAGCTACTCTATCCCAAACATTTTGTTGGGGTGAAAATAAGTAAGGTCTTACAGCTCTGGGACCTTCGGCTATTAGGAAATATAACTATAAATTACTTACGTTAAAAGCCCAGTCCAACAATTTTGAAGGACTTAAAAAAAAAGTGGAGTTTCTCAAATCAACTCTGAAGTCGGCGTCAAAAGCCAAAGAAAGAAACCAGAAACACCACCTTTCGAAATTGAAATTATTTTGTACTTTCCTTTCATTTGGAAGTCTACAGTATTTTTTCTTAAAAAAAAAAATGTTTTTAGTGTATCGTGAGCTAACGCACAAATGAAAATAGTACTTATTTGTGGAGTGACAGACAATTTTTATTATTTAAAACTGTATCGAAACTTAGATAGACTATTATAACCAAAATAAATATTTTAATAAAATGCGTGTTATGTTTGTTCTTCGTTTTCTTGCAACTGCAGTCTGACTTCGTATTGGGAACGGTACCAGATCCACCAACCGAGGGCATGGCGGGTGGCTGCGGACACTATCCAGCAGTAGTAGCATACCTGGACAAAGCAAAAGAAAAATAAATTAATACTGCATATACTCGTATGTTTTTTTTATATTCTGATGGATATGCTCTAGTCTAGGTCGCAGGTGACAGAGACAAAGTCGACAATGGAATGAGATTATCCAGAAGAAGCCTGTTCACTCTAACTTTGAAGAGCGTTAATTAAATGCGTTCGGAAACACAGACGCAGGCAGAGAGTTCCACTCCTTTGCTGTGCGCATTATAAAAGACGATTGGATATTTTATGTACAATTAATAAGATGAGGAGAGCGAATCCTGGCCACTGAATTTGTTCGAAAGACAAACTGCGGCCCTGGAACGCAAAAGGTGCAGGAAGGATCACGGGTGGGTCTTAGTCAGTAAGAGTCTGACACTCTCTTTCGCTTCGCCCAGAGCGGGAGAAGTCATTTGATGATTTCCCATCCAGAATAGGGTAGTTGACTAAAAAATTCTAATTAGTCCGTCAGATAGATTTCCAAAAAATATTGGACACGTATTTTTTCTTTTTTCACGTAAACAAAAAATGAAGCCGATACAGAGCGTTGAAAACTCGTGTGACGTCACTACTCGCTACAATTTTTACCGAGCCGTAACGTCACAAGCCCCCACTCCTGATCTTTGATGCTTTGTATCTTCGTCAGTTTTTATAGATTTGATAAAGGAAAAAATACGTGTCCAATATTTTTCTATAATCTAACTGACGGACTAAATATAATCATATATTTTTTACTCAGGAAACATCCCTATTATGAGGAGGCGGACTGAAAGTACCTACATAGAAGTGTCGTTCATCCAGGGGCGAGATGGGCAGACAGCATTGTTGCGAATGTATGTCAGCTTGGATGAGGCTGGTACAGAAACGTGGGGATTGGCATAGGAAAAGACAAGCCTATGTTCAGAAGTGGGCGAAGCCGGCATTTGGACGATGATGATCTTTATTCGACCGGAAAGGTGCTCACAGCTGGACATAGTGAACATTAAACCTTCCCTAAGCGCTGTCACATTCACCAGTCATGTGCTTCTCACATTCAACTGCTTCCCAATAATCAATAGCAACACCAAGAATATGTATTTAGCGACAAAGGAGTTAGAAAATTTTTGTATGGGACCTGGCATAGACACCCGACACCCAAAAATGTGAGCAGTATGGTGTACCTTGTGTCACGTTTCCAATATTTTTGCTGGTAAAGTTATATGAGAGCAAAAACAATAGCTAAAAATACTTTTTACAGAAAAATACAACTGACTTGTAAAGTCTTCTAGAAGTCGGTTGCTGTAAAAAAGTTATTTTTTATTTTTCAATTTTTGGTAGTGATACCCCACAGCTAAACGTATCCATCACAGCATACGTGTTATAAACTGATGGAAACGATAAACAGAAATGCGATTTCAGCAATGCCGGAAGATGTGCTATCATTTATTGAAGAGTTCCATATCCTATATCTGAAGTTCTTGATCAGATCTTCACTAAACTAGAAAGGGACCACCACGAAATACTACGATGCTCTTCCAACGAATGAAAGTTATTATTTTCACATGACGGCTTCACCTCCAAATATCTCGACAACATGGCACTTTGCTTTGATTTTTTGCTTTGCTTTGCTAATATTTTTGTTCTGCTTAAGTGTTCTATCCTTAACATACCAGCGGCTGGGTAGCTATGTCACAAGGTTCTATTCCCTTTGTATTTTATTTCGATAATCCTTTATACAGTTGTCAGTAAAATCTAAAATCGGCAATAAACATTGCGGATTTTTCGCAAAGCAACGCACATCATAGATGCTCAGATAAAAATATAAGGCGCTTTATTTCACCCTAGCTTGGTAAAGGGTTGTGACTATAAAAAGATTAGTGCTATAAATATTACACTGTTTAGTCAGTTATAACAAATGCGGTCAAGAAGGTCAGACCAGAGATTATCAGATCAAAGCCTAAACCTTTTTGGTTCGTTAGTCTAATGAATTATAGTGACCCAAAAGAGGAATACATACGAGCATATATGTATGTACATAGGTTACCCACGAACTTGCAAGTAAAGTTACGCTATAAGATGTTCCCTGAAATACATAGCATAAGCATAATCAGCCTTTTAATGTTCCCACTGCTGCGACTCAGGCCTCCTCTCTAGGAGAGGGAATGGGCCGTAATCCACCACGCGGGCCCAGTGCGGGTTGGTGAATGTCACATGTCTTCGAATACATTACTTAATTATATACCTCTATTACCGGTATCACATCGATTCTAAAATATTTTTCATTTGCTTTTTAACGATGTAGCTTAGACTGGAAGTCTAACTAGTTAATGTTCAAGTCTAAACAAGTGCTGCCGAATTAAAGTAACTTATACGAAACGACTGTTTATTAGATATACATAACCCTGCTATAGGATAACACGAACCTCTTCATACAAAGGTTGTCTGTTCGGGCTTATAAGTACCCATCATGAGTGCGAATCCCTACTAATATATAAATGTGAAAACTACTCAACCGATTTCAAAAATTCTTTCACCACTAGAAAGCTACATTCACCCTGAGTAACATAGGCTATATTTTATCCCCGTATTCCTACGGGAACGGGAACTACGCGGGTGAAACCGCGGGGCGCTGCTAGTAATAAATATTATTTAGTAATACTATACGATTTCTGCGCTACTCGTTATCTTCTTCAAATCTCCTCTGTCAACTGTCACGCTATTTTTTTCTCCCTTTACTTTTAAGCCATATTTAACACTATCCTTACATTTTCTTTTGAATAATCTCTCCCTCTTCATACAACGTATTGCTTTCTTAAATATTCGTTAAATCTTATGGTCAATGAAAAAAATTATCACCGAATTCAAGCCTCTCCCCCTGGTCCAGTCTAGTCGCCGGCGCGATATCCACTCTCGATAATAAAGGCACTAAAAACAAAAATCTGGTCTCGGTAATTTAGACAATAATACAGATCACATTGAAACGTGGTAATTGATGACTACGTAAGACGAGTTCGGAGTTAGATTAAAACTATGTAGCAGTGATAAAGCGGTGCCCTTTCTTATTTATTAATTTGATTTAAATTTAGCCTCATCATCGCGTCTTATATTTGTTTGCCCCCCTATCTACTTTTAAGCGATAAGGTCCGTCTTTCAATATCGAATAATCCCTACCTCATGTAAATAATTCGAACTGATGCGATCTTTATTTCTCAGTCGACTAGATTTATTTTCACTTGACAGTGAAAAAGCGCCATCTGATACCGACCCATTTATATCAAATGGACCTTTATACAGTGAAATCCACTGCATACAGTAGAACCTCTACTCTAGAAGCTAGAGTCAGGTAGAAATATAGCGTAACACAATGGTGGGTTATATATGAGCTATTTATAGCGTAACCTGTGTCTTTGCAGTACGAATATTATAAAATATCTTCACTACTAGTTCATTGGTCTCCTGCCTAAGAGAGTGAGTGTATCATGATCAGAAATAAACTTCAAGAAGAAAATTCCAGGTTTCACACCAAGTCCTCCAATTTGCTTTGGAAGCAGTGGTGGTGAAATAAGTTCAACAAAGAAATATATATGCTTTGGTTCGAACCCACGACTAACAACTCGTAAGTTGTAGAAGCTACCATTTATAGTAGTTAACATATTTGAAAAAATCACTTACTAGCGTCATACATGCCAGTACGAAGGTCGAAGCTAGGGGCCAAGGAGTCACCTGGCTCTCTTGCGTCATAAGGCCAGCCAGCGTGCGTCCTGATAGCCACGCAGCCAGAACAGCCAGAGGTGACATCAGCATTATGCCGAGACTGTCGACCATCAACTGAAACAATGGAACATCAAAATAACCTCTTACTTGATGGAATATCATTAGACGGGGAGGCACTGATACTATATTAATCGATGCTTTAACATTTAGTCAAAAAATACTAAATACTATGGCATGTGATGGGCCTTATTCAGATTAGAATAAAGTATTTTATTGACCGACTGTTTAAAACACAAACATCCATTCATACCTCATAATATGCTTACCAATTATACTATAGGGCAACAAAAACACACTAAGGTGTGTATTATAACTGATGTAATTAGGAACATAGCTAATGGGACGTAAAAAAACAAAAAATATTGCGTGGCTGATGACCATACAGATCACAGAACAGAAAAAAGCAATAGAAGTCGCAAGTAGGCGGGGCACGCGTAGCCCTAGTATTGCGTAGCTCCGCAATTGTAGGCGCCCAAGCGCTGTCGCGCATATCAGTCTAGTTCTGACTGCGTTCACGTCACTTACTCTCGAAAATCCGAAAAAAAATCAAATATGCCGTATTGTGCTGTTTTAGAGTATAAAAACGGTAGCCGTACCAAAAATGTATCCCATAGTGGTATTTCGTATCATAATTAAGTACTATTTTATTTTATTTTAATTAATATATGATAAAACATTGCTTACATTTTTATTCAAAAAGGTTAAACAAAAGTAGAATCTATGATTTAAATCATAAGGTCTACTTTCTTTCACATCATACCTGTTATTCTAGATGATTCCATCCTATGTCATGTGACAGTTTGCTACTCAATTAGAGAAAGACGTTATCGATAACGAGTTGTCGATGTTTCAAACCTTATCAAATAAAAATTCAAAATTAATTTGATGTTAAACAGATAGTAATTTATTTATAACCGATGAAAATGAAATATCGTGAGAGTAAGCATAAGCATGTATTCACCAGAACTTCGCAGCTTCGCCCTTACTCTACATTATTACTCACCGAAAGCCTATAAATACGTGCGTAGTACGTTTGATTGCTCTTTGCCTCATCCACAAACCTTAAAAAAATGGTATGCTAATATCGGTGGAGATCCTGGTTTCATAAAAGAGTCATTTACAGCTTTAAAACTTAAAGCGGATTCATCAAGTTATCCAATATTAGCTTCACTAGTAGGTACTTAATTGATGAAATGGCTATACGTAGAAGAATTGAATGGGATGGTTTCATGGATATATTGACATGGGTACAGGATTAATAGGTGATCATCTAGCAGAAGCTAAAGAAGTAAAGGTAACAAAAAATATTCATTAAGCAGTCGATCGGACGTAACACGCGTATAAAGGTACATTTCGGTAATTCTTTTAGATCTTAATTTTGTTTTTTTATTTTTTACTTATGTAAAACATGTGAAAAAATCTGATTTAGTAAAATTAAATTGATTTTATTAAACTTTTGTTCCATTTAAAGATAATTTGCTTTGTTTAAGTGGGCTGGAAAATTGGGTAATAGTACCTGACTAATTGAGTTTAATCTGTGTTTTAGCATCAGCGTATTCAGCTATCAGTGTATAGTTTTCGCCAAATACGAAGAATGTTATGCTTATTGAATATAAATATAAACGGAATGCACGAATACAATTAAATATCGATAAATAAGGTTACGATGTTGTACATCACTAGCGAATATCATAATAGCGATCAACTCTATAAACAAATATCTATCTTAAGTTCAATGTCATACTGCATACAATCGAATATATTACAATTTAGTGACATCTAGCGTCGAATAGCGGAACTTGCTAGTAAAACTATGCCTACGAGCTTTCACGGAATTATAAGATTTAATACCTACAAAAGATTGACAATAATGAACTCTATTTTTATGATGTAAGTGCACTTTTTTTTTTAAATAGGGACTGACTATAGAGACTTTTTGGCATGGACTAATCACAAAACGAATTTGCTAGTGTGACATAATATGATTATCTTGAAGATGTGTTTGTTAGGGCACGCTGGTTCTGATAGTAATTTATGCGTTATGCGATTTCTACTGTTTTTTTCTGTTCTGTGATACAGATCACACAAATTAAGCCTGATTGACCTGTTATAGTTATAATATTCGAACTAAAATACGATAACAAAGCGATAACACGAAATTCTATAGTTTCATACACGAACCTATTAATGTTCGTATATGAAACTATAGAATTTAGATCAAAAGCCTTAGAAGTATTATTATTTATCTAAATCAAGGTAAAACAGACAAATCTATTAGCAAGATGGCATGATGAAACAGACGAGGTATCAGGGAAGCGTAGCCTAGGAAGCTTCCAACTAGTGATATCAAGCAATTTTACTTTGTAAGTATTCACAAGAAATTAAACATAAAATAATAAAAATACCTGTTTAGCATTATGGCTCAACACCCACATAACTAGCGCCCTGGGCACACCATACTTATGCACACGTCTTGTGGCATACCGGGTCCCACATAATTCGCATCTCGATTTCCCCGATTCAGTCAACCATCGCTCCAAACATTTCACATGCACCCTACCAACGGTCCCTCGACAAGCACACGCAGATATTAAGCTTCCGAGTTCTGGGGATAGCGACTCCCCACCGTGACAAATGCGGCACATGTCATCATAAGAATGAGTACTTATCCTTTCATCTTCCTCAGTTGTTTCTATTAGGTCAGCTATGTCATCAACACTAAATAATTCAATTTCTACGCCCCAATCGATTGCAGTGGTGCCAATTGATCGTCTATTGCTGTCCACAGATTTATTCTGTGGATCGATAATTACGACACGGCGCTTGGGACTTCTCACTTTGATGCGATGTTGTCGTGGGTGCTTATCTCTTCTCATAGGCGTTCTTTCTCTGGATGATATCCTTTCATCTCTTTTCTCTGTTAAGATCGTTTTCTTCTGTGTTTCTATACCAGTTGCTGCTGCTTTTGATCGGTCAGTGTAAGATAAATTTATAGTAGGATTTATTTCATTGTAAAGGTCTATGTTACTTGAGCTGGCTGCAACATCTTTATCCATAGTCGTATGTGATCGATTCTTGTCTGATATTACTGCTGAAGTGCTTGAGCTGGCATTTTCAGTAACTATATGAACACCTGAATTTTTAGAGCTATTTGCATACACTTTGAGTTTTGGTTTTATAGTTTTTGCTGCAACTACATTAGGGGCCCTCAGTTTTGATTCAGGGTCGGGGTCGGAGTGGCTAAAAGAAAGAAGTATGTCAATAAACAAGAAAATATTGAATACTTTTTTACTTGGGAGAAATTGGGAATAGCTCAGTAGTGTGACTAATCTCTTAATGTTTACGAAAGTTCAAGTAGACTGAGCCAGTAACCATTTTGTAATTTTTAACTAGTCTTACGTAGCGCAATATACTAGAAATGCATTCCGTCATCACCATCAAACATACAAGAAAATCATAAAAAATAAACTACAAAATAAATGAGCAAATAGGAAGCAAAAAATTACGTTTTATTCAAATAATTTTGGAAACCAAAGATGGTTTTACTTTCAAGGCATGAACTCTTTGTTTTAAATTTTGTCAAGCTGTCTAAAATATAATTCCTACTAGATTTATATGGTAAGATAGTTTTTACTTTTGGTTGTTTAAATCATGTAATTAAAGTTGGGCCCCATTTAATTTCAACTTTAACTTCATCACAATTGGAAAAAAAAAACCTGGAATGCAATTACAAAAAACAAAACATTGGCTAGCTATTTGAAACTTTTGTCAAAAACAATATTTTCCTAAAAGGAGTAAGTAAATTAGTAATATGATGCTTATTTTTATATTATTGGATCCAAAAACACCTCCAAGTTTCATCATCGGGACATAAAAAAAACTAAACCTTATTTTGCATTAAAAACACTATGACAATGCACAGTACCTATCCGCTTATTGCATAATGCATGAAATGAAGTAATTAATAAAATTAATTTAAAAGTGACCAAAAAACGTTAAGATTTTTTAAAGGGTTTTATGTACGTATTTTTCGTTTACTTTACGGGTAAATTCTAGGCCCACTGACGCTCCCTACGCCACTGAGTAGTTGGTAATTAAACGCGTGACCTAGAAATAATGCCGTACACTTCTAGTCAAATAAATAGTGCAAAAACAGTACACTTTGATCGCCATCTATTAGTGATTTTGTAAGTAAACGGGAGCGACAAGAATTTACTCGCTGCTCGCCGGAAAACTGAAGTTCGGATACAATTTGATTGTATGGGATGGGGCATCTGTACGCTAGTATATTATGTGCTAGTACGTATTTAAAGTATGGAAGCAAAAACCCACATGTAATTTTCGTTTACAATTGTCAATACTTATGGATGTTTGTTTCAAAGGAGGTTGATTTCTTGCATTTACTAAGCTTAGTGAATTTTAGAGCTAAGCTAGCAGCAATTCAATTGACAGATCGGTCACTGAAAATGTGATATATTTGGAAGACAGTTTTTCAATTCTAAGAACAAGTCTTCACGATGTATTCGAATGGCTTTTTGTCCGAAAAATTTTTTTAGTCCTAATTTACCTGGATTGCAAGCCATTTTGCAATTTGGTGTCTCTCCCGGTAACCTCAATCTCTCGAACGGAGAACCTCCGACGCCTGGTGTTGGGCATTGCACTTGAAATTTACGGATTTTTTTAGTTTGCTAATTATTTGTCGATTTTTTTGCTACAAAATTTGTTGACACATGCTTTTTTGATAACTGTCGATTATTATTTAGGCTGTAACGGATGTCATAAAGGTTTTATTTTAAGAATATGGCTTTGAGTGTTTAAAATGAACCTTTTTACACAATAATTTTGGAAATTCACAATCACATAATTACTTTTTTAATCATTTTACAACCAAAATATATTCCATTTTGTGGTCGTTATTAAAGCGTGCCCAGTTAATTTGCTTATCCCTAATAATTAACAAAATGTTCAAATTTTAATTCCCAAATGCAAAGTATATCGTGTTTATAAATCAAATAGAAAACCAAGATTTTGATGCAAAAATTTATTTAACAGGATTTTGCACCAACACACCTTTGAGTTTACATTTTCTCTGAAGTACCTAATCTTGCAATGCATATTCAATATTGTCTTTTGGAATTGCGAATAAGCTCAGTATATGATGTCTTTGAAACCTTTGAGCTGCATTCGTCTGTAAGTAAATTAAATTGATCTGTCAATGTTAATTTTTCTCAGGAGGTATTGGTCGCTATAGCTGTTGCGTTATGTAATGGTAATAGCTTTCTATGACCATTAATTGCATTATCATCAGCACTGCCTGCTGAGCTTAGGCAGAGCTTAGGTTTATCTTTTAGTGTGCCAATTCCCACGTTCCTTTTTTTTGTTTTTTTTTTTTTGGGCGAAGAAAGTGTCTAACGCATGCCATGCCATCCGGGGAGACGACATGGTTATATAGGGCTTGCACCCACTAAAAACTTCGCCTGTGCGCCTACTTTTGCCTTGATGGGTGGGCCACGAGAACTGCTACGCATGACATTTGCGACCCATCTAGCGTGGCCCACTTCTGGGCTCTCTCATATTTGCCAGCCTCCGGGCTTCCTCCTTCTTCAGCGATTTCCGGGTGCACTGGGACATCACCACATCTGTAGGGGGTCGTGCAGCGTGGACGACAGAGACCCCGATCAATCGTCCCCTGACCCCTGATCCCCAAGTTCCTATGCCAGCCCCATCCAAGTTCTATTTGTTTTATTTTTTGGATGGAAAGTCATCAAATGACTTCTTCCGCTCTGGGTGGAGCAGAAGGGAGTGTCAGACTCTTGCTGAAACCCACCCATGATACTTCTTGTGCCCTTTGCGTTCCAGGGCCGCGGTGACTTATCCAAGTTCTACGTACGATGGCAAAAATCTTGTTCTCCATCTCGGACATCTCTCAGTTCATTGACCCAACTTTTCTTATCGAAATAATTAATTTGCAAACAGACACCGGCCTAATGGACATCTTACTTGATTCTAAATATTTTGACTCGAGAAAAACAATACAATCAAGCTTATTGCTCGATTTTCTACGAGGATTTAAAGGAAGGTCAATTACTGATATTGCCAAGCTAAAATAAAACTACTGAATTCATCTAACTTATACTTTTTCCCAACTCTGAAGAGGTTGACTTCTAGCCTAATCGGATACACCTGAATACCAGTATGAAGTACTGGTATTTAGGTGCATCCGATATGGAGCGACTGCCTATCTGACTTTCACAATCCGGTAAGTGGAATTATGGGAAGACTGGTGTCAGATTTTTTGTAATTTTAGCTACTCGTCACAGCTTCTTGATCTACAAATTAGAGCCGGGATCAACAGTTTCATGTGCTTTTTAAAGAACAGCAGAGTTTTCTTATGTTATCTGCCTATCTAGGTCCCACCTCAGTAAACATTGCCGAACTTCCACTCGTGCGTCTGCTATAACTGAGGCATTGGCTCTACGTACTAATATTATAAACGCAAAAATTTGGATGTATAGATGTTTGTTAGGCTTTCACGCAAAAACTACTGAATGGATCTTGATGAAATTTGGCACAGAGGTAGATTATAGTCTGAACTAATTCATGGAATTTATCCTGGTCCTGGGTGTATGTATGTTCTCCTGGGATAATTTTCGAAATTCACGCAGGCGGAGCCGCGATCTGCAGTAATTCATAAAAAGTAACAACTATAGTGGGTACGACTTGTTTATGCCATAAAGGTTTCAAGGATTTAAAACATTTATATCCTTTTCATATTTTTCATTGAAGTCAACTAACAACGGAGTACTGGAGCTCACTGCCTTCTGTCAGTTTATTCAACACTAGCTGTCCGCACTACTTCGTTTGTGTCACATTTTTCATGACTGCTCCGCTCCTATTGGTCTTAGCGTGATGATATATAGCCTATAGCCTTCCTCGATAAATGGGCTATCTAACACTGAAAGATTTTTTTCAAATCGGACCAGTAGTTCCTGAGATTAGCGCGTTCAAACAAACAAACAAACTCTTCAGCTTTATAATATTAGTATAGATATAAAAATAAATGTTTGTTTGGTTGTACGTATTTTATGGGCTGCCGTACCTATCGTTTATCTGATTGCGAAATTCTTTGTGAACTTATTACTTGCATTTGCGCGAATATCATGCTTGCAAAAACCAGAGTTACCTTTCGATAATTGTAAATTGAGTTAGTTGTTAACGGGAAGTTAATTAACATTTTTTTTTATACATAATAACCATAGGTTAGCAGTTCAAACGGAGATAAAAATATTACTAAATATACTCTGGTGTGTACAAGTGGACCTTAGTAAGTCCTGGATTAGATCGTAACACATTTTTGTCCCGAGAATATGACCCCATAGGGATGATATCCAACCATTACGCGGGCGAAGTTGCGAGGAGAAGCTAGTAAAATATAAATTCTATTTAGGAAAGATTAAACTTTTCAATATATTGAGGTAAAATGATAGAAAATGGGGAGAAACTTCATGATTGGTTTGTTTGTTGTATTTGTTTTGACTGTATTGGTGGATTGCACCGAGCGTAGTTTAAAGTTACTAACTAAATGATGATGTTATGTGTAAACTTTTTATGTATGGCTGCCACCACTAAAATGCACTGATGGCTTTGCCAACGCAAGGTATTCTAAATCTGCAACCTTACCCTACCATCAGTAACTGGTGGTAGGTTAACTGTTCTCAATTAGTAACGATAAAGATTTGTTGAATTAACAATAGTGATATATTTTACTTATAGTAAGATTCGAATGATTACGCACTATTTTAGTAAACTAACAAATTCAAGGAACATTAACACCACCAAAATCTAAATAAGTTTACCCACACAAACAAATTTGTGAGCACAGTTGGTGTCTTAAGACTAAAACCTTATTTTTAAATAAAATTATCGACAGGTTCCAAAAACTTCTTGAAATTGATTGGAACGCAAATCCCGCTGATCAGATTAAATTCCAAATAAATTAAAAGAGTTAATCTTTTACAGGCCCGCTGTTTTGGAACGGCTGTTGTTCAAATTATGTCAAAAAAATAGATATTTTATAATTTATACTGGTAGATTTGTTGCTAACAAGGTTCACGAAACAATAAATTAAAAGTAATGTTTTAATACATTTATTTCCTGTTCACTTCCAGTTATAGTCGTCGATGTTTAAAAACTGTATGTATTGAAGCGATTTTAACATACTCGTATGTGCATACATACAAATAAAAATCATATTATAAATTCCCGTGCGAATATGGGGATAAAATATAGCCCATGTTACTCGCTGATAAAGTGTGTTCCATTGGTGAAAGAATGGTGAAAATCAGCCCAGTCGTTTCGGAGCTTATTTGGTACAAATAAACAAAAATATAATAAATATAATATTAGTAAAGATTCTTGGGGTATAGTTCGGGGTCGTAACCAAATAAGCTTTTATTAAGAAATCAACAATGGTTTTATAACTGTAGTAAGTTTACAACTTTTTGATTTTTATGATACTATGCTCTCTTAAAATATTAAAATTAAAATGTTGTTTTTATTACTTCCTAGTTCTTAGTAGCCTGTATTTATTTATGTCTAAATTAATTTTAGACTACGTTGTCCATGAATGTTTGAAATAAACTGAAATTTAAGAACACTTTACATACACACATAAAAAACAAGTTATAATAATCATCCTAATTGTAGATTAATCCAGTGGCTCCAGATAGAACCCTCGGTAACAGCAAAGGACACAAGAAGGATCACGGATGGCTTTGATTTCCCAACCAGAAAAAAAAATTAGCCATTAGGACTGTCCCTCACTCTGTGCTTCAATGATGTAGCTTTATTTCTAAGTATAGCAAAATAGCCATCAACTAGTGATTCTGCTCTTGAACTTCTGAGTAAATCTTAGTTTTTTTGGTTCAGAAAATTAGATAAATTAAAAATTAATGTTGAACACAAATTTTATAAGTAATAGTTTTTATTATTGTTCGATAACCCTTATTTACATAAAGTTATATTCATTGTGTTGTACATCGGGCGTTAATGATTAGTTACATCATTATTCTTACGTATCTAAGTTTTTATTTGTAGGACTCAAGAGTGATTAAATTGAGGAGCTGCTTAATGATTCCGAGAATGAAGACTTCTTGCCTTCAGATGAAGATATCTGGGATATCAGAGTATCGAACCTAACGTTCTTTTATTTATAGGTAGGTTTCAATTTATTTTTAGACAACTGTCTATTATATTTTAATAGTTTTAGTATTTTCAGCATTCTTTAGTTTATACTTTGAAAAAAAAAATCTACCAAAATAGTAAATAATTGATTTAAATTTATTCAAAATTGCACTATTACCCAATTATAATTCAACCTTTGATAAAACACTCTGTCCGGTTGCAGGTGCGGCGGGGATGAGTTATGTGTGAATTACTTAATGAATGATACAATTAATAAATACTTACCCTTTTTTAATCTGGATGGGAAAGCATCAAATGATTTCTCCCGCTCTGGGCGGAGCGGAAGGGAGTGTCAGACTCTTACTGACTAAAACCCACCCGTGATCCTTCTTGTGCCATTTGCGTTCCAGGGCCTCATTGACTATTTCGAACAAATTCCGCAACCCTAGCAGGCACAGACCCTACGGGGTCCCATCTTCCTTGCTAACAGCTCATTAAGGCGCGCGTGAAACACGATGCGCTGTATAAATACTAACCCTTAGTTCATAAGTTTGTTTTAGTGCTAACCAGTGGACTGTTGTTGTCAAATTCAATAAATATATTATTAGGAATATTCCAAAATTTTGCATTAAAATTGCTATTTTTTCTCTCATAAATAAACAGTCACTAAGATAATTTTCTTTTATAAAAAAATATGGATCACTTGAACGCCCAATGTGCATTTAAATGAACACGAGATATCAACTTAAATCTGACTGTAATATATTACGCGTTGTCAAAAAGCTCTAGATCACAGAGGTCAAAGTTTGACTGTCATAGACTTTCTGACTTTGATTGAACCAAGTCTATTTAGTTTTAATCAAGTATTTTGACGACAGACCAAAGAAAAAATAACTAAGTAAGATTAATGACTCAAGTCGTGAACTAGCGAACGAGAGGTTGTGACATGTTATCAGTCAATAATTCATCAGGTTGGCATCTGACGAATTATTGACGTAATCCATTCTAGTATGAGCATTATTTTTGGTCTGTTAAAAGAGTCAACAGTATACTACTGTTACTTTTAAGTGGCTTAAAGCATAAGTAAGACCTAGAAACATTTTGAGCTAATAAAATGAAGCCAGATGAAGATATTAAATTGTAGCAATACAAAGTGATGTTCAGTTATTATTGAGTCGGTCGATTCAGTAAACCTATCACGGTGAAAACTCAGGTGGGCTGAGCCTGAAGTGAACTGCCATTCCATCATGATTGCATGGACTGACAGCTTAGTTCGTGATCACTTCACCCAATCACCCAAGCCTTCACGGTGAAATGTTTCGAGCATCTAAAAAATACAAAGTAAGGCCGCTTCTGACCAGTTAATTAGTTTTTAAGTCTGGATTCACTCAATAGCAACCCGGATATATGTATGTGCGCAGTTTATGGCATAAAGGTCATCCATCATCCTCATACATAGCATAGAACTTAAAATAGGTAACAGACAGAATATTGGCAGGTACATTTTTGTGTAACCTTTCAGGGAAAGTTACAAGATTGATGTTATATACTTTTGGATTATTGAAGGATCTGTTGGCAACACTGGCAGCCGGTCGTCAAAAAGTTTCTTGCTAAATATAAATGTTAAATTAATATTATTTCGTGTTAAATAAACGATAAATGTGTCAATAAACGATAGATTCAGTTATAAACATCTAGGATTTGTGTTCGTGAGTTGTTTCAATGCAAAATCAATGAGAAAATCGATAAACTAGTTCCAGCTGTCACCTAACGGACGGATTTGAAATCGCCACCTAACCCGGGGAGTATTTCTTTTAAATTTTGACCTATATATAATTCCCATTACAACAATCCCCCCTGAACGTTTAAACAGCTCGTCTCACTGATAAGTGTCAATAACTATTGTACTGGCCATTAATGTTCTTACATACTTACCTACTTTATTTTGATTTAAATTATAAATGTTATTATGTTTGAGTCCATAAAAGAATAATTATATACCTATCAATATTATCCCTTTAAAGTATAATTACTCGAATAGTCATATTTTACTAAATTGATGTAAGAAATTAGACTAACAATTACAATAATAGTAGTACCCTCAAAAAAAAAAAGAACTTTTTTTTTCCCTTAATATATATACTTTTTCCTCTTTAGTAAATTCTAGTCTCAATTTGGAAATAATAATCAAAATAACAATCCATAATTTGAGATTTCACATCCATAACCGCTTTAATTTCACCCTAATTTAGTTATTTCAATACTTAATTTACAATCATCCTTACATACTTTTTACCTAACTTATCTACATCTCATTTTCTTTCATACACTTAGCTATCTCTTTTCACTTTCCAGGGTGCCTCTGGGGTTGAATTTTCATCATGTTGACCCGTAGAGCTGCATCCTTGGAGGAAAAACTGAGGGCTACGTTGAAAGAGTTAGAATCTTTTAAGGACCAGTGCAATAAGCTACTACAGGAAAGGGATGATAGTGAGGTGGAAATCGAGCTCATCAATAACAAGAACACAGAGTTAAAGAACCAGTTGGCTGAACTACACATTCAGCATATGGACATAATGGACCAGCATCAACAGCTCCGTCAACTTGTGTCAAATTTCCAGCATTGTAGTGACACACACGAACTGGCTTTAAGACGCATATCTGAGCTGGAATCAGAGTTAAGCAGGGCACACAACACTATTACGCACCTGGAAGCACTTAAAGCCAGTGAAGAATCTGCGAAGACCAGCAGCCTTTATGATGAGTTGGTTGGTAGCGGGTCCGGTCCAATTTGTGTAGAACCAATGGTTACAATAGATTTAACTAATGATACCATTACCAAATGCAATATAATAAACGGCCATAATAAAATTAAAAAATATATTAAAATTAATAGATTTATTAGAAAAATACATAAATCATTAAAACAGCAAAAAGTCAACAAATTAAATTTAAAACTGAGGCAAAAAAATATAAATTTAATGTTAGAGTTAAAAAATAGTAGTCAAGAATTAGATTTATGTAAACATATGTATGAAAACGACACTCAGCGCCTTCAGGAAGAACTATTTGTTAGGGAACAAACTCTAAAGGATATCTTTAGTAAATATGAGGCCTCTCAACTAGATCTGAGCAAGCGCTTGCAGGAGGCTAATGAGTTGGTGGATCTGGTAACATACAATGCAGAGAGGTACGAGTCACTGACAAATAATCTCACTTGTAGCTGTGCTTGCTCCCAAGCACCACTACCTCAGCATGTTTCACCCACTTCCTCGTTAGCTCAGCCTGATAATAGTAGTACTGATAATAATAGCATTAATACAAATAACTTGATTAACACAACATATATATTTTCTGACAAATTTGGACAAGGTTTTGGTAGTGTATTTAATCAGTGTTCGTCACATTATGTAATAAATAATTGTTTACCCGGCGCCAGTTTTAGCCAATTAATTAGGTATATTAGATTGTCAAAAATAAATCCCAACTCAACTGTCATATTACTATTTGGGGATAGTTTAGCTGTAAGTAAAAAAGACATAATCAAATGTCTCAATTTAATGCTACATCTAAGTGAGACCAATAATTGTAAATTTATTTTCTGTGCCTTGCCTTATTCTCAATATTTATCTGAGGAGCAAAACAGGTACATTTTTGATTTAAATATGCTCATTTATAATAGGACCTGTCATCATAGTGATGCTATTTTATATTTTGATTGTAATCAATTTATTACTGATTACAAACTGACTAATCGTAAGATGTATTTACCACCTAGTTGTAGGAGACATATTGCTAATCTTTTAGCATTCAATATACAGTGTGACACCGGTACATGTGGTGTACCAACGCATACTGTTAGTAATGATACTAACATTTTTATTGACACAAGTAGTAGTTTAAACTATTGAACTCGACAATGGAAAAGCCGCATATGTTGAATATTGTACATCAAAATATGCAGGGTCTGTCCGGCAAGGAACTTGAGTTAAGTTTATTTATAGAGAACTATGATGTTCAGGTGTTATGTTTAACTGAGCATTGGTTGAAAGAACATGAAGTAGATTTTATCAATGATAATTACTATACCGTACAAAGTGCGTTTGTGAGAAAACATGCCATCCGCGGTGGATCATTAGTCCTTGTTTCAAACAAATTGAAATGTAAACAACGTTTAGATGTAGTTAATCTTTCGGTCGAACGCACTGTTGAGTTGTCTTGTGTTGAACTCGAGCGATACGTTATAATTTGCGTTTATCGACCGCCCTCTGGTGATTTTGGTCTTTTCGAATCGGTAATGGAAGATACACTTAATAAATTAAAATCAAGTAATAAAAGTATAATTTTATGTGGAGATTTTAATGTTAATATTTTAGAAGTTACTCCATTAAGTGTTAGACTTCTGAATCTATTTAAGTCTTATAACTTAGATAACTTATTTCATGAACCAACTAGGATCACGGCATCTTCATCGACTTGTCTAGATAATATCTTTAGTAATTGTGATGCCGAAAATAAATTTGTTTTAAGCGATTTAACTTCTGACCACTGTGGCCTATTTGTTAGCTTTCCTATGCCACTAAGCAAAAAGCCGTATAAAATTGAATGCAGGCCTTATACAGCTAGTCGATGCAGTAAGTTTAAAAATAATATAGCTAGCAAAATTACACCATCTTTGATAGCACATGAGGACCCTAATAAAATCTATGGAGCCCTTTTTGATGTTGTGCAAAAAGAGTACCATTCCACGTTTAAGCCTAAAACTGTAAACATTACGGGTACCTCTGTTGGTTTCAACCAATGGGCTACTGCAGGTATATATAAAAGTAGAGCGAGATTGTACGAGTTATATGGTTTTAAAAGATACAGGTTTGATACCCCTTTTTTAGAGTACGTTAAAAAATATTCTAAATTATACAAAAAGATTTGCGTTGTTGCTAAATCAATTTTTTTAAGCGAGACAATTAAAAAATCTAATAATAAAGTAAAAGCCACTTGGAAAATAATTAACAATGAAACGGGCAAGTCAGTTAAACGAGAAAATCAGTTAGAGATCATAGTCGACAACAAATTAGTAAGTAAACCTGCTGACGTAGCTCAGGTATTTAATGAGTTTTTTTCCAGTATACCTATTACTACAACTCGCTCCTTGAATTCGTCCCCTTCTAACGCTGAAAATCTTTTACATAATAGTGTGCCTAAGTGTAATCAATTATTTAGTTTTGAGCACGTAACACCACTTGATGTAGTTAACGTTTTCAATACACTTAAATCTAAAAACACAGGTGATTATTGGGGCATTTCCATTAAACTTTTGAGTAATATAATAGACATAGTAGCGCCCTATCTTGCTTTTACTTTTAATAAATGCGTGGATTTAGGAACTTTTCCTGATCTCATGAAGAGTAGTAAAGTCATACCTTTATTTAAATCAGGTAATAAAAATGACATTGGCAACTTCCGGCCTATCTCCATCTTACCTGCTTTTAGCAAAATATTTGAAAAGTTAATACTTAAGCAGTTGTTAAAACATTTTAATTTAAATAAACTACTCCATAACGAACAGTACGGCTTTACAAAAGGACGTTCGACTACAGATGCGGGTGTTGCTCTCCTGAAACACATATTTAATGCATGGGAGAACTCGCAAAATGCAATTGGAGTTTTCTGTGATCTCTCCAAAGCTTTTGATTGCGTAAACCATGACACGCTTTTGCGTAAACTACGTTATTACGGTCTCCAAAGCGATGCTCTTAACGTAATTGATTCATATTTACATAATAGGTTCCAATGTGTGGATATCAATGGCGTGAAGTCTTCCGGACTACCAGTGCATTTAGGCGTGCCTCAAGGCTCAATACTGGGTCCATTCTTGTTTCTAGTGTACATAAATGACTTACCATTTTTCTTAAAGGGCATCTGTGACGTAGTATTGTTCGCGGATGATACCTCTCTTATTTTTAAAGTAGAAAGGAATAGACAAGATTTCAGTAACGTAAACAGCGCTCTCTCAATGGTTACGGATTGGTTTACGACCAATAATCTAGTTTTAAATGCCAAGAAAACGAAATGTATAAAGTTTGCTTTACCAAATGTTAGAAATCTAGGACCCAATATCACCTTAAGTGGCGAAGTACTTGAAACTGTGGACTCTGCAGTTTTTTTGGGAATTGCTGTCGATTCCAAACTACAATGGGGCCCACATATATCAAGTTTATCGGGAAGGCTCAGTTCTGCCGCATACGCTGTCAGGAAAGTGAGACAGTATACTGACGTTGAGACAGCTCGGTTAGTCTATTTTAGTTATTTCCATAGCGTTATGTCCTACGGTATTCTATTGTGGGGAAAAGCTGCTGATATACAAAATGTATTTGTCTTACAAAAACGTGCTGTGCGAGCAATATATCAGCTAGGGCCTAGAGTTTCATTAAGAGAACTTTTTAAAGACATTGGAATTCTTACAGTAGCATCTCAATTCATTTTTGCAAACATTCTATATATTAGGCAAAATATACATCTATACTGTAAAATGAGCGACATCCACAACTTTAACACCAGAAACAAGCACAAGCTACATGCTCCTTCCCACCGACTTCGTAAGGTCCATGAGTCATTTGTGGGGCTCGGTATCCGTTTTTTACAATAAACTTCCGCTTTCTTTTCTTGACCTGCCTTTTAACTCATTTAAAGCTAAAGTTAAATCTAACCTTTGTTCGAAGGCATACTATTCTATTAATGACTATTTAGACGACAAAGATAGTTGGTCGCTGTGTTGAACGCAAGACAATGTCATATTTATCATGTTCTTTCTCTATAAGTTAGCTTATGACGGGTTATATGAGTTCATAATTATATATATATTTTTATTTTTTTTTGTTTTTGTGTAATTTTTTATGACTATGTAGGTCAATCTATTTTTATTTAAATGACTTAATCTAATGTTTACAATGTTTTTATAGTGAATATTTAATATTTCCATGTTGGATAATTGATTTTTTTCCTACCTTTGGCATGTAATGACTTTGCATACTACTGTATAAATTCAAGTTCTTAAAACGCAACAGACAGATGTGTTGCTGGGGAGTTTGTTGCGCCACTTCTTCTTCCCAGCTAAAACACTAGGAAGTGGTGACGGGTGGGCGTTTTGGGGGACTGTCTTTATGTAAAATTTGACGTTCAAAAAGTGCTGTCGCTCAGCCTAGTTTGAATAAATGACTTTTGATTTTGATTTTTTGATTTTTGATTTTGATTTTATGAATACATTTTCTGTGTTCTACTTTCAAACAAAACTGTTAACTTAGTAACTGATACGCATCAGTAGTAATTAGAAAGCAGTTTCGGAAAAGGATACTTGCTTACTAGGAAATGACCACCTTTTACGAAGTTTACAGTGCTACCGAATTTACTACCCATATCCAATTTGTGTTTTTAGCACTCGGCAGGAAAATAATTTCTTATTTCAAGAGTTTATCTACTTTGATCTTGATTGAGGAAGAGAATGAATGCTTTAATATAATTTTCCTTATTACTAAGCATTTAAAAATTATTTGATATCCATTGTTTAACTACAATATAAAGAAGGATATTTTTGTTGTTTTTTTCATTTACATAAAATTCTGTTGGTATTGCCTGTTTTCCATGATTTCGTAGACAAAAATGTGTTTTTAAATTGGGAATCCTAGAGAGCGTTGAGTTTAGATTGACTTCCGAGAATTGAAGCCCTATAACGGAGATTGAAGCTGTGAACAAAACAAACACAGTAGGATTCGTTCAATTTTTCGTTCAAACTTCATAAAGGCTGGCTTTTCAGTGACGAAAATACCATACGGTGCAATGGGGAAAGGTATTGGTGCATCTTTCCCCACCGTATGATATACCTACCTACCATGTTCTAGGTTTTGGCAACAGCTACTAACTAACTGGACACAGCTAAATCGGTACTAGTCAAAACAAAAACATATTTATATCAATACTTGATTAAAATCGTTCAAATAATTGGCGCCCAACGCATCCCACGTTGGGCGCCAATTACTTGAACGATTGTTTTGGTATACACTAGAATTGGCCATGCGATCTGTTGATATAAACGAAGGTGTACTGGAAGATTCTTATATTTACAATGCAACTTTTCCCACGCATAATAAAAAAAACAACTGTTCCCTCCGTTCTGTCGAGTCATGCGACCAAAAATGTATTAAATATGTGCTCAAGCACAAGTGCACTTTCTGTTCCTTCAACTTCATAGCCCATTGGAATGGCACAACTGCCAGAACCGAATAGAGTTCAGGTCGATACTAACGGCTTGGTATATTTTTCAAATTCCGCTCCTTTCCTTGACCGCCCCGACTTGGAAATCGAACACGGGACCTCACGTTCAGCAGTCGAGCTAGCAACTGCGAGACCAATGTGAACATTTATATGTGGAATACAGTGTAGTAAGATTTTTATAATTTATTAATTAAAAAAAAGTTCTAACATTAACAATGTAAAAGCAACAGTGAAAATAGGTATAATTTCGTGCAAAAAATTAAACAATACAACATTTATCTTGATTAATTTTTTTTTAATGAAAATAAAAATGATCTTTACAGTGTTGGGGCCGAGTATTTAATTGAAACAAAAAGTTGAAACTTACAATTAAAAGCCGAATACAAGCAAACGGTTTTGGCATTAGACTTTTGTTAAAAAAACCTCTAGCTATTCCCCGTGATTTTTCTCGCATTTATATAAATTTTCGCAAAAAAGCCCATTACCGGCTGCAAAGTTCCCTCAATTCTTGTATTAAAATTAATCAAATCCAATTAAACGTAAAAGCGTACCAAATAGACGAACTAATTTTCGCAGCTTTTGCTAACGTCTTTGTTTGCATGAACGTCAAAAATGTTTTTTTTTTACATAAAAGTTCCTGCCACCGGCATAAAAATATCCTTGACCTCCCCCTTTTATTCAAATCTGATCAGACATTAGCGTGAGTTGATGCGCATTAAATTAACTAAATAGACTTTGACATTAATAGTTACCATTCCACCATTTGTGACTATCTATGAATCCGACAAATGATACTGGAGTAATGGATTTGTGACTATCTATGAATCCGACAAATGATACTGGAGTAATGGACCTTTTGGGCTTTGGGCTATTTTAAATTATTTATTGTATGTATGTATAATTTTTTCCTTTATGAATTCTTTATGTATTTATATATTTCTTAGTATGTGTTCCGTTAGTGTATCCGTGGCATAATTTGCATCAAGGCATAAAAGGTAATCTGTACAGGACCTATCGGAATACCAGCGCTGTGATATTTTTATTTTTTTAAAATATCGCAGCATATGCTGAGATAGGAACCTTTTTGGCCTCGCACAATTACATTAAGCTATACCTAACTGAAATCTACAGCTCTCGTTAAGTTTTTTTTTTGGTTATTTTATTTTTTGTTTACTATTTTGTTTGTTTTGTGCGAGTCCCAAATAAACATGTTTCTTTCTTTTCTTTCTAATAACACCAGCGTCATATGCGATAAGACCGCCGTAAGAACTCACTTCAGTTCTCACTTCTGATTCTGCGGTGAAAAATGTATTTGGTATTCTGTAACTTGATGAAAACTAAACTAGCGCCACTAAGTGAGAACATAGGTGAAGCGAACTTAACTTGACAGTCAGAATATCAAATACTTTTCACTTCAGTTGAGTTACGAAGTGTAATCGAAAATGAGATATGAATCGAATTCGTACGTGAGTTCTTACAGAATAGCACTGCAGGCTTCTTCTGGGAAAGCTCATTCCATCGTCGACTTTGTCTCTGTCACCTGCAACCTAGACTAGAGTCACGAGCAAATCAATTTTACAATAAAAACAATGCTTGGTAAATGACGATATTTTACTATTAGTTAGTTCTCTTTATTTTGCCTTACTGATTTACATTTTAAAATATATGTTTTTAATGCACATTTGTTTGTAAAAACACTTTTTCCTTTATAGGATGTATAATAAATACCTACATAAATCTGTTCACCTTACAGGTAAGTACAATAAAAAGCACAAAAGCTTACAAATACCATTCAATTTGACTATAACAATGAAGAACCAACGGACCATAAGCGGGACGACCTTAAATTGCCACGTATCCTAATTGAAAAGGACAATGAACTGCAGAACACTGCAGAAGATGTTAATGAGGCAGCAGTAATGGACCTTTACAGCTGAATAACATTTTCAGTTTTATGTAATTTGACAGCCGTCCACGATCGTTCTAAGAAAATTGGCAATTAAGGAGCAATGTAATTGCTGAGTAATTATAATAATTTAATTAAAGCTATATAGAAACGGTTAAAAGTACCTGGAATTCATAATCAAAGGCGAATGGCAGGCTTGTATCGGAACTTCGTACAGCTAATAATTTTTCGTGTTTTGGGATACTTTTTGTTTTAATTGATAACTACTATGATAGGCAAGCCCTTTTCAACTTTTTAGATTTTTAGAACTTGGGATATAAAAGTTATAAGCAGTTTTATTTTTAAGGTTATGTAGGTACTAGTGTTACAAGTAAGTACTCATAAACATTGTTTTGGTGATAAAATAAATGTTCTAGATTACTTGTCGCTATCTTTGTAGTGTTTTACTTACCATTAAATAGGTATATTGAGTCTAGTAATCGTATCTGCTCAGTGAGATGCATTAGGAGATACCTACATAATATGTTCAGTAGCGGACTGCAACAGTTTGATAATGATGAAGTTCTGATGGGTGTCGAGTGTCGGTAAATAAAACAATACTTTGTTTTTGAAAGTATGTACATTTATTATATTGTACTTAACAAGCGAACGTTGCAATTAACACATTGCAAACTCGTCATTTTAATTAAAGCACTTATACACACACACCACAGCTTAAAGCGTCCTTTCGCAAAACTTCTACCAAGAGATCAACTTAACGTAAAAACAGCCAGATAATTCGCTAAATTGCTCAGATGCAGTCACAAACCACAATCCAAAACAATAGCAAAGAACTGAACTGAAATTGACAACAACAAAAAAAAACAGATTTTCTTTACCTGTCAATAATTAATTGCCATATGAACAAAATATTATTGATGACAAAAATCATATCTTTCATTAAATCGTTAACTATTATGATTTTATACAAGAATGCACTCTCAGATATAATATATAAGTGTTCAATTATATTGAATGCTATTTGTATTTCTAAATAATTAATTATCGTTTCGATATTTGTGTTATTTTACATATGGCAACCTAACAAAAAAAATAAGTGCGTTTCGTTTACCTTTTTTTACGTTTATTTGTTCAAATCTTTCTATTGATATTATTCATGAATCCCAAGTTCTTAAAATGCTGCACCTACACGAAATAAGATGGTTTAATTGCCTTAATAAGTGGTACAAATTCTATAACAGAACAACAAAAAAAATTGTTGTACGAAATCTGCCGTTCACCTTTACAAGAAAACATTCCAATTATCCCGTTCGTCAAAATAATATTATTATAGTTTTGAAAGGTCTAAAATAAACTAACTCAACAAATACAAGCGCGATCTACAAGATATCCCAGCAAAAATATTGAAGAAGAACTTGTGTTCGACTTGTAAAAATCTTAAACCAGATTGTATACAAAATGAACAAAAATACTCTATAAACAAAACTAAAAACTCATTTTTGATTTTTATATTCTGCTAAAACTACATTTTTTTTAATGATCGATAAAACTTGTGAACTCACAATGACCTACTAATTTATTAAAATCAATCAATAACCATTAGCGAAATTGAATGAGCTTTCTACGACTCAGCTGTCAAATGAATAGCAAAAATAATATTAATTCGGCCATTGGCTTGTTTGTTTTTTTTTTTTAAATTGATTGAGTCAGGCGTTACTTTGCGGAAATCCATTTTAATTTTGAAAATGAAAATAATATATCTAGTTTTAATTTCCGCGAATATTAGTGGGTTGCAGGTATGCACCTCCCTCCCGCCCGCTTTATTATGCACATGCAAGATTACAAGGCAAATGCAAGGATTTTAAGCACATGCAGGAAGGCAAAGCAAAACCCAACACCATTACCGACACGTGTTTCGCCTCTCCACGAGGCATCCTCAGGGGACGTGTTGACTCGCTGACCGTTGAGTTGTTTCTTTTTTATTAGAAACGGTAAAGGTTTGGTAGCAAAGCCTTCATTTCACTTCACCCAGTCAGTCTATGCGTTGGGCATGGGAGGAACGGACGTCCATGCGCGCGCCTTCCCGAGAACACTCGCGATAACTTTAATAATTTTCGAATTGTATGAAAACTGTTGTGCTTTGGGATAATATTTATGAAAGGTTTGTGCTTTGAGTGAAAAATGGACTATTGATTTTTTTTCAGTTGATTAACTTTTTTGAAGTTTTGTTTGAAAACAAAATTTGGAATTTTCGGATTTCAAGTAAGTATAACTTTGGAACAGTGTAATTTAAGCGGGTTCTTGAGTTGATTTGAAAAAGCGTTAAAATAATTAATCAACCTAATTTTGCATAGCTTCGTTTTTCATAAAACTTTTATATCTGTAGAAAATAGCTTACAAAAAAAAAAAAACATAGTACCAAAAAATATTAGTCCATAAAAAAAAAATACTCAGCTGTAATGATTAAATTACAATCACTGCCTATTTACAAAAAATACATAAAAAAACACTATGTCGATGGTACGAAAGCATAGCTGAATCCCAAAATATTTTTGAGTTGAAACTGAGATGTTAGTTTGCAGATTTATCACAACGATTTTATATCTTAGCACCTACGAGACTGGAACCTAGCAAAACTATTGAAATTATTTAAATCATTCCACATCATAATCTGGCTGCCCTGTTACCATGTTAAATGAGATCGACTCAACATATTTTTAGTTTTTTTTTCTATACTGTGCAAAAACTTAAACTTATTAATGTGAGTTAATTAAATTGACGCCACAGGTACCTACATATGTTTTTTTTCATTATTTCCATTGAAGGATAAAATGAGATATGAATAAAATGTATTGTACCGCAGAAAATACGTACAAAACTATTTTACACTAACTTAATTGGCAACAAAAGTCACAATGGATTAAAAGGCTGACACGATATAAAAAATATAAATTCAAAAAAAAAAATACCACAAACGATAATTTTGTATAAGTAAAAAAATAAAATAAGTTGAAATTCAAGACTCCTTAACTTTGACAGTTATGTGAATCGTTTCAGTTTTTCTACAAACAACACTTATAATGTTTATTATTATTTATCGTATAAGATATTGCTGGAAATTTCCTTTTTCACTAAACAGTGCTCAAGAGGTTTTACGAAGAAATATTGAGGCTCAAGTTTTGGCTATATATCTTCTAGAATGTTTGCAACAGCTCATTGGCTTTAAACACTGAATAACAGCTTAAATCTTTCCTCGACTTTCCGAGGCAAAAAAGCACCGCCTTAAGCTGTTGGACCGGGCTCTTATTTGTAGTCCTCTGCTGTGATCTGTTGAATTCATTTTAAACAACAAATCGCAACACTTTTAATTTACTTTCCTCTTATCAGAATGAACTTTGAAAATTACTACAATAAAAGTGGAACACCCTGTTATAAAGATAAGTCAATCACTGCAGAATATGCAAATAACACATAATTGCCAGATTTTTTTTGTTATGTACTCAAATCTCCAGGAAATCAATCTGTATCTAAAAACAATAGCAGCCGTATGATTCGACCTTCAAGGTTAAGCAAAGCTTACCGAGGTCGTTCCGTAGATGGGTGACCATTCATACACACCAAGACTTTTTTAAGATTCCGTGCATCGGAAAGCGCGTTAAGACTTTAGTCCCGGTTGTCATTTGAACTTCTTTGTCAGAAGCCAGAAAATCTGACCCTAGTTTTCCATTGTGTTTAGTGTATGTAGTCACTAGATTTTGGTGGTCAAAAAGGCAATCGCTCAATGTGTATACCATACTACAATCAAATAAGATCTGGTCAGTCTGGAAGCCGATCCAACATATTATATAGTTGGGAAAAGGCTAGGCAGACAGTTTGAATATTAATTATCGTGTGTTAAATTACAAAGGTCTGCTGTCGTAGTTAATAATAAGCTCAGTTTCCCGAGCAAAACTCGCATAATTTATGTGACAGATTGACGAACGCGCGATGTTTCGGTAATGTCGACAAGCGGCGAGCAGTTGAATTCATTATCAACAGCCATCTTTTATATTATTTGAAATAGGAATGTTGTATGAACTCTGTCCCTCTCTCAATGTTTGGTTAATAATTACGTGTAACAATTAATCCATACTTTTATGTAGTTTTCGCATTCGTATAGAAGACGCAAACTGCCAAAAAACTTACGATATTTTGACAACTTTTTTTTTAAATTTATTGTCGTTGTGATACCTAATGCTGCTACTAGAATATAAATGTTTTATAAGCACGAGAATTTTATTGTCCTACAGATTTTTAAAAAGTTGGAACAGTTTTAAACATTGGCTGAGTAAGACCTTAGATATTTACTTATCTAAAAATCTCTGCCTAAAAGCATTTATATAATTATAGTTTGTCTCAATGTAAGTAGTAATCTGTGGAAAATGTGTAGTGGGTAGTATATATATTTAAAAAATATACAGGAACCTAGGTAAGTAAATACTTTTTATATACGGAAACAATATTAAGTTGGAAACATGTTAAATTCGCCAGTTATAGTGATAACGTTTATATTGTCAATTTTTCATCCGCAAGCCTCTTGAGGGTGGGTTAGTTGAACAGCTGAATTCGTTGAGGCTACGGTTAAATGCATCCCATCCAACGTCATTTGCGGAAGAAATAAACGCTGTGGTGAGCAATAAAGACTCTGTGTGCTCACGAATTTTCACTACCATAACATTTAACGAAAGATTTGAATGCATGAAAGGGCCTTTGGTACTATGAATATTAAGAAAAAAAGAACTGAATTATTGTTTTATACTAATATTATAAAGCTGAAGAGTTTGTTTGTTTGTTTGTTTGAACGCGCTAATCTCAGGAACTACTGGTTTGAATTGAAAAATTCTTTTTGGGTTGAATAGACCATTTATCGAGGAAGGCTTTAGGCTATATATCGTCACGCTTAAGCCAATAGGAGCGGAGCAGCGATAAAGAATGTTTTAAAATCGGGGATTCCACGGGGACGAAGTCGCGGGCAGCAGCTAGTTTATAATATACAGCTAGCAGCGTCCCGCGGTTTTACGCGCGTAGTTTCGTTCCCGTGAAAATACGGAATTTGTCGCTGATAATATATGTAGCTTGCCATTTTGGTGTAAAAATTGTTAAAATCGGTTGAGTAGTTCGGGCGTGACGATGGCAAGTGACCGGATGGCATGTCGTTATTACCATGGAAGATGGACAGGCCATTAGTGTGGGACGCTACTTGTGTCCATACTCTTGCGCTATCCCAACTTCCTAGCTCATTGTGCTGTGCTGGCGCTGCCGCTGCGGAGAAGCACAATCAGCGGAAATATATAAATACCCTGTTTGAGATTGCTATATATGTGTTGGGCTTTATAACAGAAACACTTTATTACACGAACACACTCTACATTGGTTATTCTTAGACACTTCCAATGTTATTATATATCGATTATATCCACTGTTTTATAAATTATTGTGCAGAGCGCATGTATTCTGTATGGCTGTACCAGAGAGAGAGAGAGATTACTCGTGAGAAAGAGATGTATGTAAATATTATATAAATTAGTATGGCAATACTAAACACACCCTTTGTAGGTAGTTATATTTTCGAGCCATTTGGGGTTGAAATTCTCGGGTCGCGGGATCCGAGCGCCTATAGCTTGTTTAAAGATTTGTCAAAACATTTAGTTGACACTTCGCGTCACTCAAAGGCTTTTTTTTTTGGATGGGAAATCATCAAATGATTTCTCCCGCTCTGGGCGGAGCGGAAGGGAGTGTCAGACTCTTACTGACTAAAACCCACCCGTGTTCCTGCTTGTGCCCTTTGCGTTCCAGGGCCGCGGTGACTCTTTCGAACAAATTCCGCAACCCTAGCAGGCACTGACCCTATGGAGCCCCGTCTTGTTTGCTGACAGCTCTTTGAGGCGCGCGTGGAACACGACGCGCCGTCGACTCGGGCCTGGTTGCTATCGGACGGCGAGCCACCCATAGCTCGCCATCTGCAGGCCCGCGCCTACGGTGGCCGGGAATCGCCCGCGCCTACGGTGGCCGGGAATCGCCCTGGCTTTCCCGACGCCCGGGGCGTCTCCGTCTGTTGCGGCGGCTGGGGCGAGAGGTTTCCCTCTCT
Organism: Hecatera dysodea; assembly: GCA_905332915.2. NCBI lineage: Eukaryota > Metazoa > Arthropoda > Insecta > Lepidoptera > Noctuidae > Hecatera > Hecatera dysodea. The sequence goes on along the minus strand of HG995289.1, from coordinate 6,450,979 downwards.
CGCACGCGTTCCACCTCCTCCTTCGCTAGCATTACTGCTTCGCAGATGGAGGCGACCGCTTCCCATGCCTCCTCGCTCCGGACCATGGCTTGAACCAGGGCCGGACGCGAGAGGTCGCCGCCGCCGATCGCCTCCACGAGGACACGGCGTTGCTCCGCCCATGCAGGGCAGACCTCCACCGTATGCTCCACCGTGTCCTCCGGGCGATCCACACAGTGATGACACCCGGACGTGTCCTCCCGCTGGATCCGACACAGTACCTCCCGAAACAGCCGTGTCCGGTGAGCACCTGCGTCAGGCGGAAGGTGAGGATGCCGTGGCGTCTCTCCAGCCACTGCTACCTTGGATATAGGCAATGCCATACAGCGAGGCTATGCTGGCAGCCTTTTCGGTACATTGCCAGTAGCCAGCGATGTGGAGACAGTTTTCGACGCCATCTTTTGACTATTTAGTGTTGGTCAGTGAGTTATAAAAGTAGTAATAGTAGTGAGTTTTATAGCAAATCGTATAGATTGTTCTATACGATTTGCTATAATGGTATTGGTTCTTATTACCTATGGATTAAGTTAGTTAAGGTACCATGAGTCTTCTTCTATGAGCACACTACTATCGTGGCGATAACTCCCCTCTTTAACGAGTGGTTGGAGAGGCGTCACGGAAGCCTCACCTTCCGCCTGACGGATGTCGGGAGTCGTGGGGTGATTCCCGACCACCGTAGGCACGGGCCTGTGGAAAGCGAGCGTTGGGTGGCTTACTGACCGACAACAACCAGGCCGGGGTTGACAGCGCGTTATGTTCCACGCGCGCCTAAAGGAGCCTAAAGGAGGCAAGACGGGGCTCGCTAGGGACAGTACCTGCCAAGGGTTGCGAAAATTGTTCGAAAGAGTCGCGGTGGCCCTGGCCTCCGTATAATTCCTCCTAATTCTCTTTGCGTATCAGGGTACGCAAAGAGCTTAGGAGGAAAACGAATGGGTTTTAGCCAGTAAGAGTCTGACACTCCCTTCCGCTCCGCCCAGAGCGATAGAAGTCATTTGATGCTTTCCCATCCATAAAAAAGGTGCTTCTTCTACAGCGCGTCAAGAGGATATTTTTTTTAATGTGTTATTTTATAACATAGACTTATTTTAGGCTCTCCTAAATATACATATATATATATATATATATATATATATATATATATATATATATATATCGACTGTGTTAGGGTATGAACATTATGGGATGAAACAGAAATATGTATGTCGGTGAAATAGTATCACAAGTTTCAATTCAGGCTGAAAACACTGATAGCGCTTTAAGTAAACCCTAAACGTATGCGAAATGCTAATATACATAATAATAATAATGAAATGGCAGGCAACGTTTTACTATAAATTTTTTTTAAAGCCTCCAAGTGTACTTTGTAAAAAACTTAAAAAAAATATTGTAGGTACACCAGAAAATACATATTCACACAAGTTAATTATAAGTTACTTATTTTATATAGTCTGATTTTAACATAAATGCTGATATAGGTTTGGATCCTGTGTTTCAGCAATTTAATAAACAGCTAACTAATAATAATCAACGATTTTCGTTGACTTTGTGCGCTTATAATGCCTAGCCAGTAATTAAAATACCTGGGGGCTTACTCTTGAAACTAATATCAATTCCAATCTAAAGCCAATACGATTCCAATGTTAATTTTGCAGTCACGTGATTCGGTACTCTTGAAAACAATATTGTCAACATTGGATTGAAATTGGGATTGCGCCGCGATTATTTTGTTACACGTGAAGTTAGCTACGTTAAGAGCCGCAATAGTGTCGTCCAACTCATTACGATAAACCGGTAATCGAGCTTTAAAATGCTTTATTCTTAAGAAAACAAGGCTAATAAATAAATGTAATATAAATAGTTGTTCAGTTGATAATTTTAATGTGTTAAATTTATTTGGGTGTAAGAAAATGATTAAAATCATAAAATTGACCATGACTGTGGCTTCATGCGTTATGATCGTTGCCTACACTATTTAAAAAAAATAATAAACCTGGCGCGGAGGTTCTCCAATTTCAAAAATGATAAATTCAAGTGGATAGAAATGAATTCGAAATGCAAGTTTGTTTGTAACATTAACGTAAAGATATTGTTCGCGTTTGGTAACTTATCTACGTTTTATAGTCATTTTATGTTGTACATATTTACTAATTTCAGTTACTATGGCAAATCTTCCTAGTTACGCTCAATTAGAAGGTTTGGTGGAATTCTTGGAGCAAAACCCAGGCATAGCTAAAGGTTTGCTTCGGACAGCTCAAGGCATATAGCATCCAGGAGTATAAAATATTCAAAAAAAAAAACTCAAAATTCAAAGCATTTATTTCAATTAAACCCTTTACAGGCACGGCACCCGTTCACGAACATGACTCGTGTATCGGCACCATTGTCCACCATGATCCAAAACTCACGTGTTGGATCATGGTGGACAATGGTGCCGGTAGCACGGTGGTAGTCACCATGGTGGACACCATGGTGACTACCATCAGCGAGACATTTGAGCGAGTATGACATGCTCTCAACTGCCATTTTAGTTCCAATCAAAGTACACTATAACTTATCACATGTAAATGGCTCTATGGTACTCACATTTACAATATTTGAAAATAAAATGCTTCTACATTATACAAAACTATGGTTTACAATAACCAAGCAACTACAAGTAAAAAAAAAGAGAAATTATTTATTATCAAAATAATATTATCTATACTTATAATAAATCTGTAGAGAGGTCAATTCTGTACAAGGAATATATTTTCAAAATAACTATCAGGGGGTGATTAGTGATCGATACTGGTGCCAAAAATGCAATCAGTAAAATTTTTGTCTGTCTGTCTGTCTGTCTGTCTGTATGTTCTTTATAGAAACAAAAACTACTCGACCGATTTTAACGAAACTTGGTGCAATTATTCTTCATACTCCTGGGCAGGTTATAGTATACTTTTCATCACGCTACAATCAATAGGAGCAGAGCAGTGAAGGAAAATGTTGGGAAAACGGAAGAAGTTACTCCATTTTTTAAGCTTCCGTCGCGTGTGTAGCCTTAATGGTTAGTTACATAGCAATCATGTATTACGGAAATGTTCTACATAAAATTATCTAAAAAATATCCCGAAACAGCATGTCTATCTTTTGTCAATTATAAACCGATCGGGTTGAGAGTTTCAAAATCGGGGGTAAAGTAACTATTCCACGCGGACGAAGTCGCTGGCAGAAGCTAGTAAAAAATAAAATAAATAAATGAGACAATAAAAGGGCGAGCATCTCTTCCAAACATAAAATCCTAACTTGTTTATCAAAGTGTTTGAGGCTGTGTAGCAGGACCGGCATTTAGCCAAGCATTATTATCTTCAATGTAATCCCCCAACTTATAATATGCTTGCCTGCATAATGTGCGTTTAATACAAGATTCAAATTTCATTTCATTCAGTTCTAATATACATACGGGTCGAATTGATAACCTCCTTTTTTGAAGTCGGTTAATATATAATTACCTAGCGTCTACTCGCCCACAACTGCTGAACTATAACATTTCGCTTTCGATGCCTCGTCTTAGTTCAGCAGCCATGCTGCTAGTTGATTCTTGAGAAGAGACAGCTGGGTATTCATTTTCATATTCTGCTGTACTCTCCACACAATCAATAGATCCTCTATTATAGATACACATATTGTGTAAGACACAACATGCATTTATTATTTTGGCTGCTACATCAGGATGATAATGTAGCACCCTATGCCCGAGTAAGCACCGCCATCTATTTTTCAATACACCAATTGCACGTTCCACTGTATTTCGTGCAGAGCAGTGCAACTTGGTGTGATATTGTTCTGGAGAGCCTTCAGGAGCATCTACAATAGGTGTCATCATATACTTCCTCTGGGCATATCCAGAATCACCTGAAAAGTAATAAAATATATGTATATATTCACAATAACGAAAACTAAACTTGATTCTTGTTTCTACTACTTATTTATATCATTTACTTGCCTAGTAAAAACACATTTTCTCCATTATTGTTCAAATCAATTAAATGTTGTTTCACAGGATGCTGATTCCAGACAAAACTGTCATGTGATGCTCCTCCAAATGAGGCATCTACTGACAGAATTCTTAAATCTGCATCAGTTATCTGAAAGCAAATAAAACAAGGACATTTAAGCAATTTGATATGAAGTGAATTACAATTAAATATTCATAAAAAGTATTGCCTTACAATCAGAACATTTCTTGAATGGAAATGTTTGCGATTAAAAAATCGCTCTTCATTTTCTATTGGCCTAATTATGGCTACATGATTGCCATCAATACATCCAATAACAGATGGTATATGAAACTTTTCATAAAACCTGGAACATAAGGAAAAGTAAGTAAACATAAAAACTTCAGGTTACATTATGTTATTTCAATAAACAATTAGATATTTGTCATTAGTGTTACCTTCTTTTAATAGCATCTCTTTCCTGCCGAGTTTGAGGAAACTTAATCCATTTATTTAGTACTATTGGGTGGTTAAGAGCTGCAGTTACATCTCTAATAGTACGAGAAACAGATTGCTGTGACATCAGGGTCCCATATGTGCCTCCAACTAGTTTTTGGTAACTACCAGTCGCGTAAAATGACAATGCCACTAAAACCTGCAAGAATTATGTAAGTATTAAGCTACTGATCTTCCAAAACAAGTCATGATTATCATTGATAAAAGTAATGTTTCAAAGAAAATTAAGTACCTTATATTTTGGTGATATATCACTTCTTCTTTTAGGAGTTGGCATAAAGGGCTTAACGTTTTCGTAAATTTCCTCAAACAATTCCTTGCTCACCCTATAGTTAGCTTTAAATTTGTCTTCATTCATAGAAAACGCTTTGTCCGTATACCGCATCATCCGACGCTCATCTCGTCTTTGTTTTAATTGTTTTTTATGGGTATTACTTCAAATACTTCATATAACTGCTAATCTTGCCATTTTAAACACTTATTACTTATTAAAAATCACTTAAAACGCAAAACAACTTCTAATAAGTTACACTTTTGTTATTGGAAAAATCACAATCCACAAACAATCCCAACACAATACTGACGCAATTGTCAGCTGTCAAAATGCACTCAAGAGTACCGTTTAGCGCACGCCAAGCCCGATCCCGATTCCAATTAGTTCGCCAAAATAGACACGCAATTTAAAACCAATATGGCGCTAGCATCGAATTCAAGAGTACGAAACTTTCAAATTCCAATGTCGATCGATCGGAATTAAAATCAAGAGTAAGCCCGCTGACTACACAAACGAAACTTTGACTAAACAAAACACGAGCGGCACTTTTGTTTTCAAAAGTTCGTTAACCAAAGGGCAATACGCGTTTTCTAACTTTGTCTGACTAAAATTAAATCAATTTAGCTTATAATTGAATGACCACAAACACCCCAGTGTGTTGGTATAATCTACTTTGAACTGAAATTAGTTTTCAGTTTTTGAAACGGATACTGCAAAATAAAAGATTTCGAGAGAAAACAGACAAAGTTTTTTTGGAATGTTGGAGCTTTTCACTTGTGTCTCTTTTTCTTTGTATCTGATCTTTAACATGTATTTTATGTAACACATTCATTCGTGTTAAATTGTCGCTTACACTTATTTATTTTGCGGCATAAGTAGGTCTCGCTTACACGGGAAAAGCGAGGAAGGAGGTGGTTTTAAATTGAAAAACATTTCGCCAAATTGACGCTTGCTGCCGTTCTTTTGCCAGGGCTGCGAAATTTGCTCAAAAGAGTCACCGCAGCGCGGCCCTGAAACGCAATAGGCATTACAAGGAACACGGATGGGTTTTAGTCGGTGAAAGTCTGAAACTCCCTTCCGCTCCACCCAGACCGGAAAAAGTCATTTGATGATTGCCCATCCATTAAAAAAAATGCTTATACTGGTCCACTGTACACATGCCCAATAGCCCACTGTCATAATTATACACTTTCTGAATAATTTAACAAAAAACTTTGCAAAAATATCTCGAGTTTATAAGCTCAAGTTTTCTCTAAGCTGAAAAAACATATGCTACCTTTAAACTTATTTTCACTATTTCTCTATTACGAGTTTAGGAGTTGTTGAATTTGTATTAAACTTACATTGTACTTTCAAATTCGGATACTATCAAAACAGTTTGCGGTCTTAATCAATCTTTTGAGTTCAAGTCAATAGATTTCAAAAAGGTACTTAGTAGATATTATCATGAACTGTTAAAATATTTGTTTTATTATTTCAAAGAAGTTTAACAATATAAATACTGGTTAAACCCGTATGTAAGTCAATTTTAATTAATCAGCTAATCCCGATAGTAGTTACGGGTATTGTTTTATTGTTTAGTTGTATTATTTGTTGTAAAATTGTATTATTTGTTTTATAGCGACAATAGATGTACAGAAATGTACAGTCGGCGTCAATTTTCGTTGAGCAAGGGCAAAGTAAAACAGTCGTCAACACCAAAAACACGAACTCGATTAATTTTTATAAAATTGATATTCTGTTTCTTGTTCACTGTTTTTGTTTAATATTAATAATTATTTTAAGTTTATTTTCTTCAAGTTGTTCGGTTCGCTGATTATGGAAAGTATATGTTTACTCCACTAACTAAAATATTATTCATTTCTTAATTTTATGCATCGTTTTATTAGACTGCCGCAGAAGGATGGTAGTGTGTTTCGAAAGTATTTAGACATTGTATGTGTGTTTATTTGTTTGTCACAGACTATACCTAATCTAAACGGCTTGATGGATTGGTAATGTGAGGTAAATAAGTGCTTAATTGACATAGTTAGCTTTAGTGACATAAGCGTATATATTTTCAAAAACAATAGATGTCAGTTGCTATTAAGTATTTACTTATTGAATCGTTTTTTATGTGTCATGGTCATATGGGGAATCAAAGTAAAGGGCCCGAGAAGACTATTCTCAATGTATGAATTCAAAGTTAAGAAATTTTAAAAAATCCGACTGCATCTCAACAATGTAAATTTTTAACGAAAGTATTATAATTGCTAAGTTGTTGAAATAGTTAAAATACCTTTAAAAACGTAGATGCTTCCCTACTACCAAACGAAGATGCATCACAGTGGGTTTTACTCTCAGTGTATGTCATTTGTTTACTGTTTAGTTCATTTTATTTTGTATGTTGTCTAACTACAGTTGCAAGTTTTAGTAAAAATGTTTGAGCCATAAATACAAATAAGCTAATTTAATCTAAGCCGATAATTCGTTTGAAAGCGGCAAAACTTAAAAGTATTTTTTTGTTATTACAAACATGATGCACTTAAGACGTTTTAAATATTATAGAAATCATGTCAATATGTGTGATTTCTAGAAATTTATTTTGATATAAAAATAATAATGCCAGATAAGCGACTTTTGTAACATTTATGTTTTAACTTTTAGTATGGCTGCTTATCGAATTTTGTCACTGACTGTACACCTAGTGTTACTAAAAAATTAATATTGAAATTTGAACTAAACAATAAAACAAAACATAAAGGAAATGTGAGTTTTTGTTTTTGGTACGGAACCTTTCGTGTGTGTATTACGTTTACGTTCTACTTGGTCATGAGATTCGTTGAATAGAAAGCTGGACATTTGGACATACAGCGGAAGTTCAGTAATAGCGTTCCATAATAATACTTTGTACTATGCTACTGCTAGGCACTACAACATTATTACTAAGTCTTTCCTTGGAGCTTTTATTTAATTTGAATTAATTCTGAATGTTCTGAAAGTTCTTACTTAATTTCAGGCATAGAAGTTAAGAAGAGAAAGAAAAGAAGAATAAAGTAATAGATAAAACATTCACATTTTTTTTAATCTATACTAATCTATACTATAATATTATAAAGCTGAAGAGTTTGTTTGTTTGTTTGTTTGTTTGTTTGGACGCGCTAATCTCAGGAACTACTAGTTCGAATTGAAAAATTCTTTTTGGGTTGAATAGACCATTTATCGAGGAAGGCTTTAGGCTATATATCATCACGCTTAAGCCAATAGGAGCGGAGCAGAGATAAATAATGTTTTAAAATCGCGGGGACGAAGTCGCGGACAGAAGCTAGTAAATATTAAATTTGACGTTGTTCTAACGTAACAAAGTACGAGTCGAGCTCGCGTGCAGTTTTCGAACGAATAATATATTTTTTTTACATATGTACATGTTACTTTAAAGTCATAGACTTCTTCTAATCATAGGTAGACCTATTTTATGCATGTCTTATTTTATTTTAGGCTCAGCGGTTTCGGAGATAAGGGAGGAGGATTGGTAAATTTTAGTAGTTAGTTAAGAAAATACTTTTGAGACTGTTACGATAAGCCTTTTCATTTGATATATATTATATTTTTAAATAGGCAATTAAAAAAAAATTAAATAAAACTCATTTCATTACAAATCAACCCTGAATAATGTGGTTATTTTTTAAAATTTATTTGGACATTTTCTCTGGCCTGGATAATATGGCAGGTAAATATACCAGACACTGATTTTCTGTTGGTACTGTAAACAATTGGGTAACTAAAAAAATCTAATTAGTCCGTCGGATAGATTTCCAAAAAATATTGGACTTGTATTTTTCTTTTTTCACGTAAACAAAAAAAGAAGACAATACAGTGCGCTAAAAACTCGTGTGACGTCACTACTCGCTACAATTTTTACCTAGCCGTGACGTCACAAGCCCCCACTCCTGATCTTTGAGGCTTTGTATCTTCGTCAGTTTTTATAGATTTGATAAAGGAAAAAATACGTGTCCAATATTTTTTTTTCTATAATCTAACTGAAGAACTAAACATAATCATATATTTTTTACTCAGGAAACATCCCTTTTCTAGCAAATATAATGTAAAAAAGCAACTTAGTTCTATTTACACTTTCAGTTTCCTCATATCCTTAGGCATGACATAAAAGGGTCTGTTTGAACCATAAATTCACGAGAGTTTTGTGTTTTCTGGCAACAATGAATCAACAAAATTTTGGGAGAACAATAGAAGAGGTGTATGTGATTATGTGTAGGCAAAACAATGCGGAACTTTAGTGTTGAGTCAGCGTTCCGAAGTAACTACGGCTGTTTTAGTGTTCTAAAACAGCCTAAATCTAGGCACTATTATTATAAAAAGGAAAGACTTGATTGTTTGCATTGAATAGCCTCCGAAACTGCTGAACCGATTTGAAAAAATCTTGCACTGTTGGTAAGCTACTCTACCCCTGGGTACAGCCTATGACGGCTATATTTTATCCCCATATTGCCACGGGAACGGGAACAACGCGAGTAAAACCACGGGGCGCTGTTAGTTCATATATAGTACTAATTGCACTACCTGAACCCATAGTTTTATAGGCCATAAAAATATTTGATCGTCACAAAATTCTAAAGTTAGCCGTATCGTCGCAAAAAGGCATTAAAAATATCAAAATGCCCAAGTTTCACATCATTTCTTGATTGATTTCCGTGAAGGAAAACGAAAGGTAACTTCATTAACAACCTTCACACCTGGCGTTTGGCAGTTTCGATTAAGTGAGAATTTATGACCTTACGTTATGTTAATGGAAATATTTCAGAACTGGTTTCTTTCAGAACTGTAATGGTGTTTGTAAATACTGTCGATGATAAGTGGATATACTTGATGAAGTCCCTGAACTAATAAACTGAAAAATAATAAATTGAGACTTCAATCTTGGCTCATATTTTAAGTAATTTTGAAGACCCTCCACTCGCTTCAGGGCCTCAAGTCTGCTATTACAATAGTGTCAGAATGGTCTATCATTGATATCATAATCGTTGATTTTTACATTTTTGGTAATCTAATAATATAAAAGCGTCACTATGACTTTCCAGTGGTCAACCACTGACACTCCATTGAAAGAAATGGCATAGAATGGTAATCTCGTACATAGTGACAAATGAATGACAGACGTATGCGGTGATCTGGTAAAATTTTGACAGTCACTTTGATCAGTGACCTACTTTTAGAACGTCACTGTGCAGTCATGGCTTTTCATAGCTCGGTTATCAAAAAGTATTACGATACCATTGACCGACCAATGATCGACCATTATAACTTAAGCAGATTACGAACTTTTAGCAAAATGACAATAGGATCGTGTTGGTATGACAAATTTATAAATAGCAGACTTGAGGCCCAGGCCCTATGACAACGGAAAAAATCCTTGATTTTCGTTCATAAGTAACTTTAATAATTGTCTGTTTGATGATTCGATGTGGAGTCTTAACCCTACACTCAGGTACTCGGGGACTCAAATATAAAAATAACTGAGAGAGCAAAAAACAGCAGTATCCGGAACCGCTTTACAAAATCTAACTATAATTTGTGATGTAATTGTGCTTCAATCGCTCAACGAATTGATCACAGTGTAGATTATGACTTGCATCAGGACATCGAATACTTATTATCCTGGTTTTAAGTGCCTTTTGGATAATTTCTGACGTGCACAAAGGCGAACCCGCAGCAAAAAATAGCTAAAATATATGGGCCACATCTGGATTCCCAAGTAATTAGTCAAACGCATCAATAAAAAAAAAAAATCTAATATAAATAGGAAAGATTTGTATTTTTTTATTTTTGTATGTAACGAATAAACTCAAAAAATTCTGGACCGATTTGATTTTCACCATTAGAAAGCTACATTCACCCTGAGTAACATAGGCTATATTTTATCCTCATATTCCCACGGGAACGGGAACTACGTGGGTAAAACCGTGGGGCGCGGCTAGTTTCTTATAAAATACGAAACCAATTTATTATTTCCTTCCCAACTCACTGGCTACAAACAATATCAAATAGAGTAAGTCTCTGTTTCGATTAAGGTTTTGTTAGGCCATTGAGCTTTCAACTTTGAAGGCTTTGATAGTTAATTATTTAAGCCAAGATAATCCTTAGAGAACCTTAAAGTTATCTATTGTCTTGGTCTTAGTTTATTATTCACTGAACCGTGACTTTGAAGCTTTTTTGGCTCAAAGTCACGACCAGAGCCTGGATGAATGAAGCCCATTGGATCCAACTGTCATTAATTCTACAATAATTATGGACAGTAGGATCTTTGACAGTCGTCACGGTAGTCAGAACCTAGAAAATCGGGCCCGCTCAAATAATGAGGTTAGATATCACGCTAAATCCGAGGTTAGATTTACATTAAGTAGACTTAGAACATTCTATGAAATTAATGGATTTTAATAATTATGTTTACGCAACTGCCCAGGAACCCTTTATATTAATCAGAAGCTGGGTTTCATTATATTTTAAAATATACAGATTTGATATGACAGAGAGGCGTTAAATTACACTACATAATTATACTATACGTTTTAAGTATTATATATATATATGTATATAAAAATAAAAAGCACCAGAAATGAGTATTTTTATTTTTCAAACAAACTAATTAGCTTGCAAATCAGAGTAAAACGCAACCACCCTGTGTAAATAATATTAACTGACCTTAGATACCTAGGTGACAAAGCGGAGCCGTTGTTTGGTTATACTTGTACTTGCGTCAGAGCGACAACAACGCATTGTAGGTTTTACTAAGATTTATCGTTTTAAGGGGCATAACCTATGCGTATAGACATAATCAGCTGTTAGGAAATATACATTGTGTTCAAACGGGGCAAAAACTTAAAAAATCATTTGCGACTAAACTACTGCTCCTATTTAATTGATTTTTGGTACAGAGCTTGTAAATGGTACCTAGTATATGCAGTTTAAAGGAAAGCCCCTCTGTCGTATCAACTTTGTATAGTAAAACCCAGCTTCTGATTCCGTTAAGCAAGGCAAACACTTTGTAGTGTAATTTTCATCAAAACTCCATTGACAAGCTTTTAGTTTAAAACCAACGTTTCGTGTACTATTTATTTCATAAACAACTGCTTCCGTAAATGTTTTATTTTATAACTGCTAGCATTTTTTAGATTATATTAAGCTAAATAGATTAAATAAGCTAATTTAACTACTACTGTTCAGGGTAGCTTACTAAAAATAGTCATTTTTTTTGTATTAGCGGTTGTCATTTCTGTCCTAAATTTGTGTAAAAGTATTTTTTTCCTATATAATCTACTAGACGTTTCTGGCACTTGCCGGCCACTGCCGTGGCACAGCTCGCTTTGCTCACTCGGCTTGTGCGTAAGTGGTCACAGTTTTAACCGAATCTAACTATATTTCTTTTTAACTAAATAACTAATCTAACTAGTTCGGTTTCGGGTAAAAATATGTTTCTGTTTTTGGAACAAAAGTTTATCTGATAATTATATTCTAAACTAGCTTCTGCCAGCGACTTCGTCCGCGTGGAATAGTTACTTTACCCCCGATTTTGAAACTCTCAGCCCGATCGGTTTAAAATTGACAAAGTTTCATACAAATAATCAGAAAGCACCGAACTGCTAAGCTATCGGGAGTTACACGTGTTATTGTGAGTCAACCATAAAATATAGACATATGCTGTTTGGGACATTTTTTAGATAATTTTATGTAAAACATTTCCGTAATACATGATTTCTATGTAACTTTAACCATTAAGGCTACACGCGCGACAGAAGCTTAAAAAATGGAGTAACTCCTCCCGTTTTCCCAACATTTTCCTTCACTGCTCTGCTCCTATTGATTGTAGCGTGATGAAAAGTATACTATAACCTGCCCAGGAGTATGAAGAATAATTGCACCAAGTTTCGTTAAAATCGGTCGAGTAGTTTTTGTTTCTATAAAGAACATACAGACAGACAGACAGACAGACAGACAGACAGACAGACAAAAATTTTACTGATTGCGTTTTTGGCACCAGTATCGATCACTAATCACCCCCTGATAGTTATTTTGAAAATATATTACTTGTACAGAATTGACTTCTCTACAGATTTATTATAAGTATAGATTTATTATAAGTATAGATTTACAACAACATTATACAACAACAAGTTTGGCAAATAATCTATTATTTGCCAAACTTGTTGTTGTATAATGATGAAATGACAAACCATATTTTTGTCAATCGTTGCTTGACAAGTAAAACTTAGAAGATAATTTTTTGATGAACTGACTGGGCACCCACTTTGTAGAAAAACGAGAAAAACCTTTAACCAGACTATTATAGTCCAGTCATATAAGGGTGTCACCTCGGAATGAGAGATAATAAGCTGGAAACCTCGTATATACTTTTATTTTAGCGGTCTAAATGTGGTGTCAAAAGTCTCATAAAATCTCGTGTCTGCCTCGTAAGTTAAGGTCACGAAAAATGGTTTTTCGTAATCGTCTCGATTTCTACAGCTCCAATGGTCTTCAATAACGAAGCAGACACGAGATTTTATATGTTTGACACAATTTGAAAATGAAAATAATATATCTAGTTTTAATTTCCGCGAATATGTGTGGGTTGCAGGTATGCACCTCCCTCCCGCCCGCTATATTATGCACATGCAAGATTACAAGGCAAAAGCAAGGATAATATGCACATGCAGGAAGGCAATGCAAAACCCAACACCAATAAAAAAAAAATAAAAAAAAAAAATGAATTTCCGCAAAGTAACGCCTGACTCAATCAATTTATACGTTTGAGACAACTTTTAGAATGCCAAAATGAAAGTGTATACGAGCTTCCAGCTTACTCTTCTAGTCTTTCACTAGCTGACCTGCGTAACTTCATCTGCGTCACAACATAAGAGAGAGAGAGAGAGAAAATATAATCTCGTTTTTGCAACATTCTTCATTGGTTCTCCGCTCATATTGGTACTGTCGTGATGATTATATAGCCTTCCGCGATAAATGGGCTATCTAACACTCAAAGAATTTTTCAAATCGGACCAGCAGTTCCTGAGATTAGCGCGTTCAAGCAAATAAACAAACTCTTCAGCTTTAGGTATATGATTATATACATAAGTATGGGTTGAACATTTTAAGTAAGCATATACACGTTGTCTAGAACTTAGCAATGCAATGCTGATACTAAATCTCTGCTAAATTATGCATGTATTATCCATATAACCTTTCTCTTGTATCAATCTGTCCATTAAAAAACCCATATCAAAATCCGATGCGTAGTTTTAGATATCTAAGCATACATAGGGACAGACAGACAGCGGGATACGACTTTGTTCTCCTAAGTTAACCCATTTTTTATGCTTAAATAACTGTAAAACGGTTACACTCAGTCATACAGGCAGTTGTGTTAACAGTTCATCTTAAATAAGTGTCAAAAAAGTATTCGAGGATGTGAGTAGATACTCACCAAGTTTTATGAAGAAACTGTTTTACTGCTTTTCTCGAAGTTAAGAGTTTTGTTGGATCGTAAACTTGTTTCATTAGTAATAAGTAGAATATGTAGAACAAATTGAACCATGCATGTTACATAATATTACAGTACCTAGTAGCTGAAGAAAGATAGTTTTATCTGTAAAATTGTTTCGTATGACTTTCTTTACCATTACTCCGAGACTGCTGTGAGCCCTTTGCTCACTCACTTTTTGATTGGAATATTCAAGGCCTGGTCGTTCTTACAAATAAGTAAATAAAAATTTTGTAAATAAGTAAAGAGCTAACAGAAGATGGTGTTTTTAGACTTTTTTACTGCTGTTTTAGTTTTGAAGAACGAATTAAAAAATGGATTCCTAAAAACCCTCCATGAGAGGGTCGCAGGACACTACTGAAAATTTTCCACTATATTTTCCTACTAGCTGCTGCCCGCGACTTCGTCCCCGTGGAATCCCGGATTTTAAAACATTCTTTATCGCTGCTCCGCTCCTATTGGCTTAAGCGTGGTGTTATATAGCCTAAAGCCTTCCTCGATAAATGGTCTATTCAACCCAAAAAGAATTTTTCAATTCGAACCAGTAGTTTCTGAGATTAGCGCGTTCAAACAAACAAACAACCAAACAAACAAACAAACTCTTCAGCTTTATAATATTAGTATAGATTTAAATTATTCTCTAAAATCCACTTTTTCGTTACTTCAATTTCGCCAGTAAATCCGTTACGTATAGTAATTCAACGGTGTCTGCACTTAAGAGTTGTAAAAAATAAAATTGCTACCTGATACAAAATGGATTCCTAAAATTATCCTCCACGGGAGGATCGAATGACACTCCGAAAATTTCCTCTATATTATCCTGTTTAAATTTTCTCCAATACCTATTAGCTACTTCAGTTTCGCCAATAAATTCTTTACTTGCAGGAAAGTTTTCAATAAAAAACCTTTTCTATGCATCGACAGATATTAGAAAACTCCTGACTACTAAATTTGGATGTTCCTAGTTGGTGAATTATTTTGTGATTAGGTATATGTTTGCCTTTTTTTAGGATGTGAAATCGGCTACTTCCTTTTATGTCGCATTCCCGATGCGTCAACATGTCAAAAGTTTTAAAACAACTGAACACAAGTGGCGTTTGGTCAAGATTTTTATCTTCATACATTCATTCCGGATTCGTTTTTGCATGGTGTGATCGGTCCCAAAGCTTTAACGGCATTCAGTACACATGGCCTCTTCTGTCAGTTCAGTCTTGCAGTTTTTTGCTACGTAGCCATTATATCTTATAACAACAAGTTACACAAAATAGCATCACCCTTTTATCCTCGAAGGAGTAAGTAGAGGTTTGCAGTAAACACTCAATTGTCAACTATGTTTGATCTAGGTAGATATTTACTAACACTAAATGAGTTTTAAAACTTTGCATAGAGCTAAAATACCAAATAAGAAATTGATTAGTCTTCTGATGAGTCTTAAACCAAGGGATTAATTACTAACAAAGATTTTGTCTTCTAATAAGTCTGAATAGGTGATTAAATGATTTGCAATATCGTGCAACAATGCCAACTATGGACTACATTAATTTTTTGATTAGTTGTGCAATGAGTTCTATGAAATATTTTTGACTTATAGATGTAGAGATAGATAATACATTTTCATTATCATATCTTTTAAAACTATAATATTAACAGTAACTAAACATCGACGTTTTGCAATAAAAGGGTTAAAATTTTGCTTTATAATTTAGCTAATAAAGAACAAAAAATTGGAAACGTGCTGCAGCTGTATATGCAATTCACTGGAATTTTCGCTGTATTATTATTTATCACATCTCTCTTTTACTGTTTGTTTCCCAAATCTTTGAATGGTTTTTGGGACCTTCTTGTTATAACAAGATAGTTGGTTATAGGCTATATAGACATATAAATAGTCTATAACCAACTATCTTGACAGACGTATTATTACGCTTTGTGCTGTGGATTTGTCTATTACGGACAAAAGACAAAAAAATAATAATTAAAAACCCCCAACACAAAAACCTAAGTTCCGTTTAAAAAGTAAAAAATAATAAAACAAACTCAATCTTAAAATACCTAAGTATGTATTAATAATTCTTGAAAAAAAAATGACTAATATTTCTGTGGACAACAAGGAAACTATTTCCATGAAAACGATTAAGGAAGAAAATTATACAAATTATCCGGTAAAGTTCTAATCAGGTCTTCAGTTAACTCGCATTGTAAGAAAAAAAAAAAACAGTTTTCTATGTACATATATTTAAACGTGTAATTTTTACCTATTTACAAATAAATATAATTTATCAGATTGTTATCCCTCTGTAACTTTGCAATGGCCCTCGGCTAAAAGTAACAATCTCCAACAAGCTGTCATCGAAACTGAAAACCAAACAAGTTGCACCGTCCAATAATTTTCAGTTTAGTTTCAAACCTGCTCAATTCCCAGCAAGCATACGTCCTAACCAGCCCAGGGCATTGCGGGGGTACGTTTCTCTTCGGAGTTTAGAGCTACATGGGCTGTAAAAGAGACTGACCTCTGAGTTTGTTTCGGTGTTTCTTCTCAGGGTAGTCGGCTAGGAAACACCGGCTTCATCTAGTTTAAAATGACAAGAAATATTGGACGTGTATTAATGTTATGTTTAACTTACTTATAAAATATCATTTATCACATAAAGTTGGTCATAGGAAGAACCCATGACTAACTTTATGTAGCTCTATCGCGTGATAACAATCCGAGCATCTTTTTTGTGTACGCTCTAGAAAAATTACCAGGGATGGTCGGCACAGAAGAGGTGATACCTCCAGTGTATAGCACTCTTCCAAATTCCAAATTATAAGAAGGTATGGTAATACTGGATATTAGTTGTTCGTATATCTACACTAGTGTTTTATAGAGGAAATATTTTATTGTTTGCATTTGCACCGAAACTACTGAACCGATTTGAAAAATTCTAAAACTTTATCCCCAATTTCCCACGGGATCAGGAATTACGTGGGTGAAACCGCGGGGCATTGCTAGTCTTATATGTATAGCGATTTATTTCTATTTTTCTATACACGCGCGAACAAATCCGCGGGTAACAGCTAGTAAATTAAATAAATTAGATTATTATAATCATAGATTTAAAGGCTACTTCCCGTAATGTCACATTCCCGATTCGTCAACATGTCAAATGTTTCAAAAACAAATTAACACAAGTAGCGTTTCGGAGTTTGATTTTCATACTCGTACTTAGATTTCGTCACTCTTTTTTAAACTAGATTTTTTTATGTACAAAATTATGATTTCACATACAATCAGCTTCATTTCTATACCAGAAACACTTCACTATAATTATGTTCAAGTTTAAATTTTATTATTTGCGATTTACCTCTGATGAATGACGGTTAATAATTGTGTTATATCATAGAAAAGGACTTATATCATATAGTTTTTTTTAAAATTAGCATTTGTCTCGTTAATCTGGCGATACAAGCGCTGCTTCTGAGAAATAGGGCATTGAGTTATTGTGGTCTTTGGGTAAAGCATTTATTGAGATTTTCCACTTGATAGTTCTCAGAACCCTGGATACAACTCTGGAACATTACCTCATAACTTTGCAGTTAATCTGCTTGTGGCTTATCCCTCGGAGAAAACAGTCGTGATGTTATGTTATGAGAATTTGATGATTTCTAAAGATTAAGGATGTGTGAGATTTATCTTAATCCTACCATTGTTCAGATTTAAAATAGGCCAAGATGTTCCGAAACTGAGCCTTATATAGCATATATTTTCATCTTTACCTCGTAAGTTTCATATAGTATTTAATAAGATTAAGTAAAATAAGCTTCTGTAATCGGTTAGCAAGAAAGTAAATAAATATTTTATTACGGTGATGGTCAGAAGATTAACTTACCTTCGTTCTTATTTAAAAACCCTTTTAATAGTTTTTTTTTACGTTAGAAAATCGAAGTTTAATGTTTTAAGTTCTTTATCATTCTTCGATTGTATCTTCTTTTATGAATGGGGAATCATCAAATGATTTTTTCCGCTCTGAGCAGAGTGGAAGGGAGTGTCAGTCTCTTACTGACTAAAATGCACCCGTGTTCCTCCTGATGCCCTTTGCAATCAAGGACCGCGGTGACTCTTTCGAACAAATTTCGCAACCCATTTCAGCCACTGACCCTATGCGGACCTCGTCTTCCTTGATGACAGCTCTTTGAGGTGCGTGTGAAACAAGACGCGCCGCGCCGTTGACCCGCGAAGTCAACTGTCAACCCGACGGTTGTTATCGAACGGTAATCCACTCATTGGCCATCCGGCACCTTCTGTTGCGGTGGTTGGGGCGTGAGGGTTCCCCTCTTCCTCATGTAATCCGCCTCCTCCTTCGCTACCATTATTACATTGAATCAGGGAATTAAGCGAGAGGCACCACCGCCGATCACCTCGACGAGGACACGGCGTTGCTCCACCCAAGCAGAGCAGACCCCCACCGTTTGTCTCACCGTGTCCTCCCTTCGTCCGTGCTTACATGTAATTGCAATTTGTTTTTCGTTTTTGGCTTTATATGTATATCGATATGTTTACCTATTAACCTTAACCTTCTATGGTGTTTAGTCCTGCTGCCCTACCATGACGTCTTAATCCATCAAGATTCTTGTATCAGAGAGCGTCGGAGTTACACAAGACGAATAGCATTATCCCTTTCCCTCACACACATCATGATGGATTTAAGACGTCATGGTAGGGCTTCTGGTCGCTTGCTGAGCCGCGAAAATGTTGCCTTCGGGTGTGCCAAAGAACAATGGAGTGGTATTCTGAGTATCCAAAAAACAGACACACTAGATGTACCACGCTACCCAAAAGAACAAAGTTTATAGACATGAGCATTAATGAGCAAACATGGCAGCCAGATTGTAGTGGGATTGGAACGGTCACGTCGGTCACGTCCATGATGAATGCGTAGTAAAGTTTTGGGCTGATAATATATGTAACTACGCTTTGTTTGCAATCTCTATTATAGTAAACTAGCAGCGCCCCGCGGTTTCACCCGCGTTGTTCCCGTTCCCGTGGCAATACGTGGATAAAATAGAGCCTATGACACTTCACAATAGCGTAGCTTTCTATTGGTGAAATAATTTTGAAAATCTGTTCAGTAGATCTAGAGATTACCCCTTAAAACGTCACAAACTCATAACCTCACAAACTCACAAACTTTACCTCTTTATAATATTAGTATAGATAAGTGAAAGCTTTTTACCTATTTTTTATTTTTGTTCAGGTTTTCACCACATCACATCACATTTGAAATTTTCTTTTACTACACAACCAGTTTTGCAAAATAGATCTTTTAAATTAAATTAAATTCATCGCTATCAAAAAGTCTTTTGTCCGACACATTCTTTTGAACAGATCTTCAATAAAAGACGTCTAATAGGATTAAAATGTTCGTGAATGTAATGGAATCCATATTGAAAGGGACACCACAGAGTAAGGTTACTTTTACAGGGCAGCCACCATTGCGGAGTGGTTGGAGAGACGCCACGGCGGCGGCGTCGACGCAGGTATTCACCGGATACGGCTGTTTCGGGAGGTGTTTCCTCCTGTTTTGGATTCAGTGGGAGGATACGTCCGGGTGTCAACACTGTGTGGTTCGCCCGGAGGACACGGTGGAGCAAACGGTAAAGGTCTGCCCTACTTGGGTGGGGCAACGCTGTGTCCTCGTCGAGGTGATCGGCGGCGGCGACCTCTCACGTCTCGTCCTGGTTCAATTCATGGTCCGGAGCGAGAAGGCATGGGAAGCGGTCATCTCCTGCAAAGTAGTAATGCTAGCGAAGGGAGAGGCAGAACACGTGCGAGAGAAGGAAACCTCGCGACCCATCCGCAGCCCGTGAACTTGTGGATGGCGAGCTATGGGTGGCTCGCCGTCCGATAGCAACCAGGCCTGAGTCGATGGCGCGCCGTGTTCCTTGCGCGCCTCAAAGAGCTGCTTCGGTTGCGAAATTTGTTCGAAAGAGTCACAACGGCCCTCGCACGCAAAGGGCACTAGAAAGATCTCGGGTGAGTTTTCGTCGGTAAGAATCTGACACACTCATCCGCTCCGCCCAGAGCGGGAGAAGTCATATGATGACTTCCCATCCACAAAAAAAAGTTACTTTTACACCATAGACACCAGAGAAGTGCAAGGTAGCTAGCCGGTATTTCTAACAATATACACAGCCCTGGTAGAAAAGTACTACAAGGTGTATTTGTACGCAAAAATAGCGAGAGATGTGATGCAAGCGAGGAATGTTTGATAGGAATTGCGAGCACATCTTAAGAGTCCACTGCGCATGTTCGCACCACTTGCGAGTAGCTACATATCTACTGATAGGTAGGTACAAAAATCATAAATTTTGACAGCCACACAGCTACCTCGGACAAGCATAAAGACTCTTGAACTCGCAGGTTAAACTCGAGTTTTCAATGGGCACTGATTTAAAGTGAAATGCAAAATGAATGTAAAGTAACGATGTTACCTATTATGTAAGATGTAATATACCCTATTTGGATCGAATAAGATATGAGTATGTTTGAGGAAGTGTGAAAGTAGTTTCGGGGAGCGAAAATTTGTGTGGAAATCGGCACTGGGCTAACGGTCTAGTGCAGAGCTAACTTTACAAATTTACAGAATGCTCATGCAGAAATATGAAAACGTAGTTAGCACTGGACAAAAATATGTTTTAGTTATTTCACTAGCCTCTCGAAAAATACTATTTTGCAAAGTAAGATTAGCCAGGTTAGTCGCGCAATTGCGCCTGATAAGATTTAAATTACTTGGAAAATTCACCTTGTGTATAGGTAGTATCGTGTGTCACCATTTTGAAAGAGAACATAAAACGAACCGGGATGAGGCCAGTCTCGACACAAGAATGTTCAGACCCCTTTATATTTAATAGGATCATAAAGGCTTTTTGTAATTTATTGTTTGCCTGCATTTTTATTTATTGCTCAAAACATTACAATATTAAATTATGTCATAACACAAACCAGGCATTTCCTGCCACTTTGAATCACCACAATAACAGACAAATATAAGATGGCCGCTTGTACACTCGACTTACTTCATAAAGTTACCCCAAGACTGCATTGGACGTGAAAACTGCCAGTTGCAGGAAATATAATAGGAATAATGTTAGTATAAAAATGCGGACACGAGCACAGCAGCAACAGGTTCTGTATGAGAACAAAAGAGCTTCGTATAATGGCTTTAATAAAAAGTAATACATTCCTCATCTGTTTTCCTGGTATCTCTGTAACACCGTAGTGTTTCTATGGATCGTAATAACAAATCCGTGGTATAGTTGGTAATAGACCGATTATCACGCCGCATAATGATAATCGATGTTACCATCCCACATCATGAGAATCTCGTGAAAGCTGAGAAAGAGAAACAAATCAAATATCTCGATTTAGCACATGAGGTTGTTGACATGTGGAATGTGGACTCGGCTGTCATTGTGCCGATTGTCGTTACGGCCAATAGCCTGATTGCGAAAAGCTTCGACGACCACCAGTCGAAGTTGGCATTATGCGGTTGGATAAAGGGCCTGATACAGAAGGCTGTACTGCTCGATATGGCTTGTATAGTGAGGAGGTTCCTGTCTCTAAACCCATACCACTGGTAGCTTGGTCCCTGCTCCCGACACTGATGGACTACTATTTTTTTTATATTTTTACATGTTTTTTTAATACATTTATAAATGTAATGTAAATGTACATAAGGATAGATAAAAGAAATAATAATTCTTGGAATCATTTGTAAAAAGTTGTTCCACTATCGTGCCTGTCTACTTTAGCTAATAGGTAGCCGTCACGTCACGAAATAATCACCTTCCAGAGAGATAAAAGAAAAAAAATACACTTTTTATTTTGGCAACGAGAGGGTTGCTCGCTAACAAATTGTCTCATCGTAACTTTATTTGTGAGGACCTCATTATCGTAATTTGAGCTGAAAATAAAACCACTGCTAGTCATAGACCTCCCTAAAACATCAACCGATTCTCTGGGTTTATCCTCCAGTGGATTCCCATGGCCACGTTAGCGATACAAACAACTATCCAACTACAGAGCAAAAGTCTCCAAACTTGCAAATACCTTAAATAAGTCCGGAAAGCCAGCCACAGTTACCCAATAAAAGATATCACAAAATGAAATTTCATTCCTAAAATATTTTTCTAAAACCCATTCAGTTTTTACAATTGAGAATTCACCTTGGAATGCTCTCGTTACCCTTTAACCTACAAATATACCCTCGTTAGTTCTGGGCCTAATTTCACTAAACAGTGGTTTTAAATACTTGCGGGTTCCATAATCTAGGCTACAAGCGGTCTTTGAGAAATCCTAAAGTTAGGTAACAGCCTATTATTACGGTCCAACTCGTTTTTAAGAATACTACAAAGGTATGTAGAATATACCTAGCAGATAAGCATAAAAAATTAATATAAAATGTAGTGTCCCCATCTTAATATTTTTTTTAACCGACTTCCAGAAAAGGAGGAGTTTCTGAAGTCGACTGCTTTTTGTTCTACCTCATAACTTACTGGGTATACCGATTTTGATGATTCTTTTTATATTCCAAAACTGGTGCTTATCATAAGTGAGATCTGACGACTAGTATTTGATTTAGCAGGAAGTATAGTATTTGAGTTATCATTACGGAAGTCGGTGTACAAAAAACGAAGCAACAACCAAAAACGCCGACTTCCGAAATTAAAGTTATTTTATACTTTTTGTTAGAAGTCGGTTGTATTTTTTTTGGAGAGGCACATGTTTGATCACTAACTCAAGTGATGCTAAGCGTTGATGTGGTCGATGAAGGATAATGTGGGGATGAAGCACGCTTGCTTGAATTAATAGAGCTCCTTCATTAATTACTAGCGGCTAGGTCGCCAATTTAACGGCTGACTAAGCCAATTGGCTGGGACTTTGTACATTTTATATGAACTTGTTCACTTACGTCCATGTCCAGGCCGTGCCCGGGATGTGACGGACCACGATTAGTCCGTGTCCCGGGCACTGCCTTGATATGTGTATTTAGTGTTGCCAAATCTATACATAATAAATAAAATTGGAGTATAAGCATAAGCATAATCAGCCTTTTGATGTTCCCACTGCTGGGACTCAGGCCTCCTCTCTCTAGGAGAGGGAATGGACCGTAATCCAGCACGCGGGCCCAGTGCGTGTTGGTGAATGTCACATGTCTTCGATTTTTTGGTTCTAGGACATGCCGGTTTCCTCACGAAAATTGTAGCGTCTGTTTGTAATATTGAAATAACCGCTTTTTACTACATGTAGTATAGTATATGTATATATACATATGAATATATACGGTACATACACCAAAATGACATTTTATACATGTTTTGTCTGTCTGTTTTTTCAGGCCAATCTCTGAAATGGCTGGACCAATTTTGAAGAGAGTGACTGAGGCTACTTTTATTTTAGAAAAATAAAGTAATGTTGCAATGTCCAAATACTGTCCAGTACCGCGCGCAGCTCACGTGCATGCCCCCACTGTCACGTCCGGCACCTCCCACCACTTCTCCCACCAACGAATCGATATCACAGAGAATCGGGGGTTAGTATAATAACTATTCTACGCGGACGAAGCCGCGGGCAGAAGCTAGTTAAATATATGATGGGTTAGCCATAATTCTACAAACGATACAGCAGACAACAGATCGATTTGTCGCGATTTCATGGCTGGTATCGAAATAAACGTTGGTAATATTGCCGATTAAATAAAATTTCTTAACGTTGTACTTACTCCTGTTAAAATTCTTGGCACGATTATTCGTAACTAAGTAACAAACGAAACAAGGTCCCAAATGTAATGAGATTATAATATTAAACTTATTAAAACATTTTATAGCCGTTCCAAAAATCTTTTGCTCAAAATATTACGTAATGTCAAGAGTCTATTTTTGTCTTGCTTTGACTCCCACAAACAGGCATGATGCGACAAAGCCATGGCAAATGTCTCATGTTGCAGATAGACATTTTAATAGCCGCACGGGTTGATCTTCGAGGTTAAGCAACTCTTGCCTAGGTAGGCTTGTGGATGGGTGATAATCCATTACACAACAAGATTAATTCCGTGCTTCGAAAGTTAAGCCGTTGTTCTGGCTGTCATTTTTGCATGTATGACAGTCATTACGGGTGGTTTTGAAGACAGAAAATCTGACACCAGTGGCCGTATTACGAAGTGCCAATGCCATCATGATTCCTGTGAGGGAAAGAGATAGTGCTATTCGTCTTGTGTAACTCCGTCTCTCTCTGACACAGAAATCATGATGGATTTAAGACGTCATAATAGGTCACCAGTAGCCCTACCATGACGTTTTAAATCCGTCATGTTTCCTGTGTAAGACAGAGACGGAGTTATACAAGACAAATAGCACTATCCCTTTTTCACATAGATATCATGATAGCATTGGCACTTCGTGGTACGGCCCCAGTCTTGTCAAAAATATATACCTACTACATTATTAAAGTACTAATTACCACCTACAATAAAGTCCAGGAGAAGGTATATCTAACTATTATGGTTAAGACACATTCACCGTTTTTTTGTTCAAATTATTCAAAACCCGTGGAAATGGAATTTAAATAATTCAAATCAGATCTCTCGTTCAAAAGTTACAACGGGTATAAAAATGCATTAAGTAAGGAAAATGTTGCCGTTTGAGCGACCTGCCCAACTACCTACGCTTTAGAAGAAAGACGGTGGGTGTGTGGTTTAGTTTGTAAAGGAAAGTACGAAAATCCGCGCGGAGGAGTCGCGAGCGAAGTGATATCTATACTAATATTATAAAGCTGAAGAGTTTGTTTGTTTGTTTGTTTAAACGCGCTAATCTCAGGAACTACTGGTCCGATTTGAAAAAAACTTTGTGTTAGATAGCCCATTTATCGAGGAAGGCTATAGGCTATATATCATCACGCTAAGACCAATAGGAGCGGAGCAGTCATGAAAAATGTGACACAAACGAAGTTGTGCGGACAGCTAGTAATAAATATTAAGGCGCGCTCAATCCTTACCTGTGTTCAAAAGGCTCGTGACGGAACATTATCTGTAAAATGACTGTATGAAATGACTTCTGTGTTGAAAGTCATTTGTTGACTTCCTATCCAGAACAAAACAAAGTACAGAAGTTGAATAATATCTATATAATGGTGGTAGAATCGTTGTCGTATTGTCGCATCGAAAGTAAGCATGCCTGTGAGAACTTTTATGAAAAACTAAGCCAAACTAAAACTTAACTAGATTTGGTTAGTAATAAGTCTCCCTACAGAATAACAAAACCACCTACAAACACAGTAATAAAGGAAAAGTTGAAAGTTTTAATTAGTATTCATTAGACAAGCTTATCTATGGCCAAAGTTACTGTAAGAATGGGTCATCCTATTTTCGTACTAATCTAACTTTTATGTAAGGATTTTTTGGTGTGTATTTTTTTTTTGTGCCGAATAAGCTCCAAAACTACTGAACCGATTTCAACTATTTTTACACCAATAGAAAGCAACATTATCAGCGTGTAATATTGGCTTTATTTTTTACTAGTATTCCCACGGGAATGGGAACTACGTGGGGTCGCAGGGCTGCTAGTATTGTTATAAATTAGTAGTTTTTGCTTGTACTGTAAAGAAACTTTAGGAGTTCAATTATTCGAAAAAATCCCAATGGCTCTGGAACATTTCATTTAAAGGAATACACTCAATTATCATTCAGCCTGTATACCTAGGTACTCACGTAATTGGTTTGTACCTATCTTATTAATCCACTCTTGTAGCTCAAATAATATATCTTATTGAAAATTTTGAGTAAGTATATACACGCTGTCAAGAACTTGCCATATCATTAATATTCTAAAAACAAAAGCGCAGAAAAAATAAATAAGCCTCTCTATAAAACGAGTGCCTCATTATTCGTATACCGAAATTATCGTAAACAGCAGTTTTTATTAGGTTTCCAACTCGCGTGTTTGACGGTACTTCCCCCTAAAACTGAAATAAAACGTACTTAAAATTAACAGAAAGTTGTATTTTATGTAGAGGATTTACGTTAGGCTCTGGTTAAGGGCGGGTTGCCCTCAATCCCCACATAAATATAGGGAAACAGGGTGTTCTGGAATTGTCTGCTCATATTAATTTAAGGTTGGTTTTCTGTAGCTGTTAAAAAGTAAAGAAATAATATAAAAATAAATAAAATACTGACTTTTTTCAAAATCAGACCGAAGAACATGGTTAATATGTTTTAAAAAATACTTGTCAGCAGCCCGACGCGGTTAGTTGCTCGTTGGTTTTAGTTCAATCACAGATTCTAAGCCAGCAATTGCATCAGTCTGCTTGACCTTTTTTGAAGGTTTTTTGATATAAAGTCGATATTTTTATTATTTCTTCACTGTAGCAGCTGCAGACCACCATCCTTAAGGATGGTGAAGAATGCGTGGTCATACTTAAGTATGACCACGCATTTCTGGAACAGCCTGTATTTAGGTAATTCATTTTGCGGTAGGATTAAACAGGTACAAATAGTGAGTGATTAATTTATTTTTTAAATAGAGAAAAAAAAGAGATTAGTTTTTAACACGCTTTTATTAGCTTCATTTGTAACTATGTATGTAAGAAAATCTTGGAATCTTAATTTGACCCACTTCCCGTTCTTCGATTAGGATGAAATTTTGCACACGCTCTGAGTTCTGATGACAATACATGACTAGCTAAGAAACGTCATTACAAATCCAATATGGCGGTCAGGCTATTTGAAATGCAGCCCTATGATTTAGGTATAAAATAAGAAGACTAAAAAGTATGAAATAAAAATAATAGTTTAAAAAACTAAAAAGACATGCTTTTAGCACGCACTCAAAATTACAAAATGATTCGGACATTTAGTTTGATGACTCAAGAGTTTTCCCTTTGCCAAATCTTCATCAGATTGCAGTTAAACAAAAACAAAAAAGTAAAGATTACATAAACGCTTATGTAATCTTTACTCTTATTGGACAAAACGCTCCACGCTTTCTTTCATAATAAATCATAGTAAATATTCAATAAAGATGATTACCTACTTATAACCATTTCGTATAGGTAATTATTTACCGTTGATCAAGAACTGAAATTCTTTATGTTTACCTGCAATCTAACGAAGATTTGGCAAAGGGAAAACTCTTGAGTCATCAAACTAAATGTCCGAATTATTTTGTAATTTTTAGTACGTGCTAAAAGCGTGTTTTTTAGTTTTTCAAACTATTATTTCATTCATCTTTACGTTCACGGCCCTTTAAATGAAAAGTCATAATCAGATCAGTCAAACAAAAACAACTGATTGGGCCTATTCCTGTTATCTGTTTTCTTTTTCTCTAAAACGAGTGCTAAGAATCAAAATCCGTTTAATACTATGTTGTGGATTTGTCAAGTAAGTAGATTTTATTCTGTTGGAACCTCACCTACGTGCTCGGTGACTTTTATTAAACTCCATGCATCACAACAGGTGCAAAAGTTAGAGTCTCCACACACTAAGCAACTTGCCAGTTGTAGAAGTAGAGAGGGGAGTGAATTCACTCGACGCATTGTAGATAATGCCAGTTGCGGAAATCAGTCACTTGATGCAAGTGTTATTAATTTTTCAGTTGCTAGTTACGGCAATTTGGGATTTTTTTATCACCAATTGCAGACCGAGAAACGGTTGTCGATTGGCTGAAACTCGTTCACCCGTAAGCTAAGTTGCTGTCTGCGTGGTTAGGTTAGGTTAGTAGCGGGTGAAGTGGTCTGTCAGACTCTTACTGACGTCAGACTCTTAGTGACGAAAATCCACCTTAGTGTTACTAGTGCACTGAAGCCTCTCAACTAAAACTAGTAGTACACACACGTGGCAGGTGAAACCTTTGCAAATGGTAATAACTAAACTAAACCCGTAATTACTTTAGCTTTTTCAGATAAACAAAGGTTAAATAGATGATTGCGCTAGAGATGGGTTTTCTTTTCAGACTAATCGCGGGTAAAGTTTTACGATTTCTTCTTGAACGATTATATAAATGGCTGGGTATTTGCAGTTCATTTATTTACCTAGTTCGATGCAGTTTGAGTTATTTAGATACACAAAAATTAGACTACCATTACACCATAGACACCAGAAATATGAGGAAGCAGGTAATTATACATTACACTCAATCCATCATTTTAATGGGATATATGGCATAGCCTACAACCGTTCAATAAATTAATTCATTCTTATTCTCCACTAACTTCTGCCCGCGACTTCGTCTGCGTGGAATAGTTACTAACCCACCGATGTTGAAAAATTCTTCATTGGTGCAATATATCATATATCCTATAGCCTTCCTCGATAAAATGTGATCAACACTGAAAGAATCAAATCGGACCAGCAGTGCTATTCTGTAAGAACTCACATGCGAATTCGATTCATTTCTCATTTTCGATTACACTTCGTAACTCACTTGAAGTGAAAAGTATTTGATATTCTGACTGTCAAGTTAAGTTCGCTTCACCTATGTTCTCACTTAGTGGCCCTAGTGTAGTTTTCATCAAGTTACAGAATACCAAATACCAGTTTTCACCGCAGAATCAGAAGTGAAAACTGCAGGGCTACCATGACGTCTTAAAACTTGAGTCTTCCGAGCGAGAAAAGGGGATGGAGTTATATAGGGTGTATAACTCTATCTCTCTTTCTCGCTCGGAAGACTCACGTTTTAACACCTCATGGTACGCCCGCTGGAGTGAGTTCTTACAGAATAGCATTGCAGTACTTTCTGAGATTAGCGCGTTAAAGCAAACACACAAACAAATTCTTCAGCGATATAAATCAGTAGTATAGATAACACAAATAAAATAGAAAAGCTGTACAAAGGCGAGATTAACTTAGCATTGGAGTCTCTTACAGCAGAGAACAGTGCAATTGATAGATTTGAAAATGAGTATACATAACCAAAATTTAATTTTGTTAAAATGACTTAAGAGCATACTAAAAACGTAAACTCCCAACTCATTTCGAACTTCTACTCCATCGGAGCATCAAACGGTCAGTAAAGCTAGTCATAAATTGAAGTTTTCATGCTCGAGAGATGAGCAAGCAAATGCGTATGCGCTTGCTCAGTTAAAACTCATCTCTTGAGCACTAAAATTTCAATTTATAACGTCAATTAGATAAGCTTTCGTTCGCGTTTTAGTTCTCATGTCGGAGATGGAATTTAAATTAAGTTGGAGCTACGTTTTAGAATATAGGCCCAAATATTTATTTGATTAGAATTCCTCAAAATCCTATGTATTTGAAAACAAAGAGTGCTACGCAATTTGGCTAAAGGCTTTACCAGACGACGGATACTCAAAAATATACATGAAAATAAATATAATCAAGTTTACTTTAAAAACTAATTTCCAGACAGCTAGTTTTTCCTTAGAGATGTTTTATCGTAATGAAAATCAAGAGTAAAAGAAGGTACGTAGAATAAGCATTTTTTGAAATCGATTTTCATTTTATATTTATCTTATTCAAGGTTCAGTTAATATGTAAAAAAACATATTTAAAAAATATGTTAATACCGAGACTCGGCAGAGATTAAAATCGAAATCTAGGTTTCTTCGTTTTCATAAACTTCTATTTTTCATATAGGTATGTGCCTATACCAGATTTGTTATAAATGTTTTTGGACTGTTTTTACGTAATTTTTTGAAGAAATTGTACTGTTATATTTAGCATATTATATTACTAATATATAGTTATACATTTTACTAAGTTTACTTGTGAAACATATAGTTTACAACTAACATAATTAAGTATTTATTATTGTTTTTTTATAGTTCATGTGGTGATTATCTTTAAGGAATTGTTGCACTTTGTAAAGTTTAAAAACATGTTTTATTTTGTTTGTAAATAAAATTAGTGTAAACAATTGTTGGTAGACCTAATTTAAAAAAAAAAAGATACCAGGTATGGCGAACCAACGGCCAATGCCAGTGGTCGCACGTAACAAAATAATTTGAGCACGTGAAATGAATGATTGATTGACTTAAGATCAGCTGACTGCCGCGCCGCTTAAATTAAGAAAGAAAAACGAGGGAGAAAATTGCGATGGGTGTTTTCTCACATTTTTTCATTCTTTTCATAATAATATCATAAAGAGGAATGATTTGATTGTTTGTTTGTATTGAATAGGCTCCGAAACTACTAAATCGATTTGAAAAATTATTTCACTGTTGGGAAGCTACACTATCCCCGGGTGACAAAGGCTTTATGTTATGTTCTCACGAGACCAGGAACTATGCGGGTGAAATATATATAAGGCAAGATTTTTTATTGGCAGGCCATGGCCAAATCAATATTCAGTTTTACAAAAAATCCCACGATCTTGTATAAAGGTTCGCCATCCCTGGCCTATACGGTCATCGATTGTCCATCACCATAATATTTTTCAACATTTTCCAATTAAAAAGTTACCATTCAACATTTTCCTGTGCCAAGATTAGCCAGTTCCAGTAGGTCAAGTTCTTCCCACACACCGAGTAATTATTTTTGGTCACGGCAGTGGTTGCGTGACGGCATGAAGTATTTAGATAAGCCTGGCTGGGAATAATAATAATAACAGAACACACACAGAAAAGAAATAATAACAGAGTATTTTGGGAATGTTCTATACGTATATTTTGTTTATTTTCTAGATAAAATTACGAAAAAGGTAAAAACTTTTTGGGTCAGAATAACAATGTTTTCATTCTCTTAACAAGAAATTATATTAGATACAATGTTAAACTCTTGTCAAATATTTGAACTTTGTCAGTACTTTATAGTAAGTTGTTTTCTAAGAACTTGTTATTTATTCAACACTTTGACAGTGACTTCGCTCTTATGAAAGTTAGTAATTATTCTAGAACCTACCGACTTCGGGAATAAAAAGTATTTCAGGACATGAACTAACCGAGCCAAGTTTCACTGAAATCCGATCAGCCGTTAAAATGTCAAGAGGTACAGACAGAGACAGACAGGCCGAATTAATTTCGCATTTGCGTATAATATTCGTAAGGAAATCTTGATATTAAAATTTTTGTTTCTATAGAGAAAATGAAATCAAGCTACTGCCCCCCTAGCCAAGTTGATAATCTGCAATCGTTAACGTTAGATGAAAATGAACAAATGTATGGGAATGAAATCATCTCAACGTTAAGTCACGTGGTTAGAACAAACAAATAGAAAATTCGTAGCCAAGTTCGCATCGTTCAAAATGATAGAATGAATTGTTATCGTTTGTACAATGTTCAACGCTACATGCTTTGCTAAAATGTTTAAACTTAATGGTTAAAGCATTTAAACAGAGTTTAAACTTTAACCTGTTTGACGCTTGCCATAGACTAAAGAATAGGTAATTTTTCTAAAGACATTGTAGTACGAGCAGCCGACTCAGGCGCGTCAACATGACTACCAACTTATCGGTTTCTACAGTTGCTGACACCGAGGCGTTACCGATTGGAGGACGGAATTCGACACGAAACGGTTGTAACTTGGCTAGGGGGGGCTGATGTTACCAAATCTCCTTAGACACGTTTGACTAATTAAATGTACCTATACATTTAATTCTAAAGCGTCTTTCTCTTATAAAAATTCCTTTTTTTTTCCAATTTAGGAAGTTCGCCGTATTGGATTTAGACTGACGTCACTTTATTTGTAGAATTATTCTTAGCAAGCCCTTTTATTTGATACCCATATTGCAGAAGTGTTTTAAAAATAACTAGTCCGCCATCTTGGATATGCTGCCATGTTGGATTTAGAATGTTGTCACAAAGTTAACCATACATTGTCATCCAAATGGAACTTGTATACAACAGCTCAATTAGTTGAAGATATCTGCTTCATTGTAAAAAAAACACATCTATACCTAATACTATGTAAATACCTACATATGAATAATTACGTAAACCACAAATTACAGGCGACGGGCGCTCAGCAGCCATTATGAACGCAACACATGGCCGGAGCACAAGCCGGGCGTGCAATATCCAATTACACGTTGGCTCGAAGCTAAATAACCTTTTACAAAATAGTTTTACTAAATTCTGTCCAGATATGCTTAATTTAAATGTAACATACATATTATTTTTTATAACTTATGATTTACTTTTTGTAACTACTGAAATATCACGTGCACCCCCATAGATGCATAGGCGAAAATACTCGAAAGACATTAGTAATAAATAGAATATATAATATTTCATTAATTTGATTTCCTACGCCTCCCCCGTCAACATTGCACAACTTTCAAGGGGAAAGTAAACCTAATTATGTACAGACATTTATACAAAAATGCATAGGTATACTAAGACGTCAAAGTGTTCTTCAACAGCGCTGTTATATGCAAACACGCCTAACTGCCATGCAGTGCCCATGAAGCATGCATTGCCACGTTGAATAGCAATGCTAATTATTTAGGCAATGAACGTGCCAACTGTCTGATCACGCAGATAATAATCGATTAGACTCGCAGACCTTTGTTTTATTTAATTTCGGTACTATAAAGTCTTAAAATCATAGATTACAGAGAAAAAATCAGCTATTCGATTTTGATTAGTTATACGAACATAAATATAACAGCTGATTTTTTTTTTGCGATTTCAGGTTTGGTCCCATAGTAAAAGTTGCTCATAATGATGAGTATCACCAATAACCTCTTAAGAGGTTGTTGGTGTTTTACAAAATAAATAACCCTGTATATAAGACGATTGGCAATGCGGCGACGCTTCGAGGAGGCGTAGTTATGTCCAGAAGTGAAAGTCTTTTGACTGAGTTGAAGAAAAGTGATAGTGAGATCTGATTTCCTGGTAATTTGTTAGTTTGTAGCGCTCATGAGATCCCTGAAATACTTCTTCATAATTCTGGTCTCCTGGTAGTTTGCGAAAAATTATGGCTACTGCTGCAGCTTCTGCTTCTTCAAATCTCTGGTAACTAACACACATTTACCACATAAAAGTATTATTTACGTGTTAATCCAGATTATAAACTATCAGTTTTATTTCGTCATATTATTTAACAAAAAATATTTATGTACACATTTAATAAAAAGATAAGAAGTAGGAAACTGAAAAGTAAGTATAAAGTTTATGCTTATTTATATAGAAATCTCTTCCAGCACACCTGCGAAAGGAGAGTCAAGTAAAGAGAGATGTAGACATCGTATGTAAAAATAAACATGTGGTGTGTGCATTATTATTGCAACATACGAGTGCATACATATACTGTACATACATATGGACATTAAATATTTTATTCAAATTTATTAGTAGGAAGTAGGATAGGTTTAAGCCTATTAAATGTTTCGGATCTTATTTATAGACATGGTATTAACCACTTGTTATAAAACGTTTCGCCGTATAACGCGACTGCTATCAATTTATTGATTCAAAAGCTTTAGGTAGGCACCTTCTATGGCAGGCATTTTCATGCCACGTTTGTGTTTCATATTATAAATCTAGAACGTTTAAAGGTGCAATTTACACACAAAATTTCCCCGTTTATCACCCTTTCTGAAATCCGTTGCCTGGTCAACAAGAAGTAAGCGGATACGAACAGACACGAGGCAGAAAGCTCATAATTGTTAATCTTTATTAATATTAGAAATCTGAAGAGTTGGTTTGTTTGGTTGAACGCGCTAAACTCAGGAACTACTGAATCGAATCGGAACATTCTTAGTAAGTTAGTGTAAGTTTTAGTGTTGGATAAGGATAGCCCATTACTCGATGAAGGCTTTGTAAAATTACGCTACGAGAGGAGCATCAATGAAAAATTTGCAAAAAAAGGTTTTCTTTTTTCTCTTTTATGTGACGCAGACGAGGTTGCGCAGGCCAGCTCATTCTGTAATATAGAGACTTTTCAAATAAACCATTTTTTAACTTTGTTATAAGTATATACGTTTAGTTATCACTACTCGACTAATATTCGTTATCAATTGTTCCAGGTATCATCGACATTGTGAAACATAGTGAAATGTGGTTATTTAACGAATCTATAACATGAACTTCTGAATAATAAATAATCAGTTATACATATGAAATAGTGAATAAGTGATCTGAACTATGGAGAGTGTTCAAATAGTGCAGAATGGACATTATGTATAACATCAGTTTGGAAAGGCAAAAGTTCTACGCAACTCACAACTTCAACGAATATCAAGAGTCTAAGGACGCGGAAGTAAGTTTGACATTCAGATGTTTTTGCTTTTTTCTTTTGAACATCAGATTTCTTTTGATAGTAAGTTTTCTGGTCCATATTTAGTTCATCAGTTTGGAAAGGCAAAAGTTTTACGCAACTCACAACTTCAGCGAATATCAAGAGTCTAAGGACGCGGAAGTAAGTTTGACATACAGATGTTTTTGCTTTTTTCTTTTGAACATCAGATTTCTTTTGATAGTAAGTTTTCTGGTCCATATTTAGTTCATCAGTTTGGAAAGGCAAAAGTTCTACGCAACGCACAACTTCAGCGAATATCAAGAGTCTAAGGACGCGGAAGTAAGTTTGACATTCAGATGTTTTTGCTTTTTTCTTTTGAACATCAGATTTCTTTTGATAGTAAGTTTTCTTCTGGTTTTTGTTTAGTTCAGATTCAGGCCGGATCAAAGGGCCACGACCTTTAAATGTTTTTGAGAGAAAAGCTGTATTTTTTTAAATTGTAAGTTATAATAGAAAAAGGTCAATTAGACAACATGAGACAAGCGTTCCTGGATAGTTAGTTAAAATAAATAAGATAAATTAGTAAAAAGATAAATAAACTCACCAACTCGAAACACATTGAATATACTAGGTATACAAAAAATGCCAATCCTATATTCATTTTAATCAGTTGATTTTAACTTATTCAGATTTAAATGAAAACTATTTTTCCATTTGCAATTGACTGAGATTTAAAAAAAAATCATCAACAAAGGCAAAATAAGTGTTTAAAATGTAGGTATACTTTTCTGTGACACCCTCTATAATAAAAAAAACCGGCTAAGTGCGACCCAGACTCTTACGCGAAGGGTTCCGTACCATAAATATTCTAATATAGTTCCCTATGTAAATATATATATATATACATATATATGTATATATATAAATCTTTTATTTTTTTGTTATAGCAACAATTGATATACCTGTGAAAATTTCAACTGTCTACTTATTACTGTTCATGAGATACAGCCCGATGACAGACAAACAAACGGAGAGAGGAGGCTTAGGAATAGGATTCCGTTGATTACCCTTCGGGAGTGGAACCCTGGAAAGATCATCTAATCACAGCCTTTAAATAAAGTGACGGCAATTGATGACACAGCAGACTTCAAAACTTTGAACAATTTCTAACCCCATCGCGGTCTATGTAGAACAGTTCTGAACATACTGTCAAACATTTTGAACTTTATAGATTAACATCGATTTAGTATTCAGCAGTTCTAAGAAATTCGGCTCTCCGAACTTGCACGCATTCTATTGTACGATTAATTGATGACCTAGACATAGTATGCTATTTACGATACCAATATCTATATTAATACTGTTCTATTTCACTGCCATATTTGCTTCTGCCTGCAGCTTTGCTCTCGTAAAACTCGGTTCTTGTATTTTGCACGGAACCCTAATTTTTTATATATTTTTTAACAGTCTCCAAAAAAAAGGAGGAGGTTCCCAAGTCGACTGTATTCTTTTTTTGTGTTTCTTACCTCATAACGTTGTACTGGGTGTACCGATTTTGATGATTCTTTTTACATTCGAAAGCTGGTGCTTGTTGTGTCGTCCCATTTAAATAATGTGATTGAGATCTGACTACAATTATTTGAGTTATCCCTAATAATACGCGGCTTAGTCTACATTGATGATGTTCTCATTCCTTCTTGTCGATGTAAAATGGAAAAATAAAATTGTGTACGATGGTTTGGAAGAGCATCTTAGTACTTCAATGTGGTCCCTTTCTAGTTTGGTGAAGATCCGATGACAAACAGAGATGATAGGAAATGGAATTATTCAAAGAATAGCAAATCTTTCGGGATTGGTGAAATCGCAAGTTTGTTTATTGTTTACATCAATGTTATTGGTACGTTGAGGTGGTATACCAATAAAAAGTGAAAAAAAAAAAATAATAACCGACTTCTATACAAAAAAGAAACAAAAACTACAAATAACTTTAATTTCGGAAGTTGGTGTTAAAAAAACGAAAAAGCATCCAAAAACACCGAGTTCCGAAAAAGTTATTTTTGTTTAAATTTTTGTAAAAAGTTTTTCTTTAATAAAGCTTATGTTACTCCTTAATTTTGACGGGTATCTATTCCCGTCAAAATTGTTACAATCGTTTCGGAGATTAACCGGTACAAACAGACAGACAAAAGCTTTTTTTTCTTATTATTAATGTATTTTAGTTATTTGCGGCATAATTTTTTTTCTTTCTAATCTGCCAATTTGTCTCACTAGTGCCAAGTTAATTCCGTGTTTTTAATAAGCCAATTAATGAAACTTCGTAGATTCATGTTACTTGTCTTTCCTTCTCAAATGCTTCGAAGAAATTTACTACTATAGCACGCAGCACCTACGACGAATCGATACGCTAGGTCTATTATTACTGACACGGCATTGGCAATAAAATCAATATTTGGAATGAACCATAAAATGCATCAAATTTCATTGTACTTTTATGAGGGTAGTTTTGTGGCGCCCAACATCGTACTTCAAGTATGGCATAATAGATAAAGAAGTATTTATGTCCAACAATATTACTTCATACTATTTTTTTTTTCATTACTTACTTATTTAGTTTTATAGCTAACCAGAAAAAAAAGTTAAACTATGAAAGTTTCTAACTTGTATTCATACTATCAATTAATTCTTTTAATAAGGCACGATTTGACAACTAGCTCCCGAGAGTTGATTGGTTATTAATTTACTGTGTTTAAAAGTCAGTGCTTGAAATTTTTAACAAAATTTTATTGATAGCCACGCTATTTTTATTAGGTATCTCTAAGCAAAGTTTAAGAGTAGGTTTCTCGGAGTTCTTACTTGTTTTCCGAGAAAGTCTCTATCTACTTAACGATGTATTTTAAATCTGCAGACTTGTATTTAGGCTACGGGCTGCTTTGAGGCTACCCGGCCTAACTGGGGAACTAAATTCTTGTAATACTTTATTATGATCTGTGGCGTTAGTGAAGGAAAAGTTGAAAGAGAACCGCTTGTCTTGGTATGGTCATGTAAAAAGGATGGATGAAACACATGTAACTAAAAGGGTTATGAATATGAATGTGGATGGATGGAAAGGGAGAGGTAGGCCAAAGAACGAAAGAAAAAGGAGTTAGTGATAGCGTGACGGCTGACAGGACAGAATGGAAGAAAAACACATGTTGCGCCGAACCCAAGTGACATGGGATAAGGGCAGGAAGATGTTGATGACTTTATTGAGAAAATAAAACTAGAATTAAAAATAACTAAGGCAGATAACAATATATGAAATAATAATAATATACTCTGTCTCTCTCAACCTAACCTTTACTTGGAATACGTACCTACTTAATTATTATGGTGTTTCAGAGTCACGAAGGTCTCATACTACCAACAACCATCACGTAAATCCATTGGTCCTGCCCTTTTTTTTTTTTTTTTTTTTTTTTTCCTGGATGGGAAATCATCAAATGACCCCTCCCGCCCTGGGTGGAGCGGTAGGGAGTGTCAGACTTTTACTGACTAAAACCCACCCGTGATCCTTCTTGTGCCCTATGCGTTCCAGGGCCGCGGTAACTCTTTCGAACAAATTCCGCAACCCTAGCAGGCACCGACCCTATGGGGCCCCGTCCTCGGTGCTGACGGCTCCTTGAGACGCGCGTGGAACACAACGCGTCGTCGACTCAACCTGGTATCGGACGGCGAGCCACCCACGCTCACCGTCCCCAGGCATCAGCCACTGCGCGATAGCACAGCGGCCGACTTGTCTCTGGAGGGGGCCGAAATGGGACCATTACTGGCACTCCATCTCAGCACCCTCCCGAGTGTTGGGAGCCGCAGCACCCGCAGCAGAAGCGGCAGTGGCAGCGACAGAAGCCGCGGCGGCGGCAGAGGCGGCGGTGGCGGCGGACCTCTTGCCCCTGGTCGGGGCGGATGGCGCGCAGGCCCTTCCCCCAGCCCAGTGCTCGGCCGGCTTGCCAACAGCCGCACATGCACTGCAGTGCGGCGTGGCCACGCACGAGCCGGCCTTATGACCGGGCTGACCACAGCGGAAACAGAGTCCGCTGCGGTCGACCTCCGAGGGGCACATAGCTCCCGTGTGGTTACCCACATGGCAGCGGTAGCACCTCAGAGGTCTGGGTTCTAGCAGTTTTACCCGCGCAGACACCCATCCCACCAAGAGCCTTCGGCCCTCCGACACAGTTCTGGCCGCCGTCACGGGGCAGCTCACCACAAGGGTTTGCATGCCCGTGTTGTCAGGCCGGAGGGTGCCCGCCTTGACGAGCTCGGCAGAGCACCCCCCAGTCCTGGCGACGGCGGCCACAACTTCCTCCTCCGTAACGGAGTCATCCAGGCCCACTATGCGCATGTCAATGCGCTTAGTCGGCCTGGACACCCGGACCTCGTCCGCGGGTAAGACCGCCCTCAGCCTTTCGGCCAGGGCGTCCGCGAACGGGCCACTCTCCGCTCCGGCGAGCTCGAGCTTCCGGGCACCGGTCAAGGTCCTCCTGACCCCGATGCCCCCACTGATGCCCAGCTCTTGGAGGCTCACCGCCTCCTTCGCCCGCTTCAATACGGCGAGATAAGTCACGCCCCTCTGTTCCGCTTCCGGCTGCAGTGTGAGCACTACAGCCGCGGATTTCGGGGCGCGAAGTCTCGCCGCAATGGCGTTGGCCTTCCGCCGCTGCCTCTTTGCCTTATTCTTGGCCGCCTTCTTCGCCTGCCGTTTCTGGCCAGCAACCTGCCACTCGGCCCCGGCCGCAGGAGGGTCCGAGGGTGGGGGTGGGGGCGGCTGCGGCACCACTGGCGCCGCAGCCTTAGCCGCTCCTCCAGCCTTCCTCCTACCCCTCTTCGCCGGGGCCGCCTTGGTCGTGGTCGTCGTCGCCGGCGTCGCAGTCGCCGGCGTCACAGGCGCTGGCGCTGGCGCTGGCGCGGCTCCGCCCTTGGCCTTCGCCTTCGCCCGGCCAGACGTTCCCGGGCTGGCAGCTACGGCGGCCGCATACGAAGCCGCCTTTTGCTGTCCCGGGGGACCCCGCGTCGCCGCCAACGGGGGACGCCGGACCATGTCCTCCAACGCGGAGACCTGCCTCCGGAAGGGAGCCAGCTCCTGCCGCACCAGGTCCCGTACCTGGCTCAGCACTTGGCCCCCCTCCGGCGCCGCCGGACTCAGTCCCCCTCGCGGCTCCACAGAGGCCGCTCTGGCCATCCCCGCCAGGTCCCTCCGGAGCGACTCATTCTCCCGAATGAGTCGCTCCGTAACGACCGCGAGGCGGGCGACCTCCGCCCGCAACTCTGACGCCTCCTTTGAGGCAGGCCCGTTGGCCGCCGCTGCCGCCAGGATGGAGGCTTTGGCCGCGCTTATGGCCTCCCGCTTCGAGGATTGCTTCCTCTTGAAGGCCACAGCGCGGATCGCGGCCTCCACTACCTCCTCAAACCGGGCCCTCTGCTCCTTGGCAGCGGGAGGTTCCTCCCCCGGGGACTCCGAGTCGTCAGAGTCGAGAGCAGGCGGAAGAGTAGAGGGAGCCCTGCGACCGCTCCCTCCAGGGCGACGCCCCTCCTCCACCGACCTCCCGGCCCGACGCTCCTCCCGGGTAGAGGGAGCCAGCCCCCTCCCTGCCTCACAGCCCCTGCCCCGCCTAGCGGTGGGGATCTTGCGGGCGGAGGCGAACTCGCCCTCGGAGGACGACTCCTTGTCGTCCTCCCGTCTGGGCCGCTTGCGGACGAGCTTGACGCCCTCCGCAGCGACCCCCCTTCCTCCGTCTTCAGAGCCCGCCGAGCCGACCGTTACTAGGTCTGGCGCAGAGCCGGAATCCGACTCCGCACCACCCCGGCGCTCAGGCGAACCCTCCACTACGCAATCGTACGCCATCAGCTCCTTAAAGGAAGCGGACTCGGATGACGACGATTGGGAGCCTCCTCGGCTCGTGTTGCCACTGGCAAACGGAAGGCGTTTGGTGCCCACCCCAGAGTACGGAGGGCAGCCCGCCGAAGCGGGGTGGGATTCCCCGACCGCTGAGCAGTCGGGACCCACCTGGGGACTCATTTTACAAATGCCTTTTCTCATATTTTCCTTTTAGAGGGTGCGGTCCCTTACTCCTCCGCCCTTTCTCCCTCACAGGGCCTCTCCTCCCACCCGCTCACTGCCTTCACAGCCACGTCTGATGAGCAGACGCGTACCAGAAGGCAGTGTGCGGGATTCCTCGCGTGTGTGTCTCTCTTGGTCTGATCCCTCACTTGCGACCTTCCGGCATGAGTGGCTCTACCGGGAAAGCTCGCAAGATCATTGAGACGCTCAAGCCCCACCACGACGACAACGTGGAGACACATTCGGTGGGGATTGGTCCTGCCCTTAATCTCTCTTCGATCATGTCGGATTGCGAGTCCATCGAACTATCACAGTAATATAATGTTTGCGCACATAATTGTAATTCTGCGTGTTTAACAGATTTGAATTTGGCCAACGAGAATGAAATTCGGTAGGAAAGATAATATAACGTGCGACGGAATTAACTCAAAACCCCTAAAAGAGACATTATATTCATCGTCACGAACAATTTTTACAATGAGTTCAACCGATTTTGAGATTAAATAGTGCTTACATTGCACTATTTAATTACGTTTCAACTTAGAATTTAATCGCCATATTTATAACACTTATTCTGTGAGTGCTAAAAGAACTCGTGTTATTTTTTAATATGAGTTGCAACCTAAAAATTACGCGTTTCCATAGACACGCAATATCAATGAGTTACAAGAAACTTAGCACAGCCCATCTACACAGTCGTTTCAAAAAATTCAGACTTCCTAAAAAAATACCTCAGCTCCGGTACAAATGTTCTATATATCATATTAAAGATAGAGTTAAAGTTTCATTAAAATATTTACTATCACCATCGCTCAATATAGTGGACAGTAGTAGTGTTTATAATCTGTCATTTATTTATTTGAGAGCAGTGGTGGCCGAGTGGTAAAGGCCCCGACATACGAATTGTAGGTCGCGGGTTCAAACCCAGCCAGGCGCATTACTTTGTGTAATTTCTTTTATCACCACTGCTCTCAAAACGGTGAAGGAAAATATCGTGAGGAAACCGGCATGTCCTAGAACCAAAAATTCGAAGACATGTGACATTCACCAACCCGCACTGGGCCCGCGTGGTGGATTACGGCTCATTCCCTCTCCCAGAGAGGAGGCCTGTGTCCCAGACGACCTCATTTAGCATCACTTGCAGGACGGCTAAGTTCAGCAGCATATGCTGTCAGAAAAATCCGTCAACTTACTAATGTAGATACCGCGAGACTGGTCTATTTTAGTTACTTTCATAGTGTCATGTCTTACGGTATTTTGCTATGGGGACGGGCTGCAGACATAGAGTCTATTTTTATTCTGCAGAAAAGAGCAGTTAGAGCCATTTACAATCTCCGCTGGCGCGATTCTCTAAGGGAACTGTTTAAGGAAATTAACATCATGACGGTACCTTGTCAATACATATATGAAAACATTATGTATGTTCGGAAAAATCTTCATATTTTTAATAAGATCAGCGACAGGCATAATGTTAATACTAGAAATAGAAACAAATTAGATCAACCTAGGTTTAGATTGGCTAAAGTACACACTTCTTTTATGGGGTATTGCGTAAAATTTTATAACAAAATACCAGTCGATATCCTTCAATTAAATGAGAGAAAATTTAAAACATGCATAAAACGCACACTATGTAGGCAAGCATATTATAAACTGGAAGATTATATCCTTGATAAAAATGCTTGGCTAAATGCCGGTCCTGCTCCACAGCCTCAACCACTTGGGTAAACAAGTTAGGATTTTTTATTTGGAAGAGATGCTCGCCCTTTTTTTTGTCTCATTTATTTATTCTCTTTCTTTTCTTTTTTTTTATATAATTTTATTTTGAGAATAAATAATTTCTCTTTTTTACTTGTATTTGCTTGGTCATTGTGAACCATAGTTTTGTATAATGTAGAAGCAGTTTATTTTCAAATGTTGTAAATGTGAGTACCATGGAGCCATTTACAGGTTATAGTTTACTTTGTGACTTGAACTAAAATGGCAGTTGAGAGTATGTCATGCTCGCTCAAATGTCTCGCTGATGGTGGCGCGTGTGTCGGATCATTCGGTTCCCTTCAAAATGGTTGAGCTAAATGGTGCCGATACACGCGTCATGTTCGTGAACGGGCGCCGTCGGTTGAGACTGGTCACCTCTTAACTGCCACTGACTTGTTTTAATCTTTATACTTTGAATTGTTTTATAGTTTCCTTTTTTTTTCTCTGCATTGTCCTCACACATAGAAGCACCAAGGATGTAACCAAAGTTATGTAATACAGAACATGATTTAAAAGAGTGTCCGTGGAGTTTCTTGCACGTTCTTCTCCATAGAGATCTACGCTTTGGAACGTGCAGATAGCTTCACCTCTTCCGACTTGACAATTCAAAAGTGCCTGTAAAGGGTTTATTTGAAATAAATGCTTTGAATCTTGAATCTTGAATCTCCAGCAGTGGGAACGTTAAAAGGCTGATTATACTATGCTTATGCTTTAATAAGTCATTTGAGTCACTTCACGTAGTTCATGTTGAAGTGGCAAAGTTTGGTAAATTTGGCACCAGCAATACAAATTAAACCTAGATTTACAAAGTTTTTAATGAGCAGAAAAACATTTTATACACTTCCCTCGCCTGCATGCTTCATTGGCAACTTGCTACATGGTTACAGTCATCAATTTATAATCTCATTAAAAATTTAATCCTCCGAGAAGACATCTCTTGAAGAAAGGCCCATAGATCTGAGTTTCTAAGGAAAATGTAATTCAAGGTTTTAGGAATAAATGACGCTGTAGGTAATTTTAGAGGCTTAACGCAGAATAATGTTCATAATGAATAAACGCTGCACATACTTTACTTTTTTGAGTGATCATCTTAACTTGGAATTTGTCCTGTATCGTGGGTGCTTTCGCAAATTTACAATTTGTAGGCCATACAAATATTTGTTCCGTGCAGGAATCGAATACGCGGGACCCAGCACAGCATCCAATCGCTCAACTAGGGCTCCAAGCATAGAAATATAAAATACAGGAGAAGTGGCAAGGGGGCGTGTCGGTGTCCTCGCGACATGCTCTGGGCGAGCATGTCTTACGCAATGGTCGAATCCGCGGACTAGTGCGCTTACGACCGTGAGCGTGATAAAATATAAGAATGCCGTGTTGTTCAGTGTTTTCTTGTAAAAACCGAAGCATAAACCAAAACTTTGTTAATTATGGAATCACTTACCATATCAAAATACAAGTATTTTACTATATTTGTCTTTAAAATCATGAAAAACAACAAATCGTAAAATATTTCTTGCTTA
Organism: Hecatera dysodea; assembly: GCA_905332915.2. Classification (NCBI taxonomy): domain Eukaryota; kingdom Metazoa; phylum Arthropoda; class Insecta; order Lepidoptera; family Noctuidae; genus Hecatera; species Hecatera dysodea. The sequence continues at coordinate 6,407,101 of HG995289.1, read as the reverse complement.
TACTATGTTATTTTTGTTTTCAAATGTCACAGCGACAATAACATATTACAATGAATACACTGCTCCTTAACCACTACCTAAGTTTGTCGCTAAGTGACTGGATGAGCAATGTAAAAATCACAAAACGATACTTTAGCAAGCCGATGTATCGCATAGTACGGCCGCTGCTTCTTGCCGCGAGTTAGTGATGTAATTGTGCAGATACACTGTCGACAACAATGTCGATTGTTGAATGAAATATTACAAAAGTGTACCAAACTTTCTTAGATTGCAATAAATTTTTGGTAAATAATCGTTCAAGTGTTTTTGGCTTTGAATTATCGTATGTATGCCTTATCCTCGTGCTACTTCCTTACTTTTTATGGTAATTGTATTTTACTTTCGATAAAGTTTCGAATGCATTATAGTAATCGGCATGTTTAAGATAATATATTAGTGACCTTTGCTTAAAATAGTCAACATATTCATGCTATTTATTTGTTATACATGGGCAGCATGGCGTGTGTAATAAATGCCAGAATCGATAAGTCAATCACTAGCGTATATGTAAAATAAATTGCTTTTGCACAGCACAACGATACCCAGCGTTGTTTTTGTGTGAGTAAGTTGCACGGTGTACTGTAAATATACGCTGTGTTTATTAGGATAAGGTTTATAATTGATTGTGTAGTACAGTCCGATTTCAAAAATGCGGGTGTGTGCGCGACTGCGTATCTATTGCTTTTACTGAACTGCATTCGTAGTAGTTGCCGGGTGGTAGGGCAAAACAGGAGACACAGGTTCCGATACATTTTCGGCTACAGGGCATATCTCCTTGTTTATTATATCTATGGCTCCAAGTCTGCTATTTTTATAAATTTGTCATTCCAACACGATCCCATTGTCATTTTGCTAAAAGTTCTCAATCTGCTAAATTCATAATGGTCGATCATTGGTCTGTCAATGGTCTCGTAATACTTTTTGATAAACGAGCTATTAAAAGGAATACTGCACAATGACGTTCTAACGGTAGGTGACTGATCAAAGGAACTGTCAACATTTTCAGTCGGAAAAGTTGCTACTGAACAAAAAATTACAAAGAACGATATTTATGACTTTAAATATCGCTCAAAAAAATAAATAAGTAGTCAATTCTATAACATAATTGCTTAACAAATAACATTAGGTGCGGAAGTTTTTTTGAAGAAAAAAAAAAACGTATTTCCGGGTTAAAAGTATCCTATCACGAATTCCTAGGCATGTTCTACTCGTGTACCAAGTTTAAACCAACAGACAGACTAGTGAATAATTGAAAAGTCACGTGCGACTACAATAAGGTAAAACGTAGTACCTATTCTTCAAAGTTAAACCTCACAGTAAAGTTGTTTGTTAGAAAACACAAGTATCAAGATACACAAGTATCAAGTACTTGTGTTTTCTAACAAACAACTTTACTGGGATTACCAGCTTATACCTAGTTAATTTTGCTGAACTAATAGATACATATTATGTACCATTTAGTAAACTTACTTAAAGAAAGTTCTCACAGAGCGATATTAATATAATTAATAAGCCCTTGAAATAAAGTTTAAGGTCGAAAGTAATGAAGACTGTAATTTCATTAGCGGAGGGTTAATTATATTATTTCAAGAGTTTTCCTATGAAGAAGTCTAATTTCCTAAAACTTATGGATCTCAGGGTTTGTTGACACAGATGTTTGAAGGAACGCGGGACGGTTTAGTTAAGCGAATGTAATCGATTTCATTTGGCTACCCTTGTCATGTTGTAGACAGTCAGGCACCATATTGAACATTTTGCTGCTTTCTGAATATTTAAATGAAATATGTTAGTTTTAATTTTTTATTTGTGTTTTTCAGTCAAACATAAAGCTACCTATCAGATAGAGATATACATATATTTTTACCAAAAAATGCACAGAAACGTATCAGTTTGCTCATTGTTTGGAATCTGTGTCTGGTGTTGGAACTATATTTAGGATTTAAAAAAATCCTATGATACGCATAAGGGTTGGTTCACCGTACGATAACAACCAGGTTGATGGCGCGTCGTGCTCCACGCGCGCTTCAAAGAGAGGACAGCATAGTAGGAACCCGCTATGGCCAGTGCCTGCCAGGGTTGCGGAATTCGTTCGAAAGAGTCACCGCGGTCTTGGATCACAAAAGGCATGAGGAAGAACACGGATGGGTTTTCGTCAGTAAGAGTCTGACACTCCCTTCCGCTCCATCTAGAGCGAAAGAAGTCATTCGATAATTTCCCATCCTTAAAAAAAGGATACGCATAATAACCACAAGATTTTACAAATATTTTAAATGAATTCATTCAATAACGGACTCAATAAAGCATTTATTTCAATTGAAATAATTTTTTTGAGTTTGTCAGCGGGTTGTATTTCGTGAACCGTAATAGGAAGACGTGGAAATGATTAGGTACGGAAAAAACGTGATTTTTTCGGTTTCTCGTATAGAACTTGTCGTATGTGCCGGTTTGGTTTTCATATAGGAAATACGAACCTGCCACGTGTCTGATGGGGTCATGCTTTATTTCATATCTAATAATATTACAAAAGTACCCAAGCAGAGGCATACATTCAATGCCTTTTTAGACAAAATTAAAAGATTATGCAACTAAAAAACCATTATCACTAACCGCCTAAACTGAATAAAGCTTTTTTTTTTTTTTTTTCTGGATGGGAAATCATCAAATGACCCCTCCCGCCCTGGGTGCAGCGGTAGGGAGTGTCAGACTTTTACTGACTAAAACCCAGCCGTGATCCTTCTTGTGCCCTATGCGTTCCAGGGCCGCGGTAACTCTTTCGAACAAATTCCGCAACCCTAGCAGGCACCAACCCTATGGGGGGGGTCCTCGGTGCTGACGGCTCCTTGTGGCGCGCGTGGAACACAACGCGTCGTCGACTCAACCTGGTATCGGACGCGGAGCCACCCACGCTCACCGTCCCCAGGCATCAGCCACTGCGCAATAGCACAGCGGCCGACTTGTCTCTGGAGGAGGCCGAAATGGGACCATTACTGGCACTCCATCTCAGCACCCTCCCGAGCGTTGGGAGTCGCAGCACCCGCAGCAGAAGCGGCGACGGAAGCCGCGGCGGCGGCAGAGGCGGCGGCGGCGGCGGACCTCTTGCCCTTGGTCGGGGCGGATGGCGCGCAGGCCCTTCCCCCAGCCCAGTGCTCGGCCGGCTTGCCAGCAGCCGCACATGCACTGCAGTGCGGCGTGGCCTCACACGAGCCGGCCCGATGACCGGGCTGACCACAGCGGAAACAAAGTCCGCTGCGGTCCACCTCCGAGGGGCACATAGCTCCCGTGTGGTTGCCCACATGGCAGCGGTAGCACCTCAGAGGCCTGGGTTCCAGCAGTTTTACCCGCGCAGACACCCATCCCACCAAGAGCCTTCGGCCCTCCGACACAGTTCTGGCCGCCGTCACGGGGCAGCTCACCACAAGGGTTTGCATGCCCGTGTTGTCAGGCCGGAGGGTGCCCGCCTTGACGAGCTCGGCAGAGCACCCCCCAGTCCTGGCGACGGCGGCCACAACTTCCTCCTCCGTCACGGAGTCATCCAGGCCCACTATGCGCATGTCGATGCGCTTAGTCGGCCTGGACACCCGGACCTCGTCCGCGGGTAAGACCGCCCTTAGCCTTTCGGCCAGGGCGTCCGCGAACGGGCCACTCTCCGCTCCGGCGAGGTCGAGCTTCCGGGCACCGGTCAAGGTCTTCCTGACCCCGATGCCCCCGCTGATGCCCAGCTCTTGGAGGCTCACCGCCTCCTTCGCCCGCTTCAATACGGCGAGATAAGTCACGCCCCTCTGTTCCGCTTCCGGCTGCAGTGTGAGCACTACAGCCGCGGACTTCGGGGCGCGAAGCCTCGCCGCAAAGGCGTTGCCCTTCCGCCGCTGCTTCCTCGCCTTCTTCCTGGCCGCCTCTTTGGCCCTCCGCTTCTGGCCAGCAACCTGCCACTCGGCCCCGGCCGCAGGAGGGTCCGAGGGTGGGGGTGGGGGCGGCTGCTGCACCGCTGGCGCCGCATCCTTAGCCGCTCCTCCCCGAGCCTTCCTCCCACCCCTCTTCGCCGGGGCCGACTTGGTGGTCGCCGGCGTCGCAGCCGCCGGCGCCACAGGCGCTGGCGCTGCTCCGCCCTTGGCCTTTGCCTTCGCCTTGCCGGACGTTCCCGGGCTGGCAGCCGCGGCGGCCGCGTACGAAGCCGCCTTCTGCTGCTGGCCCGGGGCCCTCTGAGTCGCCGCCAACGGGGGCCGCCGGACCATGCCCTCCAGGGTGGAGAACTGCCTCCGGAAGGGAGCCAGCTCCTGCCGCACCAGGTTCCTCACCTGGCTCAGCACTAGGCTCCCCTCCAGCGCCGCCGGACTCAGCACCCCCTGCGGCTCCTCGGAGGCCGCTCTGGCCATCCCCGCCAGGTCCTTCCGGAGCGACTCATTCTCCCGAACGAGTCGCTCCGTAACGGCCGCGAGGCGGGCGACCTCCGCCCGAAGCTCTGACGTCTCCCTTGAGGGAGACGCGCCAACGTTGGCCGCCGCTGCCGCCAGGATGGAGGCTTTGGCCGCGCTGATGGCCTCCCGCTTCGAGGACTGTTTCCTTTTAAAGGCCACAGCGCGGATCGCGGCCTCCACGACCTCCGAGAACTGGGCCCTCTGCTCCTCAACCGTGGGACGCACCTCTCCCGGGGGCTCCGAGTCGTCGGAGTCGAGAGTAGGCGGAAGAGTAGAGGGAGCCCTACGACCGCTCCCTCCAGGGCGACGCCCCTCCTCCACCAACCTCCCGGCCCGACTCTCCACCTTCCGGGTAGAGGGAGTCAGCCCCCTCCCCGCCTCACAGCCCCTGCCCCGCCTAGCGGTGGGGATCTTGCGGGCGGAGGCAAACTCGCCTTCGGAGGACGACTCTTTGTCATCCTCCCGTCTGGGCCGCTTGCGGAAGAACTTAACGTTCTCCGCAGCAGCCCCCCCTCTTTCGTCTCCAGAGCCCGCCGAGCTGACCGTTACTAGGTCTGGCGCGGAGCCGGAATCCAACTCCGCACCACCCCGGCGCTCAGGCGAACTCTCCTCTATGCAACCGTACGCCATCAGCTCCTTAAAGGAGGCGGACTCGGATGACGACGATTGGGAGCCTCCTCGGCTCGTGTTGCCACTGGCAAGCGGAAGGCGTTTGGTGCCCACCCCAGAGTACGGAGGGCAGCCCGCCGAAGCGGGGTGGGATTCCCCGACCGCTGAGCAGTCGGGACCCACCTGGGGACTCATTTTGCATTCGCCTTTTTTCATTTTGTTCCTTTTAAGGGTGCGGTCCCTATTCGCTCCGCCCCTTCTCAGGGCCCTCTCCTCACCTCACCTCTCCACCCGCTCGCTGCTTTCACAGTCACGTCTGATGATCAGACGCGTACCAAAGAGCAGCGAGCAGGCGTGTGTCTCTCTTGGTCTGGTCCCTCACTTGCGACCTTCCGGCATGAGTGGCTCTACCGGGAAAGCTCGCAAGATCATTGGGACGCTCAAGCCCCACCACGACGACAACGTGGAGACACATTCGGTGGGGAACTGAATAAAGCTTCAAATCAATTTTCACATTTCAGTCAGCACCTCAATTCGTTCCATATAACCTTTGGACCTCAATACAGTTCGCCGAATGCCTATTAAATGAAGATCGATACAAATATTGATACTTTTTCATTGAGTTCGTTCCAATTTTAGTGGTATTTCTAATTTAGAGGTATTTTTCAAAGAATATTCCGTTGGAAACGATTTTAATATCCTTCATTTTCGGAGAATATTAATTGTTGTTGAATGATCATTTTTTTCTCCTTCCTTGTATTACTTGAAAATAATATAAAAAAATCAATTACGCCAAGAACTCACATTACGAATAAAAAGAAAAAAAAAACCAGCGAGTTACACCTCTACGTTTTTTTTTGTTAGTACGATATAGTAGTACGCAGTTGTAACATCCAATGTGCTTTTGGTGAAAAAAACGTACGGATATTGTTTTTTTTTTTTATAACTCATGCTGAACACTAGCTATGCTTTGTCAAGTGTAAATTTCGATATTATTGGATGTTTCTGTCACTATTTTATCATTTGCGGCTCGTAGAATGTGCTTCCCGATAAATAACTACAGGACCGACCCGAATAATATTGCGTGCGCGCTTTTGTACAAATAATTTTTATAATAATTCAATGTATTGAAACAATGCATTATCAATACGCGATTATTGTAACAGAATTTATTTATTCAATGTAAATATTAATCATAAAAAACCGCGAGTATCGCGGAACCCTCGGTTGGAACAAAGTTCCTTAAAGTTCCGTACTTCTATTATTCAAGGAAATACTTAGTGGGAAATTTCGTTATTAATATATTTTTTCGAGTTGTGAAAATAATAATTTTATAGTACATCATTTAATTCATCTAATTCACTATAAACTTCATCAGTACACTCTCCATCTGTTTATCAACTCGTAGTCATAATTGTTTTCGATATGACTGGGTACAGCCAATAGCAAACACGCCATGGATAATCCATCTACATCAAAGCGAGTCGCGGCGGAAATTCGTGACGAAAATTTATTTTACTTTTTTTTCGCCTAGCCCCCATCCCCCAAGTCCGTTCCGTACCATAAATACAGGAACACCAGGAGTAAGATTCTCAGGATATAACTGTATTTATGAACAGTATGGTTTATATGAGTGACGGTTCGCAAGAAGAAATCTAACATCTAACAGCTAAAATACTAAACTTAATGTCTCGTTCCAGTTTCAAAATTAACAGTTAGTATTTTTTTTTAATATAGGTGTCGCACCAAACCAAGCGTTTCAGCTATGGAACAGCGGGCGTACCATGACGTCTTAAAACGTGAGTCTTCCGAGCGAGAAAGAGGGATAGAGTTATACACCCTATATAGCTCCATCCCTTTTTCTCGCTTGGAAGACTCACGTTTTAAGTCGTCATGGTACGCCCACAGGTACCCCGAGTATTTGTCCTGAAACACGTTGCAAATTATGCTCTAGGCATTTATTTGACAGTTACTTTATAACCTAAAAAAGAAAAAAGTAACATCACACCGCCTATTTGGTAGCCCACTACGTTGGATCAAGTTACTCTTTCGTCTGGAGATTCACACATTCCTACATCGTTTGCAAACATGGTCAAATCAAATAAAAAAATAAGTGGACAGAGCGGGTCAGCATTCATATGCCAATTTTCTTACATATATGAAAAGCGTTCAAATTCCATTTGCAATATTATCTTAGCCTAGCGACAATCAGTGTAAAAAACTTGTCAAATTGAGCTTCTGACATTTTGCGACTACGATGCACATGCGAACGCTCCTTCAAGGGATATGATTCAAAATCAACCCAGCTCCGGTGCTTATGATTTATAGATCGGATTATAAGAGCTGGGAGAGAAGTAATGGTATCTAATAATTTATTTATTTACCACACAAATGTACAGAGGCGGAAAAAAAAAACAGAACTCGATTAATATTCAATAAAATAAATACAAAGATAATAATTATTTAAACTACAAGCAGCGCTCCGCGACTTTACCCGCGTAGTTCCCGTTCCTGTGGGAATATGGCGATAAAATATAGCCTATGTAACTCAAGGTGAACGTAGATTTCTAATGGTGAAAGAATTTTTGAAATCGGTCCGGTAGTTTTTGAGTGTATTCGTTACATACAAAAATACAAATATTTTCTCTTTATAATATTAGTAAAGATACTATACAATCACAACAACACAACACACAATCACATACACACATTTGAATTAAGATCACTTTTTGATACGATTGTTTTTATGTTCACTATAAAAGTCAGTTATCAAGTCACGGAAAATACGAAACAATTTATCCGCATCTTTTTTATTCCCTATGTCGGGGTACTTCGCAAGGTGTCGGTGTTTTTGAGGAGAAACAAATGTTTATGTTGAACACTATTTATTGATTCACTCTCAAACTGTTCTTAATGTTAAAATGTTAAATGAAATGTGGACAAATGTTAGAATACACCCGGCTAACGCGGTAGACCAAAGTGCACTGAATCTAATGTAAAGTTACAAGTAATAAGTGTGTTTAATAAGAATTAAAATTAGGTCAGCGCGTCACGCCGATATTGCTAACTAAGGTGTTCGGTGAAAACACCGAACATACTCCGGGCCACGCAAGATAAGGATGCTGTGATTAAACAATTTTATGTTAGTAAAATAATGGATTGATCATGTTTATGAAATGTTTACAAGGTGAAAACAAGACAACTTAAGATTAAAATGTTAGTATACCCAAAGTAAAAAATATTTGAAATATAACTAAGAGCTTATTGTTCCTAAAGGATTCCTAGGGACGCGAGGACACGCCCTATTCATCATTGCACTATTTACTTCACTTTGACTATGTGTCGCACTAGTATTACGTTCACTTATGTTTTGCCGCGCACTCGCACTAACACTGATGACGTTTACATCTCTAACACTTCCGGTGGGTTGAAGTTCCATTCCCGATGTGATGTGGGCGCGGCGCGCTCGCATCCGCAGCCATCTGTACAACAGCGCTCCCGCCGCCAGCGCCAGCGCGCCGACCAGGATGTAGCTCACGGTATACTGATGATACTGATAATATCTGACCGATTTCCACTTGACTGTTTTTCATGTCATCGATCCGTTGGTGTAGCTTTTTTAAGGCATACTCCATTTCGCTCGAGTCTGTGACGTCTTCGTCTTGTGTATTTTGGAGAGGCATAGTGCTGTTGATGATCAAGTTTAACTGATCCATATCAGGTATAAAAAGGTCCGGGCTCATATCTATTCTGTTTTTGTTTTGGTTCTGAATGTTCAGAGTAAAGTCCTGACCCTTCAGCAGGCAACCTGGTTCTATGTAAATGACCCCAGCTTTGCTCAGCTGTACCTTGTATATCTGTTCGCCGCAGATTACTTTGAGGGAATGTTTGTTGCAGTAATGGTACAGGAATAGTGACGGGTTTGTAAGCGATGTCCAACGGTTTTCACACTTCGTCCTCCGTACCTTGCACGTATCTGTGTCTCGGTCGAGATCACAAAAGTTGTTATCGTTGCCAAGATGATATATCGGCTTTTTCCAATTGCACATAAACATGTCATCTTCTTGTTTGCATAGTGAGAGTTCTTCCGGCGTAATGGTTAGGTATAAGTCTCTTTTGAGATCCGTAGCGACGTAGTTTGAAGACGGGATGAGCTCTAACATACTATAGTTCGTCTGGTGTGGTATTGAATGTATTCTGTACACCTTGAATCGGTCTCTACTGATAAGAGGGAATGTTATTTGGAAGAGGAAGTATTTATCAGTTATTCGTGCCTTTATGTTTATCAGAGAATATAGTTTTCGAATATCGTGCGGTTCAATAGGCAGTGTTAGATCATCTGATAAATGCCCAGAGATAATGTTAAGCTCCTTTTGGAGCTGTTCAGGGGTAAGCAGATGGATGTTAAACTGTCCATGGTGGACATTGGTTAGGATGTCTAGTAAAATGTCTTGAGTTCTTTTTAGGTTGTGCAATAAATTACTGGCTGTTAAAGCTGTCATGGTAAATTCTTGAAGTAGAGATATGTTGTTTATCTCTTGTTGTAATTTGTTGGAGACGTTATCCAACATAATTAGATGTTTGTTAATTATTTTATGCTGTTTTGCCATTATTTCTTCTGTTCTTTTCAGCATATTGTACTCTGATTCGACAATCGACGTCTGATTCTTCCATAAACTGGCTAAATGTTTTTCATTTTGTTGTATCAAGTTGATGTCTCGGCTGTATTTTTCCGCGAATTGTTCGTCTAATACGCCGAATAGGGAGTTCGCAATGTTTCCAACTGCATTGATAAGTCCCCGCCGCCGCCTGGAGTGTCCGCTTACATGTTGCGTCATCAGAAGTTCATTGTAGTATTTTAGTTCATTACTCTCATGGATCAGCTGAGGGACTATCAGGTTACACTGTTCGCTGCCGGTTGTTTTGCATGTTTTGTCCAGATATGTTGTTACTTTTTCAAACGCCTGCATACCTTCCCAATACGGAGACATGTTATAGAATACAACTAGGACCCAACTGTCTTTTACGAGACTTAATCTTGATATTGGATCAAAGTAGAAAGATTGGTTAACGTTTAACGTAGTGATGTTATAGCTGCAATTTGCAATACTGCAGATCGACATAAAAAAGATTAATGCCATGGCGACATACGATAACCTGCCCTGTGTCATTTTTCTTGTTCGTTTTCTGTTCTTCTGGGTCCCAGAGCCTTGTTCAGCTGAACTGTCTGTTTTATTTGAACTGTTTTGTTTGTTACCTGTTTCGATTTCTACTGGCAATAAAGAAAGTTTGACTACTGGTCGCATTATGATGCCATTTTTCGTTTTTAATGATACCACTCGGACATAACCATCGTTACCGGGGTGCAGATCAATCACTCGGCCCATAGTCCACCGACCAGCTGGAATGTTATCCTCATGCACTACCACTATGTTGCCTATTTTTAAGTTTTCTTGAGGTTTAGACCATTTTTCTCTCGCTGTTAATTGGCTCAAATATTCATTCCTCCATTTTTTCCAAATCTGTTTAAAAATGTTTGTTGTTAAATGCCATCTTGTTCTAGCATCCTCCTTCGTTTCAATCACAGTTAGATCGGATCTTCCCGTTAAAAAATGTGCCGGTGATAAATAATCCAGATCCTCAATGTTTTCTGTTAGCGAACATAACGGCCTTGAGTTCAGACACGCTTCCAGTTGTGTTAGTACAGTGGTGAACTCTTCAAACGTTAGTCTTTGTTCCCAACGACTCTTTTCAGGTGGAACTTCAGACTGCGGACGGCTCTTTCCCACAGCCCGCCAGCGCTCGGCCATGACGGAGCGTTGAAGTGCCATTGTATGTTCATTTCAGCGATTTCTGCCTGGCAACTGTTCCCGAAAACTTGTTCTAATTGGCTGTACTCTTCATGCAGCAATCTATTAGCTCCGATAAAATTTGTTCCTTGGTCGCTATACAAGTGATGTGGTGTTCCTCTCCTGGCCGCCATTCTCTTAAGAGCAGCTAAGAATGCTGAACTGGTAAGGTCAGATACCAATTCCAAATGAACGGCTTTCGTGACCATGCATATGAATACCGCCACGTAGCCTTTCAGTGTTCTCACTCCTCTTCCCTTGTTTGCCTTAATGTTCACAAAACCTGTATAGTCCACCCCAGTATGGTAGAATGGTGGAGCAGGGTTGATTCTAGCTGCAGGGAAGGTCACCCATCAATTGATGTTGCTTCCTTGCTTCATATTTCCGGCAAGTTACACAATTCCTTAACTGTTTTTTGGTCGTACTGTATCCGCTTGTTATCCAGTATTGTTGTCTGAGAACAGCTAGGGTCAATCGAGGACCCCCATGGAATGTTAACTGGTGAGCTTCTTCTATAAGTAACTCCGCTAACCGACTTTTGTTAGGTATTATCTTCGGATGTTTCATTTCGTCGCTCATGATCGCGTTCCTTAAACGTCCTCCCACTCGGAGAAAGCCACTTTTATCGACAAAAGGGTTTAAATTCGATAATTTGCTGTTTGTTGCTACATTTCCATTTTTCTGTAGCATTTCAATATCTGACGTAAATGCTGCACTTTGCACGTGTTTTATGATAGCTGATTTGGCTTTTCGTAGTTCTAGTAATGTTAGGTACTTCGGTAAATGTTTACGTTGCGGCTTCGGTTTGACTGTTTTCCAGGACAGCAGCCGCTTTTGGAAACTTGTATCGCTCATCCGACGCCAACTGTTTTAGGGTCATAATTGCTAAAAACGGTGCGGCCTTAGTCCCGTATGTTACCGTGTTCAATTGATACACTTGGATTGGTTGTGCTGATGACTCACGCCATACTATTTTTTGCAGATGTTGATCAATAGGGTTAACTAAGATTTGGCGGTACATCTTCTCGATATCCGCTGTAAAGGCAAAGGGATATTGTCTCCATTGTAGTAGTAATGCCTGAAGATCTTTTTGAAGATTAGGCCCTTTGAGCATGACGTCATTTAAGCTGTATTTGGTGGATGTTTTGGCAGATGCGTTGAAGACCACACGAAGCTTTGTTGTTGATGATTCTTCTCTCTGCACGCCGTGGTGAGGTAGGAAGCATTCGAGTATTATGTTATCTGTTTTCTGTTCCGGTTTCATGTGGTTCAGCGCAGCATATTCATTCATGAAATCCTTGTATTTTTCGGATAATGTTGGTTGTTTTTCCAAGCGACGTTCCAAATTCTTTAGCTGAGCAATAGCCATCGGTTTGGAAGTCCCCAATTGGTGTTTTAATTCAGTTTTCAGTGGTACTCTGACTTCATAGCGACCCTGACTGTTTCTTTTTGTAGTTTTTGTGTAGAAGTCCATGCATTCCTGGTCTTCTACGGAAAGGTTTGAAGGTTCTGAAATCTCTTCAACTTCCCAAAATTTCTGAATCTCATCGATGTTGTTTAGAACCACGTTACATTGGTAGGTTTTTACACTACCGCACAATAACCATCCCAGCTGTGTTTGTTGCGCCATCGGCTGTTGGGCATGTTCTCCTTTAATAAGTCCACCTAACATAATGTTGGCATAAATGTCCGCCCCGAAAAGCAAGTCAACTGGTCGACTTTTGTAGAATTCCGGGTCAGCTAAATTTATATTTTTTATGTAAGTCCAATTTGGTTTGGCAAATGTTTGGTTTGGTAGACTTTTGATGAGTTCGTTCATGATGAGCACATCAGATTCGAATTCAAAATTGTTGTACATCGAAGCACATTCTATGCTTATCATCCCTTTAGAGTTGTTCTCCTTTTGCCCTACTCCAAAGATGACTCCTTTGCATCGTCGTCTCTTGATACCTAATATCTGAGCCGCCTTCTCAGTTATTAAGGATATCTGGGACCCTTGATCAATCAAGGCGCGCATGGTTTGATAAGTTCCATCCACACTTTTAACCTTGATCAGGGCAGTCGCTAGCAGTATCTCCCCTTTTTCTTCTTGGGATGCATTGACGGAACCCGTCATGGGTTCATTGCGCTTTGTGTTTTGTTTTTCAACGTTGTTGCCGCTTGACGACAGCGTTGATGCATTTGCTAATTTAGCAAATGCGTCATGTAGAATGGTGTTATGTTGAGCTTGGCATTTTCGGCATGTTAAGTTGGAGGTGCATTGATTTCCGAAATGGCTAAATAAACAGTTTGTACACAGTTTCAGTTTGTTTGCAGTTTTTAGCCTCTGGTCATCACTCATTTTTAAATATGTTTTGCAATTATAAATGCCGTGTTGGTTACTGCAAAGAGGGCATTTTATGTTTGTCGCGTGCATCGATTTCGCAACTGTTCTATTTCCGTTACTTTTGTTGTTCGAATTGTTATAATTATTTTGCTTATTGTTCGATGTTGAGTTTAGATGACTGTTTTGATGAGATGAAGTCTTCGAGGGCACACTGTCTTTACGGCGAACTGTTTCCAGGGATGTAAATTTTGTTTCCAAAAAGTCTAGAAACTCTGCGAGAACCGGTAGTTCTTTTGAATTCTTCAGCGACTCTATGTAGTTTGTGTATGTTTCTGTATCTAGTTTTTGACCTAGAATATGAACAATGATTGGGTCCCACGATGTGGTGTCAACTCCCATGTTTTTGATGGCGTTAAGACATTCCATTGTGGTGTCATGCATTCGCTTAATTTGCTGTAGCGATTGCTGTTGTATGTTTGGCAGGCCTAACAGGATGTTCATATGGGACGAGAATATTAGTTTTTTGTTGTCATACCGATGGGTGAGAATATTCCAGCACGCCGAATAGTTATCAGTACTTATCGGTAGATGTTGTATAAGTTTCTCTGCTTCTCTACGAACTTTACCCTTTAAGTACTGCATCTTTTGGCCGCTCGATAATGAGGGGTTATTGTGTATGAATTCTGTGAATATGTCTCTAAATGATACCCATTGGTTGTAACTTCCATTGAAGTTCGGTATCTCAAGTTGAGGTGTTGATTTTTCCCTATGTGCTACTGACCACATTTTCGTGTTGATTGCTCTTTTCAGATTGTTGAATTTATTCTCATACTTCTCGTACATGTTGCTATATTGTTCGTTCCCTTCCTCCAATTCGATCTCGATGTCCCAATGTAGTATGTCGATAGCGGACCATCTAGCCTGTAGTGACCTCAATGCGTCCTCAAATTCCCACTTATCTGAGATAGAGTCCACATCTATGTTTGCGGTTGTACGCACAAAAGCTTTAAAATTGGCATACTGTTTTTTCAGTAATTCGTCTAGCTTGCTGTTTGGCTCCCTGTTCGACTTCTGAGCTGGTTGGTTACTCAGCTGCCTTGAAAAACTTGGTCCCGCCTCCTCACCTGTTATTGCTTCTGCACGCATACTCGACGCCGATGGTGATATGTCTCGAGCTGTTGTTTGCTCATCTGTTGCAAGACTCCCTGTTTTCATGAGCCGCTGATACTGTTGATTGATCAACGCCTTGGTTGACTCGTACACTGTACGTGTTTTCTCAAATTCCCGCCCGGTAAAATAAGGATCAGTTTTACTTACTTCCCCTTCAATTCGCTCATGATTTACTTGATAATCATTCCAATAACTCTCCAAAGTGTTAAGTTTTCGCTTAAAGTAATCTACCGTTTTCCTATCAGCACTATCCTTCTTTAAGTTAATGCCAAGTTTTATGATGCTATCATATATCATTGATTGCGTTTCGATTAGATTCGCCATTGTATAGGATGTTAAATTTCAGACGTTACTGACTATAAATAAGGAAATTTATTACTTGTATGCTCCGCTGTTTGTACTCAGCCTCTGCTGCTACTGCGCTGTTCTGCTCCAATGTTCGCTCCGACAGCCCCACGACGTACACACACTGTTGTTTGTTACGATAGTTCAGACCTCGCACACCGAAATTCCGAATTTTCGAAATTACGCGACGCGTGATCCGGCTCGAAGGACCAAAAATATGTCGGGGTACTTCGCAAGGTGTCGGTGTTTTTGAGGAGAAACAAATGTTTATGTTGAACACTATTTATTGATTCACTCTCAAACTGTTCTTAATGTTAAAATGTTAAATGAAATGTGGACAAATGTTAGAATACACCCGGCTAACGCGGTAGACCAAAGTGCACTGAATCTAATGTAAAGTTACAAGTAATAAGTGTGTTTAATAAGAATTAAAATTAGGTCAGCGCGTCACGCCAATATTGCTAACTAAGGTGTTCGGTGAAAACACCGAACACCCTATATTCTCTATAGCCTCTGTCACTCAATGTGTCAAGATGAATTTACCTCATTTAGGCTGCAAGGCGTGGCAAAGACGACCTGTCTACAAACTTTTGACAGGAAAAAAAACATGTTTGCCACCAAATAGAGCGATGGAAATGTACTTACATACCTACATTTATATATTATCTTTCTGCTCCTTTTTCTATAATCAATATAGGTATACGAGTATGAAACTCTTACGTTACCTGAGTAACTGACAGACAACGCACAGCCGAAACTGTTGGTCCTAGAAATCTGAAATTTTGGCATGTAGCTTTCCTGCACTCCGTAGGGTGGTACTAACAGGGGATTTTCCGAAATTCTTAGGGGAACGGGAGAAACTGGATATGGGCGTACAAAGTCGCGGACAAAGGCTAGTATGAGGTATACAAAACTCCTTTGGAGAATTGATCTCCCTCTGATCAGAGAAGCAAATTAACTCAGATCAAGCGCAAACATTTATCAGATTTTATGTAAACTTAAATATAAAATATCAAGTTTAAAATTCCGGAAAATTGAAAAAAAAGATGACTCAGATCAAGCGCAAACATTTATCAGATTTGATGTAAACTTTAAATATAAAAATAAAGTTTAACATTCCGGAAAATTAAAAAGTATTCAACCTGAAACAAGCCCACGCCGAACAAAAGTAAAACTTAGTCTTCGAGAATATTCTTTCATTTCTACTTTTTTAGCGACACTTGTTGATTAACAGTGAAACTTTTTATGTTTCATATCAAGACTCAAACATAATTCTCAAGAAGCCCTTTGTCAAAAATATAATTTAGAGAATGATGAGGCAATGTCTTATTACAAAGTATTATTATTACAGCATCACAATCGTTAAAAATGTAGTAGTTCTAGGCAACAGAATAGACCTACCTGTAGACAGAAATAATTTTGAAGCAAATTCCTTCAAAGCCTATCAAATTGATATCATCCTTTTTCTGATTCTATTTCTATTTAAAACGAAGATAACAAACTAATTAAATGAAAACCCTTTTAGGTTAATCCCCAATTTCTAAATTGAATATTTGAACTTGCACTATATTTCTCAAACTCTAGACTGAAACCTGACAAAAGAAACTAAAAATGAGTTCAACACGTTCAACTGTGTCAAATTATAACTTAGTGGTAATATATTCATATAATAAAATCGTAGACTAGCCGTGTCTGTACATTGGATATTTTTAAACGAACGAACCTTACTAAGATAAGATCAAAGAATGCACAAAAAAAATGGCAGTTGTAGGGAGTGCCAACAGAAGTGTAATTTAGAATTTTTATGATTAATATTTGAAATTTCATAATGTTTGAATCAAAATAATAATCAAACAGAACACTATTCAATGCACAGTATATACACATTTTCAGTTTGGCAGTAGTTCAAAATTGAACTACTGCCAAAGACCTACACGTAACAGTTAGGACCCGTTAACATTGGTTCGTAGTGTTCATTCATTGAAATATGAAATTAAGAATTATCTTGATTCGTCAGTTCCTTTGGTTCTAAGTTTGCATATTGTCTGTTTTGTTGATGTTGATTCGAGGTAAGAGGAGAACCTTGGGTTGGTCGGCATTTGAAACGAAAAAGGTGATGTACCGCATCTTCCGTTCTAAATGCCGACCAAGCGAATAGGGAGAGGGTAATGCAGGGGACTGACTGTACTCAGTGTTTCCTCCTATTTTCATAATTCTGAAAGGGTTTAGATTGTGCAAGGTATTTACCGTACGTATTTTTTTTGCGACATCCACGCGAACCAAGTGCGGGCAAAGCTAGTGTAAAAAAATAAACGTCATAAAACTTTTTGTAATCTCACAAGAAGCCTCGATGCCAGCCTTGGTGCCAAGCTTATATTTTTAATGCTCCACAAGATATTCGAGATAAAAAGGTAACCCATAGGATTAGGGCAAATTATGTGTGGGTACGTAAATTCAGTGAATACTTTCGTGTGCAGAGATGCCACTCAAGATTATGGGCATAATGTGTTTGTAGAAAGAGTAAATAAAGAGCACTCGAAAAATACGCTTAAAAAGCGTTAGAATAAAGTAAATGTCGGAGCAAATAATACACGCAGATTTGCGGCATCCAACCTAATATATTTTTTTTACTCGATAGGTTCGTGTTTAAACCCTATCATCGTGAACTTCGTATTAATAAAGCTTTTCCATAATTGATATTTAGCTGTTTGATAAAATCTGGTGGTTTTCATAACTAAGTATATTTTTTCTAGCTGCTAGAAATAATTCACCTCGAAGTTCCACCAGAACTTTTTTCACGCTTCTTCGAACAGCGGGCGTACCATGAGGGATAGAGTTATACACCCTATATAGTTCCATCCCTTTTTCGCGCTCGGAAGACTCACGTTTTAAGACGTCATGGTACGCCCGCAGTACTTGCAGTACGCGTCCAAGAAATTATGCTACCTGTTTCTAGGTTGGTTTTCAAGTCCCAGCTAAAACACTAGGAAGTGGTGACAAGTGGGTGTTTTGGGGAACTGTCTTTATGTAAAATTTGACGTTCAAAAAGTGCTGTCTCTCAGCCTAGTTAGAATAAATGACTTTTGATTTTGTTTTTTTTGAATACTGTCTCTAAAATGTACCATTCATCGACTAAAATATTTAAAAAAACTGTACTATTGCTATGTGCGAACAAAGTGACCGACCCGGATGCGCGTGTCCTGAAAGAACGAAGTTTCCAAAAGAATACGAAGCCTGTTCATATAAAAATTTCTACCCAAAGGATTGAAATGTCATCGACTCACAACAACCCAAAGCATAAAGGAACTCCCTTTGAAATACACCTTCACAAAAGTGACAAAATTATATTACATATCTACTTTTCAGGATGCTTCAACATTTCAAGGTGTACGAATACCGTCCAGATCGGTTAATTCTGATACATTGTGTTCGGGTATTCACGTCGGCATCAATTTACTCATTCATGTCAATTCTGGCCCGTTTTTGAGAGCTAAACTAGTTTGCTTTGAGTACGTGATGTTTTGTATTGTGTATTTCTGGTTGCTTCGGTGATCTCTTTTGGTGAGTTCTGAGCACGTTTTTGAACCATACAAGTAGAATTAATCAATAGTTAAAATAAATAGTACTGGAACTTTAAATACAGATAAGTTTCTAAGGGAAAACAAAATTGTTGTTTTTACTATATTCCAAGCATTTTTTTCATATTTTCTCACCTTTTAAACCTTCCCTGGACTTCCACAAATAATTCAAAACCAAAATGAGCCAAATCGGTCTAGCCGTTCTAGAGTTTTAGCGAGACTAACGAACAGCAATTGATTTTTATATATATAGATATAGATAGAAGATAGATAAATAAATTATAAAGAGATTTGTGAGTTTGTGACGTTGTAAGGGGTAATCTCTGGATCTAAAAACCGATTTTCAAAATTATTTCTCCAATAGAAAGCTACGTTATTGTGGAGTGTCATAGGCTATATTTTATCCCTGCATTGCCGCGGGAACGAGAACAACGCGGGTGTAACCGCGGCGCGCTGCTAGTTTAAAATAAATATTGTATTTTAGACTTCTCAAGAATCCCCGAAGCTATTACGTTTATTATAAATACTACCTACGCTCTTAAACGTATTTGAATTTCAAAGGTTTGCTAAGTAGAAATCTTTTGTGATTTCAGGATAATCCTTAAAGAGATAGCATCTGCGATTATACATGGTTTATTATTATCTCTTTATGAAGATGCTGTGGTTTAGAAGATATTAAGTTAGTTATTAGCCTTAAGTTTCCAGGTATTTTGGGATTTGAGTAACTATTGTAATGAAGTGTTAAATTTGCTGGTAGCGAGGGTTGTATTACCAGGTCTGAAGTTCATTCAGTCTGTCTGGGAGTTATTTTTTTTTGTTGCAAGAATGCTTGGAAAACCTGTACTGATTATTATTTTTTAACGGGATCCTCTGAACTCAAACGGTAGGCAGATCAGATTATAATTGTTCTTTTTTTGGTTTATAGAATTTTAGTCTCACAAGAACTTAATAATAGTTCATTTAAATTTGCCCAAGCAAGAAACATGTATTCACCGTAAAACGTCTTATTGATGTTATAGAGTGCTACCTCACATATTTGTTTTTACGTCACGTGTTGTGTGTCTTTTTAAAAGCTTTTAATAAGTTTCATTTTATATGTAATTGAATGTTTGATTGGAAGATTTTTTTATAATATTAAATCAGGAACTATACATACATGACTCAAATAGATACTCAAATAGGCACCTGGCTGGGTTTGAACACGCGACCTACAATTCGTAAGTCGGGGCTGTTACCACTCAGCCACCACTGCTCTGCCACCTTTGTCGTAACGGTAAAACTGTCGACTTAATGTGAGCCAGGCCTTAGACGGACATACTGCAACGAGTCATACTCTGCCGGTCCATCTCCGTGCAGTCTCTATCAATATTTTGATGAAGATAATTTGCTAATCATTCTATTTGTTCACAGGTAGTGTATACATGGAACATGGACTTCAACCGCAGCATACTGAACGCGGCAACCATCCTGGTCCCGAAGACCACGGCCACGCCATCGTCCAACACCATGCCGACTTGGGCACACAACTCATGGGTGTGTCTCTTTACCGCTATGTTGGCGGTCGCTATTGGAGGCAATGTTATCGTTATTTGGATAGTTACTGGTAAGCAACCATGTTTTTTTTAGCAATTTTTAGGTGTAGGATCCTTCTTATCCTTATGCAGGTCCCTAGGAATATAATATTTCACTGGTTCACTGCAACACCTGGCACAAGTACAGGCACCGATCACTCTCGACAAGTGGCAACTGTCAGATTGACACCTGACAGTTGCACTGACGGTCTCATGGACACTGGTGGTAGGGCAGCCTGACGGCTACCCTGCCACCAGTGTCCATGAGACAATGAATATATCTATTTAATAGATACAAACACTACAACAGGTATATAATATTTCCGTTACAGACGCACCATGAAAGGAAACATTTTACAACCATTGGAATGGTTTTTACAATGGATTCAGTAGGAAACAAAAATTCAATGTCCAACAAAAATCGAAAAGGTTCATGTTGTGTGCGTTTATATAACCTAAAACTTTTCAACAAAAAAATACAACCGACTTTTACACAAAAAATCAAAAAAGTGCAAAATAACTTTAATTTCGGAACTCGGTGTTTGTGGTTGCTTTTTCGTTTTTTGAACACCGACTTCCGAAATTAAAGTTATTTTGCACTTTTTTGATTTTTTGTGTAAAAGTCGGTTGTATTTTTTTGTTGAAAAGTTTTTTATTTTTCACTTTTTAGTGGTACCTACACTCCCTCCCCTCCCCCACCTAAACGAACCAATCACATTGGTGTAAAAAAAAGTACTGCTCCTTTGCAGAGTACACTAAGAGGTCGTCAATGTAGACAATGTAGATATTTTTTTAGATTTTTCGAAAACCGCTTGGTTGATTTTGATAAAATTTTCATGGGACCATTTGGGAAGTATACCCTTTCCAACAAAAAAAGATTTTTTTCAAATCGGTTCACAAGCGACGGAGTTATGCGCGAACAAACAATAAAAAAAAAACATACAAACATCCGAATTGAGAACCTCCTCCTTTTTTAGAAGTCGGTTAATAATTATTAGCAACATTTCCTGTCTATCATCATGTTGGAACTGAATCCATTTAAAAAGTACATCATAGACATTATTACGTTATCCCATCAACCATGCATATTTTCTAGAAAACTTCACGAACTAAATAATTTGATACGCTTGTTCATAATGTGACTATTAAACTGTCATAACAATTGGAGGTTACTCGTTTAGCTTCTGCGAAATAACTTTTATTCGATATATAATAAACAGGGCGACATGACACCTACTTACATTTTAACCTATTTTTAGCGTTCTACCCCAGACAGGAGGTATTGTTTTTGCAAAGTAATTTGTTTGTGGCTGTCACCTACACGGTAGTAAAGTAAACAAGAGTAGGTAGTTTATGTAGGTTTGAATAGTTATTTTGCTAACTAAAATTAGGGTAAAATAAATAAGAACTTAATATAAAAGAAACAGCCACCCATGCTCTTGTTAATATTCTAATCAACTCACAAAAGTAAATAATAATTCCTGGAAAAGGAATTCTTAAATAAAAACTTCAATATCGTAAAATCTTAATGAAAAAACATGTTCATTATAAAACATCACCCGTCTTCTTGGTAAGACGGGTCCGAGTATTTTGTAGTATGTATTTGCAAAACAAAATAAAGGTATTAGTTTTCTCGACTGTTCTCGAATACTTACCTACATTTGTACATATGTACGCCGAAATTATGTTTTAAGATGAACGTCAATAAAAATAACACTGATTGAAACAGCTGAATATATTCCTCGAACGTTTATTTAAACTTTTGTTTATCCAGCAAAATCATTAGGCCGCAGCCCTCACTATTATGCCTAAAAAGCCGCATGATTACTGCCACAATTCTATACTAATATTATAGAGGGGAAAGATTTGTATTTTTGTATGTAACGAATAAACTCGAAAACTACTGGACCGATTTCAAAAATTCTTTCACCATTAGAGAGCTACATTCACCCGAGTAACATAGACTATATTTTATTCCCAAATTCCCACGGAAACGGGAACTACGCGGGTAAAACCGCGGGGCGCTGCTAGTATATATGGATAAATTGAACAATAAATTGACAAAACTTAGGATTACAGCCGGATTAGCTTCTCTCGAAGAAAACCTTGGCCATTAACTTGACTGGAATAGTGAGTAATAGAAGTAATTAAGTTTAATCTCAGGGCCGAAATCCACTGCCAGGCTTGCGGAATTTGTTCGAAAGAGTCACTGCGGCCCTTTTTTTTTTTTTTTTTTTTTTTTTTTTCTGGATGGGAAATCATCAAATGACCCCTCCCGCCCTGGGTGGAGCGGTAGGGAGTGTCAGACTTTTACTGACTAAAACCCACCCGTGCTCCTCCATGTGCCCTTTGCGTTCCAGGGCCGCGGCAACTCTCTCGAACAAATTCCGCAACCCTAGCAGGCACCGACCCTATGGGGCCCCGTCTCTGGTGCTGACGGCTCCTTGAGGCGCGCGTGAAGCACAACGCGTCGTCGACTCAGCCTGGTATCGGACGGCGAGCCTGGAACGCATTAGGAGGGACACTAAGAGTTAGTCACTAAGAGTTTGACATTTCCCTTAGCTCCGCCCAAATCGGAATGAGTAATTTGATGATTTTCCATCTTTAAAAAAGATGTCGGAATCCAGAAAATGTACATATATACATATGTACATTCTGGACGCAAATGCTTCTGCAGACAAGACTCGACAATGCAACTATGACTTGGCTACAATAGGGCATTTAAATACTGTAAAAATCTGTTTGAATTATTATTTACGATTTATTTATGATCAAAAGATCATAGCAAAGTCTATAAAGGAACTAAAGTGTAACAAAAACCTATTTATAAAATAAAACCGGCCAAGTGCAAGTGCGAATCGGGCATGCAAAGGGAGGGGGACGAACGAATCTCATTTTTGAAACATGTTGTCAAACCTTCAAACCATAGACTTCGTATTGGTTTTCCTTTAATGTTTAGGCAAAGAACTATTCACTGTTATTATTAAAATTTGAGAATCATTGATTTGGGAGATAATTCTCTCACAACAGTTACGTTACGTGTTAATTTCATGTAATACGGACACGGTACAGTTGGAAAAACATCTTATTAGGTATTATTTACTAAATAATCACCCATTTTCTTTTCAAATTGATTTTTGACGTTACCTTCGCGTGTTTGGGTCACAGAAGATTATACATATTTATGTACCCAATCTAACAAACAACTGTATCGCTCCAGATTCGGAAAAAATTGACTGTTAACCGGGCAATCCTATAAGGGTGGAGTTTTTTCATGTTTGGAAGTTTTAATAATACCTACACCCATATCTTGATAGCTACAAAATTTGCTGCTTATTTTCATTTTTGCGTCCTAATCAATTGAAAAGTTAGTAAGAGATACGTCCGTATCTTTTATAAAGTTCGTGAATTTCTCTTCAATACTTCTGTTGTAATTGAATGTAATATTCTGAAGATTTTGCTAACGGCCGCTGAGCCCGTTTGTACTAATTGACACTGAATTAATGTAATGCCTAAATAATGACAGCCTTCCTGTGAACAAGAGGGCTCTTGCGTCATTATTTAGGCGAAATAGGTCCAGAAAGTTAAAATGTAGTAACAATAAAGTTTAAATATGTAGGCTAACAAATTCTGTATGTACCATCGAAACATTGCCTTATAGTTTTATCGTAACCTAAAAAGCAGACATTTTATAAGAGATTCATTTTGGAATTGTTTAATTTACAACCTAGACAATTTTTATTAGGTTGAAACTAGTCTAGAAAACGCAAACCCAGCACGCGATGGAAAAATATCCAACAATCTGTTTACGCAATATATTCAAAATACAATATACCTGCAAACAATATTGTCTTGCGTAATATCATGATGGACTTATTTTAGTTTTTCTTCGAGTCTCGATGTCTGCTACCGAAATAGCAGACATCGTTAGCGAAACAGCATTCTACCAGGCGAGTGTACCTACTTGATGAAAATGTAGTCCTTCTATTAACTCAACGACAAATTAGTGCAATCTCCCTCGTCGTTAAGAGATGAGCAAATATGTTCACATTTAGACTAATGATCCTTCATTTTTTTATATATAAAAGAACATTAAAATAAAATGCCTCACAATTATTAATACATTCAGAGAATTGATGATCTAGACATATGTGTCAAAGTATGATAAAACAGGTCACTTTAAAAAACATATAATACCGATTGACTCAAAGAAGCATTTGAGAGACTCACTCCTCAATAATTTCATTACATTTTTACTGCAGGAATTCTGGTTTAAATCAGAATTAAAAATAAGGAAGAAATGTAACAGTAAAAGTGATCCAAGTAAGGCTCTAACAAATCCAAAGAAAACAAATCACAACTAGGGAAGACATTATAGTGGTTTACCACAAGGATCTATTCTGGGCCCTCCTGTTTTCCGGAAAAACAATATTGTGAAATTTTGGATTCTTCCTATTTATTATGTTTGTGTATAACTACGCCTCAGATATATGTAACATTTCACAGATATCTTGGAAATGTGTCTGGTTTTCTGTTACTCCTATGGCTAGTTTAAAAATAGTAGAATGTATATAGTAGGATATTAATGGTAGTTATTAACGATGTGAGCAGGAAATCGCGTATAATTGGGAAAACGAGTACCTACTCATTTACAGGATATCTGGGCCCCAAGTCTGCTATTTTTATAAATTTGTCATTCCAACACGATCCCACTGTCATTAACCGACTTCTAAAAAAGGAGGAGGTTCTCAATTCGGATGTTTGTGTTTTTTTATTTTTTTTTATTGTTTGTTCGCGCATAACTCCGTCGCTTGCCAACCGATTTGAAAAATTTTATCGAAATCGAACAAGCGGTTTTTGAAAAATCAACGAAAATCTAAAAAAAAAATATCTACATTGACGACCTTTTAGTTTACTCTGCATTGGAGCAGTGCGTTTTTTTACACTAATGTAATTGGTTCGTTTAGGTGGGGGGAGAGGAGGGGGTTTAGGTACCACTAAAAAGTGAAAAATAAAAAACTTTTTACAAAAAAATACAACCGACTTTTCCACAAAAAATCAAAAAAGTACAAAATAACTTTAATATCGGAAGTCGGTGTTCAAAAAATGAAAAAGGAACCACAAACACCGAGTTCCGAAATTAAAGTTATTTTGTACTTTTTTGATTTTTTGTGGAAAAGTCGGTTGTATTTTTTTGTAAAAAGTTTTTTATTTTGCTAAAAGTTCGTAATCTGCTAAAGCCATAATCGTCGATCATTGGTCTGTCAATGGTCTCGTAATATTTTTTGATAACAGAACTATTAAAAGCAATGACTGCACAATAACGTTCTAATGGTAGGTCACTGATCAAAGGAACTATCAAAATTTTATCAGATTACCGCATACGTCTGTAATTTGTCATTATGTACGAGATTACCATTCTATGCCATTTCTTTCAGTGGAGTGTCTGTGGTTGACCACTGGAAAGTCATAGCGACGCTTTTATATTAGTAGATTACCAAACTTGTAAAAAACAACCATTATGAAATCAATGATAGACCATTCTGACACTATTGTAATAGCAGACTTGAGGCCCAGGAAAATCGAATAATTGGATGAATGGTGTATACTTATAAGATAAAATATATTTTTATTGGGTAGGTAATTAAAAGGTATTGTACGAGGTTTTCCTTTACCATTTTTAGAGCAGTAGTGATGGATTACGTGCCTGTCTTGGATTAATCCCACCTATAACTTATTAGTTAGAGCCATGTCCGTTTTGCCAACTTTAAGCCACAGGAGTAAAAATAAATAAAACCTTGTATTAACTGTTTCACTGTATTGTTTGCAGCTCATCGGCGCATGAGGACAGTCACCAACTACTTTCTCGTGAACCTTTCCTTTGCTGACCTGATGATGGCGTCTCTCAACTGTCTCTTCAACTTCATTTACATGTTACACAGGTTAGTTTTGATGTTTCCTTATTATACTATTGTCGCTTATTTAATGAAGATTTGAAATCAGCCCAAATAAATACAATGTGTCATTGCAATAAATAAGAACCTCAGCAAAGTTCCCTTAAAGAATAACAGCCGCACGGGTCGATCTTCAAGGTTAAGCAAAGCTTGCCAAGGTTTGTCTGTGGATGGGTGACCATCTTAACATACCGAGTTTCCTCCGTGCCTCGGAAAGCACGTTAAGCCGTTTGCCCCGGCTGTCATGACTCCAGTTTTGACAAGACGTACCGTGTTACCCAGTTAATGAGATGTGGAGGTCTTGTCGGCAGCCGGTCCACGTTAAATACTGGTATTTAGCTGAATCCGGTATAATTGGAAGCCGACCCCAAAATAGTTGGGAAAAGGCTAGGCATATGATGACTTACTCGTATAATAGGACCATAACTAGGTCATTGCGGAAAAAACAGATACTGCAATCGTATTCGCATATCGACAAATATGTATATAAAAATAATATATAACTCGACAAAAATACACTGAAAAAACGACTTGGTTTCTAGTTACCGAATTTTCATTATAGATAATTACTAAGTGTTTAGTTGCTGTGGTAATTGCCAAACGTTTGGGTACAGTAACAAAACAAATTTAGTTACTTAATTTAGGTCTCATTACAAAATTGTTTTGTAATGAGACCTAACAGTTTTACTATCAATTACTAAACGGAATAAGTGACGAGCTAATAATAGCCTAACGGTTTAATAACTAACGGTTTTAATAGTCAAGTAGCTGAACTGTTCAGTTAACCAATTTTTTCAGTGTACATTTTCGTTTATAATTCTCTTTTTAGTTAAAGCCAAAACTTATTTTAATATATGTGACGCGGCAAAGCAATTTGAGAAATTGTACCTATAAAAATAATCTGATAATTCAGACGTATTAGAGAGACTATCGAGAATACTCTAGAAGTCTAGGGTGTCGGTAACGTAATAATATATAATGTATGTCAAAAGGACGCTTACGCCATTAGTATAGGGTATAGGATAACATCCACCTATTACGGATGGTATTCGAGCCATCAAGATTCAGATAATACAGTAATACGGTCCGCAATTACTCGTATGAGCGATCATAATATTTTTTTGTGTGTTATTTGAGAAAGGAATAAACAACGAAAAACTTATAGGAGAACAAACCGGTTGGCCAGAATTTATCATCCTTGAAATGGGACTGAATTAAGACAATATTAATCAGAGTTTTTCATTCAACATCATCGTCATTATCGACTCAGTGGAAAGCCGTCCATTGACGGAAAAAGACCTGTGTTTGAATTGATATATCACCGGTCTATTGCAATCGCCGTTAGTTCATAATATTTCTTGTGATTTCGTTAAATTTATTTTTCTCAATAAATCATGGATGTATTGGAAACTAAACTATTTAAATAGGATTTATTGTACTAAAAATCATCAGTTCACATAATTATATCGAGTGTTTATAATCTAATTAAAGTTTACAACAATCTTACGGAGTTTGCAATAGGGAAGTTGACTAAAAAAATCTTCTTCCGATAGATTACCAAAAAATATTGGACACGTATTTTTTACGTTTTCACTTAAACAAAAAAACGAAGACGATACACTATGTTGAAAACTCGCGTGACGTCACTGCTTGCTACGATTTTACCACGCTTTGTCGTCACAAGCCCCCACTCCTGTGCTTTGATGATTTTTATCTTCGTTAATTTTTATAGATCTACTAAAGTATAAAATAAGTGTCGAATATTTTTCGATAATCTAACTGACGGACGAATTTTTTTTTGTTTGTTTTTACTCAGGCAACATCCCTATTATCCGGTGAGATAGTATAATTGTTTTTCTTCGCAATGATAACATGTCCCTCTATGCTCCGAAATCAAACACATTACTCCCTGAGTTCTACGATTAATTACGACTCACGTAGATTCCTAGAAACTCTATTGTACTACTTGATTGTACAATACATACATATAATATGTATACATGTATCGAAGTAATTAGTCGTCGAAGAATCGAGGAACCGTAATTGTTTCTCGGAATAGGACGCACCCTCTGTGTTCGTACTCTAAATGGTCGTTAGAAGAGGGTATTGAAATTATTACGGGTACATTATCAGCCTTTTTCATAATAACAACGTGCTTAGTGTAACTAATGATTATCAGATTTTTATTACGATTCTATGTATTAGACTCATTGCCCGTTGGCTTCGACGTAAATACAACTTTGAATTGTGATATTTAAGCAAGCATTTCCAAATATATATTTTTTTACTTATCTGTCACTGCTCTTGTATCTATGTATGTAATAAATTACACGTTTCTTTTCCTTGTGAAAATTAGTTTTCCTTATTAGTAACTCTGCTAAATTAATCTGATATCCAATCAAGTGAAAGTAATTAATCTTCTACTAAACCTTAATTTCTGTGAAAGTACATGAGATAACTGTACAGGAAAAAAAATAATTTTTGTTGCATTTCTATGTATCTGTCTGTCTGATTATTCTAGCTACTATCCTATTTTAAAGAGACTCGCTGGTAAAAAGCTGATGACATAGAGAGTTAATTAGGTACTTTTCATTCGCAAAACTTCGTAGTAAGCCTATAGGAATTCCCAGATAATAGTTGGAGGGGTTCACATCAGCGTCGGGTCAACGGATTAAATAAAATAAATAAAAAATAATGCTAGCGAAGGAGGAGGCGGAAAGCGTGCGTGAGAGGGAAACCTCACGCTCCAGCCGCCGCAACAGAAGAAGACGCCCCGGGCGTCGGGAAACGCAGGGCGATTCCCGGCCACCGTAGGCGCGGGCCTGCGGATGGCGAGGTGGCCGTCCGATAGCAACCAGGCCCGAGTCGACGGCGCGTCATATTCCACGCGCGCCGCAAAGAGCCGTCAGCAACGAAGACGGGGCTCCATAGGGTCAGTGCCTGCTAGAGTTGCGGAGAAAAGCCTATGAATGCACTATTAGGATTAAAGTTGAAATGTCCCAATCCAGGTCCATGTTCTAAATTTTATCCAAATCAATTTAGCAATTGAGTTAATTAACATCCAAAAATAATACAAACTATCAAGTTAAGGTATAATTTTAAGGAGAAATGGATGTCTTATAAATAACTATCCCACCTAAATCACAAAGAACAATTGAGTTATCTAGAGGTATTGCAGAATATAATAACTTAAACCAATTAATTTTATAAATTTACCCTACAATTTAACTATCCGATCTGAGGTAGGCTTTCCTATTTAATACAATATTGTTTTCTATTGAATACAAGGTGATAAAATTTTCTCGGTCTCGTGGGACTAAGTTTATAGGCGTTTAATTTAGGTGCTACCATTTGCCTTGCTTTATTAGGCGTAAAATTAAGTATAAGGCATTGCTTAGGCCTGGTTAAGGAAAACGATGTAATTATGTAAGCTGGGTTGGAAAGTTTCCAGGGTTGAGGAATTTGTTCTAAAAGTGAACACGGATGAGTTTTAGCCAGTATGAGCCTGCCACTCTCTTAAGCCCCTTTCAGAGTGGAATATTATAAGACATTTGATGAATTCCTATCCTTAAAAAATAAGAAAAGGGTTTGAAAGTTTGTTGGAAGTGTGCTGGTAACATATTTTTAGATAGCTGTGCCCGTGACTGTCGTTCGCGTGGATGTCGGAAAAAAATGTATGTACAGTTAATAGCTCGCATAACCTGACCCCTCTCAAAATAAGAAGAGGGTACACTGACTGTGTCACCTCTTCCATTAAACATCAAGGTATCAGAGTATCAGGGCATCGAGGTACCAGGAGATACATAACCAGTATCTCCTGGTACATACCTCGAATCAAAATCAACAAAATAGACTATCGAACGAAAGGTGCTTGGCATCAAACTACGAAACAAAGAAACTGATGAATCAAGTTGATTCTTAATTTTGTATTTCAAATGTATGAATAATACATACCAGAAACCCAAGTGTTGCTAAACACGGTCAATAATTCCGTCAAAATCCATGCAATTAATATGAGTCAAAGTCGGATGTAAATAAATAATTGACAACCTTTGAACTGAAGTCGATACGATTTTGGTTTTACTGCACTAAGCCTTTATTGCAAATACTTTTGATAACTTCAAACCACTCATGCCCACTGTAAAGGGGATGAAACGGATGTAGAGTGGATATTAAAATACTTTTAATGATACGAGTGACATAAGTCTGGAATAGAAAAAAACTCAGGCTAATTCTTTCATCATCATCATCATCATCATCAGAAGCGATACCCAGTCTGGTTCACAAGCTATACTCGTATAATTCGTGGCCTAAGGCCTAAGCTATAGCTCCATAAAGTTGCAAGCTAAATAAGTGTGATAACTAATAAATGTGATTTGTTATTTTCGGACTTCAGGTCAAGTTAAAAAGCTTGTATTGCAGATGAAAGAAAAATGTTTATTTAGGACTCAAAAAGGCAAAAAAAACTTATTATTAATTTTAAACTGAGCTAGGCCAAAACAGGTCCTATCTCAGCTTAAGCTACAATAATAAAATAAAAATAATACCACAGCGCTGGTGTTCCAATTTCTCATAAAGGAGAAATATATAAAACATTTAACTGTGCTTTCTCTCTACCAAACCTCGTGGTTTTTTTTTTTGGATGTGAAATCATCGAATCACTTTTCTCGCTCTGGGCGGAGCAGAAGGGAGTGTCAGACTCTTACTGACTAACACCCACCCGTGATCCTTCTAGTGCCCTTTGCGTTTCAGGGCCACCTTTGACTCTTTCGAACAAATTCTGCAACCCAATCCTCGTAGCCGGCGATCCAAAGGTGGGTTTGAACCGAACACTACATCAAGAAGTACAACTTTTTTTTTGTGTCTGAGGCACCAGAGCTTTTGCCAATTATTTCTATGATGTTTTTCTGCCTGATATTCCGTGGCTTAATGCTGATCGCATTTGTGTCGCTGACGATACCAGTGACAGCAATTACATAAAATTACCTCCATTGTACCCTGTAGACAGTGTAAAAGGCATAAACAAACTTAAATCTAAAAGCTCCGGCCCCTACAATATTCCCCCCTTCATCGTTAAAGATTAAGAGAAGAGATTAAGAAATACTTTCAGTGACCATCTTCGTCATATTTTTAAATTAAGCAGGTCGTTGAAACGCCTGGTCTGTTAGCTGTGCTGGCTCTTTTTTTTGTGCCAAGAAATTTTAATTAGAATATTGCCGGGGCAAAAACCACTGATTGTTTGGTGTGTCTTCATGTAACACCGTTGCGCGTGCTAAGTTCCATACGAAGCACTCTGCACTTAACGATTTCTTGGATTCTTATCCAATAAACGGTTTCTTTGCAAATTAACTGTCGAATATTTTATTGACATAATTAAATAAATGAATCATATCACCTCACCCAACGGGTAAAAGCCTCTAATCTTTCTTCTGCCTACATCCCATTTCCCAATTTTCCACCTGACCCACTGGAAACAGGCCCTATTCTTCTGTCTACCTCTCGTTTCCCAATTTTTTACAATAGCGTATCAGATCATATTTAAAACTCTTCCTGAACTGAGTGACTGAGTGACTAACAGAAAACACTTCGTAGCCGTACTACGAAGTGCCAATGCTACCATGATTCAGTGTGAGGAAAAGGGATAGTGCATCTTGTGTAACTCCGTCTCTCTCTGACACAGGAATCATGATGGATTTAAGACGTCATGGTAGGGCTGCTGATCTAAGAAAAATGTTAAATTTGGCATATATGTAAGTTCTTTGTGGAGTATAGAGG
Source organism: Hecatera dysodea (assembly GCA_905332915.2). Taxonomy (NCBI): domain Eukaryota; kingdom Metazoa; phylum Arthropoda; class Insecta; order Lepidoptera; family Noctuidae; genus Hecatera; species Hecatera dysodea. Next base: position 6,375,470 of record HG995289.1, on the reverse strand, counting down.
TGTACCTAGAGTAGATTTCCCGAAATTCTTACGGGAACGGGGAACAACGGGATAGTCGCTAGTAAAAAAAAGTAGAATTTAAGGTTACCCACAAGACTTGATACTAACTTGCTGAATAGCAATACGTCTGCCCTGTAAAAAAAAATACAGTTATTTTACGAATTTCCTTAGCCTAATTATCTCAAGAACGTAACTTTGTCAAAATTACTCCAATTAATTCAGGTAATAATACTTCAAGCAAAAGTTTCAGAGGTACTAAAGCTCGCGTCAATAATAAACAAGGTTTCTCTTTTTAGGGTTCCGTACCTAAAAAGGTAAAAATGGAACTCTTATAGGATCACTTCGGTGTTCGCCTGACGGTCTGTCACGACCCCTTTTCTCAGAAACTCGTGGAGGTATCATCTATACTAATATTATAAAGGGGAAAGATTTGTATTTTTGTATGTAACAAATAAACTCAAAAACTACTTGACCGATTTCAAAAATACTTTCACCATTAGAAAGCTACTTTCACCCTGAGTAACATAGGCTATATTTTATCCCCATATTCCCATGGGGACGGGAACTACGTGGGTAAAACCGCGGGGCGCTGCTAGTGTTGAAATAATATCAAATACGTAGGTCGATGATACTTTGTAGGTACATTATAATGCTCAACGTAACACCAAAACCTATGGGGAACCTAGAATCATGAAATTTGGCATGAAGCAAGGTCTTACAGTAAGATTAAAGGAAAAAGTCTGAATCATTATTAAATAAATATAAAATTGTAGTTTTATCATATAACAAAGTTTTTTTTTGCGATTACAAACTAACTTTTGCAGTCCAACAAATGACCGAGATGTACATCGATAAATCGGAAAAAAAATACGTTCAACTACAAAATTAAGATTGTCCTTAATCGTAACTATCGTTTCATCAGAGTACTGAGAGTGTTTTCATCTTTATGAATAAAATTTTTTGCTAAACGTATATACGCGTATAACTTCAGAACGACTGTATTATTGCAGACGTTCTGAAGTTATGCGTCATTAAAAATTACACTATAGTCCTTAGGAGCCGTGCAAAAAGGGAAATCCAAAAACGGTGGGAGAAACCGTGTTCCACAGCTAGTAGTTAATAAATTTCAGAAGGAAATGTATACTTGGAAAAAGTCTGGACACGATTTCCGTAATTGAGGAACTATATCTATCTACATATGAGTTTGTACTGAACCCTCGGTGAGTGAGTCAGACTCGCACTTGTCTCATCTTTAACTAGAGCCTAATTTGCTGCTGTGTTTTTATGAAGATAAATAAAAGGGATCTTGGGTTTCCGACAAATTAGGCGCTAAGCCGTTGATACTGACTGACTAATTGTAGATCTTTGGTAGTCGTTACGGATGGTCAGAGACTAGAAAGTCTGGCACCAGAGTTGCCAAGGGGCACTGTCGTGTTATCCAGTAACTGGATTGTAGAGGATAGATAGGTAGGCTCCATGTAAAATCCTGGTGATAAGTTGCATTTGGTTGAGCTGGAAGTCGACACTAATACGTTAGAAAATTAACGATGTGTTAAATTTTTGACCATGTCTGGCCGTTTGAGTATTTTTGTGGCCTACCCAAATGTCATTTCATTGGCATTGTTTGTCGAGTCGTTGAGCTCCTTATTGGTCCTTATTGGTAAGTTGAGCTACTCGACTACTGACCAAGGCTTGCGATGACTGGACAAGTCCATTAAAATATGTGTGGTTCTTTCTTCAAAATATCACTTCACACACTGATCTGCATGGTCCTCATATAACGTATTGTGAATGTGAGGACTATGTCGATCGCTATGTTAGGGGTTCATTTCGTGTTAGTCTGGCAGTTTGAGTTCTTTATGTGGCCTACTAAAATGTCCTTACTTAAAGTTCTAAGTTTGACCTATTCGATAACTGACAAACGCTTGCACTGTCCACTCAAATTTGTGGTACTTTCCTCAAAAGACCACTTCAGCCACCAACCTACATGTTTCTCAAATGACTTGACCAGTACAACTTTATGGACTTCAAAAGAGACTATGACCTCTGAGTTTGTTTTGGTGTTTCTTCTCAGGGTAGTTAGCTAGGAAACACCGATCTCATCTAGTTTATAACGACCAAAATAGATGACGTTTAAAAGTGTTATTTACAACCTACATTCAAAATAAATAACATTTATCATACAGTTGCAAAAAGGCTAGATAGATTGATTGGCCTCTATACAAATATCGATACTCTATCAGCGGTATCAATATTAACACAGGTTCCAAATTAATGGGATTTACCATTTAGTCCTCGTTGTCATTCCATTCATTTTGAACTTGTCAGTCCAATGAGTTTTGGATATTTGGCCTACCATCATCATTGATAAAATCACACTATTCCTAGGCCCTTGACTCTGCTTGCAGAGTAATGAAGAGTTTCATGTACTTTTTGCATGTTTGTTGTGGGTTTTAATGACCAAAAGTTCGCCTCTCTCACAGTGCTTTAGAATAACTGAGAATGTGGCTGCTTTTCCTAGTCGAATATTATAATACGTAGCCTTTTTTTAACCGACTTCTAAAAAAGGAGGAGGTTCTCAATTCGGATGTTTGTATTTTTTTTTTTTATGTTTGTTCGCGCATAACTCCGTCGCTTGCCAACCGATTTGAAAAAATATTTTTTTGTTGGAAAGGGTATACTTCCCAAATGGTCCCATGAAAATTTTATCGAAATCGAACAAGCGGTTTTTGAAAAATCAACAAAAATCTAAAAAAAATATCTACATTGTCTATATTGACGACCTTTTAGTTTACTCTGCATTGGAGCAGTGCATTTTTTTTACACCAATGTAATTGGTTCGTTTAGGTGGGGGAGGGGAGGGGGTGTAGGTACCATTAAAAAGTGAAAAATAAAAAAACTTTTTACAAAAAAATACAACCGACTTCCACAAAAAAACAAAAAAGTACAAAATAACTTTAATTCGGAAGTCGGTGTTCAAAAAACGAAAAAGGAACCACAAACACCGAGTTCCGAATTAAAGTTATTTTGTACTTTTTTGTTTTTTTGTGGAAGTCGGTTGTATTTTTTTGTAAAGTTTTTTTAAAGAATGGGGAATCCTCAAATGACTTGCACTACTCTGGGTGGAGTGGAAGAGAATGTCAGACTATTACTGACTAAAACCCATCCCTGTTCCTCCAAATGCCTATTTCGAACAAATTCCGATCTTTCGAACAAATTCCGCAAGTCTGGCGGGCACTGGCAGTGTTATCAATCATGGATATTTTATGGACGCCCTACTCAGGGAAGGATTTATGATGACATGATTCACATCAAAAAGTGTTAAAAAACAAGTTAAGATAGTGCCAGTTAAATAAAAATAAAATAAAAATGGATATTGTAGCTACACACCGATACAATAAAGACTTCGGGAACTTCTGGAAAGAAACCAATTAATTAAATTATAAATCTAGTCTCCCTTTATCTATAAATGGTGATCAGAACCCTTGTAATATTGCTAATATGTTTGTAAATAAATTTAATGCCCCCACCGCCACCTCCGACCACTCCTGACAACTGTTCGAATGTGTCGCGCTCGGACCATGGTGGCGCGGGGACCCCGTCGTCGTCGCCGCCGCGTGCGTCTCTGCCGTCTCCGAGTGCGGCGGAGGTGACGCCGTCCACTGAACTGAGTGAGTTACACGTCACAGCTGAGGATGTATTTCAGTGTGTTAAAAGTATGAAACGCGGCAAGTCTCCGGGTCACGATGAGCTCAGTGTCGAACACGTATTGTTTGCACCTGCATTGTTGTTTGATAAAATAGCTTTGTTTATTCAATTCTTGTATTGACCACAGTTACTTACCTACCCTAGCAGGCTCTGACTACTACGCTGAGATCTCTGAGGCGCGCGTGGAACACGCGCCCACACACAACGCGCTGTCATAATATGTAACTAGTTCCAAAATTCCGACATAAAAAAAATGGTGGAGGATTAGCCGTAGCTATTTCGGTATTCTAAAAAACTCATAGTATTCAACATTTTCTGCAGTAGGATTCTGTAAACATCTCAGCGTGTAAGCTTAGGTGAAAAAGAAAGAAAGAAATCTAGTTTTACTTGCGTCAAGCACGACGTATGTATACGAAAAAAGAAGTAAAACAAAATTATAAAATTTATGTAAGTGGGAGTAAGACATGCGTTAAATTCGCACAAAATGACTATTGCTCAGCATAATAATAGGACACATGCGCGAGACAGAGCCACAGCGCTGATGGTCAGCGACAGCTGGCGTTGACAGAATGACGTCAATTGGAGCAGTATAGAAAAAAAAAAAAAACACTTTTTTTGGGTGGAAATATACTAAATGAAACGTTTAGAAGATGGCAACAGACTGTTGCGCAGATGATGGAACGTGAACGACCAATAGTAGCGCGCACAACTCTAAAGTGTGCTGTCAATACATACAATCAAGTTGGAAAGACAGTACACTTCACGCTCGCGCCAACAAAGTTTAAACACGGTGAGTTGCTGATAAAATAGACCGGCAGATAGTTTATTAATATATTTTTCTACTGAACATCTTTTGATTCGCATTAAAATCTGACGGCCTAAAAATATTTTGTTTTCGTATAAAATTCGAATCAAATTCGAATTTTCGATTGGAAATACTTGTGAATTTAATATGAAAAACTTTAAGCATTCTGTGAAATTCAATCTGTGTTCTTCAAGTGTGGTATTCACAAACGTCTAACAATTTCCATGCACTATTTAGGTCTAACCTGTGTTAAAAAATTACTTAACAATCCATGACGCATAGCAAAATTATTAAAAAAAAATATGATAAAAAGTCCGTTTCCTGGTGTCGGAGTTTGTTCCACATTAAAGTTCGTCAGTCTAACTCATGTTATTAAAATACTATCTAAAATTTTTACTAAAAATATTGTCTTAGCCCGGGAATTAAAAGCCTGTATGTTTTACTTGCATACAACTTGCTTACTCAAACTTAATAAAATAAAACCAGGATTTTACTCTTCATATTCAGGTGCCGATTCCCTGGGACTACTATGGAATACTATAATACATATATATAGTGAGGTTTGTGACTGAGTATGTATAATGGAATATATTTTGCTGGCAGTAATAATATGTATCCATTAAAGATTTGGTGGATGTTTGTATCAGATTTTTATTTTTGAATTTTGTACCTACATATATCTCTTTCTACTTATGTGTATATCTAAATGTGCTTTTAATGCGTTGACTTGACAGCTCGATAACTTAGAGATCCAAAGGACTAAACACTTATTTGTACAAGTATGTATTTGATATTAAACTCAACTTGAGGACTCCGAGCGATTTTAAGAAAAAAGGTCTCGACAGGCAGACTGTCAAAAAAAAAAAAATGATAGATAAACAGACCAACAGAAAATTAAGTGATTTCTAGAAAATAATAACAACTATAATTTAAACAAAACTCACGAAATTATATCGAAAGCTCCTTCCCTTTTTATATCAAGCCTGTAAATTCTTTCCTGCAGTGACACAAGTTTTGCGACAAAAACTCACCTCAACCAGACGGTTTAGTTCGATTTTTTTAATGCACTCGATCACGTTATCGTCACCAGGCGGCGTTTATTCCGTTTCAGTACAAATTGACGTTTACGCTAACACGATCGAAAGCATTACAAAAACTCGCTAAAAGGTTACTTGAACTGCGACCAAATTATTTCCAAGTTAGCTATGTAGTGCTAGTTTGTGTTAAGTACTCCAACGCAACGTTATCCAAACACTTTGTACACTGATGTATTCGGTAATGATATTTCTGCAGCATATCTCAGGCCTTTGAGTACATCATTAGTTGATAAATTTGTTGTGTTTCAGTTCCTGCTTCATATCAAACTTTGATTACCATGAGTATTTGTAGGGTTGAGTTGGTTATAACTTCGGCAGTAGTTAAATTATTTTTTTATCCAACCAATTTTACATCTCAACAAATTGAATTCTTTCGAATGGACTGGCCGTTTAGAAAAATATTTATTCAATCTGTTTTTGATTTTCTTTATTATAAGTGTACCATCTCTCAATCACATAACCGATATAGAAATTTTAGCAACAATTCGTACAAAAAGCTTAAAAAAATACCGAGATCAGCTACAGAAGGATGGAATTGCATGTCAAACTTGTAAGCCCACGTCTCGTTACCAGCAACAATGCGTGACTTATTGAATTGCTTACTTAGTTGCTGTTTGAAAATGAATTGACACTTCATTGTATTACAATGCCGACTGAGAAATACTCAACAATACTGACCACTTTACAAAGTGCTCAATATTGCTGTAGTATTTCTCGACATCAATCGATAAAGCGCATTGCGCAGCCCTCTGTAGATATGTTTTGTAGCTACGGAAGTGACACTGTAAACCCGTAATATAGCCCAATCGGAGTGCCATTTCTACTATTTTTTAAGCAGCGTTAACATTCAAATCTCATTGTCAGTCCCAATCTGTTTTAATAACACTGGTCAGCAAAATACACTTTTTGTGTGCAACAAGAGTACTTTAAACAAATTATGTTAACAACATGTTTAAGTGTCATAGAACTGATATTAGAATTATTTAGACAAGCACAGTTTTCATGTAATACGATTTTGAAGTCGAGCTTTGTGTCGAAAACTCACTAAAGTTTTCTTAAACTTGAGTTTTCAAAACTTTAGCATTATCAATTTAAAGGATTCGTTGTGTAGCAGATGGCACGTCAGGATACTCAACTATCCTTGAGTCCATATTACACTAGCGACCAGCCCGGCTTCACACGGGTGCAATGCTGATATTAAATCTCTACTATATTATGCATGTATTATACATATAAACTTTTCTCTATGATCGCAACGGATTTTGATGCAGTTTTTTTTCATAGATCTCTATCTATAAAAAAAAACTGCATCAAAATCCGTTGCGTAGTCTTAAAGATCTAAGCATATACAATGACAGACAGATGGCGGGAAGTGACTTTGTTTTTATACTTTGAAGTGACATGCCAAAATAAAGCCCACATTTTTTTGTAAACTGATGTTGCAGAAATTATTTTTTGTATTATAAAAATACTTTCACCATAAATTTAAAGAAACTTGTCAGACTCATTTGAAGACTTTTTCCATATTATATAAGAAGATAAAATCTTAGTAAACTGAAAAAAAAGCAGCTACTTTATTGAAAAGTTTAAAAAAAATCTGAACTAACAAGGTAACAGAAAATGATGTTCCTGATAGCAGTTGGTATAAAAAACCAGACGTGATAAAAACAAAATAATTTCACAATAAGGGTAAGTAGGTAATACAAAATTAGTTAGCACATCCCTTGTTGCAAAATCTTTTTGACCGGTGGTAATTAGTAGAATTTATAAATTGATTTGTAAATTAATGGATGGTGCAGTTAAATATCAACTCGCCGCACTTGACTCGATGGAACGCAGAGCTAAGAGGCTCATTGGCGATGAAAAACTGGTGAGTGCCAAGCTTCACAGCCTGGGTCATTGTTGAAAGGTCGCCTGCTTGTCAGTCTTCTACAGATTGTACTTCGGTGAGTGTGCCCATGAACTCCACGAGCTCATCCCACCGGCCCCTTTCTATCATAGGACATCTAAACGCACTGTAAGTTACCATCTCTTCCTTGTTGCTATTCCATCAATTCACACCAAAGGAGTGGAACTCTCTGCCTGCGTTTGTTTCCGAATGCATTCAACCCTGATCTCTTCAAAGTTAGAGTTAACAGGCTTCTTCTGGGTAAGCTCATTCCATAGTCGACTTTATCTTTGTCACCTGCGACCTAGACTAGAGTCAAGAGCATATCCATTAAAAAAATAAATAAAAAAATAGTTAAATTGGAACTCAGAAGTCTAGAAAAAAATACTGGCCGCACGATTGCTGATGAATAGAGGAATACTTCGTACCGAAGCAAGACTAATTGTTAAAGCAGTATACCACATACGGTACAGAATGAAACGGTACGATAGAAAATAAAAATAGGTCTTAGGGACGGACCTGTTTTTATTATGTCCAACTCAGTTACGTAATACGCTCAAAAGGTTTCGTTTTGTCAGAGCAGTAATTCTAAGAAATCAAATATAATAATATAATAGAAAAGAATAAGAAAGGAATCTGAATGCCACGATATTAATGTCGTAACTCTTTGTATAATAATAAAGTGGCAAGAAAACGGGTGGGTATCATTATAAAATCAAGTTTCTTGTTTTTTGATTGAATCATAAGGTTTTATAGGTTAAATGGATTGTTTTCGATGGTTTTCTTTGACAGAATTCGATCACATTGCCACTCGGTACCTTTTATTTTTTATCATTTACCCACTACATTGTAACAGATATGTATTTTTTATCAGTATCATTCCACCTTATCATTATGTATCATTAACACCTTCGAAAAATTATGTGTAAAACAACTTTTTCGTAAGTTTTAGTTGAAAATTAGCGTCAGGCATTTTCTAGTTGCAGAGCATTTTGCTGAACTGGATCTATTAAGCGCAGCCATAAGACACACAAAGTTACTGTTTTGTAATTAGGTTTTTTTCTTTCTTTCAAAACGAATGTAGTAGATTAATATCCAAAGAGCATTTTTTAGTTAATATTATGAACATTATTTTACTACAACTTTCAAGCAAAGTATTTGTGAAACAGCTGCGAATACAAAATAATATTTGGCCATTATTTTTATTTAAATAAGGCTGCCTAAGAAAATGCTTATGATACATTTTAATGGCCTCTCCCTGAACGTAGAATAATGATGGCAATTTTTATTCACCAATTCACAATTTTCATCACTCAAACAATGTAATTTTACAAAATTTTGTGATAACATGAAGGTTAATTTATTTTGAACTTTGTTGTAATATACTGATATGAATATAAAAATCGTAACTCATTAAATTAAATGTGGCATCTTTCATTACATAAAACATGACTGAATACTAAAAAAATATTTTATTTTTTGAGGACATTTCTGCTTTTTTTACCTTTGAGAAATCATTAAATGAATTCTTTCGCTTTGGGCGGAGCGGAAGGGAGTTTCAGGTTATATATAGATATGAAAAATGCCATTAATTTCATGGAAAATGACTGCATAGAAAGAAAGAAAAGAAAGAAAGAAAAACTGTTTATTTGCGCCAAGCATGACGCACACCAAATAATTTAAAAATAAAGCTTATAACTAAAACAAAAATAATCGTTAAAAGTTAGGAAGGTATGCGTCACATTTGCGCAAAGCGGCTGTCATAATAATATTTTATTATGCATACTAAAATAATATTTTATTTTTTGATTTTTTAAAGTAATTTTCAAATTTAAAAGCATTATTACACTTAGAAGGCTCTTTGTTCCGTATTATATATAACAGATTGTAACCGATGAATCATTTGCAACAATATCAGTCGTCTGAAGTCCCCAGGGAAATAAGGCCGTTAGTATACTGTTACCGAGAATATCTGACACGCTGAGGTTAGATGTGTCGTACGTGTACGTTCTGATAGATCTGAGATACCTTGGGACGTTCATAGTGTATTAGCGCTCTTTGAGCATGGCCATTTGTTAGTTAATTGCGTTAGTGGCCGTATTAAAACAATTAAAAATTGCTAGTGAATTTAAACGCACGTCAGAAGTTCGGCACGTCGGCAACATGCAGAGAAACCATTTGGTAGTAGTAGCCACAAAGTGGGTACCTGAGCAAACTGACGGGGCCCCATAGGGTCAGTGCCTTCTAGGGTTGCGGAATTTGTTCGAAAGAGTCACCACGATCCTGGAACACAAAGGGCACAAGAAGGATCACGAGTGGGTTTTAGTCAGAAAGAGTCTGACACTCTTTTCCGTTCCGCCCAGAGTGGGAAAAGTCATTTGATGATTTCCCTTCCAGACAAAAAAGAATCAACGGCGCCGCCGATACTGGGCTCTGAAGAGCGCTTCTTAGGTTGCAATATTAGCTTTTTGCCAATAACATCCAAGCAATAATGATTTTATCAAGGAACTATCAAAATGCCCAAATGTAAAAGATTAAACGCTTGAAATTTCTGTAAAGCATTTAAAGCTGTAAAATATTATTATGTTGCGACAGTCAAAAAAAAAAATTAACCTATCAGCTATTATATTCGCACGGGTGCAAAATGTTATTAATTTCAAACCAATGGTGGATCCACACGACACATATGTCCATAAACTTCTATTGAATTTTGTCTGTGCAACAAAGCAGACAAATGTCGGTGTGATAGTTTTTTTTTTTTAATTCAGGGTTCATAATCTGTACCTTCTGTCAAAAGTCTGTATCTTGTAACAATTTAATAACAAAGTAAACAACATTTAAGTATCAAACCTTAATGTGATCTATAAAAATGTGGTGCACGCTGAACTTGCTACGCAAAACGCTCGCACGCACGCACGCTTGCTTGTTGCGCTTGCTTGCTTGCTTGAAGGTTGTCTTGAAAAGATCGCTTTTAGCGATAAGGTCGCCCATTGTGTCACTCTATGTAATGTTTTCTTTGTCTATATTTTCTGTAACTTGTGTGGTGTACATAATAAAGAGTATGCTATTCTATTCTAACTAAAAATTTCAATTTGAAACTACCGTCAATGACGTCTGCCCTCACATTCCTAATAGAATCTCCCCGCATTGCCTGCCCGCAGCATTGCTGCTCCGCCCGCGCCTATATTATTTGGTTGCGCGAGCAATTTTAATGTTGCTTTAATATCTCATAACATATTCAGTCAAATTAAGTGGCGTAAAAGGCAATTTCGATCTCAATTAAACACTTGAAACAAAATGACTGGGTAACACATTTATTTTGGTAAGGATTTATATAATATAAATCATAAACATGCTTTTACGGACTTTTTTGTAGATAATGATATGTTCCTTAAAATTATAGTACATTTTAAATAATCAAAGCGCACGTGATTTAAGGAATTTTTCAGGTGACTTTTGTTCGACCTCTTCAATATTATCGTCATATTTCAACCTATTTACATAAAACCATAATGAATTATACGTGATTAATGAACTGTAATAATACCCATGAATCAAAATCGTGTATTTCGTGTGTCACGATATCTTTAAAATTATTGTGTCTAATGATAATTACATATTTACTGTTTATTGCAGATTAGATAAGTACCTATCTACATAGTTTGTATTTTTATAAAATTTGTCCTTTAAAAAAAAGGTCATACGAAAATAATAATAATAATAATAATAATATACTGGCAACTCTCGTTAGCAACACCAATATTTTTTTTGTCAATCACGAAGATTTTCCTAAAATAATAGTTTTTTACCTGATTTCTCTACGATTTCGCACCACAAAACTTCCAGAAATAAATTTATCAGTTAATACAGGCTCCACATAACTAACAAAGCGGAAAAATGCATGAAAAAAAGGAAAATAGTGAAACCCGGACAGATGACATATGTCATTAATTAAATGACGACGATGAACATGAAAACGCTGAAATGAAATAAAAGTATGTTAACGAGAGCAGCGAAACGACGCGCACGCCCACCATCCCCGGACCCGTCGCTCAGCTCCGCCTCGCCGCCGCCGGACAACGGATCTCCAGTGTCACCGGCGGCTGCAGTCGCGTCGAGCTCGAGCGACGAGTATTTCTCCCCGCCGACGTCGCCAACACCTGTACGTCGGCAGGGGAGAGGCCGGCCACCGAGAAGCTTGGGACCTAGGGGCCAACCGGCCCCGAGCCGGGTCCCCGCTGCCGGTGGTTGTGTGCAGCGCATGAGATGGACTCAGTCTATAAATGAGAACGTCATGCGCGCATATTACGGGTCTACAGAGGGGGGAACTAACCTCACTGCGTACCGTCTTAGGATGCTGTCTCTGTTTCAGGACCTAGAACCGACTGTTAACGTCTCCGCCCAACGATTGTCGGATCAGGTGCGAGTCATCCAACGTAGCCACAGGTTGGACGACGCCGCACTTGATAGGCTGCGCTCAGAGGTACTTAACAACCTTATCATCCCGACCCCGACACAAACCATGGAACAGGTGCCAGCTAGTAGCACATTAACACCGCGGTCCATTAATGTTTGTGACGAGGTAGATGATAGGGTTGTTACGGTAAGTAGTCAGTGCAACGATCGACTGAGGAGCGCGCTGGAGGATGCGCTTCGCGAGTACAGATCTACTCCGACCGAACTTAGGCCCCGATTACCACGGTTGCCTATGCACAAAAAGAATAGGGCGCTGGTGTGTGCCTTGGACTCGCTGCTTAAGAATATCTTTGAAAGCAGCGAGAACCTTATTGATACGCACTCAATCCTGTATTGCGGGGCTGTTGCCGCATGTCGTATAGCAAATGTGAAGTTTATAAATAGTGACGGAGCTATACGACCAAAGTCTGTTGCACCAGCTTGGCAATGCAGGATCGAGCGGCGTATTGATGAGGCCAGGGTACTCATCGGCAAACTATACTGCTTCAGGGAGGGCAATACAAGACCACGCGTGATGCGCTTTGTGAGGCGGGCATTTTTGGGGACTCAAATTAGCCCTCAAGAATACATGTCCCGTGTCACAGAGCGCATCGACTTCCTGAAGCAGAAAGTTTGTGCATGGGCGAACCGTATTCGGCGGTATAAGAGGCGGGTTGACCGGTACTCGCAAAACCGCATGTTCCAGAGCGATGAGAGGTGGGTATACAGAGCTTGGGAGCGACCTGAGCAAAGTGTGACGGACGCGTGCCGGCCGGATGACGTTGCCACGAATACATTCTGGCGAAGTATCTGGTCGGTACCCGTCTGTCATACCGAGGGTGGCTGGATGCGCGACGTCGAGCGCGTGTGTGAAGCTATACCACAAATGGAAAAAATTAACATCACATCATTAGATGTAGCTAAAGCAGTCCGTCCGTTACCGAATTGGAAATCCCCTGGACCGGACGGACTGCACAACTTTTGGCTTAAGTGGTATAGCAGCTCACACGCACTCCTGGCATCTCAATTCCAGTCATCCTTAGAGTCTGGGTCGCTACCACAGTTTCTAACAACTGGCGTTACCCACTTGCTCCATAAAACTGGTAGTCTCGCGGAACCCAAGAATTATAGACCGATTACTTGTTTGTCGACGGTCTATAAACTTCTTACATCCATCTTGAGAGTGAAAATTAATGAACACATTGAGACTAACTCCATTATGTCCTACTCTCAGAATGGATGTAGGAAGGGGTCCCGTGGAACTAAGGAGCTACTCCTCATAGACATGGCCATTAGCCAACAGGTTCGTCGCTCCCGCAAGGATCTGTCGACATGTTGGATAGATTACAAGAAGGCCTATGATTCTGTGCCACATACATGGCTCTTGAAGGTGTTGGAGTTGTACAAATTAGATGCAACTCTGCGCACCTTCCTTGAGTCATGTATGAGGCAATGGAAAACGGTCCTTCGCTATCCAGGATGTCGACCAATTCAAGGGAGTGACGAGCCTGTATGGATTAAACGGGGAATATTTCAGGGCGACAGTTTGAGTCCACTTTGGTTTTGCTTAGCTCTGAATCCTCTAAGCACACTGCTGGAGGATTCAGACCTGGGCTACCGGTTGAGAAGAGGTGGTCAGGCCATATCTCACCTTCTTTACATGGACGATCTGAAACTCTTTGCCCCCAACAAGCTACGACTGATGGAGCTACTGAAGGTAACTGAAACCTTCAGTAGTGACATCAGGATGGAGTTTGGTGTGGACAAATGTGCAGTCATGCATGTAAAGAAAGGGAAGATTATGGAATCTGAGGGAATTCAACTCTCAGATTCCATACAGGTTAGATCCCTCAGCTCGACCGAAACCTACAAGTATTTGGGTATGTCGGAAGCGTTAGGCATTAACGTTGCTGACATGAAACAATCGTTGAAGGAGCGCTTCTTTGGACGCCTGAAAAAGGTTTTAAACAGCCTTTTGTCGGGCGGAAATAAGGTGCGCGCCTTCAACGGTTGGGTCATGCCAGTACTAATGTACTCTTTCGGCATACTCAAATGGACTCAAACCGAACTCGACGCCCTGGATAGGAGAGTCCGTACACTGCTGACCGCAAATCGGATGCATCACCCACGATCGTCGGTGATGAGACTGTACATCCCACGGAAGTGTGGAGGTCGAGGCTTTTTAAATGCTAAGACTCTCCACAACCGCGAGATGTGCAGTCTCAGAGAATATTTTCTCGAAACCGATGTGGGTATGCACCGAGATGTGGTCGCAGTTGACAAAGGACTCACCCCGTTGTCCATGGCTAACGAGAACTGGCGCAAACCTGTGATACAAACTACAGATGACCGTAAGGAGGTATGGAAAGGCAAGGAGCTCCACGGGCGCTTCTATCGGGCTCTCTATGGGTCCGATGTAGATTTCTCAGCGTCCGTGGCCTGGCTACGTTTCGGTGATCTTTTCGGAGAAACTGAAGGTTTTGTATGTGCAATTATGGACGAAGTTATCCTAACGAACAACTACCGGAGGCATATTATGAAGGACGGGACGGTTGACGTGTGTCGGGCATGCCACCGTCCGGGTGAGTCCATCAGACATATTATCTCTGGTTGTTCTCGTCTGGCTAACGGCGAGTACTTGCACAGGCACAACCAAGTAGCCAGGATTATCCATCAGCAACTTGCTTTGAAATACAAACTTGTGGATTCTGAGGTACCGTATTACAAGTATGTGCCCGACCCAGTTCTTGAGAATGGCCATGTCACGTTGTACTGGGATCGGTCTATCATCACTGACAGGACTATTGTCGCCAATAAGCCTGATATAGTGGTGATAGACCGATTAGCGCGCCGCACAATGATAATCGATGTTACCATCCCACATGACGAGAACCTCGTGAAAGCTGAGAAAGAGAAACAAATAAAGTATCTCGACTTAGCACACGAGGTTGTCGATATGTGGAATGTGGACTCGGCTGTCATTGTGCCGATTGTCATTACGGCCAATGGTCTAATGGCCAAAAGCTTCGACGACCATCTGTCGAAGCTGGCGTTACACGGTTGGTTAAAGGGCCTGATACAGAAGGCAGTACTCCTCGATACGGCTCGTATTGTGAGGAGGTTCCTTTCTCTGGAGCCCTAACCACCGGTAGCTTGGACCCTGCTCCCGACACCGGCGGATCACTACTTTTTATATTTTTAAATGTTTTTTTTTTTTATGTGTTTGTTTTTAAGAAATATTTAAAAATATAAATTAGTATGTAAGTTAAATAAATAAAGGAAATAATAATAATAACCCTGGACCCTGCTCCCGATACCGGCGGACGACTATTTTTTATATTTTTAAATGTTTTTTTATGTTCTTTTTAAGAAATATTTAAAAATGTAATTTATAGGAATATAATATGAATAAACGAAATAATAATAATACGGTTGGTTAAAGGGCCTGATACAGAAGGCAGTACTCCTCGATACGGCTCGTATTGTGAGGAGGTTCCTTTCTCTGGAGCCCTAACCACCGGTAGCTTGGACCCTGCTCCCGACACCGGCGGATCACTACTTTTTATATTTTTAAATGTTTTTTTTTTTATGTGTATGTTTTTAAGAAATATTTAAAAATATAAATTAGTATGTAAGTTAAATAAATAAAGGAAATAATAATAATAATAATAATGTCGATGTCAAACTTGACTGACAGGAAAAAATTTCTCCGAATTTGTCAATAGAAAATATATAAATATATAAAACCCAAACCAATGCAAAACGCTCCAAAACGGAATTTCAACCATACTGTAAAACAGAAATTATAATATGACCACCTCAAATGAATCGCCGAATGAAATTTGAAGACAGCAAGTACCTACGAGTATGTTAACAAGAGCCGCAGCTCGACGAGCACGCCTACCACCTCCGGCCTCGTCGCTCAGCTCCGCCTCGCCGCCGCCGGAACCCAGCCCCACCGTGAGTGCTGCGACACCGGCCGTGGCAGTCGCGTCGAGCTCGAGCGACGAGTACTTCTCGCCGCCGACGTCACCACCACCAGCACGTCGACGAAGAGGACGCCGGCCGCCGGACGGCTTAGGACCTCGAGGCCCACCGGCCTCTGATAGGGTCCCAGCTCCCGGCGGAAGTGTGCAGCGCATGCGATGGACAGAAGCCATCAATGAAAACGTCATGCGCTCATACTATAGGGCTACAGAGGGGGGAACTAACCTGACTGCGTACCGTGGTCGGATGCTCTCTCTGTTTCAGGTACTTGAGCCAGCTGTCAACGTTTCGGCCCAACGACTGTCGGATCAGGTGCGCGTCATCCAGCGTAACCATAATTATGTTGGATGACAGTGTACTTGATCGCCTCCGAACGGAAATATGTAATCATGTCGTCGTCGTGCAGACTGTGGCACCACCACAGTTAACCCAAATCCCCAGCCACGCTGACGAGGAGAATAATGACATGGTTACGAACGTAAGTACCCAGTGCAATGATGAATTGAGGAGTGCTTTGGAGAGTGCGATTCGGGAATATCGCTACGTTTTGCCCGAGCGTAGACCACGCATACCTCGTTTGCCCATGCATAACAAAAATAGGGCGCTGGTGGCTGCTCTGGATTCGCAGTTGTCAAACTATTTTGATAACTGCGAAGACCTCACTGATGCACACTCGATAATGTACTGCGCGGCTGTAGCGGCATGTCGTGTAGCTCACGTCAAAATGCCCAATGACCGAGTTACACGACCGAAAGCAGCCGTACCGGCCTGGCAGTGCATAATCGAGCGTCGTATCAGTGGGGCCAGAGCGCTAATTGGCAAACTGATCTGCTTCAGGGAGGGAAACACTCGCCCAAGAGTGATGCGCTTTGTGAGACGGGCTTTTTCAGGGACTGATATCAGTCCCCTAGACTATCTGTCTTGTGTCACAGAGCGCATCGACTTCCTGAAGCAGAAGGTGTATGCATGGGCAAGCCGTATCCGTAGGTATAAACGACGGGTTGAGCGATACACCCAGAATCGCACATTCCGAAGTAATGAAAGGTGGGTATATAAGGCTTGGGAGCGACCGGACCAAAATGTGACTGACATGCACCCGCCGGATGATGACGCCATGTGTTCGTTCTGGCGCAACATCTGGTCGGTGCCTGTCAGTCATACCGAAGGCGATTGGATTCGGGAGGTCGAGCGAGCGTGCGATCCATTACCAGAAATGGGGGCTATCATAATCAGCCCCCAAGATGTAGCCCGTGCAGTCCGTCCGTTACCTAACTGGAAATCCCCAGGGCCGGACGGACTGCACAACTTTTGGATAAAATGGTTACAAAGGTCGCACGCTTGTTTGGCGTCTCGATACCAAGCGGCCTTGGAGTCCGGTTCACTTCCCGAGTTCCTTATGACAGGAGTTACCCACCTGCTCCACAAGTCTGCTAGTACCACGGAACCCAAAAATTATAGACCGATCACATGTCTACCGACGGTCTATAAGGTTCTTACATCTATTTTGAGAGATAAAATTAATCAACATATTAACAGCAACAACATCATGTCTGCTTCTCAAAATGGATGTAGGAACGGGTCCCGTGGTACAAAGGAGCTACTCCTCATTGATATGGCCATTTGCCAACAGGTTCGGCGCTCCCGAAAAGATCTGTCGACATGTTGGATAGACTATAAGAAGGCCTATGACTCGGTGCCCCATACATGGCTCATGAGGGTGCTAGAATTGTATAAAATAGATGCAACTCTACGCACCTTTCTGATGTCGTGTATGGGGCAATGGAGGACAGTCCTTCGCTATCCAGGATGTCGACATATCCAGAGGAATAGCGAACCGATAAGGATCGAGCGGGGTATATTTCAGGGCGATAGTTGAGTCCTCTTTGGTTTTGCCTAGCCTTGAATCCTCTAAGCACACTGCTGGAGAATTCAGGGCTAGGTTATCGGTTGAAGAGAGGTGGTCAGGTTATATCTCATCTCCTTTACATGGATGATTTGAAACTCTTTGCCCCCACTAATCTGCAACTGATGGAGTTACTGAATGTAACTGAAACTTTCAGTAACGCCATCAGGATGGAGTTTGGTGTGGACAAATGTGCAGTCATGCATGTAAAGCGTGGAGAGATTATGGAATCCGTGGGAACGCAACTCTCGGATTCCATAAACCTGAGATCTCTCTCTTCAACTGAAACTTACAAATATTTGGGTATGTCGGAAGCGTTAGGTATCAATGTTACTGACATGAAGCAATCGTTGAGGGAGCGCTTCTTTGGCCGCCTGAAGAAGGTATTCAATAGCCTTCTATCGGGCGGAAATAAGGTGCGCGCCTTCAACGGTTGGGTCATGCCGGTATTGATGTACTCTTTCGGTGTACTCAAATGGACTCAAACGGAACTGGACGCCCTGGATAGGCGGGTCCGTACACTGCTTACTGCATATCGAATGCATCACCCACGATCGTCGGTAATGAGACTGTATATCCCGCGAAAATGTGGAGGTCGAGGCTTTTTAAATGCTAAGACTCTCCACAATCGCGAGATATGCAGCCTCAGGGAATATTTCCTAGCTGTCGACGCGGGTATGCATCGAGATGTAGTGGCGGTGGACAAGGGACTAACCCCGCTCTCCTTGGCAAATGAGAACTGGCGCAAACCTGCAGTGCTTGACACTAACGACCGCAGGGCAGTATGGCAGAGTAAGGAACTACACGGACGCTTTTTCCGGGCTCTACATGGGCCCGACGTAGATCAATTGGCGTCCGTAGCCTGGCTACGTTTCGGTGATCTCTTTGGAGAAACCGAAGGTTTTGTCTGTGCAATTATGGACGAAGTTATCATGACGAATAACTACCGGAGATTTATTGTGAAGGACGGCACGGTTGACATATGTCGGGCATGTCATCGTCCGGGAGAATCAATTCGCCACATTATCTCGAAAACCAAACTGAAAATAAAGTTTTCATAACAACCTCTGCATCTGTACGAAAAGTGTTAGTATCTCACAAAACTGCCGCGCTTGCTTTTTTAACATAAACTCGCTTATGAAAATTAAATTACAGTTTTATCGAAATTAAAAATAAAGGTCCAGCAGCTTGAATATCAAGGTTAATATTCAAGCTGCTGGACCTTTATTTTCAGCCGATATAATTTTACTGCTAGTTTTAAATTTGACCGTTATTCTTACCTATGCTTTTTTTCTTGATGGTAAATCATCAAATTACTTCTCCCGCTCTGGGCGGAGTGGACAGGAGTGTCAGACTCTTACTGACTAAAACCCACCCGTGATCCTTTTAGTACCCTTTCCATTCCAGGGCCGCGGTGACTCTTTCGAATAAATTCCGCAACCCTAGCAGGTTTATTCTTATCCTTCGTTTTGCTTTTTGATTAATTTCGTTTTCGAACACATTTCTACGAACTATATTTCCTCGCAGCTTTTCTCTCAACTTTAATTCTGGTTTCGCATAAACGAGTGGGCTTGTCCTTAAAAAAATGTAGATATAAATACTGTAGTATTCTAAATATGTATTTTTCCTCGCATAATCTATAAATATAAATCTTGACAGACCACAAGTTTGAATAAAGCTTTATCGTTAATTTTTTAAGTGTTCGCGACGATGCGTCTTAGCTACATAGTATAGGTAGTTATAGGTAGCTATAGTAGTACATAGAATGTTGCAAATAAATAAAACCGCGACTACATAGTATAGGTAGTTATAGGTAGTTAGTTAGCACATAGAATGCTGTAACAGATAAAGCTGCATAGTATAATAATAATAATAATAATATAACTTTTATTTCGGGTAACAAAGACCCATAACATATATACCTTACAGACTATCATACATATTTATATAAAAACAAAAACAATAAGCTATTCTTAGATATTTCCCCTTCTTACCTACCCGATCCGAGTGGAAGGATATAAAAAAAGGCATAGCGCGCAGCGAACGGGTTGATTGTCTGCTTGGCTTTCGGAGGCAACGGACGTATTATAAGGACGTTATAGTGTTTATTTGGGTCGTGTTATATAATTTCTATTTACTTATGTGCATGTTGTAGTTTAAAAGCAATTTGTAAGAAATATAACTTTCTACGTTAATTATTGAATTGTTTTTTTTTTTAATATACCTGGCTACTGGTCGCTAAGATCAGAAGCGGGATTGCCACGCGTTCTAGACCGTTTGCTATCTATTTAAATACTCAGTGAAAGTGTTAAAGTGAAGTGTTGTGATATTATGTGCAAACTTCTCAACCGTAAGTACCTAAGTTCTGTTTCTTACAAAATGTTAAGACGATCATCTCAGCCTGGAGGACGTAGATATTCTCGTGAGCGACAATCTGGTGACGGTTCTCGCAAAAATCGTTGCGATAGTTCGAATTATTGTATACGCAGCCAATTGTCGCTCAACACCGTCGAAACAGTCCAATAGGCCGTAGAGATAGATTATCTAGGCGTCGTAGTAACTCGCGTAACTCACATATAGCGAACATGTCATATATGACTCGCTGTCATGGATATCGCGAAGAACCTTATGACCGCCGTGACAACTCGCGCAATGTAGCCCTTGATCGAATCATGACGAGGTTAGATATAATTGAGCGTAGATTGCCAACACTATCTAGCAGTGATAGTCCGTTGCATCCAACTAGCGAAAGGCGGTTATTATCCTTCCTCCCGGTCGTACTGATCCCCGCTAGTAAGCAAGGTTCAGGCGTAACCGAGACAATAACTAACGAGGTTACCTTAGAAAATAAGTAGCGAATAGTATTGTTGGGACCTTAAACGCGCTCCTAAAATCAGTCTCATAACTTCTACATATCACCATTTGATCCAAGTGTCCACGATTTTGAGTTTTGGTGTACTGAGGCTGACCGTGGCCGACTGATAAATAATTGGGATGACCGTGAAAGCCTAGGACGGATAGGTTCTTGTTTGCGTGGTGATGCGAAATCATGGTTAAATGACTGGGTGACAAGTTATAGATCCTGGAGTAATTTCAAGGTTGAATTTAGATCTCTTTGTCCCCGTAATATCGATTGCGCATCTATACTGTACGAGGTAATGTGTACGAACTCGAACAAATACTTAACTTATGCAGAATACGGACGTAAATCGTTACTGCGTCTCAATATATTTAGTTCAAGGTTTATCCGATGAGTTAAAATCCGCCATAGTAATTAGAGGTATCAGCGATCCCCAAGTTAAGGCTGCGGCAACCAACTCTAAGCTAGGATGTAAAGATCTTGCGGAATTTCTATCGGCCTATGTCAAACCCAAACATGACAATAATACTTACTGTTCGTGATCGTGCCTCTTCTAATAACTCATTTAACCAACGTAAACGCGAGGCGCCTAAGTCAGACAACAGCAATGTCACTTGTCATATTTGTGGCAAAACAGGTCATAAGAAATGGTTTTGTCCCCATAAATCCGTTCAACACTGTACTTTTTGCAAACGAAGTGTGCATTCAATCGATTCATGTTTCCAAAAACAGCGTTCTGAGAGTAATGATCTTCTTCTTTGAGTGCCATCTTCTATCGAAGGTTGGCGACCATCATGGCAACTTGGACCCTCGACACAGCAGCTCTAAATAGGGAACGTGTGCTTTTGTTGTACCATTGGCGCAGATTTTTAAGCCAAGATGTTCTTCTCCTTCCTGGACTTCTTTTCCCCTGTATCTTCCCCTGAATTATAAGTTGCAACATGTCATATTTCGAGCTGCGCATAATGTGGCCAAGATATTCCAGTTTTCGCCTCTTGACAGCGTTAAGAACCTCCACCTTTTTCCCCATTCGTTGCAACACTGTTTCATTTCGTACTTTGTCTCTCCAGGATATCCTTAACATTCGTAATAGAGAGATTCGTTAGAGTAATGATAAGAAAACGAATGAGGTAAATTTTTGCTCAGAATTGACCCCAGAAAAAAAAAAAACCTTTATACAGAAGGTGCTTGTTGATGTGTTAATTGAGAGCGGCTCTGAAATTTCTTTAATTTAAAAAAAGTGCACTTTTCTAGATGTAGATATTGATTACCTAGGGCGACTGATTGGACATGGTCAGGTACGGCCGAGTCCAGGTAAAGTAGTTGTACGGTCTCCAAAACCTACAATTGTGAAAGAGGTTCGCCAGTTTCTGGGGCTCGTAGGGTATTTTCGACGTTATATTACTGGCTATGCCTCTCAAGACAGCAAGCATAGCAAGGCTGCTGAGAAGGGGTGTTCCTTTTTTTTGTGGGGCTCTGAGCAGGACACTGCTCGCGACTAATTATCATTTGCTTAACTAATGAACTGGTTTAAGCGATATTTGACTCCCGGTTGCTTACGGAGCTTCACACAGACGCTAGTGCTGTTGGATTTGGTGCCATTTCACTCCAAGAGCATAGCGGTGGGAGGAAGAGGGTTGTTGGGTATTTTAGTAGGTCCACTCGGGGCGCGGAATCACAGTACCACAGTTACGAATTGGAAAAGTTAGCTGTTGTACGTGCGCTCCAGCATTTTCGCCACTATCTAATTGGTATTCACTTTAGGATGGTGACGGATTGCAATTGTTTAAAGTTAACGGAGCGAAAAAAGTACTTGTTGCCCCGGGTCGCGCGCTGGTGGGTTTACTTACAAGATTTTCGACCTTCACTCTTGACTATCGGAAGGGTTCATTAATGCAACACGCGGATTTTTTTAAGCCGCAGCCCTCCTCCTCTTACCGATAATGTCTCCCATATCCGAAGTCCAAACAGCTGGGCAAAGGTTGCTCAAACCGCTGACGTAGAGACTCAGGAATTGATGTCTAAATTGAGCAGGGCTTTTCAAAATTGGGTCACTGAGTTGGGATCTTCGATACACTTTATTACGCCGGGTATGCATCGCGAGGACGGTCAAGTGGAAAGATGCTGTCGAACCGTTCTTAACATGCTGAGGATCGAGGTCGGCAATAAAGGCTCGCAATGGTCCGATGTGCTCTGGAAGGTGCAGCTGACCCTCAACATCTGCAGACGAGCCACTACCCAGACTTCACCACTACAGCTGCTGGTGGGCGTAGACGTAGCTACCCCCGTCATCAGATCCTTGGTGCGAGACGTTGCACTCAAAAACTCGCATCCCAATAGAGAAGCGTTGTTAACTCTAAGGAGACAACGAGCTTCTGAGCTTCTCAAAGCCAATCAGCATTATCAGGATGCTTATGTAAACAAAGATCGAAGGCAGCCACGCACGTTTGCTGTTGGTGACTTCGTGTTTGTAACTTCGTGTTTGTAAGCAAAGTTGCTCAGTCTACCGGAAAACTAGACTCCGGCATGCGCGGCCCATATAAGGTTGTCCGAGTGCTGCCACACAACCGTTATGAGCTAGAGTTGCTAGCTGGGTCTTATGGCAAAAACTCAAGCCGCCGCAGAACATATGATGTTATGGCGTGGCGAGTGGACGCCGGATACGTGCTCAGTTTTCTTTGAGAATGATGAGCCACTTGCTATGAGCATGCTAACGTTTGGGCCTCTGCTCTGTTCCGCGGTCATAGTGGAGACATGCAGAACTTTTGGGCCTCTGTCTCAATGACGCGATGTGTCACAAATGCATAGTAAGCATAACATTTGGGCCTCTACTATGTATTCGTGAAAACGACAAGCGAACGTTTGGGCCTCTGTCAATAACAATGTATGGCGGGTGATGGAAATCCGGATTCTATCATTGGCGATGCATTGAATCTTCTGGGTTTGAAGCCGTTTCAATTTGTGACCTTTGTTGCTGGTGCTTGAGTGCACGCTTGCGCCTGAAACACTGGTCAAATTTGTGAACTCCAACTTTTGAGACTACTTCGGGTTGAATAAGCTTCAAACTATAGTGGTCTTGTTATTTAATTATTCATGTCCTCTTATGTATTTTCAGATAATGATGATGGCCAATGTGTGAGAGGGGGATCTGATGGGAATGAAACTGCGGTCGAGGACGTCACGCTATCAGGAACGGCCGTCTTAGATATTTCCCCTTCTTACCTACCCGATCCGAGTGGAAGGATATAAAAAAAGGCATAGCGCGCAGCGAACGGGTTGATTGTCTGCTTGGCTTTCGGAGGCAACGGACGTATTATAAGGACGTTATAGTGTTTATTTGGGTCGTGTTATATAATTTCTATTTACTTATGTGCATGTTGTAGTTTAAAAGCAATTTGTAAGAAATATAACTTTCTACGTTAATTATTGAATTGTTTTTTTTTTAATATACCTGGCTACTGGTCGCTAAGACTATTTTATTTTACACGAAGCGTCGGCGTCGTGTTACGCTGCGTGGTGTCGCGTAGTCTTCCGCGGAATCGCCGATACACGACACCCTTCGGCCAAAACTCCTCCTTGAGGAAGGTCTCAATATGATGAGTTGGAACTCGCACCACGAACGACTTGAAATTCGTGTTATGGCGTGGCTCCAACTTCTCTACCCTTAAGGTCCAGCTGGTCTTCGCTCGAACATACTCCCCGATCTCCTCAACCTTCGTGGTGTGATGTAAACGAGACACATAGAGCTGCGTCGTAGGTATTGCCGGACGCAGCATATTGGGATCTACCAGCGCGGTCCCGCACTGGTTCCGACTAGGAGGCATCTTCCTCTTCTTCCTCTCCACCTTCACGAAGCCATCCTGGTCACTCGTGCCCGTAGCTGGGCCTAGCTGTTTCGAAGCCCTGTTGGCAGGTTCACAGCAACTCTTCTCATTCCCCTTCTTCGTCTTCGACACAGGCTTAGTTATATAGTTATAGGTAGCTATAGTTGATACATAGTTTGTTATTGAAATAAAACACATTCGTTACAGTCGTTTGCTCTCAAGAGGCAGTATATAAGCCCTTGGAGCCTTTATTTCTTCCAAGTAAATAGAATATAGTTAGGTAGGGTATCCTATCCCTTACACATAACAGTAAACACATGGTAACCCTGGTAATCGAAGGTATATAAAGGTAATCAAGGTATATAAAGGTATATCGGTGGTATATAAGGTAATCGAGGTATATACACACACAGACAGACATACATAGGTAAATAGAAAGGGCTTGGTAAGTTGAGACTTGAAGTATTAGGTCAAAGGTAGTCGCATAGCTAAAAGCGACACTGACCAATCACAGAGCAGGAGGGTGCTGGTACGTGATTGGTCAATGGTTTTGATAAATAGCCCTGGTGAAGGTATGCACAAAAATAAAACACTTTGCATCTACCCTCTTCCTTTCCCGAAAAAACAAGTCTAGATTCTAGACTTCTAAATGTCTGAAATAGAACCGCCTTGAAAAATCCTTTCAGGGGATATATAGATGTCTATAGTGTATGCAGGCATAAAGCCGTAATTTAGGTTTGAATAAAACTGTTTATTTTTATCCCCCTGAAACATATACGCTTATAGAGTTGCAACCCCTTAAGTGACAGGGTTGAAACATATGTAGTTTTGTAGAGGGTTGTCGTATCTATAGAGATACATATAGCTGTATAGCCCTCCTAGCATAGTTTTACGGTAAATTCACCCCAAGTAGGTAATAGCTTCGTGCCTACAATAGTTTTGTATAGTTTTCCACATCCCACCCCTACATGGAGGGGGATGAAGGGGTGAATTAGTCTCCTCTGCATGGAGCATACCGAGGGCTATCCATAGAGGTACGACAACCCCTACTCACATAGACCTAAGCCTAGATATAGTCTAAATTCTAGGATTAGCATAGTGAAAAATCTTGTTAATAAACTTCATCACACACGGTGATTTTTTGGGTGTCGATACGGTATAGTTGCGCCGTACAATAGAAACATAGAAACTTTAAGAAATTTGTAGTCATTTGCAAGATATTTCGGATTTATAACTAAATGTAGAATCATATAGTCGCGAATTTCACCCTTCAAATCGCTAAGTGCATAGTGAACAAGTTAAATAGTGTTTTATTGTGACTTTATTGGTAAGCCCTCTATACCTACCCCTATATACTGTGTCAATAACAGCAAGTACAGCAAGTATTCAGTTAAGGGTTGCATCCTCATGGCCCGTAGCTTATAGACGGAGCGTCAACGCGTCTGGATCATTTATACCTAGGTGGGTTGTCACCATACAGTCCACTTTTGAAGAATAGGATAACCTACCCTGGCCACCCTACAGTCCAGTCGATCACGTCCGCCCCGTACATTAAGCTTGATTCTTAATATTCAAAATTCAATTTCACTTCCGTGATCGAATTGCTTAATACCGTAGGCGTAATGCAATATTCATGTTGATTCTATTAATCATCATCGATCGGATTATACAGTTGATTGAATTTTGTTTTGCGTACATTAGACGCTCATAGGGGGGATGTATGTTTGTGGACATGTTATCTATACTTCTATACTAATACTATTATAAAGAGGAAAGATTTGTATTTTGTATGTAACTAATAAACTCAAAAAATACTGGACCGATTTCAAAACTTCTTTCACCATTAGAAAGCTACATTCACCCTGAGTAACATGGCTATTATGGCATATATTTTATCCCCATATTCCCCGGAAACGGGAATTACGCGGGTAAAACGCGGGGCGCTGCTAGTATTAATATACAAGTGCTATTTGTTTTTGATATCAAATGATGGTTAATTTTTGTGAATGGTTAAGTTTGTTTAGGGTTTCGCTACCCGAAGGATGCATACAGACGGCCAGCGGTAATAGGATTTCGTAATAGGGACTCGACCCTATTAAAAGCCCCGCTGACCGAATATCTGCGCATCTGTCAGTCTGTCTATCTGCGGGCTGTATCTCATAAACCGGAATAAATAGGGAATTGTTCACTTGAGTGTTTATTTTCTTTCTATATCAGAAATCAATTAAATTATATGAAAAATTAAAGGGAACTCCCATCGATTAAACGTATTATTTTTCGGTTTATGGTACGAAACCATTTGTGTGTGAGTCCGAGTAGCACTTTGGTTAGTTGGTTTTGTTTTTCGTACTAGCGGCCCTTCCTAACTGACTAAAGGCTCTCAAAATGACTTCAATATAAAAAATTCTGACAATAAAAGCAAAATGACATGGAAAATAATAAAAAACCCTAAATTTTATCTACCTAATGACTCCATTAATACAATTCAAATTGATAATGAAATAATTAACAATCCTCAATCTATTGCTGACAAATTTAATGACTATTTCGTAGAAAAAATTATGCCTGTACCAGGTTCAGGTAAAAAATCGTGTTCTTATATATTAAGTAAACAAAAATCAATGTTCATGGCTCCATGTCAACCAGTCCAATTATTTAACATTATAAAAGGTCTCAAAAACACCAATAGCGTCGGGTATGACGAGATATCAACTAAAATTATAAAATATGTTGCCGATTTAATTTCTGTACACTTGAGTCATATTCTTAATCTATGTATCAGCCAGGGTGTTTTTCCAGACCATTTAAAGATCTCTATAGTGAAGCCAATATTTAAGAAAGGTAATAAGCAGCTAATGCAGAACTATAGACCTATTGCGCTTTTGTCGATCTTTTCTAAAATTTTTGAGAAATATATTTACAATGAGCTCTATGCATATTTAGAAAAACAAAAGATTCTCTGCACTGAACAAAAAGGTTTCCGAAAGAATATGACAATCAATATGGCTATCTATGACTTTCTAAATAAAATTATGACTAGTATGGATAAAAGAACACCTGTTTGTGCTGTGTACTGTGACATGACGCAAGCTTTTGACTGTGTTGACCACAATATCCTCAGAAAAAAACTTGACTCATATGGTATAAGAGGTAACATCCTGGACTTAATATTCACTTATCTTTCAAATCGAAAACAATTTACTGCTGTAACTAAGTTAAATTTAAAAACTAAGGAAGAAATTACTTATCTATCCAAAGAGCGCACAGTATATTTTGGAGTACCACAGGGCAGTGTACTGGGTCCCTTACTGTTCTTAATCTATATTAATGATCTGCCCAAAGCCTTAGATTTCGCAATAACACTCTTTTCTGATGACAGTACAGTAACAATTCCTTGCAACAAACCTGAACTCTATGAATTTGATGTCAACAACGCGGTCAATTCAATAATCTCTTGGCTTAACGATAATAATTTAAGAATTAATATTGAAAAAACCCAAGTAATGCACTTTGGCCAAAGAAAACCCAGCTCGAAAATGAAAGTTCAATACCAAAGTAATACAATTCATGACGTAGATACTGCAAAATTTTTAGGGCTGATTATTGACCGGCAACTGAAGTGGAAGGATCACATTGAAGCGCTGTGTAAAAAAATCAGTAGTTCTTCGTACGCTCTATATAAACTTGCTCCGACAGTAAACATAGATACACTACTCTCAGCATATCATGGACTTGTGGCATCTATATTAAGATACGGTATTATTTTCTGGGGTAATTCGACAGACAAGGAAGTCGCTTTCAAAGCCCAAAAGCGATCCATCAGAGCCATGTTTAGACTACAAGTAACGGATAGCTGTAAACCATATTTTAAAAAACACAAAATTCTAACACTACCGGCCCTGTATATTTATGAAACTGCCTTATTTGTAAAGTTAAACCCACTATTGTTTCCTCACCTATCCGATACTGTAAAACGTAACAGAAGGTATGACATGCTACGCGGACGGAAAGCCAAAACAGCCTTAATGCGGAAAAGCATTTTCTCCGTAGCCCCACAAGTGTACAACAAGATTCCAAAGTCAATTAAAGAGTTAAACTTAAATGAATTTAAAAAGAAACTTAAAGAGTTACTATGTTTTAAATGTTATTATAATTTAAACGATTTTTTGAATGATAATTTGCTATCCTAATCTGAATGATAATTTGACATTCTAATTCTAATTTTAATTTGACATTCTAATTTTAATTTGACATCCTTATTCAATTTTAATATTACCTGTGACGTCTATTCTTTAATTTTAATAAGTAATTTACGGAATCAATACCTAATTTTAATTTATTCCTTTATTTATTTGTATGTACCAAACATTTGCACGCCAAAACGGTAGAATGTGATGATACCACTGACTAATCCTAAGACCTTAATTATGTACCATATTCGGACAAATAAATGATTATTATTATTATTCCTTGCTTCGCAAGAGTGGACATTCATTTATTTTAATTTAGCTTATGTTACTTAGGGATAATGTAGCATTATAATGGTATTTTTGAAATGGGTCCAGTAGTTTTTGACTTTATTCGTTACAAACATACAAATCTTTCCTCTTTTTTATATAAGTGTAGATGCAGATTTGCAAAATTTTGTATGTCGAATAGAAGAAAATACCAAAAAAAAAAACAGAGCGTACCTCTTTTTCTGGATGGGAAAGCATCACATGACTTCTCCCGCTCTGGGCGGAGTGGAAGGGAGTGTCAGACTCATACTGACTAAAACCAACCCGTAATCCTTCTAGTACCTTTTGCGTTCCAGGGCCGCGGTGACTCTTTCGAACGAATCCCGCAACCCTAGCAGGCACTGACCCCATGGGGTCCCGTCTTCTTTGCTGACAACTCTTTGAGGCGCGCGTGGAACACGACGCGCCGTCGACCCGGGCTCGATTGCTATTGGACGGCGAGTCACCCATAGCTCGCCATCTGCAGGCCCGCGCCTACGGTGGCCGGGAATCGCCCTGCGTTTCCCAACGCCCGGGGCGTCTTGTTCTGTTGCGGCTAATGCTATACTATAAATGCTATATAGCATCACGCTACGACCCAAAGGAGCGCGGAGCATCAATGAAAAATTTTGCAAAAATGGAATATTTTTTCTCTCTCTTATTCTCATAAGAGAGAGAAAACAAATGCAAACAAAGTTGCGCGAGTCAATTATATTTAAAATATAAATTATGTGACGAGACAAAAGAAAATATTGCCAAACGGTATCAATCAGTTCTGCATCATAGCAACTCATTATTTTACTTTTCTATTGTAATATGAAAGACAACAGACCTGTTTCATATATAATTATTTATTGGTAGTTACATAATAGTCTTTTCTGTCCTTTATATATCCCCTTGGCCTATACTGATTGGCTGTCTAGTCTTTTATGTCTCCACTTAATAGGTTTGATTTACAATATCATTTAAACCTGTATTTCATGTACATATACATAGATAACTTGTTTCATCAAAAGTTATAATTGAAGTTTCGTCCCTTTGCTTCTCCGCTACATTACGCGTCACTTAGTCAGCGGCCATTTTTTATACGACTGCCCAAAAAAGGAGTGTTATGTTTTCAGAGTTCATGTATAGTATATTATAGCCGTCGATCCGGGCTTTGTTGTCATCGGACGGCGAGCCACTCAACGCTCGCCGTCTTCAGGCCCGCGCCTACAGTGGTTAGGAATTGCCCTGCGACTCCCAACGCCCGGTGCGTCTTCTGTTGCGGCTGGAGCATAAGGTTTGCCTCTCCCTAACGTGATCCCCCACCTTCTTCGCTAACATTACTCCTTCGCAGAAGGAGGTGACTGTTTCTCATGTCCCCTCGCTCCGAACCATGGATTGGACCAGGGCCGGAAGCCAGAGGTCGCCGCCGCCAATCACCTCATCGAGGAAACGGCGTTGCTCCGCCCAAGCTGGGCCGACCTCCACCGTATGCTCACCCGTGTCCTCCGGGAGATCCTCCCAATGTTGAATCTGAAATAGGTAGCTTCTGAAACATCCGTGTCCGGTGAGTACCTGCATCGGAAGTGGCAGATGAGAATGTATGGACGCCTCTCCAACCACTCCTCCTGTGAGTGTGTGAATTTCGTTTCGTCCGGCGTAGCGCCTCCACGCGCCACGCGTAAACATGCACGATGACTGTCGCCTCCAGATCCCATGACTATGGATTACATAGATATGATCCCAAATCTATGTAGTCGGTATCCCCAGGCCAGCCGGATGGCCATGATCCTTTGTGGTAATGCGTTCAGTTGGTAGGAAGCCGCCTAAATACCGGTGCCCCTTTTATACCTATCTAGTTCATTAATATTACTTAATGCTTATTTTTCTGTAAGGCGTCAGCTGAGAAATCGATTTAAATATGTAGATGTCAAATATGCTGCTTGCCATAGTTCACGAAACAGATATTTTTTTAGTTAATTACGTTTTTTTTTAACTTTGTAGATATTAAAAAGTTTCATTACTTGACAACAAATAGTTTTCCCAAGTTTAATGAGAAGCTGAGCTAACTTTATTTCAGGAGTTAGGAGAAGTTTTTAAAGGCTATCCCGCTTTCGAAATGACGGGGTCGTTGACTCTGATCGAGTCAACGGCTCGGGTTGCTTGCCCGAAAGATTAAAATTTTATGTAGAAAATGTATTAGCTACAACAATTTATTCTTTTACGTTTAAGAATAAATGGTTTGTAGTTCAACGTCAATCACTCTGAAAAATAACCAATTGTTTATTTAATTTTCAATATTCAAAAATGAAACTCTCATGCGATGAAATGAAGTGGAAGAGGTAACAAACAGACACAGAGTTACTATTGTATTTAATTTCTGTTCAAAAATGAAGTGGAAGAGGTAACAAACAGACACAGAGTTACTATTGTATTTAATTTCTGTTCAAAAATGAAGTGGAAGAGGTAACAAACACACACAGAGTTACTGTTGTATTTAATTTCTGTTCAAATCCACATTTCTAATCGAATTTCTTGTTTGTTTCAGCGACTGGGTGTTTGGCGTCCGCTACTGTCAACTGAGCAACTTTATCGCCAACGTGACGGTCGCAGCCAGCGTGTTTACACTCACAGGGATATCGTTTGACAGGTAAATATTACAGCAGCTATTTTTCAGCGCAAATGTTGAAGTAAGAAATATTTATTTCCACGTACAGGTATGGAACTTCCGAAACACGTCTCATTAATCGCCGCATTAATGTTGCAATCCTTATTATTCGACCTTACGGTTACGTGACCGTGTACCTCGTGTCGTGCCGTGACAGAAAAGTCATAAATTAAACAGATACACAAAACAGATATGAAAGAAAGTTACATCAGCCATGAGAAAAACATCTCCTTAATTAGTGTTGAAAAAATAAAACACCGATTTTCACTTGTAGCTAATGAGTTATAAACCGGTAGTGCGAAGACTAGCGTACCAAAGATTCGCTGAGCCGCATTAAAAAAACTCATAGAACCTGCCATTGACATAGTATCATGAAATTTTACAAGAAATTGGGTCCTTCCGTACAAGACGTATCCGGAACCTTTCGCATGACATTCCTCACAGAATGGATTTATTTTCATCTTTATGATTAGGTATCTACCATCTGTTAGAGTACTTACATTATTTATCGGCTGAAACAAATTTGCGATCGTTATCCTTAGAATTTCATTTAAAGATTTTGAGACCCTTCTGCTACAAGGAGTTCTATAGCCGATTGGTAACGCAACGTTGTATAAAAATTATGATGATGAAATGATAAAAATGACGAGGGAAAAATTGATACTGGATTTTTTTTAAAAGGTCTTATCTACTTTAAGTAACACATTTATGGGTATTTTACGAACTAAACTAGCTTTTGCCATCGGCTGCGCCTCACGTGGAAAACAATAACTAACCTAAATTCTAAAACAGCCAGACGGTTCGGTTTTCAAGGTACCTAACCATCTTTTGACCAACCATTAGGTAAGTACTGCCATACCGAGCCTCCTCTGTCTTAGTCAATCCAGCCAGAAAATCCATCACAGCTGTTTTTGAATTGTGATTGATTAACAAACTAGTATTAAGTGCGACTTCATATCGTACCCAGGCTACCTTTGTCCATCCGAGGTTGCCTGGAAGAGATCGTAATGCAATTTGGACGTCTGTTGTGTGTTTTTACTCCATTGCCCCGATACCCGAATGGTGGGGATGATTTTTCGAGAGTATGTATTTTTGTTTGTCTATTTCTTTGGCACATCGTTTAGCCTAATTGGTAGAATAGATTTTAACGAATGAGGTATTATTAGATTCCTCTTAAGTGTTTACGACTAGCAGCGCCTCGCGGTTTCACCCGCGTAGTTATCGTTCCCGCGGGAATATGGGAATAAAATATAGCCTATGTCACCCGGAGATAGTATAGCTTCCCAACAGTGAAAGAATTTTTCAGATCGGTCAAGTAGTTTCGGAGCCTATTCAATACAAACAAACAAAAAAGCAGTCAAATCTTTCCTCTTTATAATATCGTCCCCGTAGTTGGAAAACTAAATAACTCCGATTTTCTAGTTTTGAGATAAACGCGATTTAGTGTTTTTTTTTCAATTAATGTTCATTTGTTAAAAAAATTGAGACAATTTTATCGTCAGTAATTTTATATTTTGTGGACCTGATTATCTTTAACATTATGCTCAAACAAACTGGACTCTATCTTCAACAATAACTAAATAAAATATATAAAACCAAGTTGTTTAATTTTGCCACAACTACTTTTTGTAACGTAACTGCAATTAGTTATTTATTTCGGCTATTTATTTAGTTTTCCTACAACCTAGATCCATCTGGTAGAGTAAAAGAAGGTGAAATAAATGCAGTTATTGAATTTATCAAACTTGAAATATGTTTAAATGTAAAAGTTGAACGTTTATTACTTTGATATTGTTTAACTGTTATTGGTGCCATTAAAAATAATAAGCTGTATTTTGACATAAAATAGACTTTATTAAAAAATGAACAACAAATCAAAGGTATAGCAATCATTATAAAACTTTAAAACAACTCAATTCAAATAAAAATAATTCTTCATTGGTAATTTAGGAAACAAAACTAAAACAAAACTAAAATAAAACTCAAAAAATAATATGACTCATCAGGTACATTGAGTACAAAAATCAACAAACTCTATTGATCCTACAATTAAGTAAAATAAAACATTTAAAATTCAAAACAATTGAAATGTCTGTACTTAATCAATACTGAAAGGTAAATGTAAGAGACATAAACAAAAGCACAGCAACTTAAAATAAAAACTACCTACCTTCATACACATTAAATAAAACACGGCGTATGTATGTGATTTAAAATCACGTAAATTTAACAATGTAAATCCCTAAAAACTCAAATAATTTTGTTTGTGTTGTTAGGTTTCAAAAGATCACCAGAATGTAGAGCAGGGGTCAAAATAAGTTTAATCATCGACTTCAGATGAATCAGTGCAGGGTGGAGTACCCTGGTCTTCGTTTAAACATGGTAAACCTTCGTACCAGCCATGAAGCTCTTTAGGAATTATATTTTTCTTACAAAGCTGTAAAAGATCTTTCTTTTTTTGTTTTGTTATAGGAAGACATTGTTTATATGCCCGGGGAAGATCTTCGGTGTTTATAGTTGGCATTTCAGAGTTTTGAGTTCTTCTAGTCGGTCTCCCTGGTTTACAAAGAGCATTTAATAAATTATATGGCCCATCGTAATCGTATCTGTATTTAATAAAACCAGGTATATCCTTTTGAAATCTTAGACATTTTATTTTGGCTACTTCCCGTTATGTCACATTCCCGATACGACAACATGTCAAAAGTTTTAAAAACAACTGAACGCTAGTGGCGTTTGGTCAAGATTTTGATCTTCATACATTCATTCCCGATTCGTCAACATTTGAAAATGCCTACATTCTTTCCCGTTTGGTCAACCTTTTGTTTGGAAAGTATAATCAGGAGCAAAAAGGCTTCGCTCGCGTCAAAAGTGTTTTGATTAACACTTTCAGTTTCCTCTAGATCAGTATTGAATTCGTGATACTAGCATATTGTTATCCCAGTGAGCTCTTCGTATTTTGTTAATAAATTAGCTTCTATCTGCGACTTCGTCTGTGTGAACTTTAGAACTGGCTTCAGGAAGGCATAACATTGTGAAAGTTAATCCCGTGGTTTCGCAATTCAGTAGTTTCGGGTCTTTGAGGCTGGAGCGTCATTTCTTCTTTTTGGCTTATTCTTTCTGGCCTTTTCCTCGACTCCTAAGGGTCATACATAGATTGATGTTAAAAATGTATCCCAGCCCCAAGATCCTGTTAGTTTTTGAGTTTTTAACGCTCGTACTTCTAGCCCCGGAAATATATCTTCATGATTCTGGTATCCTGGTAGTTTGTGAGTCTTTGCCGCTTACAATTCCAGCCACTTAGACATTCACGCAATACTGGTAAATGCTGAATCCGGCTTGACTGGGAGCCGACCCCAATGTAGTTGGGAAAAGGCTAGGCAGATGATGACTTCGACATTCACGCAAAATATGCGCTTAGTCGTGGAGTTGCGGAAAACAGCCCGCTTTTACATACATACATACATACTTCAACATTTTTCTAGTCTCCTGGTAGTTGTATTGTAAATCTTGAGCACTTGGTTGGATTTATTGCACTTCCGCAGTCTGATTCAATCTCAGTAAGATTAGGACTATCGGTTTTCAAAGTTAAATAGATGAAAGCTGCACATGGCAATCAAACCTATTGCCATGGTACATACCTATGCATGTAACGTATACAATTTAGGATTTTACATATGCTAAGCAAGCAATATACCAACCTCTGGGAAAGTCGGGTGATGAAAAGAGCGTCAAAAAAGAACTTGGTAACTTTCGTAGTTGACTGTACCGTACAAAGAACTAGTTTAAAAAAAGGGTGACAAAACGGGAATAGATGTATGAAGATGAAAATCTTGACCAAACGCCACTAGCGTTCAGTTGTTTTTAAAACTTTTGACATGTTGTCCAATCCGGAATGTGACATAACGGGAAGTAGCCTTTATTTTCAACCAACACACCTTCTCCCCATTCTCCGCTATAGCTTTGTTTTTAATTATTTTTGAAGAAAGTGATTTTACATCAATCATGTCTTGATACGACAACTCATTTACTTTATACGGATTTACATTTTTATTTTGTCTTTTGGATCTTGCCCGTTGCATAATTCCCTTCCAATCTATTGTAGAAAACGTGTCTGTGTACTTTTTTTCTTTTTCTATTGCGCTGTGCATCGAATCTACCTCCATATAACTATGACTACTTTCGAGATACTTTTGTTCTAACACTTTTATTGTCCCATGTGTATGTACTAAGTACAGTAAGAATGGTGCTATGTACTGGTTCCGGTTTTGTCCCGAGCATGTGTCTGAATAAAGGTTTTATTCAGTATTAAAAAACAGAGGATTCCATACAAATAAAAATAGGTTAACTGATTTGGTCACCCATCCACCGTTGCTTAATCTCGATTTAGTATTTGTTGTTGAGGTAGGAGTAGGTAGATTGATTTTATATACTTGCGTCAAGATATTATGATATGGACATGCCATTTTATCCATAATGTGCGAGATGCTTCTGATTGGTCGTTGCGTGCGGTCAATGCGTTCTTAACATAGATGAACATGAGATAAAGAAACAAAAGGCCCTGTCTAAGTCTTTCTACTTACAAAAAATTGGTTCTAAATCATCGTAGCTACATACCTCAGATGAATTATCTTCTTCTTGGCACATTTTCACCATAAATCTACCCCGCAAATTCATTATAGTGTAAAACTCTCACTCTGGTCACTGACGTCAACGCAATTGAAGGTGCGTGCGATGCATCAGTCACACGCGCTGACACCCGCGCTTCCCCCCGCGCACTTCCTTGTTCCGATTCATTGAATAGACACTACAATATTTCGCGTGGCAATTATAAATAACTTAATCTATTTGATTTTATTTGCCTATCATCTTGTAATTAATAATTATCTAGTTGTAGAAGAAATAGATAACATCAAGTGTTTATAAAGTAATGTACGTTTTGACAGAATTCTGAGTTGCAAAATTAAATAAGTATAGTTATTTAGTTTTCCTAGAACTATGTTAGTTTTATGATAGAATTTGTAAATTGAAGAAAAAATCAACAACTTATTTTATTTAATTTATTAAAAATTTAACTAATCATTGACCACAGTTATTGATTTATTTATTGAGTTGTTTATTTTTCCTTCAAAAAATTAGAATTAGTTTGAAGATATGCATTATTCCATCTGAACGACAAAAATGGCTATATTTTTGGAACGGAATAAGATAAGTAAATTTCTGTAAGACTCAAACATGCGTCATGTTTTGGATTATTTAAAAATAGGGAAAAGACAAAATCGCCAAAAACGAAGTTATTTAGTTTTCCAAATACGGGGACGATATTATAGTGTAAATTAAATATCATCTGCCTTTTTTATGGATGGGAAATCAACAAATGACTTCTTCTGCTCTGGGCGAAGCGGATGAGAATGACAGACTTTTAGTGATGAAATCCCATCCGTGTTCTTCCTAAATCCTTTTACGTTCCAGGTTCGTAGTGACTCTTTCAAACAAATTCCGCAACCCTGGCTGATTGCATTGTCAATTACCATTTTCCTGTTCTTATATACCACGTGCAAAAGAATTCAAACTCATCGTCTGCCTAGCCTTTTTCCAATTACATACATTGGGTTCAGCTTCCAGTCAAACCAGATTCAGCTGAATACCAGTATTTTACATGGAGTGGCTGCCTCTCTGATCTCCAAAACCCAGTAAATGTGTATCACGGTACTTCTAGGTAAGACTGGTGTCTGATTTTCTGGCTTCTGATTATCCCTAACGACTGCCAAAATTCTATAAATGCCAGCTGGAACTAATGGCTTAACATGCTTTCTGAGGCACAGAGGAGTCTCGGCATGTTAAGATGGTCACCCATCCACAGACTGACCTCAACAAGCGTTGCTTAAGTAAAGAGTTCGATCCATGCGGCGTTATTATTTAGGCATGAGCTCCTGTAATAGAACTCAGTTAAATATAACATACCAAACAATATAATTATATCCTTACACACAGACTTTGGAGTAGTGGTGGCCGAGTGGTAACGGCTTACGAAGTGTAGGTCGTGGGTTCAAACCCAGCCAGGCGCATTACTTTGTGTAATTAACTTCATCACCACTGCTCTCAAAACGGTGAAGGAAAACATCGGGAGGAAACCGGCATGTCCTAGAACCAAAAAATCGAAGACATGTGACATTCAGCAACCCGCACTGGGCCCGCGTGCTAGATTACGGCCCATATACTTTCCTAGAGAGGAGTCCTGTGTCCCAGCAGTGGGAACGTTAAAAGGCTGATTATGATTATGACACAGACTTTCATATTTGTAACATTGTTGTGTGTGAAGGAAAGTTTGACTCAACCTTTTCTTCCACACTATGTTGTTAGACTAAACATCAATATTCTGCATAGAGATAATATCATTCGATTTCCAATAACATTGTTCTGAGAATTTCGGACTGATATCCCTGTGGTCATACACGAATGTATGTGACGCTGTTGTATAGACGATAATTATTCAGATGATATAATTTTACTATGAGGTAACATTAATTTTCGTATGCACAATTGTAAGTTCAATCACTTTTCTCAATGAATATATCACCGGAAATTTGCGAACGCTGTAAGATTGTAAAATATCGCGTAAAATTGTTAATATTGTTTTTCTGTTAAGACGTGGATATATTGGAAACAATTTTTCATGATATGTCGGGAAATTATAATCTAACAATTATCATTCATATGAATCAACATGTCTGTCTGGTTCTTATGTTAATTTTTGTATTTAAGTCCGCAGATACATATGTCTTAGTTTTTCAGACGTCTCAATCAAATAAATTGTTATAATTAATATTCAAGTATAGTCACTCCTTTTCTAGATTTTGTTTTGGTGTTTGTGAATTTCTAAAGGAATACATAGTTGTTTAAATGAAAAGGCATCATCATCTCTTGATCTCATGCGAATTTACTTTCGTTCGGTCGGCACTACATCTCCATTTGTCGTCATCAGTCTCATTTATCAAGCCTAATAATGGCTTAATAATCATTCTTTTATATAATCCATCCAATTTTCGCAAATTGTATATTATTATAGCCAACCATTTTATAAATCCAAGTTTTTCAAAACAAATACGGAAAGTAACTTTCGAAACCAATTAAGACAAAACGAGGTTCAAACACACATCAAGACTTTAAGAGAGATTTTAAGCGAAAGGCAAAAGAATCAATTGAATTCAGAAACATGGGTTTGATTAAATAAATCAGCGATAAATTCATAAAGCATCGACATATTTGGATTGAGTTAATGGAATGTCCAATCTAAATGTCAAACTGTAACTCGCAATGTAGTTGGTAGTTTTCCTTTGCGATATAATAAAAAAGACTTTTTAACTTTGTAATAGAAAGAACCTACCGTTAGGTAGCTTCCTTCAATCAACATTTCTTAACATCATGGCTGGTCAGGCATAGGTGTAGGTACAGATAAGTACACCCGGAGATGTACTTTCGTATCGAAAGTCGTGTTTGAGTCCCAGACTTTTGTCAACTACTAAGAAATCTATACTAATATTATAAAGCTGAAGAGTTTGTTTGTTTGTTTGAACGCGCTTATCTCAGGAACTACTGGTCCGATTTGAAAAAATCTATCAGTGTTAGATAGCCCATTTATCGAGGAAGTATAGGCTATATATCATCACGCTAAGACCAATAGGAGCGGAGCAGTCATTAAAAATGTGACACAAACGAAGTTGTGCGGACAGCTAGTTTCGAATATAGGCACAACAAATCCAGGACTATATGAAAACTATGAAAAATCTGGAAAATAAAGAACAATATTATTAATATGTTAATCTGAATGCAATTAATCAAGCTATGTAACATAAAGGTATTATTAAAATAAATGTTAATTACCTGCGAGGAAGCTGGTAGCATTTGCACCTAAGTTTCTATTACATATGCCATATAAATAGTCCACTTATCAAGGTCTACGGCATATTATATTTCATTCGTCTAATAGGGTCGACTTGGTAACCTAGAGTGCTCATAAGTTTTATTTCAATCCTGAATTATGCGAGGTAAAATGTTATAAGCTGTTAATTTATTTTGCGGGCTTTCAATGGTTGTGTTTGGCATAAACGCTTGTTAGAGGTTGTATGCTGGATTAAATAATAGGTATACGGACAAGTGAAAAAATTACAGCATAATTGTCAAGGCCTTCTTGTACCAGTGCCTGCCAAAGTTGCGCTGTTCGAAATAGCTACCGCGGCCCTGGAACCCAAGGGGAAGATGCAAGAACAGGAAGTTGTTTAAGAAGTACACCCCTGAATGAGTCATTTAATGATTACACATGATTAAAAAAAGTTACACAACATTTTTAGTATCAGTCAGAACTTAAAAATATTTGGCTTTGCTAGATATATTTCGTTTCTATTTGTAGACATTTTCTAAGTTGCTGGCGGAGTCCACAAATGGTGCGTGACTTTTGCTGAATCGGAAAAAAACGTTCGTACGTTCGTTCGTTTCAGTTCCCTCTTACGTTTCGCTGAAAATGTTATTTAGGAGAGTAGGTTTTATTTTTATTTTACATTTGAAGCTGGCTACAATATTTATATGAAGAACACTTCCTTCATATAAATATTGTAAGGGACGCGTTCTTGAGAAGCGCTCTTGTGTTATTAAAGTATGACAGAGATGACAAGTTGAAAAATAGTACGGAAGCATGGACCAAGAACGTAGCGCAACTGCATACTAATATTATTAAAGGGTAAGTCACTCTGCGTTTTTTTTTTATATCAGTTACAAGTCATTTCAGTCGCAATGGTGTGAAAATGCATGACAAAGTCAATTCATTGACTTCAACTAGTCCATTAAATAAAAGACACTATTGAACGTCAAAACAGTTTGAAAATAAAATATGTCTAGTTGTGCATTCGCAAAAAGTAGATTCTTATGGAGATGAACGAACAAGAAACTCTGTAGTTACTCTTTTCAAATATTTGCTTTACAATATTTTGTATACATTAATTAGTTGATAACTAGAGGATACAACAAAGTAATACTTAGCAGAGCTAAAGTTAATAAGTTTTCCAGTGGAAAGGGACATAGTACTCACATATTTACACATTTTTAACTATTTATTTATATAATTAACAACAATGGATCAGTGTGTGTTAAATTAAATATATCATCATTACTCATTAGATCATTAACTACAACTATATACAAACAAAGTAAATATATCAACAAGTTTGACTTTGTTTATCACACCAAAGATTATCCTATCAGGATTAGCACGTTTCCAAGCATTATTAACTTGAATATAATCATGTATATAATAAGACTAACAGCGCCTCGCGGTTTCACTCACGTAGTTCCCGTTCCCGTGGGAATACAGGGATAAAATATAGCCTTTGTTACTCAGAGTGAATGTAGCGGGGAAGAGGGAAACCTCACGCCCCAGCCACCGCAACAGAAGAAGACGTTCCTGGCGTCGGGAGTAGCAAGGTGATTCCTGGCCACCGTACGCTCGGGCTTGCGGATGGTGACCTATGAATGGCGAGCCGCCCGTTAACAACTAGGCCCGGGTCGACGGCGTGTCGTTTTTAACGTGCACCTAAAAGAGATGTCAGTACTAATGTAGACGAATTTTTCGATGCCCTTGAGTTCTTCCCCCTTCCCCCTTTTTACTCCATTTATAAATTTATATATTATATTTTCTATGTTACTCATAGAAAATCGTTTAGCATACCGACTGGCGATCGAATTTAGTATTACTCTGAGGTCGTAGCACGAATGTTTTGACGTATAATATCGTTAAAGTTTACTTTTGCATTCACACATTAACCATGTTACCACGTTATCAAAATTGTTTTGATAGTATCATATAATAAATATTCTTTTACACAGACACTTCAAATTATTCAATTATTTGTGGAAAAAAAACTAGTTTTATAATTATTTATAACAGTTTTAATTAATTAAAAACCTATATTCAAAAACCCGTGGACAAAATATCCTTGCTAAATTTTCAGATGGCCATTCTTCACTTGGGTAGCTACTGTAGTCCATATTTTTTATGTAATAGGTGCGAGGAATCTCCACTTCAACACTTTCTGCACCTTCATTGAAGTAAAGCGCAGGATTAGGAATTTGTATTGGGTAGAACAAATCTTCTGAAAAAACTTTTAGCCCTAAAACAACAATAGAAGTTAGTACATTAAGTATCTACTTAAGATAAATTTGGAAGCTAGAAGTTATTTAGAAAAATTTAACAACTCATCATCATTTCAACCAAAATACCAAGTCCACTCCACGCACGTACATCTTCGAAGAATTGCGGTCGCAGAGGGTGACAGCCATAGAGAATGTAACCACTAGAGAGCGTATAGGCTGATTTCTTCTAAGCACACGACTCACTACTGCGGGCCGGGGAACGAGGAAGAATGCGCGGCTGCAATTGGTCAGTTCAAGGTCAAGTTGCGTAGGTATGCCTATCGTTAGGGTTGCACTACTTCATTAGGGGAAAATAATCGATATCGATAAAATGGATTTTAACATTATGAAAAATACTCAATTAAAATCATAGAAACAATATTTAATCAAAATCAATCAATTACAAAAATAAACAGACGTATCCTGTTATTATTGATTTTTAAAATGAATTATTTTGGTATATGTTTTTTGAATCAAAGTTTTAGGGTCCTTGTTCTTTGTAAAAAAGATAAACGAGCGTCTACATATCTCTAAATTATGCATCTTGCTTATTATACATTATATAATAATTATATTATTAAATTATATCCAATCAGAGATTTTAAAACCGATCTAAAAAAATTATAAAATAACCGATTGGGGTCGGGGACAGAGAGACACAAATAAATCGAAAAACAAAGAAACTTGCATAAAAAATACTGACGAACTGAAACTCCTCCTTTTTTGAAATCGGTTAAAAGTAGGCAGGTATTTTATCACAGTATGTGAATAGAATAAAAACAAATGGTTTTTTCGATATCGACTTTCAGCTAGCTATTATTGACACCACTATTTTTCTCGATAAAAATACAAAGAGAAAAAAAGGGATAGAAGCATTAGAATTGTCTAATGAAAGAACGAGACGTTTCCAAAAGACATCAACGCGAAACTCAACAGTGTACTCGTATACCCCAAACACCATTTTAAATAGACCCCTGCGGTGTCTCATAGTCTGATTAAATCAAACATAATTTTCGTTCGCTTTACTTATCGATGAAAAGTTATGCCATCCTTTTTGTATCTAGATGTCTTGGAATGCTTCCCGTACCATTTCACCGCGCATGAAGGCATTTGGATACGATAAAATTGCATAAAAAGTTATCAAAATTTGTATTAATCTAGCGTGCACACAGGTCTTACACTTGGTCGCAACTAAAACGGTTACTCTTACCGTAGCCTATTTATAGGCGACAAAATACTAATCGTTTTCGAGCGTCGGGGCACTGTATGCGCAGTCAAGTGGTTATATTGTCTTTGGTGACAGCTGATGCAGGCCAATATCTAGTCGGGGAGTGAGATGAATGCCCTCCAGCTCCCCAGTGAAAAATAGCTGCAGGACACGGTGAGCTTTTGGTCGGTAAGAGTCTGACAGATCCCTTTACTAAGCCGCAGATGCAGGGTCGAAAACATCCACAACGATGTCCACACGATAGAAAAAAGTGTCACTGTACCAGCTGATTCTGTGCTTCTCCAACGAAATTCATATCATCTGTAAATAAACACATCAAAAGTATCTAGGGATCAACATATATTTTTGCAATAACTTTCCTCCTGATTGATATTAATTAAAATTTTCTTTAAGGATTCATCAAATAAAGTGTTTTCGTTTGTCACAGTAA
The DNA here is from genome assembly GCA_905332915.2 of Hecatera dysodea. NCBI lineage: Eukaryota > Metazoa > Arthropoda > Insecta > Lepidoptera > Noctuidae > Hecatera > Hecatera dysodea. The sequence continues at coordinate 6,331,951 of HG995289.1, read as the reverse complement.
CGATAAACCAAGTCACCTTTGCATTAATAAAGAAATTTGCCATTTTCCTAATAAAGGGATTTTTGACATTTGAACCACTAACATTAAAGTTCGAAAAAAAGACTGAAATAACAGTTTTCTTTAAAATTTTATTGGGTAACTTAAACAATTAATAATCCGTGTTTCTACCGCGAACACTAACAACACAAGAACATCGGTTTGGCATACTCAAAATGAGTTCATCCAAATCACGCTGTGGAATGGCCGCCCATGTTCGTTGCAACAACAAAAAAAGGTCTTCTTGCGACTGGATACCCTCCATATTCGGCAGAGCTCTTCGCTTACCTTGGCTGAGCGCCATGGAGGACGGTATCGCTGCACCACACGGAGACAAGACCGATACATTCAAATCTTAACTCGAAGAGCTCCAACAATAACCGCCATGATGTTAGCCGTGAGGCTTCATCACTCTTCAGGGAACTTAATTAGCGACCAAACAGTCAGAAACCGCTTGCATGAAGTGAACCTTCATTCCCGAAGACCGCTACGGGTACCACCTATAGCAATGCACAATCGTAGGATTCGATATCAATGGGCTCTTGAACACAGAAATTGGGCAGAAGAACAATGGCGTTTCGTGTGCTTTTCTGATGAGTCTCGTTTTGGTATGAGACCGGATACAAGACGTATACGACACTGGAGAACCCCTGGACGCCAACAGCGATTAAAATCCTGCCAGGAAGTCCATCCTTATAGTGGTGGAACCATCATAGTATGGGCGGGTATTTGGATCGGCGGAAGAACTGAGTTGATTTGGATCAGAGGCAACCTCAACGCTCAAATTTATGCTGAGACGATTGTATCAGACGTCATCGTTCCTCTACAAGTGCAAATCGGTCCCTTATTTCAGTTAATGCATGATAATGCACGACCGCACACCGCAAGAGTTGTAAGACAGACTCTCGCCGCAGCTAACATCAATGTCCTGCCCTGGCCTGCTCAGTCGCCAGACTTGAACCCGATTGAGCATGCATGGGATATGCTACAGAGAAGAGCTCTGCCGAATATGGAGGGTATCCAGTCGCAAGAAGACCTTTTTTTGTTGTTGCAACGAACATGGGCGGCCATTCCACAGCGTGATTTGGATGAACTCATTTTGAGTATGCCAAACCGATGTTCTTGTGTTGTTAGTGTTCGCGGTAGAAACACGGATTATTAATTGTTTAAGTTACCCAATAAAATTTTAAAGAAAACTGTTATTTCAGTCTTTTTTTCGAACTTTAATGTTAGTGGTTCAAATGTCAAAAATCCCTTTATTAGGAAAATGGCAAATTTCTTTATTAATGCAAAGGTGACTTGGTTTATCGTTACTGTGACAAACGAAAACACTTTATTTGATGAATCCTTAAAGAAAATTTTAATTAATATCAATCAGGAGAAAAGTTATTGCAAAAATATATGTTGATCCCTAGATACTTTTGATGTGTTTACTTTAATAATATCTCTGCACGTTGCTATAACAATAAACTGCGTATTTATTACTTTTAATTAATGAACAACGTCTTTAAACGTTCAAGATAAAGGAAAGAACATGTAATAACAAAACTGTGAAGGTCCATACCGTTACATTCTCCAGATTCGGTTGTAAATAAATTGGGACACATTCTTTTCAGTACACTAATGACTGTTGTTTCTAGCGGCTTATATAGCCTTGATTTTGGGACGTAGTTCTTTGAAAGTTCTCTGTAAGAAAATAAAACATTTTATCTCGAATGACATAAAGAAACAGTAAGTATATCATAGGAACATAACGTACTTCATTATTTCACCGGTAATGTTTCTACCAAGATCATCTTTTGCGAAAGATAAAATTCCAGATGATATTCCATTGTTATGTTTTACAACCCAATTTTTTGGTAAATTTTCAAACGAACTAATAACCAACATATCACTATCCAAAACTATACCACCCCATTTGTATAAGGTTACAATTTTTAGTATATCTGTCACATCTTCAATTGGTTGTCTACTTTTCTTAACATCATTTGCCAATATCGATTCCAAGACCGTGCCTTTGGCATATTGAGAAATGTGTATCCTTAATGCGTAAACATTGGGATAGTTAAGGATTTGCTCAAAGTACCCCTTTATTAGTGATCCCGTAATGGTATAGCTGATCATTATGTATATTTTTGATTCCGGATGGGCTATAGCTGCTGACTCAATAACACAAGCTTGCATCATTGACAGTTTTGCTTTACACGAAGTTTCAATAAAAAATATCGAATTATTCTTTGGAGAAAACGTTGGGTCTTCGGCTGAGGGAAACAGGTCCCCATTATTCACGTAATAACACGATATATCTTCAGTCTTAACTAAAAAATCATCACTTTTGACAACAATTGCTTCACTTTCTACATAGTCTTCATATGTTACTATCATTGCGTAAAAAAATGTGAAAATACAACAGGTGAGTACAAAGCGAACGTTGCAAAATCTTAAAATGCGAATTATAATATGCTTCATTTTTCCCTCTTACAAAATTTGTCCAGATTTCTCTCCACTCGTAAATTTGATTCAAAATTCTGTTTGTAAAATTCCTTCCAATGCGAGAGTTGATAACTGTCTTGGATGTTACCACTGGCTACAGACCTCAAGTTGATTATCGTACTCGAGACTCCAAAGGCCAATGCCGGAACTGCGGAAAACATCGAAAATTGCTGATAATATATTATACATTATTTTGCACATAGCTACAGGCATGATTTACCATAAATGATAAATAAGTTTCTTAACTTAATGTCAGTAAGAAACACTCCGGAATATAGGTTGACCAAAACAAGTTGTTGATAGCATATCCCCTGATTTTTGTTCAATTCAGCGTTCAGCAAAACAGTTTTTTTTTTGGACTTTATTCCCAGAATAAAATGAGCTTCTAAGATTCCGATATATGTATGTATGTACAGTCGGTGATAGCAATTAGCTGACCCCCCTAAAAATTACTCGATTTTACACCCTATGCTCATAACATTAAACGTTATTCAATATGTATGAGTTTATTAGACTAACACTACTCGTTGAACAGAAACAATAAATAATTTTGATACGCAAACTTGAGCTTTAAGAGGTTGGTATTAGGTCATTTATTTATAACTGTTCACCTATTTTAATAAGCGGGTAGTTAGACGTCAATATGCGTATTCAACCAAAACTGCTATAGATATGACATTAGGAATATGGGGTAGAAGAATAAATTGAACAAGATATTCTATGCACAAATAGCAGTGAATACGCGCGAACATTTTTACCTTGCCTTACTAAATTGTAAAAATCCACGCTTTTTTCCTTTTTATTAATTGTTATCAGTTTTGATAGTTTAATCGTCATGTCCAAGTTGAGTTGAGCGATTATTTAAAATACAAAATAATCTATTTGCATGAGGAGAATGTTGGTATTAAAGCGATTGCTACGAAACTTAATATAGCGGTAAGTGTATTATTTTTTATGCTTCATTTATAATTATAGTTATTCCGGCTTAAAAGCCGGTGAATGTAGAATAATAGACAATTAACTATGTTTCATTATGAGTCTAATTTGAGATCATTTATAGGTCTAATTTGATTTATATTATCTAAATTGATAAACGTATTTTTGCAAACTTAATCGATAAATTATGTTTACCTATTCGTTACTAAAATTATGCTTATTGCGTTGTTTCAGAGAAATACAGTCAGATTGTGGCTAAGACGTTTGACGTGTGGTTTTAATATTCAAAAAGATCGTCCTGGACCAAAACCATTCATGAGAGGAAGTGATTGTTGTTGGATATGGTGCGCGGTATGCGGGACCGCTTGCAACAAGTAATAGAAAAAAATGGTGCTCCACTTCGCTATTAAAAGCATATTATAAATGACTTGAGTAACCAGTGTTGGTCACAAACAATACTAACGTATGTCAGTGTGTGTGTTAAATTAACTATTGTTATAATTTCTAACGAAGTATTTCGAATACCTAGTTTTTTGTCAAAACCTTATAACTAAAATAACTACTCACAAAACAAATTGATATATAGTAGGTAGAACTTCAACGTATAATGCCGTTTTATTTAGTTAAATGATATTTAATGTGGTGATGTTATTGTTATGAAATAGAAATACATACCTATATTTCTAAATATTATAACATGCTGATTCACTACATTAAACTCAGTGCAGTTAACAACGTTATTAGTAAAATAGTAAGGGTAAATATTATCATCTTCTTGTCGTCATCAGTATCATTTATGTTATTCTTATAATGTTAATAGTTTTTTATAAAATATAATCGTTTTTACCATCATTCTGGTTTTTTACTTCTGATCGTTTTTTTTTGTGTCTCAAGTTATAATTTATTATTTATAACTTAAAATAAATTTACAAAACAAAAACAAACGCATCAATCACGCTGGTTACGAACTCACATCCTCGATTTGTCAGCTCACTACAGTCACCACTAGACCACTCGGAACATATTTAACGAGATCGAAATTACGTATTATATTACAAGTTAAAATAATAGTCAAGATCATACCTACCTTAACACTGCGTATTAAAGATCAAATTCGAATAACTATTTTATTGATCGTAGACGTTGAACCAGTTGTCTTACTGCTAACAAGCAAAAGGTTCAAATTCGTTTAATTTTTAGGGGGTCAGTTAATTGCTATCACCGACTGTACATATGTATCGATCAACACGGGACTTAATCATTTTAGAACAAATGTCGTTGCACTTACCGGGTATGCCTTGAGGAGTTTCTAAAGGGAAACTTTTTCCTGAACTTGAGAATCAAACTTAACAGCAGTTTTATACTTAGCAGTTGCACTTGTGATAAGCTTACAATAATTTATTTTCTAGTAATATGCGTAACAAATTAAAAAAAACACGATGAATAATAGAACATTTACCAAAGATATCACTCAAATATATTTTTTCTTTTGTTCAGGTACCAAGCCATCGTGCGGCCAATGCGTCCAAGGATGTCGAAGACTTGCTCCCTCGTCATGATTGCTTGTATATGGATCAGTGGGATGCTGCTCGCGATACCCTGCCTATTATACTCAACTACTAAGGAATATAGGTAAGTTTCACAAAGATTTATGTTACATTAATTACAAATTAAACACGTGTAACACGTTATCGCAGCAGGCTATAAAAATTAGTATCGTAATTACATGGGAGTGTGGTAGGTACCTACTGTAGGTAGGCTAGGCATGTAATTAAATTTTAATGGGTGCGTACTAATACATTTATTTGTAGCTAACAACTACGAGTGCGAATTCCCTCCTATGGGAACTCTAAAAATAAATGAAAAAATAATTTTCCAACTTTATCAGTCTATAGCGCTCCGCACACGGAGCAATTTTGAGCTCAGACGTACGGCAACAGATACCTCTCAATTAGCTATTTATAATGATATTCACCCTGTGCGATTCGTAATAAACCGCTAATAAGTAGATTCTAGTAATAGCAAATTAAGTTGCGAATTTGGTATTCGACAATAGTTTTCGTCATCAAAATGTGACCAAATCAATTTCTAATTGCTACTGATAAATTTGGAGTTATATTTTCAACTAAAATTAAGTTGCGAATTTTGGTATTCGACAATAGTTTTCGTCATCAAAATGTGACCAAATCAATTTCTAATTGCTACTGATAAATTTGGAGTTCTATTTTCAACTGGCAGATTACTGCAATCAACAACAGCAAATCTCGCAGCAAAGAACGAATGCTTGCTAATATCCTGCACCAGTCTTGCAGAAGTAATCCTTCTTTTATTGCTACAACAGGCAAGCGTTTATGTAAGCTTTTAAGAAGTTGATAGTTTCATCAACTAAAGTTGCTCTGTCTATGGAATGCTAAGAGTGCGGAGTCTGTTTGGACTGGGTGAGTCTAAACGACGAAGTCAGTGAGTCTGGACTTTGTTTCTGCTCACAGAGAGAGGCTAATAGATCGCTCCAACATCATAAATAAGCTATTTTTCTGCTTTGTCGCATATTGTACTAAAACGTGACTATCGATGACGATAGCAAATCCTAAATTGGTAATATCGTACCTGTGACAAACTAGCACGGATTAATTATCTTTACTGTCTACCTACCTATAGTTTGACAATGTTCCAAGAATTTGTGAGATGGAGTTTAGTGGACGCTGTTTCGTTGATTTCGTCACACGTATTTAGTTCCATTCTCGTTTGAAGTCCATACAATTATACTGGTCAAATTTTATATAAGTACTACGTTGATATCTGAAACGATCTTTTGAGAAACTCGTTTTGCTACCGTCACAAAGATTTCATAGGCATTAATTCATGGGGTGTGAAATAAAACGTCCAAGCCACAAGTTTTGACTTAACTTAGCTTGTAGGTTTAGAGCGTGCAGTCTTTAGAGCTTGGCTTTATACGAGATCTGATAACTTTTTCACAGGGTAAGCTACGTAGATTCGTCTTGGCAACATTTTTACATTAAAATGTTTTTGGTGGGATACTATTTAGTGATGAAATCATTTATTAATAATTTATTGCATTTTTAAGTTTATCTGAGATATATAGCGAACTTTTGCAATAATTCAGAGGTATTCGTTTTTTTACTCGATGTGCTTAGAAGTGATCCTATGAATACTTAGACGTGGTCATAAAAACTATTCCGAGGTACAACAGACTAAAAATCTGCATATTGGGCAACTTCAATTTTGCTAAAGTCAGCACGTTTTCCGTCACCTATTTTTTAACGTCGTCGCCGTCGTTCAACCAGCGTTGATTCTGACATTTTCGTTTTGTCTGCACCGTAACTTCAGTAAGCTACGGTAAAAAACATTTCAGGAATTTAGATCATGGGAACTTCAACTGGAAACTTATGACTGAAAATATTTGGTTTACAAAATCAACTTTAGTTAGCATATTTTATATAGTTGTTGTTATTGAGATATTTGCGGAGTTGGTTAGTGTAGCCCTTGTCTTTTCATTTATCATTCATATGAAACAAAAAATGTCACCCAGTGTGAAAGGCATTCTTCAACAGTGCCAATTTACAAGCAGAACAAATTGCAGCAATGTTGTGCTTCATTTCAACTCGCACGTGTTATGCAGTTAAATTTTTGTTACATAGTCTCAATCAGGAATTCGATATGCTTAATTTAATGGATCACGATAAATATACCAACGATGAACAGCACAATTTGGAGTTTCAAGTATCGTCGATCAAAATAATTACTTGCAAAAATAAAATGAAACAGATGGGCACTTATCAAAATATTGTATAATAATGGTTATACGAAAATAACAAAGTACACGATAGTACTAGAATCAGATTCATGATTTACGATTCAAAGCAAAAGAAATATTTCAAGTAAATCATTTACAGGACACTTGAAAAGTCAAGGTCGGTCAATCAAAAACGTGAAGCTATTGCACGTTCGAAAGCGTAGATCTTTATGGAGAAGAACGTGAAAGAAACTCCACGGACTCTCTTTTAACTTTAGACTTAATAAAATTGATTGAGTCAGGCGTTACTTTGCGGAAATCCATTTTTAATTTGAAAATGAAAAAAATATATCTAGTTTTAATTTCCGCGAATATGTGTGGGTTGCAGGTATGCACCTCCCTCCCGCTCGCTATATTATGCACATGCAAGAATACAAGGCAAAAGCACGGATAATATGCACATGCAGGAAGGCAAAGCAAAACCCAACACCTATACCGACACGTGTTTTGCCTCTCCACGAGGCATCCTCAGGGGACGTGTTGACTCGCCGACCGTTGAGTTGCGACTGAGTAGTCGCAACTCAACGGTCGGCGAGTCATATAGCGGGCGGGAGGGAGGTGCATACCTGCAACCCACACATATTCGCGGAAATTAAAACTAGATATATTTTTTTCATTTTCAAATTTTAGACTTTGTTCCAAAGCCTTAAATAGTAAATTATAAAATCTTCATAATCTCTAAAATATTTGGGGTCGGCACCACATATTGTCTTCTTTCATTCTCCTCGTCTATCATTCATCATCTGCCTAGCCTTTTCCCAACTATATTTGGGTCGGCTTCCAGTCATACCGGATTCAGCTGAATACCAGTATTTAACGTGGAGCGGCTGCCTACCAGACCTCCACAACCCAATAACTGGGGAACACGGTATTTCTTGACAAGACTGGTGTCAGATTTTCTGGCTTCTGACAATCCGTAACGACTGCCAAAGATGACAGCCGGGACCAACGGCTTAACGTGCTTTCCGAGGCACGGAGGAAACTCGGTTTGTTAAGATGATCCACAGACCAACCTTGGCAAGCGTTGCTTAACCTTGAAGATTGCCATGCGCGGCTGTTATTCTTTAGCCACGAGCTTCTCTCCTCGTCTATCATTAAGCTATGGTTTTTCTTTTCTTTTATGTCATTCCGCCATTCAACAATGTTATATCACAATTGTCGTTTCCAGATATTCACATTAATATTCATCACTATTTGAGAAACGTGCGTTTTATACCCCGTGAAGAGATATAACTTTATCAGCGGTAAAGTAAACTTCAAAAATGATTGGGATGGGATTAAACCGTTGTAATTACTAAGCATTTCGATAATTGCATTTGCAGATAGAATGTACAGAGCTTCAGATTACATGCACAAACGATACCTTTTCAACTTTTTTGTCACTGTTCATCCCTCTTGTCTCCTTCTTCTTCCTGTTACTTTAAATAAAATAACACTAACGTTCATTTCAGCCTTTTTTTTGCATTACAATATGCACAACAAAATACAACACACAGAGCCAATTACACACACGTCTGTGTGTAATTTTTGTTCGGTGAACTGTCATCGTGCAAACAAATCGTATTATGTAGTTGAATATACTTAATATTGATGTAACATTTAGTATTAGTATTGCATTGTTTTGCATTGCATTTTATTTTATTATTTTGTTTTTAGTATTACCATTAAGTTTTTGAAACCACTATTGTATTGGGGTCAACCTGTTAAAATAGCTATTAGTGAAATAAATAAATAATAAATAACATTTACCACCGTGTCAATATATTTTCACTTAAAGTGCTAACGTAAACATAAAACTAAAAGCCTTTTGAGTGTCGCTGAAGATAAGCTATATTAAATTACAAATGTAATAAAAGTTTATAATGGCTTTGAAAAACTTGATAAATTCGATTCGATGAAAGTTTGAAAACTATGCTATTGGAACAGGTCACACACTCTAGCAATTTTTGCTTAAATCTTATGGTTCGTCTATTTTAGAAATTAGTAATTAATATATTAAAACTTTCTAGGATTATGATGATTGATGTTATAGGGACTTCAAAGTTATGCGTTTTGAAGGGAAACCAGAGATTGACTTCAAAGTTAATTAGGTGCACCTGAATGATGGCATGTTAATCTCCTATTCCGTTGTCTTGAGCCATAGAAATACCACTTACTAACCATTAGATGAACCACCAGCTTGTAACGATGTCGTTGCGTTTTCAGTCTCGTGGACTTTAAACCTCCACGATGGCTGAAAACTCCTTACTTTTATTAATGAAAAGAAAATGTCTATTTTCAAAAATATTTTAAATTTCGTTTTTTATTGAATGCTCAGATTTTTTCATGCAGTCCTATCAAATTGCTCAACCAGAGCAGTCAATAATATTTTCAATAGTTATTACCAGTTTCAATAGTAACATGTAACAAGTTTTAGAAACCCGGGGTAAGTTTATAATAAACATTCTAGTAGTTTTGTAATAACCATCTACCTCCTACCTTCCGTTTATAACTTTTTACCTTCCTTTTGTAACCTTTTATTTTTGTTTTGTTACAGTTTCTTTCCTTACCTAATTTTAAAAATAAACAAGTCACAAACAAATCAAGTTTATTATTACATACAATAATACCATCCTACACACTGGGACGAGTTGGGAGGTGGAAAGCCTCACATAATGTGACCCCCCGTCACATTGGCTCTCCGACGACCAATCTCGTCACATTGGCTCTCCGGCGAATCGTACAAGGCGAGGAGGTTCCCGTCACATTGCTCTCCAGCAAAAACTACCCCGAGACGAGTGGATGACTAGCGGAAGGCGCCGTGACGGAGCTTCCCAGGAAGAGGTTCAGCGCGCCAACAACGAGTAGCGCGGCTGCTGCTCCATCAACTACATTTGCTGCGTTTTGGACTTTCTGAAAAAAGAACGTTTTACATGTGCGCGTACCAACATCTCATTTATTTAACGTGATTGTTCCTTATTTTATTTTATTTTTTGTGCTATATCTAATAATACAGTTTTATTTTGTGTCTATTTATGTAAGTACTTATCCATAACCATCATCCCCATTTCAGAACACTATTACTGTTCTCACAACTTTCTTCCTATTACCTACCTATAACTCATATTACAAAATACTTACAAAACTCAAAACTTATTTACACACCACAGCCTTTCAGACACCACCTACTCTCACCAACGGCTTGTCTAACGACAGCTTCATAAACCCTCGAGCTTTTGGAGTTTAAACCCTCGCGGTTATTCCAAAACTCGTTGGTTACCTCACCCTTGGCTTTGGGGAGTACCCTTATCCAAGATACTGCACGCTTAGCCCGTATTTCTCTAGGCCTTCGAAGCCGACTTGAGAATACGTAAGCTAAGTACTTACAAACATTACACACAGCAGCTAACAGAATATTTTTTTTGCATTACATACACACATACCTACAATCTTATTTCTCATACTCCATTATCTTGAATCTTATACTACCTCTTATTCCTCTACTCTTATTTACCTCGTCATTCCATAATTATAATATTTTCTGATAGACATTTAAAATCATTTTAATTTTCTAGCCATTTTTTTTTTCTCTCTTTCTCTTTTCAACTAAAAAGGTATATACCTACCTATTCTAAACGTAACATAAAGCCATATACACAATGGATATTTCGCAATTAAATAAACCAGAAATAATTTATGAGCTAAAATTACGGAACGCGCAATTTCAACCAACACAGACTGCAGTTGAATTACGACAAATTCTTTCCAATATATTATTGGAGCCACATATTTATCCGGCAAATTCTAACAGCCCCTATACTTTTGATCAAGATATAGAAGAATTAAAAAAATGTTTAGACATACTAGATATTAATTTATCATCCTATCCCACAAGAAAAGCTAAAATTGTACCCTATATTACCCACATACGTAATCGTTTGTCATTAATTGAAATAGACACGGAAAGTACAACAGAAGTAATCCAAAATTATAAATCCCTTTGGGAACAATTAAAATTACATGAGCAACGTTTCCAAATTTTAGAACCGTCACCGCCCACATCAACTTACCATTCATCAGTATCTGTACAGGAGACCATGGTCCCCAATACATTTTTCGATACCCTTACCCAAACTTTAAATAACATTTCTCATAACCGACCTAACTTAGAAATTAAAAAATTTTCTTTCTCCGGTGATAGTTGTCCCAGGGAATTCCTCCTTAGAATAGAAGAATTTGCTACTTCTAGAAACATGAACAATAATACCCTATATAATCACATTTACGACATACTCTCGGGAATAGCTTTAGATTGGTATAGAGCCAATAAAGATTCCATCGGGAATTGGGAAACATTTAAAACGGCCTTAATAAAATATTTCGAAATTACCGACTATGATTATAAACTTAAAAAATTTATAGATTCGCGTAAACAAAAACATAACGAAAGAGTTATTATTTATTTTGCTACAATGGAATCATTATTTAACAAACTTCATGAACCTCTCTCGGAAAAACAAAAAATTGAAATTCCACGCCGGAACATAAAACCCGAATTTAGTCAACGACTATTACCAGACAATTTATCCACAATTACTAGTTTATTAGAATCTTGTAAATGGTTTGAAAACTGTTTAGAAATATCTAATTCAGATTCGAATGATTTATCCCAAATTTTACCTACGTCTTTATTTAAACAAAGTTTTTCAAAGACGAATAATTTTGATAATAATATACCTATACACACAGTTACTCATACCTCCAATCAAAAACAAAATATCTTTTCTTGCACATAATACACGGTACGGTTGCAAATGGTCAATCCATACGTTCTATTGGATATATTAACTTACCTGCTATGTATAATAATCACTTTTCTAATATTATTGCTCATATTATACCTAACGTCTCCGAATCATTTATACTAGGCATTGATTTTTGGAAAACTTTCAACTTAGCTCCCCAGATTCTTTCCAAAATAACTCTTCATAAATCATCAAACGCCCCAACTTTCTTAATAAATACTTCTGACATTCAAATAAATAATTACAACAATCTTTCTGAAACCCAACGTCTTATAGCTGATACTATTATTCAAAATTTTAAAAACATTTCTACTGATTCTTTACCTCTTGGGAAAACTCACTTAACTGAACATCACATAGACACAGGTGACCATCCTCCTATACGTCAACGATGCTATCGTTTATCCCCTGAAAAGCAAAAAGCTCTTCGTCAAGAAGTAGACAAAATGTTAGAATTAGATGTGATTGAACCTTGTGAAAGCCCTTGGCTCAATCCTGTTATTATCACCCCTAAAAAAGATGGTACTTGGCGTTTCTGTGTAGACAGCCGTAAATTAAACGATATTACCAGAAAAGATGCATATAAATTACCTTTTATATCTGATATTATTGACAATCTAAAAAACGCTAAATACTTATCTTCTATTGATATTGCAAAAGCATTCTGGGAGATCCCCCTCCGTGTAGAAGATCGTCCCAAGACCTCTTTTCACGTTCCAGGTCGCGGAACATATCAGTTTAAAGTTATGCCTTTTGGTCTTACTAACGCACCCGCAACTCAGCAAAGATTTATAGATAATCTCTTTTGTGACTTCGACAACTCCGTATTCTGTTATTTGGATGATATAATTATCATATCTGAAACATTTGACAATCATATAAACCTTCTTAACAAAGTTCTCAATAAATTAAAGTCGGCAAACATTACTATTAACTTTCCAAAATGCGTTTTCTTCCGTCGCGAATTAAAATATTTAGGCTATGTTATAAACGAAAAAGGTTTACATACTGACCCCGATAAAATCAAAGCTATTCTAGACATACAGCCGCCTAAATCTAGTAAAGAAGTCAAAAAAATTCTCGGTACAGCAAGCTGGTACCGTCGTTTTATTCCAAATCTCAGCACCTTGACTGCTCCTCTCACAAAACTAACTTCTACTAGCAAAAAAGCACCTCCATTTAAATGGCTTCCAGAAGCCAATAATGCGTTTAATTTAATTAAACAAGCATTAGTTTCTACTCCAATTTTAACTTGTCCTGATTTTTCTAAACCTTTTGCTGTCCACTGTGATGCATCAGCATACGGTTTGGGAGCAATGCTCACACAGGAATTTGATGGTGTAGAAAAACCTATTGCTTATATGAGTAAATCCCTCACTCAACCTCAAAGAAATTACTCAATCACTGAACGTGAGTTATTAAGTGTCATAACTGCTCTAGAGCATTGGCGTTGTTATTTAGATAACGGCCAGAAATTTACTATCTATACAGACCATTCTGCCCTTCAATGGTTTTTACATCTCGATAACCCCACAGGTCGATTAGCCAGATGGAGTATTCGCTTATCCATGTTTAATTTCGAAATAAAGCATAAAAAAGGCAAAGATCACTTAGTGCCAGATACTTTATCCCGTATTAAAACTATTAACGCTATTAATATCGATTCATCCAATTCAAATGATGATTGGTATAATAAAATTTTATCTAAATGTAATACTAATCCATCTTCAACCCCAGATTATCGTATCAAAAACAATAACTTATATAAATATTCACGATCAAACACTCCATATAATTCTGAGTTTTCTTGGAAATTAGTTGTTCCTTTGGAACTACGTGACTCTATCATTGCCGAAAACCATTCTACACCAACATCTGCTCATTTTGGTACATTTAAAACATATCACCGTATTAAAATTAACTACTTTTGGCCTGGCATGTATAAAGACATTGCAACATTTATATCCAAATGTGAAACTTGCCTTGCCTACAAACATCAAAATCAACATACAATTGGTTTAATGGGTAAACCCAAAAATTGTTCACGTCCTTTTCAATGTTTATCAATTGATTTAATTGGACCATTACCATTGTCTCGCAAACTTAACAGATTTATTTTAGTAGTTACTTGTTGTTTCTCCAAATATTGTCTTATTTATCCAATTAAACGGGCAACATCTTCAGTCATAAAACATATTCTTGAAAATCTTGTTTTCATGACATATGGAATTCCTGAAACAATTATTTTAGACAATGGCCCTCAAATGATAAGCAGTGAACTCACAGACTTATTTAAATTTCACAACATACCCAAAGTACACTACATTCCACGCTATTGCCCTCAAGTAAATACAGTGGAACGTTATAACAAAACTATAATTACCGCAATCGCTTCATTTGTCGATGACGATCATAGAACATGGGATATCCATCTTAACAAAATTCAATTTGCAATTAATTCTTCCGTAAACGAAACAACCCAATTAACGCCTTCTTATCTAGTTTTTGGTCGTGAACTTGTCACATGTGGATCTTTGTACAATACCGACATAACAGAAGATTCCATATTAGCACCTAAAGACATATATTCTGAAAACATTGGTTTGCTTAGCCCAATATTTTCAGAAGTTCAAGGTCGTCTCTATAAATGTCACCAAACGAACGCTCAATATTATAATAAACATCACCAAAAATTAGAATTCAATGATGGTGATATTATATGGAAGCGTAATTACCCCATTAGCTCAGCAGACAAATATTTTTCGGCAAAATTAGCACCCAAATTTATTAAATGTAAAATAACAAAGAAAATTACTCCTCTCATTTACGATTTATCCGACATGTCCAATAAACCACTAGGCCGTTGGCATATAAAAGACATTAAACCTATTCCAAAACTAAATTAACAATCATTTTAGTACCTCAAATTTACCACATTCCTTTAAATATAATTTTAACATTAAGTACATATATAAGACTTATTATTTTTTTAATTTATTATAAGTTTAAGCATGCGTGAGCATAATCTTATGATTTATATAGTTACTATTTTTATACACATCTTCATCCTTTTGGCAAACCATCAATTTCTTTATCAATGTTTTATTTTGTACATATGAGATTATTACAATTATATTTTCACTATAGAGCGGTTAACAACTCTTTAAATAAGCCTATGTTATAGTAACGATTATATTTTCACTATAGAGCGGTTAACAACTCTTTAAATAAGCCTTTGTTATTGTATCTTTCCTATTTGGACTTAAACCAAATAACTTATTCTTTTATGTACTCTAAACAAGTACTTACTTCTCTAATGAGATTAAATATTTTTACTTAATCATTTTTAAGATTAGTAAACTTGTGAATATTTAGGACACTTAACACACACACTTACTCAATACATTCATCACATACAAAGGACTAAACAAGATCACCAAATAAGAAGATAATTCAAAGTTATTGATTAAGACTTTGTGAGATATGATGAATGTTAGTGTTTGAATGGAACTGGAACCAACCTAGTGTAAATAATCATTGTAAAAAACATTCATACATCCAAATTCTATCATGCACTCCCATTAATTACCTGTTGTATTTTTTTTATATAAGTGTGACTTGTTTTGTACCTACTTACCTACCAAATTGAATGTTAAATGACATCGTTATCATCGTATTTTTTCTTTATCAATTTTTAATTCCAAATTTCTACTATCTTTTACAAAAAAAAAATCCTTTAAAGATTTTTTTTTTGCGCCGGCCACCCCGGTATTGTAACGATGTCGTTGCGTTTTCAGTCTCGTGGACTTTAAACCTCCACGATGGCTGAAAACTCCTTACTTTTATTAATGAAAAGAAAATGTCTATTTTCAAAAATATTTTAAATTTCGTTTTTTATTGACTGCTCAGATTTTTTCATGCAGTCCTATCAAATTGCTCAACCAGAGCAGTCAATAATATTTTCAATAGTTATTACCAGTTTCAATAGTAACATGTAACAAGTTTTAGAAACCCGGGGTAAGTTTATAATAAACATTCTAGTAGTTTTGTAATAACCATCTACCTCCTACCTTCCGTTTATAACTTTTTACCTTCCTTTTGTAACCTTTTATTTTTGTTTTGTTACAGTTTCTTTCCTTACCTAATTTTAAAAATAAACAAGTCACAAACAAATCAAGTTTATTATTACATACAATAATACCATCCTACACACTGGGACGAGTTGGGAGGTGGAAAGCCTCACATAATGTGACCCCCCGTCACATTGGCTCTCCGACGACCAATCTCGTCACAAGCTTATTCGTCTGTTCGGCATTAAAATATCTTGATTATATAAAATTATAATTCCACATAGCATTTAATTCATCAACTAGCAGGTGCCTTGAATTAACATGCTTCCAACTTTAAAAGAGGTCACGAGCTTTTGAGCCTTTGCCTTGTAAAATTTTAATTAACGCCTGGTTTTGTCTGTGGCAGGTCGAAAGGCACCCTCAAAACTGCGTGCCTGCTGTCCTGGCCTGACGGATTACCTGATGTGTCCTACATGGATTTTGTGTGAGTATTCTGTTGACATTGTACCTTTTGTATTTTTTGTTAGTTTTTTGATCCTATCCTGAAAATCTGATTAGTCCGTCAGATAGATTTCCAAAAAATATTGGACACGTATTTTTTTTATTTTTTCACATAATCAAAAAATAAAGACGATACAGTGCGTTGAAAACTCGTGTGACGTCACTACTCGCTACAATTATACCGGGCCGTGACGTCACACGCTCCCACTCCTGATCTTTGATGCTTTTTATCTTCGTCAGATTTGATAAAGGAAAAAATACGTGTCAAATATTTTTCTATAATCTAACTGACGGACTAAACATGATCATATATTTTTTGCTCAGGCAACATCCCTATTATACTATGACCCGCCCAATTCCAATTTAGCCTGGCAGCTTCGTTGCCCATATCGGCAATTCCAGTTGTAAACGAAAAGAGTAAATGGTGGTGGGGGAGATGCTATCCCAGTACTGAGACATAGGCTACAAAAAAAAAAATGTTGAACATTTTGCTTTAAACATTCGTTAAATCAAAGTTACAATTTTATTTGATCCCTCAGTAGAGCAGGAACGTTGCCAAATAGATTTTTTTTAGGAATCTACCAAAACATTCATTATTTTGATAGCTTCTTCTAACGCTTATAGAATTAAGTGAACTACTTAAAAATATATTATCTCGGGCCTTCTTGATATATTTTTAGATGATTAAAATGTCGCACTAATAATTAGATTGAAACCTATAACTTTCCGTTCAAAATAATCTATGGCTTCAATCTTCAATTTAAGAATAGATCTCTCAATATTCTCCTCAATAAACTTAAAGAAATTTATTTCGATCAGGTAGATATTTTATTAATTTGTTGTACTTTTTAACCCAATGTTGTGAGGTCATTGCCAAAGTCAATCATTTCGTAATCTAAGCTGGCAGTTTAATTAAGTTTTCGCAGATACAACTAAGTTTATAACAAGTTAAATACAGATTACGTTCATAGTTCAGACTTACCTATTTCGTTGATTCAGCGACCTTACTTGTGTCAATAATGCGGCACGCCAGAAAACCTACGTCTAGCCACCAGCCAATATTAATGTATGAATAAACTATTCAAATTAGGCCATCTGACAGCACTTTTTGAACGTCATCGTTTTACATAAAGACAGTCCCATACACGCCCTCTCGCCACCACTATTCTATGTGTTCTTGCTGCAAATAAGAAGTGGTGCAAGTAACGTCCCAGGAACTTTACACATTTGTGTGTTATGTTAAAAAACACAGGCATATAGTCTAATTAATTCGCTAGCAAAACTTCGCAGTCGTGATAAGTAGCAAAACCCTGCTCGCTCGTTAGCGAATTTCAGTCTAATATCTGATAGTATTGGAACTGCTTTATAAACTTTATCATATAATTTGAAGTTTTGAAGTGCTTGTTAGTGTATCTATGTCTTTCAATTACGGAAGCTTTTGGTGAAAGTGATACTTTTTAATTGGAAATGCCTTTTGACCTTTAGAACTGTGACGCTTCAGAACTTGGCCGGTTATGGCTTCTCAGCCATTATTATGGGCCTCATTTTTTATTACTCGTGGAAAAATACTTTGTCTATACTTATATTATAAAGGAAATATGTAAACGTTTGTTTGTACCACCACAAATTGTGCATGTGGTCGTTAGTCTTTAATTAATTGTTACACTTGTAAATGAAGGTATAATTAAATTGTAAACGTACAGTGTAAACAATCATTGTTGGTAAATAAGCTCAGAACTTACTGGACTGATTTAAAAAAATATTCTACCAATTTTTTTACCAAAGTTAACAAATAATTTGCTGTAAATGTTCTGTTGTACAAGATATTATTGTGCTTTCTTTCATACACAATAGCAAAATAATGCTTAATAAGTTATGCCTCTGTTGGAATCCTGGATGGATTAGGTTGGTATTATAGTATCAATTAAATATTGTAACACCAAGGATCTCAGGTCTACTTTACTTATTATTCTAATGAATGAAACACGGGTTTGGATTATGCTCGTACTTAATTACGGCATCTGCCTTATAAGAGCACTACTACATGACTTTTTATATAAAACCAAGCAAATTTTCCGTATTCATAAATTAAAATATTCATTATTCTTTTACCAGACGCTTCCAAAGTTCTATCGACAAACTTGTCTGCCAGTGACCCCCAGCCAAGGAGGCTATACAATCGTCACATTATAAAAGTAATGACAAGCCCACTGTGACGCATTAATGCGACAGCATAAAAATAACGCGTTTCATAAAAAATATTGTTCTATCATGATATTGCATTATCGTGTCTGTTTGTAGGAGCCTAAATATATAAGACTAGCAGCACCCCGCGGTTTTACCCGTGTAGTTTCCGTTCCCGTGGGACGTACCGACAGATGTGACAAAACCTTATTGTAAAACGGCTAAGTTTGATTTGAAAATTATGAACTAGCTTCATCAGGCACTTTGTCCGTATGATTGGTGAAAAATGTCCGAAGGAAACATACTTTTTACACATACACAAATTTGAGAATTCAGTCAGATACCTGCATGTAAAGTATGGATAGTTAATAGAAAACCAAACCTATCTTGACTTATATGTAGACATAGGATTCCGTGACCTGGTCTACTTGTGTGCCAATTTTCAACCAAATCTGTGCAGCTATTACGATGTGCAACAAACAATAGCGACCCGCCCCGGCTTCGCACGGGTTCAATGTAGATACTAATATTTCCTCTACTATAATATGCATGTATTATACATATAAAACTTCCTCTTCAACCACTTTTTCTATCAAAAAAACTGCATCAAAATCCGTTGCGGAGTTTTAAATATTTAAGCATAAATAGGGATATAGGGACAAAGAAAGCGACTTTGTTTTATACTATGTAGTGAAGTTAGGATTAGGATGAATAATATAGGTAGGTTTCTTCTTTTTTATATAAATCGCTGCTGCTATTAGATCTTTTTCAAACCGTGAACGTAATGACTTTGAAAACAAATTCATCTCCGATCTAGTCAGAACTGGGCTTAGTGCCAGTTTTTTAAAGTACTCAACCGCGTTATCGTAAACGTTCGCTTATTTCAAATTGTATGAAAAATAAAAAGTTTCCCGTTATTGTCACCAGAAGGCACTTATTCAGTTAAAATATAAATTATCGTTTACGCTAACACTTATTAACTGTTTGACATTTTAACTGTTCAGCATCAGCTCGACGTCCGTATGTCGCTACTGGGATCCAGCAGAATACCAGCGTCAGGTATATTTGCCTGGCACATGCTGAGTAGCTTGGTGACACACATTGCTCAGTTAATGAAACTCTTTGGATTCATGTCAATTTTTTAGATTGTTTTTTTATGTCGATAGTTAGTGAGGCATAGTGTTCTGCCAAAAAATTCCGACAATTTTTAAAATGTTTTTACTGTTATCTTACTATTAATAATTTCAAGTGTTATGTTCATATGATTCATGTGATTGTGCTTTTGTGTGTCCTCTGTTCTTGCACTAAATAAATGTTTTATCTATCTGTGCACGACGCCCTGACATCACTTCGCTCATGGGCGCAAGTAGTGATACGGGCGATTCATCGAGAAACTCTTGCGAACGAATACAACATAAGATTCGTAGATCAAACATAAGATTAGTATTGCGTATGTACATGTTTTACACTCTATTACTGTTTTCTATTTTTTATTTATGTTTATAGCTGTAAAATTATTATCATGTGATTCATAAAGTAAGGAATAAGAATGTTTTAATATAAGTTAGCTATGATTTGTAAATTGATATGTAATAACTAGTAGAAATCGTATAGTTAAAACGATATATCGTCATTATTTATGTTTCTATGCTAATTAGATGTATAGATATGAGTGTATTTACCTTGTTAGAATAAGATATCATAGTGTTTTTCATCATATTACCTCTGCGACGTCCGTAAAACGAATGAACAAGTTTGCGGCCCGACCGCATATATTTATAGTACTGAGGCGGGGGACGGGGCCATATAAATATGGCGCGAACTTGTTTTTCACGTCATAACGAAATAGAACGTCTCGGAGGTAAGATCTGTATGTTATTAAGTAGGTTTAAGATATTACTTTAAGAAAATAAAAGACTCGCCAGCTCAAGGCTTATGTATTAGGAAATATAATAAATGAATGGTATCGGGGGTGAGGAAATGGATCGCGGGCCAGCAAAAAAGGATCGCTGGCCAGCAAAGTGGCACGAATATAAATATAGGGCAACTATCCCTTGCGTTCAGTTCAGTTCCAGTCGTCATACAGTAAACAAGTGAATAAGTAGTGCCAAGTTCCCCATTAGTCCTCGCCACCGTTTGCCTCCAAAACAAGTACATACTGCGCGTTTTATTTACGGCGTTCAGGCGATCCTGAATATTATTGGTCCTTCGTCGCCGGATTGCTGAGCCGCGTCAAAAAGATGGTATTAACTCGTAGTATGGATGGAGAACGAGCAAAACGCCGGCAGGAAGAGCTGAGCATACATAAGGCCGCAGAAGAGGCCTCGACTGGGAACTCATCTGCCAGCGGCACGTCGAACACCGCTATCGAGACATCAGGTACGAGTAGCGGCACTAGTGTTTCAACGGCCACTGACGCAACCACAAATAAAGAAGAAACTAGTGCTGCGTCCCAGAAGGATCAGACCTCGCAGCGTACACTAAGGCCTGCAGATACTCGGTCACATCGCTCCGTAGCTTCCCGCAAGAGACTCCTCGCGGAGTTGGAAGCGAAAGAGCGACTAGCCGAACTAAAGCTTAAGCAGGCACAGATAGTAGCTGAAACAGAGTTACAAAAGCTACGGATCCAACGTCTTCAAGCAGAAGCAGATGCCTCAGAAGAAGAAGAATTAGAAGATGACCTGGCCTCAGTCCGCATCAGCACATGGCTGAAAGAAATAGAGACGGATCGACCACAGCCAGCATATAAGGAAACTCATCAAGAAGAGGCTGAGAAGAAGCAAGAACACGCCGTAGAAATAAAGAAAGAACAAGAAAATTGTTTGAAAACAAACCAGTCATTGATAGACGTGTCAACTCTAGCCACTGCGCTCTCCCAAGCGGTAAGAAGCACGAGAGAACCGCCTAAATATATTCAAGAGCTGCCGTTTTTCAATGGAAGCAGTACAGACTGGCTCAGTTTCAAGGCAGCGTATGAAGAGACGCACAAGTATTTCTCTCAAAATGAAAACATAGCACGTATACGTCGGAGCCTGCGCGGGTCAGCAAAAGAAGCCGTCGGCTGTCTTCTATTAAGCCAACCAGATCCAGTAGTCATCTTAGCAGCGTTGGAAAGAAGATTTGGAAGGCCAGAGGCACTCATTCATGTTGAAATAGAGAAACTTAAGTCGTTGAGCCGAGTCACCGATAATCCTCGAGAATTGTGTATCTTTGCCGGACGAATAGCAAACATAGTGGGCACTATAGAAGCACTGAAGAGGACACAATACCTACACAGTCCAGAGATGGCGCGAGTAATCACTGAAAAACTCACTCCTATATTGAAAAGTAAGTGGTATGACTACGCAGCTACAAAGAAAGAGGATACTCCAGAATTAAAGAAGATATCCACGTTCCTGAATGAAGAAGCAGATAAGTGCGGTGCCTACGCCCTACCAGAAACGGTGACTGATGAAGTCTGGGGAAGAGACCGGAGGAACAAGAAGTTAGAACGCACGTTTGCTACGGGGAAACGAACCGCATCAGATGATCAGTGCCCTCAGTGCAAGCAAGAACACAAGTTAACTGAATGCAAGCAATTCTCTACTCTCGACACTAATACCAGATGGGAAGTGGCAAAGAAAAATAACATTTGCTATCGCTGTCTTCGAAGTAAACACCGTCGACTTCAATGCAGAGCACCGCCGTGTGGAAAACATGGATGTACCATGAAGCATCATAAACTGCTACACCATGATAAAGAACAGAACAGCACAAGCGAACCTGAGAAGAAAGAAATGGCTACATCAGCAGTGGAAGTCACATCATCTGCAAAACCAGGCGACCGTCGACGTGCCTACCTGAAGATAGCGCCCGTAATCATAAAGGGGCCGCACACCAGCATTGAAACATATGCTCTATTAGATGAAGGAAGTACAGTCACATTACTGGACGCAACAATAGCTGACGTCATAGGAGTAGATGGACCTGAAAACCCCATGTGGATTCAAGGGATCGGCAACGAGATGAAGCATGAAAACAGCAAAGTCGTCAATCTCCGTATCAAAGGAAAGTACGCGGACGAAGAATATGAAATAGAAGCCGCGCGGACTGTCGACAGACTAAGTTTTACGCCAGAGACAGTTTACAATCATCACTTGGAAGACTGCGAACATCTGATTGACATCAAAGATCAGATAATGTATCAACACGCGTCACCCAAGCTTTTAATTGGACAAGATAACTGGAACCTCATCGTATCAAGAGAACTCCGCACCGGTCGTCGTAACCAACCAGTCGCTTCCTTCACACAACTCGGCTGGGTTCTTCATGGTTGTCACAGTTCGCTTACAGCCAAAGTAGCGTTCTGTGGCAGACTACAGCAAAAAGAAGAGACACAATCAATAGAAGATTTAGTCAAGAATTACTTCAAACTCGAATCCTTATGCATCGAGCCAAAGAGACCGAAAGAAGATCCTGAACAGAGAGCTGTACAGATACTGCAGGAAACCAGCAAGAGATTACCTGAAGGGAGATTCGAAACCGGCCTGTTATGGAAAGAGAAAGATATTCAGATACCAAACAACTATAAACAAGCCGAGCGACGTCTGCTTTCCCTCGAAAAAAGACTGGACATGGATGAAGATCTCAAACAAAAATATGAAGAGAGGATGGAAAATCTATTCCAGTCGGGTTATGCAGAACGAGCGCCTACTCCAGCGCCAGAAGGAAAGACGTGGTACCTGCCACACTTTCCAGTTATCAACCCAGCGAAGCCTCACAAGCCGCCACGACTAGTCCATGACGCATCAGCTAAGGCCGCTGGCGTGTGTCTGAATGACATGCTACATTCGGGACCAGACCTACTACAATCCCTTCCTGGCGTCATAATGAGATTCCGGCAGTATGCATACGCTGTCAGTGGAGACATAAAGGAAATGTTTATGCAGGTGAAAGTCAGGCAAGAAGATAGAAACGCCTTACGATTTCTTTGGAGAGGTAATCGGCGACAAGGAAAGCCAGATGAATATAGAATGACTTCTGTCATTTTTGGAGCTACTTCGTCCCCATGCACTGCATTGTATATCAAGAACAAGAACGCAAGTGAATTCGCGAGTGACTACCCAGAAGCCGCAGCAGCAATAAAGAAAAATCATTACATGGATGACTATCTGCAGAGCTTCACTACTATCCCAGAAGCATGTAAGATATCAAAAGCAGTTGATTTCATCCACAAAAAGGCAGGCTTCGTGCTAAACGGGTGGACGTCAAACGACATAAGAACAATAGAAGAGTTCGGACCTCTGAGAGAAGACAACTCTGCCACAGTGAGCCTGGGAAGCAAAGATACAGAGAAGACACTTGGGCTATTATGGCATGTGAAAGAAGATTGCATCGGATTCAACACAAGTTTTATGAAGATACCTTTAGAAGTAGAAGAAAATAAGCGCTTGCCAACAAAAAGAGAAGCGTTGAGTATTATAATGGCACTCTTCGACCCACTAGGATTGATTTCACCAGTTACTACTCCAGCCAAGAGAATATTTCAGGACACATGGCGTTACAAGACAGATTGGGACGATCCATTACCAGCAGAGCTACAGGACAGATGGATGAAATGGATAACGTCACTCGGAACTATAAAACAGCTGAGAATACCACGTTGCTACGATTATGAACCGAGCACTCAAACTCAATTACACACCTTTGTCGACGCGAGCGAAGAAGCATACGCCGCTGCAGTGTACTGGAGGACAGAACGCATAGATGGTAGCGTGCACATATCACTAGCAGCCGCCAAGAGTCGTGTTACGCCACTGAAACCTGTCTCAATACCCAGACTCGAACTGCAAGCCGCCCTACTAGGCGCACGCCTTGCTCAGACAGTGATAGAAGAACATGAGTACGAAATAAACAGCAGAACATACTGGAGTGACTCACGCACTGCACTTGTATGGATCAGGTCAGAGCCACGTGTCTACAAGTCCTTCGTAGCCCATCGTCTAGCTGAGATCGAGGAGACCACCAAAAAGAATGAGTGGAGGTGGCTCCCCTCCAAGGAAAACGTAGCTGACGACGCGACCAGAGACACACCAGATAACTTCAACGCTACTCATAGGTGGTTCCAAGGACCTTCATTCCTGATGCTACCGGAGTCACAATGGCCCAGAGAGGAAAACGTGGTAAAATATGACACAGGAGAAGAAAGAGAGAAGTGTCACTCGTGTCAACAAGAAGACAACCACATTAAAGATCATCTACCAAAAATCGAAAGATTTTCCAAGTGGCTTCGACTTATAAGGACGACCGCACGAGTCCTACATTTCATAGATTTGTGTAGGCCAAACAAGAACAAGGTCACAGCTACAAGGAAACGAACAAAAAAGATACAAGCAAAAGATCCCGATTGGCGATCAACCAAGAAAACAACACCCACAAAGGAAAAGAGGAACACGCCTCACGACACTCACCGTTACCTAGAAATACCCGCTTCATACTTAATAAAAGCTGAACAGATGTGGGTCCGAGCTAGCCAGAATGAGAGCTTCGCAGCTGAAATAAATCGCATCACAAAAGGAGGCTCGCCCAGCAACAGCGACCGCCTAAGCAATCTCAGCGTGTACATTGACGCTGATGGTATCATGCGCCTAAGAGGAAGAGTGACCGCAGCTCAAGAGATAGCAGAAGACACTTCCAACCCTCCTATATTAGAAGGCAAGCATACCTACACCCGTCTGTACATAGCTTACGTGCACGAGAGACTCCACCATGGCGGAGTAGAAATGGTCGTAAATGAACTGAGACAACGACTATGGATTTCAAAAATACGCCCAGCTGTGAAATACATAGTGAAGACTTGTCTACCGTGCCGAATAAGGAAAATGAAGCCAGCAAGCCCACTTACAGGAAATTTACCTCCAGCGCGTCTTGCCCATCATGCACGCCCATTCACATTCACGGGTTTGGATTACTTTGGCCCAATAGAGGTGACAGTTGCACGCCATCGTGAGAAAAGATACGGAGCTCTTTTTACATGCATGACCTCACGAGCAATCCATATTGAAGTCGTACACTCGCTAAGTGCTGACTCAGCTATATCGGCCCTAAGAAGATTCATGGCGAGAAGAGGTTGTCCAAAGGAAATATGGAGTGATAACGCTACGTGCTTCAAAGCAGCAGACAAGGAACTCGGCGCGGCAGCACTCGAAGCCCTACAACACGAAACTACGTGTCATCACATCGTATGGAAATACATACCACCAGCAGCCCCATTTATGGGAGGAACATGGGAACGAATGGTACGTTCAGTAAAAGAAGCGTTCAAGATTACCCTAACCGAACGATACCCGAGCGACGAAACGCTGGTGACTCTATTAACAGAGGTCGAAAACACTGTAAATTCACGTCCTCTCACCCATGTATCAGTTGACCCACTAGAACCTGAAGCCCTCACACCGAACCATATCCTCATCGGACCTAACCCGCACGTGCCAGTACCAGGTCACTTCGAAGAAAAAGATGTGACAGCACGTCAACAATGGAAAAGAGCTCAAGTGCTGGCAGACGTTTTTTGGAGAAGATGGGTCAAAGAATACATGCCCCTATTACAATACCGGCGGGAGCCTAACAGCACAGGAACTCAGCCCAAGGTTGGTGATCTTGTCATCATCTGTGACAATAACCTCCCACGTAACACTTGGCCACGAGGACGCGTTAGCCAGCTATATCCAGGTGCCGACGGAGAAGTTCGAGTAGTGGACGTGACAATCAGCAGCGGCCAGGTCCTAAGACGTCCCACCAGGAAGATCGTCGTGCTACCAACAGAGTCGCAGCGTGGCGACGGCGGGAGAATGTGCACGACGCCCTGACATCACTTCGCTCATGGGCGCAAGTAGTGATACGGGCGATTCATCGAGAAACTCTTGCGAACGAATACAACATAAGATTCGTAGATCAAACATAAGATTAGTATTGCGTATGTACATGTTTTACACTCTATTACTGTTTTCTATTTTTTATTTATGTTTATAGCTGTAAAATTATTATCATGTGATTCATAAAGTAAGGAATAAGAATGTTTTAATATAAGTTAGCTATGATTTGTAAATTGATATGTAATAACTAGTAGAAATCGTATAGTTAAAACGATATATCGTCATTATTTATGTTTCTATGCTAATTAGATGTATAGATATGAGTGTATTTACCTTGTTAGAATAAGATATCATAGTGTTTTTCATCATATTACCTCTGCGACGTCCGTAAAACGAATGAACAAGTTTGCGGCCCGACCGCATATATTTATAGTACTGAGGCGGGGGACGGGGCCATATAAATATGGCGCGAACTTGTTTTTCACGTCATAACGAAATAGAACGTCTCGGAGGTAAGATCTGTATGTTATTAAGTAGGTTTAAGATATTACTTTAAGAAAATAAAAGACTCGCCAGCTCAAGGCTTATGTATTAGGAAATATAATAAATGAATGGTATCGGGGGTGAGGAAATGGATCGCGGGCCAGCAAAAAAGGATCGCTGGCCAGCAAAGTGGCACGAATATAAATATAGGGCAACTATCCCTTGCGTTCAGTTCAGTTCCAGTCGTCATACAGTAAACAAGTGAATAAGTAGTGCCAAGTTCCCCATTAGTCCTCGCCACCGTTTGCCTCCAAAACAAGTACATACTGCGCGTTTTATTTACGGCGTTCAGGCGATCCTGAATACTATCTATCTAACGCGATCGAGAACGTTAACAAACTCGCTTCACTAAGCCCACAGTACCATAAATCGAACTGAGTTATGCTAAAGACGACCGAGACGTTACTTTAGTAGTAATTAGTTTATCAGTCCCTCGATTGATACGCAGACAGAAATCCCTCGGGTTCAGTAACTCTCAGCGATCTCAGATTGAATTCAAGACTATCGGGGATTGGACATTTTAGTTAAGTGAGGAATATCTAGGTATGGATCTACTTTAATATTAATGAGTGTCCTGTGAAGTATATTTGACGACACGGTTGGCGCAGTGGTAGAGCGATTGGCTGCAGCGCTACGTGTCGATGATTCGATTCCCGCATGGAACAAATACTTGTATGGTCTACAGATGGTTGTTGCGGGAACTGGATGTTTGTGTATGTGAAATTGTATTTTTTTTTTAATACACCCACGATACAGGAGAAATTCCTACTTAGGGGCAACATTTTTTTTTAAGAAAAAAAAGATTAAAGAGGGTAGAAATTCCATGCTAAACGGTTATAATTGTTGTTAAAGCGGCAACAGAAATATATCATTTGTTAAAATTTTAACTGTATAACACAGTTATCACAGTTCATAAGATACGGCCTGGTGACAGACATACAGACAGACAGATGGACGGACAGTGGAGTCTTAGTAATTGGGTCCCGGTAAAAGGGTGAACCTTTGAGTACCTACGGAACCCTAAAAAATAAAAACTATGGTTAAAGGAAAAGGACACTTTTCTAATTATTTTGTCAAGTCAGGAACAAAATAATAAGTCTGAGACTGGTATAACCATTCAAAGAAACAGAAGTTAGACATTTGCTTATTTCTTACCTTGCGTTCAAGTAATTACTTTTTGACATGCTTAAATCTGTGGCAGAGAACATGGAGACGCCTCGTAGTTAATCGTCTAGAAGGTTCTCGACTCTAATAGTTCTGCTACTTGATTTTAGATGATGCTAGTGGTAACTACTAACAAACCACTATGTACCCGGCATCAAAAACGACACACTGCTGATGATTTCCTTAACAATACGATTTATATATCATATATTATTTCTCAAAGATCAACATGTAATTGCTTCAAAAGAAACAGTATTTTAATAATTAGGTACCAAGGCGCACGTTGCCCAGGTCTATGTAGTTTTAAATTAGCGTAAATAGTTAACAAAATCTTACGAGTGGAAATACATATATCATGTATATATTATGTATGTATTGCAAGAAATAACTCGAAATTTTTCCTCGTTTTTGCCACATAGTTTATGAAATAACTGCCTCGCTCTACGTACTCCATACAACAGTTGCCAATAGTGTACACTAACATAAATAAACTGGGTATTAACAAAACAATAGGATTGAACACGTTGTCCTCATTCTGTCAGTATCATCCACTCATCTGTAACATTATCCAAGTCAGGAGATATTCAATTTAGTTTAGTATCGTCATCCAAATAATATATTTCAGTATCTTCTATTGAAACCTCGAAACCTCTTTGTTATTATTCTCTCTATCCCTGTTAATCAATCTATTGAATTTAGGTTAAACACCATTAGCCAGTATGTTGTCCTCGCCCCATAACTGACCAACCAATTGCTGACGATTTCTCTTTTTTTTTCATTTGAAGTTGGTTTGCTCTCGACTGTTGGCTGGGTCAAAGTTGACAGAGATAGATCCGACGATAGAATTAGCTTACCCAGAAGAAGCCTGTTCACTCTAACTTTGAAGAGATTGGGGTTGAATGCATTCGGAAACACAGACGCAGGCGAAGAGTTTTACTCCTTTGCTGTGCGCATTATAAAATGATGTCTATTTTGAAAGTTCCGCGACACTGAGCAACTTTTGTACACAATTATTGTTGAAGACATTCAACTTAAGAGCGCAACACTTGACTTACTCGTACATAAATCTTGCAAAGAAATAAAAACCAAAATTTTCGTTTACGGTAGAAATCACATTGAAAGTTTACAAGGTTAGATTGAATGTCAAATGAAAACTAAGCGATCGGCTGAATAAACAAAAGGTGCTATTAACATACCACGGTCCATTAAAACGATTAGCATGTCTAGACACAAAGGCCCCCGTAGAAAAGCTCAACACGACAAACCCTTTAAATATAAAAGGGTCCTTTATATATCAATTACTCTACAAATATAAAATATTTTATTGTTTTATTCATTTCATTCATCATTATTTACATCATCATTCAATTGCTTTTTTTTTATAATTCTATAAAGTAATTTCTATGTGAACTTAGTCGCACCCTTTTAAATTAAAATATTCTAAGGTTTTGTGTAATAAAGAGATTAGTAAACTTTATTCATGTCTGACACAAAAGTAACAATAAATTTAATTCATGTAAGATTTAATATTTAAAGACTAATGAAAAGAAAATACAAAACTTTTTCAAGCAACTGCTAACACATAACATAGTTTTATTACTATACAATCATAATCTTCCAGCCCTTATCCCATGTTACTCGTAAACACGTATTTCTTTTCTATTCTGTTCTTTCACCCTTCACGCTATCACTAACTTCCTTTCCTTACTTGTCACTCCTCACACAATTTATCTATCTTTTCTTTAGCCTCCCTCTCTCTTTCTCTCTCTCGCCCTCTCTTTCTCTCTCTCCCTCTCGCTTTATCTCTCTCTTACTCTCTCTCCCTCTGTCTTTATCTCTCTCTCTCTCTCTCTCTCTCTTTCTCTCTCTATCCATCCCTATTTATGTATGCGTCTTTTAGTTACGTGCGTACCTCAGTTCTCCTCTTAACATGACCATATCAAGACAAGCGATTCTCTTTCAACTTTTCCGTCCGTCTTTGTTATTATTATACAACATACCTGCCCAATTATCTAAACAATTTATAATCTAATACGGACTGCTAAAGTGCAAATTTTGATTACGTCATCGCATTCCACATTAAAAGAGGAATCCCAATATCAATTCTGCAAAGAACTTCTAGTTAGTCGTTCTGTCGACACACGACACCGGGATCAGGCTAGGCGGGGGTGACGTTGTTCCCTTTACGAGGTAGTGGAATAAAACAAGCGACATAGAGGAAAAAACACTTTGTATTCACGTAATTCTAATACAATCACTCTACTTTACTTGTTAAACTAACGATATGAGTCAAAATAATTAACACGCGCTATTTATAATAAACTCGGCACAACTTTACACAGACTTTTTATACTTTGATACAATTTCACAGCACAGGGAGACAGCGAGTAGTTACTCTGCTGGAGGACAAGTGAAGACTAACCCATTGTTCTAACGGCGGTCTTATTTATAGATTACGCACATGGGCGCAAGTATTGTGTACACTGATTTCTATCTGCGCCGGATCTACCAAGCGTGGGCGCGCAAGCGATGGCTGCCCGCCCCTTCCCCCTTGTCTTCCTCAAGCTTGGCCTGCGACTAACAATAACAAACCCCGACAGGTTTCGACTTGTCGAGCTTGAACCCGGATGTAAAATCTTCATCCAATCAGCGGGTTTGTTTACTTAGATGGATGGAACTTTGTCATATTTACTTGTGGAACATTACTTAAATTGTATACCTATGTTTTCCATCTTTATTATGATTTAATAAAATACCTATAATCAAAACTATCTCTGTGCAATTACAAACTGTCTTACTTACATTCTAATTACTTATATTCAGTCAGTCAGCTTACTAACAATAGTTATAAGTCAATATTGTAATTACTAACACAACGGGTCTTGACTATCTAAATAAATGATCTATTTATTATTGTTTCTAATCATTTACAGCTAATCGTTACTGTGCTTCACCTACACGTTCCATTAATTCCAACCACAACACAGGATATAATAAACTAATTTTATCACGTAAGTAGATCTGATTGAATTGATTGCTATTCAACTCACGACAGTCCTTTGAGTGGAAACTTCGTAAATGTCTTCGACCTCTCACGATGTTGCCGTTTTTCACGCCAATTCTCATGGAGATGAGGCTCTTATTGCCCTAACATATACGACGCAATTTCATAATTCCCTACTAAATGTCTCTGGGTGAATATTTCTGTTCGAGACCACTATGTGTTGTATAAATTTAGCTATATATAAAGGGAAAGTTAATACTGGTTAGTGACAATTTATTTCATTTTCGCTCGGGTTTCGCTCTTTTAAAAAGTGTTTTTTAAAGGTTTTATTTTTTTCTTTTTTGCACAGAACTTTAATCCTGTTCCCAAAATAAAAACAGCCTTTTTTTTTTTTTTTTTTTTTTTTTCTGGATGGGAAATCATCAAATGACCCCTCCCGCCCTGGGTGGAGCGGTAGGGAGTGTCAGACTTTTACTGACTAAAACCCACCCGTGATCCTTCTTGTGCCCTATGCGTTCCAGGGCCGCGGTAACTCTTTCGAACAAATTCCGCAACCCTAGCAGGCACCGACCCTATGGGGCCCCGTCCTCGGTGCTGACGGCTCCTTGAGGCGCGCGTGGAACACAACGCGTCGTCGACTCAACCTGGTATCGGACGGCGAGCCACCCACGCTCACCGTCCCCAGGCATCAGCCACTGCGCGATAGCACAGCGGCCGACTTGTCTCTGGAGGGGGCCGAAATGGGACCATTACTGGCACTCCATCTCAGCACCCTCCCGAGTGTTGGGAGCCGCAGCACCCGCAGCAGAAGCGGCAGTGGCGGCGACAGAAGCCGCGGCGGCGGCAGAGGCGGCGGTGGCGGCGGACCTCTTGCCCCTGGTCGGGGCGGATGGCGCGCAGGCCCTTCCCCCAGCCCAGTGCTCGGCCGGCTTGCCAACAGCCGCACATGCACTGCAGTGCGGCGTGGCCTCGCACGAGCCGGCCTTATGACCGGGCTGACCACAGCGGAAACAGAGTCCGCTGCGGTCGACCTCCGAGGGGCACATAGCTCCCGTGTGGTTACCCACATGGCAGCGGTAGCACCTCAGAGGTCTGGGTTCCAGCAGTTTTACCCGCGCAGACACCCATCCCACCAAGAGCCTTCGGCCCTCCGACACAGTTCTGGCCGCCGTCACGGGGCAGCTCACCACAAGGGTTTGCATGCCCGTGTTGTCAGGCCGGAGGGTGCCCGCCTTGACGAGCTCGGCAGAGCACCCCCCAGTCCTGGCGACGGCGGCCACAACTTCCTCCTCCGTCACGGAGTCATCCAGGCCCACTATGCGCATGTCGATGCGCTTAGTCGGCCTGGACACCCGGACCTCGTCCGCGGGTAAGACCGCCCTCAGCCTTTCGGCCAGGGCGTCCGCGAACGGGCCACTCTCCGCTCCGGCGAGCTCGAGCTTGCGGGCACCGGTTAAGGTCCTCCTGACCCCGATGCCCCCGCTGATGCCCAGCTCTTGGAGGCTCACCGCCTCCTTCGCCCGCTTCAGTACGGCGAGAAACGTCACGCCCCTCTGTTCCGCTTCCGGCTGCAGTGTGAGCACTACAGCCGCGGATTTCGGGGCGCGAAGCCTCGCCGCAATGGCGTTGGCCTTCCGCCGCTGCCTCCTCGCCTTGTTTTTGGCCCGCCGTTTCTGGCCAGCAACCTGCCACTCGGCCTCGGCCGCAGGAGGGTCCGAGGGTGGGGGTGGGGGCGGCTGCGGCACCACTGGCGCCGCAGCCTTAACCGCTCCTCCAGCCTTCCTCCTACCCCTCTTCGCCGGGGCCGACTTGGTCGTCACCGGCGTCGTAGTCGCCGGCGTCACAGGCGCTGTCGCTGGCGCCGGCGCGGCTCCACCCTTGGCCTTCGCCTTCGCCTGGCCAGACGTTCCCGGGCCGGCAGCCACGGCGGCCGCGTACGAAGCCGCCTTCTGCCGGCCCTGGGGCCTCTGTGTCGCCGCTAGTGGGGGACGCCGAATCATGTCCTCCAAAACGGAGAACTGCTTCTGGTAGGGAGCCAGCTCCTGCCGCACCAGGCTCCGCACCTGGCTCAGCACTAGGCTCCCCTCCAGCGTCGCCGGACTCGGCCCCCCCTGCGGCTCCTCCGAGGCCGCTCTGGCCATGCCAGCCAGGTCCCTCCGGAGCGACTCATTCTCTGCAATGAGTCGCTCCGTTACGGCCGCGAGGCGGGCGACCTCCGCCCGCAACTCTGTCGCCTCTCCGGACCCGCCGACGTTGGCCGCCGCCGCCGCCATAATCGAGGCTTTGGCCGCCGTAATGGCCTCCCGCTTGGAGGACTGCTTTCGCTTGAAGGCCACAGCGCGGATCGCGGCCTCCACGACCTCCGCAAACTGGGCCTTCTTCTCTACGACAGTGGGACGCACCTCTCCCGGGGCCTCCGAGTCGTCGGAGTCGAGAGCAGGCGGAAGAGTAGAGGGAGCCCTACGACCGCTCCCTCCAGGGCGACGCCCCTCCTCCACCAACCTCCCGGCCCGACTCTCCACCTCCCGGGTAGAGGGAGCCAGCCCCCTCCCCGCCTCACAGCCCCTGCCCCGCCTGGCGGTGGGGATCTTGCGGGTGGAGGCAAACTCGCCCTCAGAGGACGACCCGCTGTCATCCTCCCGTCTGGGCCGCTTGCGGAAGAGCTTGACGCCCTCCACAGCAGCCCCCCCTCCTCTGTCTCCAGAGCCCGCCGAGCTGACCGTTACTAGGTCTAGCGCGGAGCCGGAATCCGACTCCGCACCACCCCGGCGCTCAGGCGAACCCTCCTCTACGCAACCGTACGCCATCAGCTCCTTAAAGGAAGCGGATTCGGATGACGACGATTGGGAGCCTCCTCGGCTCGTGTTGCCACTGGCAAGCGGAAGGCGTTTGGTGCCCACCCCAGAGTACGGAGGGCAGCCCGCCGAAGCGGGGTGGGATTCCCCGACCGCTGAGCAGTCGGGACCCACCTGGGGACTCATTTTACATTCGCCTTGTTTTTTCATAATGTTCCTTTAAAGGGTGCGGTCCCTGTTCGCTCCGCCCCTTCTCAGGGCCCTCTCTCCTAACTCACCTCTCCACCTGCTCGCTGCTCCCACAGTCACGTCTGATAATCAGACGCGTACCAGAGAGCAGCGAGCAGGCGTGTGTCTCTCTTGGTCTGATCCCTCACTTGCGACCTTCCGGCATGAGTGGCTCTACCGGGAAAGCTCGCAAGATCATTGGGACACTCAAGCCCCACCACGACGACAACGTGGAGACACATTCGGTGGGGAAATAAAAAAAAAAACAGCCTAAGTTACTCCTTAAAACATCAACTATGTATCTGCCAATGAGAGTCTAGGAAAATCGGTTCAGCCGTTTCGGACATTAGTAGGAATAAAAAAAAGACAAACCGAAAGACAATTTAACATGAAAAAGGTCTTGGAGGCACAGAAGGCTAGGGTAAATGGGCTGTTCGTTACTTTCGTTATTTAGTGGATTTGTTATTGCTGCTTTAATTAAATTACTTGGACCTATTGAATGGCCAGGCCAATTAAAAAACATCTTATAATGAACTTGAAAAAACGCCTCTTTGGCCTACCAAAGAGGCGTTTTTTTAAGATAATTATAAGATGCACGGGGGACACGTGTTACCCAGTAAATGGTTGTGGAGGTGTGGTAGGTAACCGCTCCACGTAAAATATTGGTATTCAGCTAAATCTGGTTTGACTTAAAGCCAACCTAATATGGTTGGGAAAAAGATAGGCAGATGATTATCAGAAGTCCAGGACACATCGGACAGTTAAAACAAATTCTTCAGTCGTAGTTCTGCTCACTTTTGTTGAGGCTAAAGGTTTGGTTATGCCTTGTCGTTTTGTGTAAGAAATACTTACCTCTCATACTTTTTGTACCTATTTATTTATTTAAACTTTATGTACAATAGTGGTACATGGGCGGACTTAATGCAACAAAGCATTCTCTACCAGTCAAGCTTCGGGTTAAAAAGACAACACTATAGTAGGAGAACAACAAATAAATAAAATACAAAATATATATGCTAAAATAATAAACTAATAAATATGTTGTTTTATAATAATTTTGATGTATAAAAGAACTTATAGTAATTATGACGAAGACCAAAATGACAGCCTATTAAGTACTGTTTACAGATTTTACGCTTAAAGGACCCTGCGTTCTTGATGTCAAGGGATAGCATATTCCAGAGTTTAATGGTAGTTACGTTATTTAGCGTAGGAATTAGATATAAACCCGATGCGGTGAGAAGAAATATGAAGAAGTAAGTTTTTGAATGCTCGAAGGAAGATCGACTTATTTGTCCAAACAACAGATTTGAAATGTAAGATCGAAACCTTCTACAGTAGCTTTAATTGTTTGGTCTTTTTTAAGTTATTGTATAGAATGTTATTTTTATTCTCTAGGATATTTACAAACTAGATACCTTTAGTATTAACTTTCGATCTTCATTTTAAATCACAAAATACCTGCATCATTTTGTCTGTTAATGCAAAAATTGTAGCAACATCAATGCCACCACAAGAAAAAAATAACGTAGCAAAATTTGAACCGCAAAAAAAAAACGCAGCGCCATCTATCCCACTAACAGCTAACTACTGAACAAAATCCTGCATCGCGGTATCAGAGTTTTCCAATTTGAACATAATATTGTTATACATATATGTTCAAATTGGAAAACTCTGATACCGCGATGCAGGATTTCTTTCAGTAGTATAACCCGCCAACTACCCGATAATAACAATAATATTCTGACTACTGGGCTTTTCTTTGATTTATCAAAAGCATTTGATGTAGTATCACATGACATATTAATAGATAAATTAGAGTCAATTGGAATTAGAGGACCTCCTCTTCAATGGATAGCATCTTATTTAAGTAACAGACAACAATGTGTTAATATCAATAAAATTAACAAAAATAAAGATATCATACCCTACACATCTGATTACAGGCATAATAAATATGGCGTTCCACAAGGAAGCGTATTAGGTCCAATATTTATAGGAAAATTCCATTGCAGATCATGAGCTTGAAATTAATAACACGATAGATAAACTACTGAATTGGCTTAACTTAAACCGTTTGAAAATTAATCTTGAGAAATCCGTATTTATTCAGTTTAATCAATCAACTAATTATAAAAATAAAATCAATCTAAAAATTAATAAAATTAAAGAGGTTACACATATACGTTGAAATAGACAAGGATATTAACTGGAAAGAATATGTGGGTACGGTAAGCACTAGGATTAACAAGTTTGTGTATGCACTCAAGCAAGTTAAAAATGTTACTAACTTGAAAACTGCAGTTACATCGTACCACGCTTATGTAGAATCATTACTGCGCTACGGTCTTGTAATGTGGGGTAATAGTGTCGATATGAGTAGAGCATTCATTGCTCAAAAAAACTGTGTAAGAGCAATGTATGGACTACAACCTGATGACTCGTGTCGATCTATATTTAAAGAACTAGATTTGCTACCACTGCCCTCCCTATACATTTATGAAATATGTATGTTCGTAGCTAAGCATAAGGAACTTTTCAAGACAGCAAACGATGTATGCACTTGGAACAGACGAGATCCTTACAAATTGGTTCTTCATGACTTGCCAAGAATAACCAAATCAAATAGGAACTGCCTAGCCATGTGTGTGCGTATTTATAACCACATGCCAATCCACTTTAAGTCACTGAATGTAAGAATATTGAGGACCAAGTTTTATAAGTGGTTAAGTGAACGTAGTTTTTATAATTTGAAAGAGTTTATAGATGCTAAATATTGATTAGTTTCATTATAATTACCAAAAAAATATTTTCATGCTATAACATAGCAAACAAAACATTTTTGTACTTATTTTTAATTTAACACCATTTTATATCATGTTTTACGCAAATAAATGATTTATTGTTATATTATTATTAATATCAATTAT
Source organism: Hecatera dysodea (assembly GCA_905332915.2). Taxonomy (NCBI): domain Eukaryota; kingdom Metazoa; phylum Arthropoda; class Insecta; order Lepidoptera; family Noctuidae; genus Hecatera; species Hecatera dysodea. Next base: position 6,294,616 of record HG995289.1, on the reverse strand, counting down.
CGGGTAGTTGCCCACCGGACACAACAACCATCCGACTGGAGGATATTTCCTTTTCGATGAAGGCTAGCGGGACTTACAACCTGTCCCACATCCCTATATACCTACGATATTTTACCCAAATAACCCTTACACTCAGTAAACATGAAATTGTAAAGATGCCTAAAACGCTCGGCTCGCTACGCCAACGGAGACCAGGTAAAAATATTTGCCAATTTATATGAAGAGGTTACCATGACCAGAAATATTTTCTGACATATAAATTGTATTTCGTAGATGGCTCTAGACGTTCGAGGGCAATTATTTTGGAGTCACGTACGAAGTCGCAGTCTAAGTTTATTTCTACACAAGAAATAGAACTGATACACTCTGAATAATTGTTCAGATCATGTATTACGGGGATACTAAGAATAACTTTGATGGACGAGAAATTTGATCACGAGTTTCTGAATTGAGATGTCTCTAAATTCTGCGTTATTAATCAAATAAATTGTGAGGTTATTGCTCATTCTGTAAGGTTTGACAAGTTCTCAAATTCTCAATACAGAAACCAAAAGTGAATGTTTAGCACGAAACTAAAGGGAGCTTAATAAGTTTCTTTATCGTTTATGGGTGGACATGTCGAGAGAATCTTTTTCACAGCTAAAACGCTGTGAGAAGTGGTGACGGGTGGGTGTTTTGGGGTAATCTATGTAAATTTTGGTGATTGAAAAGTGCTGATCCTTATGTTTTTGTCAGCTTCAATATCAGATAATCCGTTATAAATTTTGCCTTATAAGAATAAATATTACTTTTGCATCAGAATAATTGACTTAAACGGCAAAATATCTAATTTTGTGTAAGTAAATAATTTTTAGAAGTGAAAACAGGATCTTCTAAACCTTCTAATCTCTTTTCGTCTGTTCAACTATATTCTAAAACAACGTACCTATTGTTTTTCCCATGAGTATGTCTTAGTTAGAAGTCAGAAAAGATTACAAGAAGGCAACCCGAACGGTTTTTTTGATACGGAACCCAAAGTGCGTGAGATCGACTCACACTTGGCTGGTTTTTACAACAAGTTTTGCAAAAATATTTTTATTTCGTTTTTTTAGACTTCATCGTCATGCTAAACTACGATACCTACCTTAAATGTTGGTGCCTTGCCAAAATGTTGGACATAAACATTTTTAATGCAGATAGCTTTTAAAATTTTGTTCAAGTCCATTTTCAGACTTTACGTCGTTGCCTGAAACAACATAGTTTGATTTATCCCCTGTTTCTGATATACGGATTTTAAATTAACCACTAGAAAGTTTGCCTGACAGCCTGTTAAATTTTAGCGTTATAGTAGGATTTGACATATGTATGTACCTATTCTGAACTCCAAATATTTAATTCAGAAACTGGTTCTTAGTGGAACATGAATGAAATAAATATTTGTATAATTTAAATTGTATGTGCCAACTTTCTCTTTGTTCTCGAATAGGGAACTTTTGCGGCAAGGTATTTGTATTTTTCAAAGCCAAAAATAATATAAATGATGATTATATTAACGCCAAGACTAATAAAGTAAACAAACGTAAAAAAAAAAAACTAAATTTACGAGTTAATATATGCGTCGCATTTTGTGTTTATTTAGCAAAAAAATGCTGCAGTTTTTTGTCTGGCACATTACTTTTAATAAGGTCTGCAAAATAAATTGGTTTACTTATTAAAAAGTTTTGTACTGTGCACTGGTGGATAAGAACAAAAGGATTTTAGCTTGCTGTGGTATATTTACATGATCCAAACAATGCTAATCTGCATTTCAGAAATTACAAATAATAGGAAGGAAGAAAAATTTAATTTTTTGTCTCACAGAGGAAAAACATAAAAAGAATACATGTATACTTTAAAATTAAGATACAACTTACTTACTCAACTTAACTTAATACGACTTTTTTATGGTTATGACTGGGGAAATGTGGGTATACACATCATCTGTCTAGCTCTTTCCAAACTATAAGCACCAAGGATGTAACCAAAGTTATGTAATACCGAACATGATTTAAAAGAGTGTCCGTGGAGTTTCTTGCACGTTCTTCTCCATAGAGATCCACGTCATCGAACGTGCAGATAGCTTCACCTCTTTCGACTTGACAGTTCAAAAGTGCCTGTAAAGGGTTTATTTGAAATAAATTTTTGAGTATTGAGTATATTGGGGTCGGCTTCCAGTCAAACCAGATTCAGCTGAATACCAGTATTTTATGTAGAAGAAAAAGAAGAAAGAAAAAGCTTTTATTTACCACAAACGACAGTTATTGTTGTTGTTGGTTGTTGTTGTTGGTTGTTGTTGTTGTTGTTGGTATTGTTGTTTGTTGTTGTTGTTGTTGTTGTTGTTGTTGTTGTTGTTGTCCTATAAGACCTCTACAACCTAGTAACTGGGTAACACGGTACTCCTTGGCAAGACTGGAGTTAGATGTTCTGGCTTCTAATAATCTGTAACGACTGTCAAACATCTACAAATGAAAGTCGCGGTCGGTACCCGCGGCAATATGTGCTTTCCGAGGAACGGAGGAGTCTCGGTATATTAAGATGCTATCCACAGGCCGACCTCGATAAGCATTGCTTAACCTTGAAGATCGTCTCGGGCGGCTGTTATTATGTAGCCATAAGCTCTTCAAACGTGGTTATACTCAGTATACTATTTTACGCTTTTGCCTTCGGAGACCGTAGGCACGAAGTTATGTTTGGTACTAAAGTTGCAGTCGCAACTCAACGGTCGGCGAGTCAACACGTCCTCTGAGGATGCCTCGTGGAGAGGCGAAACACGTGTCGGTATTGGTATTGGTGTTGGGTTTTGCATTGCCTTCCTGCATGTGTATATTATCCTTGCATTTGCCTTGTAATCTTGCATGTGCATAATATAGCGGGCGGGAGGCAGATGCATACCTGCAACCCGTACATATTCGCGGAAATTAAAACTAGATATATTATTTTCATTTTCAAAGAGGTAAAAATTAAAAAGCCCCCGACATTTTTTATTTTTTATTTTATACTTTTTATAGGTACATTTATAAGAGTACACTTATAAGATCACTCTCGATTAAGTCATCATCAATATTCTATTTCAGTGCGATTTCATTTGAGACCCCACTTATTTTGCAGAAATTCAGTTATTCTTCCCCGTTTTCACCCCCCCACAACTTTTAAACGACTCAACCGATTTTCATCGAACATGTCTAAGAACACTCGCCCGTAATTCACCTTTTATAAAAAAAAAACTAAATTGAAATCGCTTCATCTGTTCACGAGCTACGGAGCCACAGACAGACTGTGGCTCCGTAGCTCGTGAACAGATGACAGACAAACAGACAGACACTTCAAACACCCCTATGTTTTCGTCGGAGGTTAAAAATGGGACGACTCAACGAGAGTTTTTTATTAATCCTTCATTAGCCGGTGGCACTTGATTGCAATCTTACTTGATGAGAACCGATCGATTACTATTTTACTGTATCTCTATAGCGATTATGGTCGTAATGAATTCGGTCGAAGCGCCTGTCGTAGTAGGCTCAAACTCACACCATTGATTTAACTTCATACCTCTTCTTAAGGAGAGAGGCTCCAGACAAAGTACAATTGTATCAGCTAATGCGATTGTAATACATTTTTGCAGTTTAGGTAATCGTTTTCGCCGAAAGAATATCACTTGTCTAGCTAGAACCTCAGTTATGATGTAATGTTTAATACAACATTTATTTTGTCACAGGTACCAAGTATTGTTCTTCGTAGTGACGTATGCCATCCCCATGCTGGGGATGACGTTCTTCTATTCGGCGATGGGAAAGGTGCTGTGGGGTTCCGGCTCCATCGGTGAGCTGACGCAACGACAAGTGGACTCGATACGATCGAAACGAAAGGTATTTATTAAGGCCATCAAATAATTTGAATAGTTAAGGATGATAACTGCATAATTACATTCGAATAATGCGCTCGTGATGTGGTTCATAAGGCTGCTCAATTTAGGGCTGAGCAGAACGTGGCCCTTTTTGTTTATTGTAATTTCGAAGTAGTGGTAAGTATTTTCTCTTGTGTCTTATTAAGAACATTTATTTTACGAAATCCAAAAGAAAAATCCAAGTTTTACTTCCTACATTGTGATTAATATGTTAATAAAACCTCTTTACAATTTTCAGCACTATTGAAACCAAACCCAATTCCACCCCACTTGATTTCTCAATTTACGCACAATAAACAGTTATGTAGCTGTAAACCTAATGATGACGTAGGAACTGCTGGTTTGCCTAAAAACATTCCTTTCAGTCTATCCTAAAATAACAGTTCTCTGTGATACAATAGTTTAATTACAAAACATTGTAAACATTGTATTGTAACAAAATTAAATGTTGTGCCCATCTCTAGTTTAACGAGACCGCATTTCCTGTTCCAATTTCAAAAACAACAAATTGTTATCGTCAGTTTTCTTCCAAACTGTAATCCACCTTACAGATTTTCAATACAACACGTTTGAGCGAAACGACGTTGTTGCCAAATCGATGGTTTATTCAATTTCGTTCGCTCACGTCTTATTTGGTCTCGTACAAAACCACCGAAGTGGAGACAATGAGGTTTTATTGGAATGGCGCCAGAAGTTCCGAAATTGGGACGTTCTGAAATTGCTGGTCTAGTTAATAGTTTTTAATAAAGAGCATTTTGTAAGAAAGTTTGAGGGCTTTTTTTGAGTATTTAGGCTTTATGGCCGTTGCTGAACATATTGGACGGGCCAGCAAGCGTCAGTTTTCGAATCAATTCTTTTTTCGATTAGATTAATTGAATTTTACAACAACAATAATACGTAATAACTTCTGCACAGTGAAAAAAATGCTCTTTTTAAAAGATGATTTTCAGGGGACCGAAACAAGATTCCTATAAAATCGAGTTAAGTAAGAATTCGTAAGTCGAGTAAAGCTCAAATATCACTCAACAATCACATTCAGTACTAAGAACTCTTGCCTGAACTCTGAGGCAAAAGAGATTTGAAAATTCTAAGACCCGAATGACAATGCGTACGAAGTTGCGGGAAGCAATTAGTCTCTAGTCATAAAGAGGATGCCTGTGTCCCAGAATTCCAGCATTGAGACCTTTTATACTGATCATGGTTATATTTTGTCCACAGGTTGTGAAAATGTTCATCCTGGTGATAGTTATTTTCGGGATCTGCTGGCTGCCCTATCACTCCTACTTTATATACACACACTTCAATCCGTCGATACTTTACATGAAGTATGTACAACACATGTACCTCGGCTTTTACTGGTTGGCGATGGCCAACGCTATGGTCAACCCCATCATCTATTACTGGATGAATGCCAAGTAAGTTTTTTGTTTCAATCAAACGAACTTTTGTAATGATTGTTGGAGGTTAACTTTCGAATTACGAGTCTGAATTAAAATTCTGTTCGTTATCCCGAAAAGTGCACGGTTCTCTTAAATGTATGTGAATGTGGTGGTTATTGCAGTTTTACGAAAGTAGTTTTTTAAGTAACCCGTTTTTGTAACATTTTTCATTGATGCTCTGGTCCTATTGGTCGTAGTGTAATGTTATATAGCTTATAGTAATTTTGAAATTAGAAGAAAAAATTAAATTTTTTTATTTCATTGCTATAGTTACACTTAGGAAAGTAGAAAAAAAATTATACAATTCTAATTTTTTAACTGATATTTTATTTTTTTAAAGAATCTTTACCCTGTAAGCGTTTAATGCGTGAAGATTCTTCTGAATTCTTTTGAAAGTGTTTTCTTCATTGCTTACTTACTTGTAGGTTATGAAATAAAAAAATAAGGAAACGATAAAGATATACAAAACATCATCTATTTCTTAAGAAGAAGATATCTTCAAAAAAATGGATTCCACAAATGTTTTTGATATATCTTCTGTGACTCATCAGCTTTTAAAATCACCTATCAGCTAAGCGGATATCAAAATCGTGTAACGCAGTGTATTTATCAAACCTATGGCTCTTGTTATAGAGGTAAACTTGAAAAATGAAGATGACTAATTTAAATAGGATTTGTAATAGTACAATAAGTAGCTGATCGCTTACGAATAACCTGAGCATACAATTTTTAATTAAAAATTAAACTGTAAATAACCCTTTAAAATGTACCTATAAATTTCAAATGTTAATTAATGATTTGCGGTAAAGAAGGTAAACCTATTGTTTGTCCATTGTTTGAATCTGGACAAATAATAGCCTTGGGTTCTGTTGAATGGGCTTTTTGATCCAAAGGCGATGGATTCAGGTATGTGGATCCCGAAATGGTAGGCATAATAATTAATTATTCTAAGAATCACATATAATGATTTAATTCTCAAATATAAAATTGACAAGTGATGTGAAAAACTGATAGTTTTGTTATAATACAATATATCCGAATAATAACATTTTAATTTCAATAGTTTTCTGAAAACTTTTCATGTGTTTGCTTCTCAACTATTCCTCTAAAGTAAAATAAAAAATCTCTAAAATAAAAAAAATAAAGTTAATCATTACCAAAATGTTGACTGAAAATAATTATAAGAGCCTGTAAACATCTAACTGTTTTAGAAAATCAAATGAAATATTTTGTATACTTACAGGTTTTCAATATCTGGAAATGAGTTCTCACGCACACTTTTATTCCGTATGGTTATTACAGACAACCTTTTTTTTTTTTTTTTTTTTTTTTTTCCTGGATGGGAAATCATCAAATGACCCCTCCCGCCCTGGGTGGAGCGGTAGGGAGTGTCAGACTTTTACTGACTAAAACCCACCCGTGATCCTTCTTGTGCCCTATGCGTTCCAGGGCCGCGGTAACTCTTTCGAACAAATTCCGCAACCCTAGCAGGCACCGACCCTATGGGGTCCCGTCCTCGGTGCTGACGGCTCCTTGCGGCGCGCGTGGAACACAACGCGTCGTCGACTCAGCCTGGTATCGGACGGCGAGCCACCCACGCTCACCGTCCCCAGGCATCAGCCACTGCGCAATAGCACAGCGGCCGACTTGTCTCTGGAGGAGGCCGAAATGGGACCATTACTGGCACTCCATCTCAGCACCCTCCCGAGTACCGGGAGTCGCAGCACCCGCAGCAGAAGCGGCAGAAGCGGCGACGGAAGCCGCGGCGGCGGCAGAGGCGGCGGCGGCGGCGGACCTCTTGCCCTTGGTCGGGGCGGATGGCGCGCAGGCCCTTCCCCCAGCCCAGTGCTCGGCCGGCTTGCCAGCAGCCGCACATGCACTGCAGTGCGGCGTGGCCTCGCACGAGCCGGCCCGATGACCGGGCTGACCACAGCGGAAACAAAGACCGCTGCGGTCCACCTCCGAGGGGCACATAGCTCCCGTGTGGTTGCCCACATGGCAGCGGTAGCACCTCAGAGGTCTGGGTTCCAGCAGTTTTACCCGCAGACAACCTTACTTCTTTATAAAATAAATCTAATATTATGATTAGTTTAAATTCTGATTTATAGATTGTCATTTCGATTTTAGTGACAGAAACCGTTATGAACGTGAACTTTTTGGTTCCAAAATGTTAAATAAGTGCTACCGTATTCGTTGTGTAAGATAAAAAAAGATAATTTGGGCAAAAAATAGTGCATAAAACCTTCTTAAATATAATGCGAGAGACCAGCATCCTAAACTGGAAAGCCATTAAGGCCCGCGCCCACGGTTTACGTTATAAATTATGACAGAACCACGTGCAAGAGACATTAACGGGCTGATGCGATAAATGACTCAAGATTTCCATAATATTGTGCGGTTGCTTAAAATGTATGTTCGATATTTATTTGAACTCTTGGACCGTGGGGTCCGAGTGCTAATGCGTTATTTTCAAGAACTTGCTAAACGTTTGGTTGACACTTCGCGTGACCCAAGGGCTGGCTTTTACTTCAGACAGAGGATAAGTATGGCTATATAACGTGGCAATGCCGCTAGTCTATTGGGTTCACTCCCAGTCGATAGCGATGCGGACGCGTTTTTTGATGCCATTTTGTAGTTAGGAGGATTTTAGTTTATTTTTAGTTTAAGTGTATATAAGATTTAATGTAAAATAAATAATAAATGTATATTGATTGTTAGTAAATATAATATTAAATCAATTTATATTAAATAGGATACGTGGTACATAGAATTACACGAGTACATGAATTCTCCAACCAAAAATATATTTTATCTATACTAATATTATAAAGCTGAAGAGTTTGTTTGTTTGTTTGTTTGAACGCGCTAATCTCAGGAACTACTGGTTCGAATTGAAAAATTCTTTTTGGGTTGAATAGACCATTTATCGAGGAAGGCTTTAGGCTATATATCATCACGCTTAAGCCAATAGGAACGGAGCAGCGATAAAGAATGTTTTAAAATCGGGGATTCCACGGGGACGAAGTCGCGGACAGAAGCTAGTTTCTAATAAAACGTTGCTTCACACTAAGAATTTCTCTTACGTCGTAGGTGCATTTACAAATATTCAAACACACATACACAAACACACAGCACATCAGTCAATCGCACAACCTCTGCGCCAACCGTTCCATCATGGTTGTGTGGTTGCTTAAAAGGTATTTTATGTGACTGTCCGGTTACATTCATTTTGAAATCATTTTATCACTGGCCCTTTGGAACGTTGAAGATTGTTTACGGTCGAACGGCTTGCGGTCTATTCGCCTCGGGCCGTTCAGACTAAATACCCTTCGCGGTTTTCCTATCTTAATTTTAAGTGTACAACAACAGTCTTACCGCTGACTGCGATATCTTTAAGAAAACTTTTACATGGACAAAAAAAAAGTGAAAGATTCTAGTAAACGGGTTAGTATTTAAGAAAATGGCCACCCTCCAACAATCAATGATACTTCTTCAAATCATCATCATTATATCAACCGAAAGACGTCCACTGCTGGACATAGGCTGCTCCCAAGTGTTACCACAACAACCGGTCCTGTTCGTCTCGCATTCATTGGCTACCAGCGACCCTCGATCACCAGGTTATCGATCTACCTTGTGGGATGCCTTCCAACGCTGCGTCTTCCGGTACGCGGTCCCCATTCCAGAACTATTCCTCTTTCAATATTTCTTTGAATATACAGTTGAACAACGAGTGACACATTCACCGCAAAATCTGAAAATCGATAATTGTAATTATTATTCAGAACAACTTTTACTATGATACCAACAATATTGTTGGGAAAATAAACAGCAGTTTAATTTTTATTTTTTTGGTGTAATGCAAACAGAAGTGCACACTTTGTTTGCATTACTCCAAAAAATGTGGAACTTAATTTTGTTTTGCCTCCTCTTCAAGTTTTTGTATTTATTATTTTACCTGTCACACGAGTCTTCTAATATCCACAAAGTGATCGATAGGACGGATTGATTGAAACTTGGATTACTTCGAAATAAACAAAATAAAAGTATAATTTATTTGTTTAAATTTATATAGATACTTATACAAAATGTTATGTATGGAAAGCCTTTGTGCTTCCACAACGGTTCTCTATTGTATTACCTAACTTTTTTATCCATAATATAAAGAGCCATAACTTTTTTTGTCCTAATCATCATTTGTCCGAATGATAACTTACCCGAACTTAATATCACCTAATATCTCATGCCATAAAATTAAAATCTCTAAATATAATATGTCCTAAACCCGTTTGTCATAAATATTACAATCAATAATATATAAAATATATAAAACCGTTTTCAATAAAAGTTATAAGTCCTAAATTCAAATTACAAATAATATTCTTAGAACGTATAACAAAGCAATTGCTATGAGCTTCTCTCATTTGTTATAATTAAAAATATTTGATGATGCATTATATTTTTTTATTATATATTACGTAAATAAATATATTATACATGTACTTAATAAAGCAGTTGATTGTGAACATTTGTGGTTCTTGTAAGCAAGCAAGCATGCAGCATGCAAGGAGTCATGCAGCATGCAAGCAAGCATGCAGCATGCAGCATGAAAGGAGTCATGCAGCATGCAAGCAAGCATACAGCATGCAAGCAAGCATACAGCATGCAAACAAGCAAGCAGCATGCAAGCAAGCAGCATGAAAGCAAGCATACAGCATGCAAGCAAGCAGCATGAAAGCAAGCAGCATGCAAGCAATCAGCATGCAAGCAAGCATGCAGCATGCAAGCAAACAAGCAGCATGAAAGGAAGCAGCATGAAAGGAAGCAGCATGCAAGCAAGCAGCATGCAAGCAAGCATACAGCATGCAAGCAAGCATACAGCATGCAAACAAGCAAGCAGCATGCAAGCAAGCAGCATGAAAGCAAGCAGCATGCAAACAAGCAGCATGCAAGCAAGCATGCAGCATGCAAGCAAGCATACAGCATGCATGCAAGCATACCGCATGCAAGCAAGCATACAGCATGCAAACAAGCATGCAGCATGCAAGGAGTCATGCAGCATGCAAGCAAGCATACAGCATGCAAGCAAGCATACAGCATGCAAACAAGCAAGCAGCATGCAAGCAAGCAGCATGCAAGCAAGCACGCAACATGCAGCAGGCATGGTTTCTGTCACGGCTCCGGCGCTGCGGGGCTCCGGCGGTCCCACGCGAGTTTATCGTCGCAGAAGGGTTTAACGCTCACCACCGCAGCTTCGGCTTGCTGGCCGGCTTCGCCGGCCAACCTCAGCCGCGGCGGCGAGTGTTACAACCACCTGCTCCTCAACTCGCGGGCCGCCTCGCCCCTCCGCGCCTACGCGATTTTAAATTACACTCTAGGGGTAGGGCAGACAAGACTACGTGGAGTCGGATTTACAGCGATTCGTTTCTGTCAGTAAAACCTATTTTTAGCAAATGTTTTAAGATTAAAATATTTATTATAAATGAACATTCGGAATAATACACAATATTCAACACAATACTTAGGACATATGACTTTAGGGCATCTAAAATTAGGAGATTGAATTATTATAGTACTCGATATTATGACAGAATACTTTTAGAACTAAAGATAATTATGCTAACCAAAATTTCGGGGTTTTGAACATTATGGTTATTGTAGTTTATAGCAAACGTGTTATGCATAATGATTTTCGGACAAACAATTTTATGAGAAGTAAGGGAGTACCTTCCACAACCCTAGGCGTGGGCAATAAGCATCACCTAATTCGAGGATTAAGTAGGTATTCCGAACTTAAATGAGATTCCAGATTTTGGAACACTCCTCATCACGGGTTTATCCGTGAATTTTTACGAGTAGCACTCACTCCGTCCTATCCACCAAAGACAGTTATCAATAAGGATTTGTTATAAAAAAAAAAAAAACCTTTTTGTTATGTGTAAAACAAAAATCGGACTGTATCATGAAACTTTGATCATCAAAATAACGAATAGAAACGAAAATACCTAAAATGTGTCGATCGTTTTATATTGTAATGTTGTTTATTTCGAATGTATTCAATCTCAAAGTACGTAACATCGAACATTTTCCATCATCCATTTAACAAAAGAATTGTTTACCGACGTATTTTTGGACAGAAACCTTCTTGACGCACTTTGCGGTCTTTCTAAACAACCGATTAAATTGAACCGTTTTGCTCGGGTTGGGTCGCTGAATCAGGTATACCTATTAGATTCCAGACAGCCGGTGACACCGAATTGCATTTGTACACGACGTAGAATCGTGCATACTGTATACTCGGCGATGAATAGCTCGGCTCCAGCCTTCTTAGCCAAGTTAATATCTGCAATCGTTAACGCTAGTCGAAAACGAATCAAATGTATAGGAATGAAAATATCTCAACGTTAAGTCACGTGGTTAGAACAAACGAATAGAAATTTCGTAGCCATGTTCGCATCGTTCAAAATGATAGAATTAATTGTTATCGTTTCTAAAATGATCAACGCTGCATCCTTGGTTAAAATGTTTAAACTTAATGGTTAAAGCATTTGAACAGAGTTTAAATTTTAACCTGTTTGAAATTTGTAGGAACGCTCTCCATTGACTAAAGAATAATTCATTTTTCTAAAGACATTAGGCGGCCGATTCAAGCGCGTCAACATGGTTACCAACTTATCGTTTTCTACAATTGCTGACACCGAGACACACACAACAGAACACAACAACAAACACAACAAAACAATACACAAACAAAAGAACAGAATTCGACAGGAAATGATTGTAACTTGGCTAGGGGGGAAGGTAGGTCGTCATCAGCTATCGTCAGTCACGTTAACTAATTAATAATGAGTGCAACGTTTCAATAAAAACGTTTTAATAATTTGACTAATAGTTCGCGTATTTTGTCTGTAATATTTCATTTAGTACTTTATTTGAGAACAGTTTAATATAATATGCGTATGTTACTGTTTATTTGTGGTGCGTTTAAATCATATAAATTCTATGGAGAGGATTTACTAATCTACCTAGCTTATTATACAGTATTAGGGCGAGCAATTTATAGCATAGATTACCATTATCTCACAATTTAAATCACCCGTGCAACCTATTTATGCTCGTTTATGTAGATTTCATTCAATTTATTTGCTAGGAAAATTCTATTTGAATTAATTGTAACGAATTTTTTTTCCATCTGGATATCACGTGACGGCTGTTCGTTATTTCTGTGATTCTTTCAATAAAATATAGATTTAAAAGAGTTTATTCCCTTTAATGGGTGGCTGGTCTACATCTGTCTTTAGATTTACATTTCTTCGATGTCATAAAATGGCGACTTTTAAACTCTAGGAAAAAATAAAAACTCAATATGTTTGTCATTTGTATCCCTACATAGTATAACATAAAGTCGCTTTCCGCTGTCTGTTCCTATGTATGCTTAGATCTTTAAAATTACACAACGGATTTTGATGTGTTTTTTTAATAGATATAGTTATGCAAGAGGAAGGTTTATATGTATAATACATGCATAATATAGTAAAGATTTAGTATCAGCATTGCACCGAATACTAAAAACCCGAATTATGCCTGAAATTTACCTTTTCCCGTCTAAACGGCAAAACAGCTAGTATACATAACATAAATCAAGTTGTCAACCCAATTTCGGCCCTTTTGGAAGGGTACTGAGTCTTATTCTCTTATTTATGTTACTTAAAATAAATAAATAAATTTCACTACCAACACTTTGAATCTTGATAATCTAGGAAATGGTCAGTTTTCCAAGATAACCTCGTATTTTTCCTTACCTACTTTTTAAATTTATTGGAGACGCTACTCTTTTATTTGTTTCACTGATTATTCTTACGCCACGTCCCGGATATGTGAGGATGACACTTTATCCTATTCATATTTTAATAAAACTGCTACGGATCACAATAAATGTGTTTAGCACGACCAAATGATAGTTTCATATCACACTTGGTCGACATTTTGGACGGGCCAATAACGTCGACCAGGACCTCAAGTCTACTATTACAACAGTGTCAAAATGGCCTATAATTGATCTCATAATGGTCGATTTTGACAGGTTTGGTAATCTACTAACATAATAGCGTCACTATGACTTTCCAATGGTCAACCACTGACACTTCATTGAAAGAAATGGCATAGAATGGTAATCTCGTACATAATGACAAATGAATGACAGACGAATGCAATAATCTGCTAAAATTTTGACAGTTCCTTTGATCAGTGACCTACCATTAGAACCTCATTTGTGCAGTCATTCTTTTTAATAGCTCGGTTATCAAAAAGTATTACGAGACCACTGACAGACCAATGATTGACCATTATGAATTTAGCAGATTACGAACTTTTAGCAAAATGACAATAGGATCGTGTTGGAATGACAAATTTATAAAAATAGCAGATTTGGGGCCCAGGTGTGATGTGAAACTTTCCACCACCATTACCCTTATAGCTTTCTTACTTAATATTATAATTAACGTGAAAGTTTGTAAGTATGGATGTTTATTACTCTTTCACGCAAACACTACTGAATGAATCTTGATGAAATTTATAGATCATAGACTGGAATACCACATAGGATACTTTTTATCCCGGGGTTATGTTCCCTTGGGATAATTTCCGACATTCACGCGAGCGAAGCCGCGGGCAGCAGCTAGTACCCTTATATCCTTTAATAAATAAATAATTCCTAACTCAACATTTCTTTCCCCAGGTTCAGGACATACTTCAGAACAGCGATCTTGTGTCGCTGGCGCGATATCCTGCGCCGGCGCAAGCGACCGCTGCCCGAGTCACCGCCGGACTGTATCTCGCAGTCCGGGAGTCGATCCCGATCAGGTTTTTACTCGTTAACGTAATTATTAAAAGTGATCTTTGGTATCATTTTTGTCAGCAGTCATTTTTCAGTAATGTTGTAATGTAAGCACGATAAAATTGATTGAGTCAGGCGTTACTTTGTAAAATGAAAATTATGTATCTAGTTTTAATTTCCGCGAATATGTTTGGGTTGCAGGTATGCACCTCCCTCCCGCCCGCTATATTATGCACATGCAAGATTACAAGGTAAAAGCACGGATAATATGCACATGCAGGAAGGCAAAGCAAAACCCAACACCAATACCGACACGTGTTCACCCACACACACACACACATACCCACCCACCCACACATATCCACACACCCACTCACACATACACAACCCACACATATTCGCGGAAATTAAAACTAGATATATAATTTTCATCTTCAAAGTAAGCACGATATTTTATTTAACGATTGGAGTAGTTTTGAGTAGATACTGTTATATCTTAATAGGAATAGTATTTACTAGACATGTAAAAATCTCGTTATTTTTTATTTGGGATGGTTTGGTCTTAGATTGATAAATTCGAGGATGAGCTTCCATAGAAGAAGCCTGTTCACTCTAGCTTTGAGGAGAGTTCCACTTCTTGCTGTGCGCATTATAAATTAAAGACGTTTGGAAACGCTTAGTGCGTGCCTGTAAACCTGCAGTGTGTCTAGATATTATAAGGTTACCGTTGGTAGTAGGGGCCGATTGGATGCGATCGTGGAGTTCATGGATACACTCACCAAAGTATATCTGTATAAGACCAACAAGCAAGTAACCTTGCGGCGATTACCCAAGCTTGGCATCCACCAGTTTTTCATTGTATAGTCCAGTATCGTGTATAGTTTTATCTCTACTTCTCTTTTTACTCTCTCTTTCAATCTCTCTCTCTCTTTCAAACATGATAGCAAAGTTCGGTGCATAAAAGAAATGAGGCTATAAATTAACATATGAATGAACAAAAAACATAATAAATAGGACACTCCCTTTTTCTGATTCAAATCGTGATGGCATTTCATATTCATAAAACTCTCCCAGATCGTTGCGGTATGTCTATGTATTTTGTAATGTAATAAAAGTAAAAAATGTCTTGAAGAATAATATAACAATTTAGCACACAATATAGGTAGGCTGACATCCGGCTAGATTTAGTGACATCATAGTAGAAAAAGATTAAGTGGCCAGAAATATTTGACGTGTAAAAAAGTGTTATGATTAACTTATTTAAAAAATATTTTTTTTTTTTTTTTTGATTACTTAAAAAATAAATATCATTTACCATTTTATCAAATCTCTCTGCAAATAGCGCCCTTCCAACGTCAGCAAAAAATAGTACAAGTCCCGTTCCTTATAAATAACCTGTGGAGAGAGGCACGAAAACTGGCTAGCAACAAAAAAAAAAAGAAGAAAAATTGTAAAGGAAGGTTCGCATCAACGCGGATTGGTCATAGAATTATCTCCTTTATTTATGGTAGCGATGAGTTGAAAGACCCGTATCCAGTTGAAGACATGTTAAGGATGATAAGTAGATATGATGAGGGTTTAACCTTACCCACACCTACTACTCGGATGAGTTAATTTTTACATTAACTTGGTAATGTAATGTAACAGGGAAGACGGAAAGATATAAAGGCCCTTTTTATCTTTTAACATTACTATCTGACGAGGTTGTATTATGTTACAGGACTGAGATCTAAGGGTTCAAGAGGTTAGTGCCTGCTAGGGTTGTTCAATTTCTTCGAAAGAGTCACCGCAGCCCTGGAACGTAAAGGGCACTAGAAGGATCATGGCAGGGATTTAGTCAGTAAGAGACTGACACTCCCTTCCGCTCCGGCCAGAGCGGGAGAAGTAATTTGATGATTTCACATCCAAAAAAAAAAAAACAACACAGCCACCAATCTAAAGTAGGACTGAGCTGATCGCAACTGCTGCATGTCGCAATAGAACTGGCCAAAAGTAACCACAGATTGGATTTAGAGCAACAGGAACCGGCACCGCGTAGGCCCAGGAGGAGATGGTGAGTCAAGTCCTACCTGTAGGATTGGTCCAATACCATTAGTTCTCAGGTAAAGGTAAAACACGTTCCTTTGATCCAAAAACGGCTCCTTTTCAAAGAAAATTGAATTCAATTTCATGGAATAACTGAACAAATAGATTTTCTGACAAATTCATGTTTCTACAATACTTCAACGCGATTGATAAGATCAAAACTCAGTCTTTTAATTAAAATAATTTATTTCATAAAATAATCAGACAATAATGGTGTTTGTAATAATGCAGACAAGCTTATGTACCTATAGTTTAGGTTGTGGCTTAATAATAACAGCCGCAAAGATCGAATTTTAAGGTTAAGCAAAGCTTGCCGAGGACGGTCAGTGGATGGGTGACCATCATAACATAACGAACTCAACAAAGTTAGAAAAAAGCTAGGCGGATTTAATAATGCAGACAAGTTTATGAACAGTCTTCAAAATCTTTCTTTCATCAAGTACAAGGACACATAATAATTTGGAAGTTATGAAATTGAGTAGACTACTGCATATAAATCCATTGTATATATTTTGATCACTTGAAAACAAAAATCTACGTAATATGAACTACATCAATGTCTAGTTTAAAATCAAACTAAATAAAATTGAATTAGTTTGACTTAATACTGGCTATTTAACCACTCTGCTCGACAAGATTTTGACATTTGACACACTAGCTGAGTCAACGGGGTGTTGCATGTT
The DNA here is from genome assembly GCA_905332915.2 of Hecatera dysodea. Taxonomy (NCBI): domain Eukaryota; kingdom Metazoa; phylum Arthropoda; class Insecta; order Lepidoptera; family Noctuidae; genus Hecatera; species Hecatera dysodea. The sequence goes on along the minus strand of HG995289.1, from coordinate 6,277,654 downwards.
ACGTCATGAATTTCAGAAATTATCTCAACTTTCAGCATCTTAATTAACTATGATAAATTTGTTTCTGCAGCAATTTTATATGATAAGTTAGTTGAGAAATATTTTAAATTACAACTTAAGATCGTTCAAATCAAGTCAGTCTACTTAAAAATGCGTCTAAATTACGCATTACTACACCCTTCCAAAAGATAGTCATCTTAGATTTGCTAAAATTATATGTAAACAACCTTCTCGCTTGCTAAAAAGAGGCAAAACCGCAAAATCAAGACATATTCATTATATTTGCGGTCTTTCTTTGTCATTTTCTATACGCAAGTTAATTTAAAATACGGTTCAATTATGACAAAAAAATATTACTTTTCAACTTTGATGGCGTGTGAGTGGTGTTCGAGGCTAAAAAACATGAAAATTATGAATTCCAGAAACCCAAACTCCACTTGGTAACGGCTCCGACTTACGAATTGTAGGTCGCGGGTTCAAACCCAGCCTGGCGCATTACTTTGTGTAATTAATTTCATCACCACTGCTCTCAAAACGGTGAAGGAAAACATCGTGAGGAAACCGGCATGTCCTAGAACCAAAAATTCGAAGACATGTGACATTCACCAACCCGCACTGGGCCCGCGTGGTGGATTACGGCCCATTCCCTCTCCTGGAGAGGAGGCCTGTGTCCCAGCAGTGGGAACGTTAAAAGGCTGATTATGTATGTATGTTATGTAAACTCCACTTGATGAGTAGTGGTTTGTTCATAATTTGATTATTTGACGAATTCACCCATATTTCTAAAGAAATATATAGCGGTAATGAAGTTTTTTGGTATCCAAATTCAAAGTTTCGCGCCAACTGTGTTAGTTTAAGTTTTTATTTCACACAAAAATCACACACTCACATGTAAATACTATTACAAATACACATATTATGATTCTAAATATCGTGAAGAACAAGAAAAAGCCCAGATCTAATTGTAAATGCAATTTACGAACACAGATCCAATAACACGTAATATTCATTACCGCTAATTTATTTTTGTTTAAAATCGTCAGCCATTTTGATTTTTTTAATGCTAGGGTGTGGGAAAACGATTATTATAATCGATGTTTTTTTTTTATTTCGTTCGACTCGATAAATATAAATGAGCAATTATTATAAATCGAATCGAGATCGAATAAGCATTTATAAAAACCATATTTGCGCTTTGTTAAGTAATTTAAATAGTTCTTTTTTTGGAAATCAACGAATAAAATCAACTGAACAAATTAATCGGACCCGTGCGGATTGCGCCAAAATTTCTATTTTATTCAAAATTTAAATGCAGAACCAGAATGCGCTCGTGATTCAATGAAATATTTATTTTTTTCACATATTTTTTTTAATCTCTATATTGATTATGGTTAGGTAGTGAATCGGTTTGAACTTTGATAATTATAATGTTATTTGAATTGGATATGCTATATAATGTGATAAGTTTACCTTATCTAAATATACTATATTATAGAATGTTTGTTGAAAGTATGTACCTATGTATGTAAGTAGGTACATATACATATACACCCCTAGTTTTCAATTAGTACAAATACTTCAAGGGCTTATTAGAAAAGGTCTTGTTATTGTTTAAGAAAAGTCTCAAACAATTATGTTCATAAACAGAAAAGTTATTAGCGTTTTTTATATCCTACAATGCCACTCAACTTATAAAAATATTGTACAGGTTATTAATTTATGAATGAATAAATGACGATTAAAATGGAAAAACACTGTGCGTAGTATTTTCTAGTAGTAATTGTTATGAATATTGATTCTTTTATGAATTTACCAATTATTAAAAAAATCCGTGGACAATTTCAAGTTTTTATTTTTTTACTTTTGACTACACAAATATGATCAGTAACGGGTACGGACAGAGCCCTGTTCTTTTTTGTACTAATTAAAAACTAGGGGTGTATATGTATATATATATATATATCTATTTTTCAGTGGCGAAGCGTGGTCATAAGCCGATTCCCACCGGCTTCCCTTCAGAAGTTTGGAACACAACTACTCTATCGTAATTGAAAAATCGCACAATCATTACTATTAAAAGTAGAGAAACATCACAAAACGCATACACAGATGAATGTTCAATTCCGACAAAATTTGCTCTTCAACAACATTATTTAACTCGCAGGCGCAATCGGCTTATTGACAGTTCAATTCATAAGGCAAAATAGTCGTCATGACGTCACGTGTCCAGCCCGCGATTATATGCCGCGAAGTAAGCCGGTACCCGCCGAGTTACTATAGAGACAGTAATACAAAATGCGTGCGCGTGAGCGAGATAGAGGATTATCCTTATTGTATTTCGTGCATTCGTTCGTTCGGACATCGTTCAATTTTGATTGACATTTGACATTGACGTAATTGCATTTTGACCATTGCAATTTGCATAGTATTATTTATTTGATGTTGAATATTTATTGTAATAGTTTCACCTATTAGAATCTATTTCTTGGTGCAAAAAAGTGATTGGTTGTGTAGTGAAAGTAATTTACGCTGACCGTGTACGTTGTAGTAGTTTGAAGGTTTTTGCGGTAAGTCTATATTTATTGAAATTAGTAACTAAGAATAAGTAGATTTGCAAAGTAATTAGTAGAATCAATGAGATGGCGGCATTAAATAGGGTTAGATTGTTGTTTGACAGATTATTTACTCTCTGAGGAAACATGCTTTTCAAGGTTATGTTTTGAAAATAAAAAAAACATGTAATTCAGTTAGGCCATGCTCGTCCAGATATGATTATAAATTACAAAAGACGTGATGGTTTTTTTCAAACATTTTAGTGTTTCACTTTATTATAAATATCAATGGTTAACGGGCTTTGAAATTGCTGGCCATGACTACTATTCTCAGATGGGAATAGTTTATCGAATAAAGGGGGTGACACCGACATTAATAATTAACGAATTCATCTAGGAAACATCTTCAGACCGAAAAGCATATAATATACGTAGTTGTTTAGCATTACATGAGTTTGGGACTAGTAGTAGTAAGTTTGAATTATTTTTCGAAAATTCGCATGACGCCCATAACAGAAAAAAGTAAATCGTAATAGGGAATTGCCGCGCCCGGCCTGGAAGTAAGCATATAATAACGTTTTTTTTTTTTTGCTACGGCTTACCTTTCTCAACATATCACCCTTCGCCACTGGTATTTTTGTTGTTACGTCTAATTCTTTGGAACGTCCGGTAGCCTAAACGGCTGCATAGATTTTTCAAATCAGGTATCATTCGATTAGTCATAAATGCCGAACTGTCATAGTAAAATGAAACTACTGTACTTGGTGAACTTCTTTAATATAGCACACTCAGCAATACTCAATAATACAACGACGCTCGGACACAGTACACTTTATTAGACTACTCGGTAACAAGCTCACCCGCCGACTGCCACTTATTCTAATCCCTACCTCTCTTCTAACCGTCAATCTTCCCACCACCACCGAACGAATGATTGTGAATCATTTGAACGAATGGCTTGTGGGTCAATTGAGTAACTATTAAATTAACTATTTCTAAACAAAATATAATCAATACATTAACATAAGTATAATTGAATGTATAATAACGGTAATTACATTATCCTTAAAATAAGTACAGCAATAGGGCCATAATAATTGATCTAATAATTGGTCAATTATGTAATCAACATCGATGAAATCACAACACTCGGCCATCCGAATGCGCGCTAACTCCTGTAGCGCGCAAAAATCACAACACTCGAAATTAGTATACTGCTAGATCAATTATTAATTAGGTACAACATAAAACTAGTAAATACAATTTATCACAATCACATCTATTAGGAAATTATTAAATGCATTTTTTTTTATATTATCTAAATAGGTACCGTAATTAATTCACAGAATTTGACATGTCGTCAGACTCTGAAGCTGACGATTCGGAACCAGATGATCTATTAATTTGTAAAGCCGGGACATGAATCCACGGTCTCATTCTATCCGAAGCGATAATACTTTTATATTTATTAGTTTTAAAACCTGGCACGTTTGATACTTCGTACCGGTCATTACCTAAACATTTAGTAACCCTGTAAGGACCAATAAACTTGGGTAAGAGCTTTTTGCTCTTGCCGTCATTTTTAAAATTGGTCTTTGTTATTTTGACTAAATCACCTACCGAGTACACAACTGCTGGGAACCTTTTAGAATCATAATTGGCCTTTTGCCGCTCTTGACTTAGTTCAATATTTGCGGACGCCTCTTTCCTAAACCTATCAATGTCTGAGGAAGTATCAGTTACAAACATAGGAGAATTGGTACCTAGTTCGTCATTGGTAGAATTATCTTCGAAAGCTGTATGAGACTGACAACTCGAATCACGGACAGAATCGTTAAGTACATTTGCTGAAGACGAAGTCGAAACTGTGGTCTCAGTATCTGCGCTCTCAACTGTTAATTTATTGTCCAAAGGACCATTTAGTTTTGTGCCAAATAATAATTCAGAGGCGCTCTTTTTAGTGGTCGCGTTTACGGTATTGTTTATACCCCACTGAACTCTACCTAATTGTGTATCCCAATCGCGTTCGTCACTAGCAGAATTTTGTACGGATAAGGCTGTAAGAATGGTCTGGTTAAACCTCTCGGCTTGACCATTTGCTCTTGGGCAAGCGACTGCATTGAGCACGTGCTTTATACCCTTTTGATTACAAAATTGTTTAAAACCATTGGACGTAAACGCCGTTCCGCGATCAGAAATGATTCGGTTTGGGACTCCGAAGTCATTAAATAAACAATCTAAGACTTTAACTACCGTCTTCGTTTTTGTATCTGTTACCGCTCTAGCAAACAGATATTTGGTAAAACCGTCTACAATGGTCAAAATATAATTTTTTCCGGTTTTGCTCTTGACAAAAGGTCCCAAATGATCTAAATGAAGGGTATTTTTTTTTTTTTTTTTTTTTTCTGGATGGGAAATCATCAAATGACCCCTCCCGCCCTGGGTGGGGCGGTAGGGAGTGTCAGACTTTTACTGACTAAAACCCACCCGTGATCCTTCTTGTGCCCTATGCGTTCCAGGGCCGCGGTAACTCTTTCGAACAAATTCCGCAACCCTAGCAGGCACCGACCCTATGGGGTCCCGTCCTTGGTGCTGACGGCTCCTTCGGCGCGCGTGGAACACAACGCGTCGTCGACTCAACCTGGTGTCGGACGGCGAGCCACCCACGCTCACCGTCCCCAGGCATCAGCCACTGCGCAATAGCACAGCGGCCGACTTGTCTCTGGAGGAGGCCGAGATGGGACCATTACTGGCACTCCATCTCAGCACCCTCCCGAGCGTTGGGAGTCGCAGCACCCGCAGCAGAAGCGGCAGAAGCGGCGACGGAAGCCGCGGCGGCGGCAGAGGCGGCGGCGGCGGCAGACCTCTTGCCCTTGGTCGGGGCGGATGGCGCGCAGGCCCTTCCCCCAGCCCAGTGCTCGGCCGGCTTGCCAGCAGCCGCACATGCACTGCAGTGCGGCGTGGCCTCACATGAGCCGGCCCGATGACCGGGCTGACCACAGCGGAAACAAAGACCGCTGCGGTCCACCTCCGAGGGGCACATAGCTCCCGTGTGGTTGCCCACATGGCAGCGGTAGCACCTCAGAGGCCTGGGTTCCAGCAGTTTTACCCGCGCAGACACCCATCCCACCAAGAGCCTTCGGCCCTCCGACACAGTTCTGGCCGCCGTCACGGGGCAGCTCACCACAAGGGTTTGCATGCCCGTGTTGTCAGGCCGGAGGGTGCCCGCCTTGACGAGCTCGGCAGAGCACCCCCCAGTCCTGGCGACGGCGGCCACAACTTCCTCCTCCGTCACGGAGTCATCCAGGCCCACTATGCGCACATCGATGCGCTTAGTCGGCCTGGACACCCGGACCTCGTCCGCGGGTAAGACCGCCCTCAGCCTTTCGGCCAGGGCGTCCGCGAACGGGCCACTCTCCGCTCCGGCGAGCTCGAGCTTGCGGGCACCGGTTAAGGTCCTCCTGACCCCGATGCCCCCGCTGATGCCCAGCTCTTGGAGGCTCACCGCCTCCTTCGCCCGCTTCAGTACGGCGAGATACGTCACGCCCCTCTGTTCCGCTTCCGGCTGCAGTGTGAGCACTACAGCCGCGGATTTCGGGGCGCGAAGCCTCGCCGCAATGGCGTTGGCCTTCCGCCGCTGCCTCCTCGCCTTGTTTTTGGCCCGCCGTTTCTGGCCAGCAACCTGCCACTCGGCCTCGGCCGCAGGAGGGTCCGAGGGTGGGGGTGGGGGCGGCTGCGGCACCACTGGCGCCGCAGCCTTAGCTGCTCCTCCAGCCTTCCTCCTACCCCTCTTCGCCGGGGCCGACTTGGTCGTCGCCGGCGTCGTAGTCGCCGGCGTCACAGGCGCTGTCGCTGGCGCCGGCGCGGCTCCGCCCTTGGCCTTCGCCTTCGCCTGGCCAGACGTTCCCGGGCCGGCAGCCACGGCGGCCGCGTACGAAGCCGCCTTCTGCCGGCCCTGGGGCCTCTGTGTCGCCGCTAGTGGGGGACGCCGAATCATGTCCTCCAAAACGGAGAACTGCTTCTGGTAGGGAGCCAGCTCCTGCCGCACCAGGCTCCGCACCTGGCTCAGCACTAGGCTCCCCTCCAGCGTCGCCGGACTCGGCCCCCCCTGCGGCTCCTCCGAGGCCGCTCTGGCCATGCCAGCCAGGTCCCTCCGGAGCGACTCATTCTCTGCAATGAGTCGCTCCGTTACGGCCGCGAGGCGGGCGACCTCCGCCCGCAACTCTGTCGCCTCTCCGGACCCGCCGACGTTGGCCGCCGCCGCCGCCATAATCGAGGCTTTGGCCGCCGTAATGGCCTCCCGCTTGGAGGACTGCTTTCGCTTGAAGGCCACAGCGCGGATCGCGGCCTCCACGACCTCCGCAAACTGGGCCTTCTTCTCTACGACAGTGGGACGCACCTCTCCCGGGGCCTCCGAGTCGTCGGAGTCGAGAGCAGGCGGAAGAGTAGAGGGAGCCCTACGACCGCTCCCTCCAGGGCGACGCCCCTCCTCCACCAACCTCCCGGCCCGACTCTCCACCTCCCGGGTAGAGGGAGCCAGCCCCCTCCCCGCCTCACAGCCCCTGCCCCGCCTGGCGGTGGGGATCTTGCGGGCGGAGGCAAACTCGCCCTCAGAGGACGACCCGCTGTCATCCTCCCGTCTGGGCCGCTTGCGGAAGAGCTTGACGCCCTCCACAGCAGCCCCCCCTCCTCTGTCTCCAGAGCCCGCCGAGCTGACCGTTACTAGGTCTAGCGCGGAGCCGGAATCCGACTCCGCACCACCCCGGCGCTCAGGCGAACCCTCCTCTACGCAACCGTACGCCATCAGCTCCTTAAAGGAAGCGGATTCGGATGACGACGATTGGGAGCCTCCTCGGCTCGTGTTGCCACTGGCAAGCGGAAGGCGTTTGGTGCCCACCCCAGAGTACGGAGGGCAGCCCGCCGAAGCGGGGTGGGATTCCCCGACCGCTGAGCAGTCGGGACCCACCTGGGGACTCATTTTACATTCGCCTTGTTTCTTCATAATGTTCCTTTAAAGGGTGCGGTCCCTGTTCGCTCCGCCCCTTCTCAGGGCCCTCTCTCCTAACTCACCTCTCCACCTGCTCGCTGCTCCCACAGTCACGTCTGATAATCAGACGCGTACCAGAGAGCAGCGAGCAGGCGTGTGTCTCTCTTGGTCTGATCCCTCACTTGCGACCTTCCGGCATGAGTGGCTCTACCGGGAAAGCTCGCAAGATCATTGGGACACTCAAGCCCCACCACGACGACAACGTGGAGACACATTCGGTGGGGAAATGAAGGGTATGAAACGGTTGTGCAACTTTTTCTATGGGATGCAAGTAACTGGTGCGAGCACGGGCTGCATTGTCTTTATTGTACGCGCAGTCTATACACGCAGCGACGTACTTCTTTATGAACCGTCTTAACTTTGGAAACCAATAACGATTTTGAATAAGATCAAATGTTTTTGCGAACCCAAAGTGCCCCACATCATCGTGGTTGGCCTTACAGATTTGCCACCTTGCATCTTTGGGAACGACCAAACGTAACTCTTCCCCAACCTTTCTGTACAGTGTATGATTTTTGATCACATAATTTTTCTTAACTTCTAAGACATCCGGGTCATGGTTGAGTTTCAAAACTTTAAAAATGCGTTCTAATTTTGGGTCAGCTAACTGTAAAGTTAAAATCCAGTTTTCGGTATTAATATTTAAGTTACGAGTTTCTGCTACAGTACTCACATCTCTATCAGGTGGGTTTCGGCTCAATGCATCGACGTGACTCATTCGGCAGCCCGGTCTATATTCAATATCGAAATCATATTCACTAATTGTCAACCACCATCGTGCAATGCGTGGAATCAAATCTCTTTTTGTCAGAGTTGTCCTTAATGCATTGCAGTCAGTGTAAACCCGAAAATGAAGACCAAGAAGATAGGTCCGAAGCTTTTTCAGGGAACAGACCACAGCCAGAGTTTCTAATTCATACGAATGAAAATAGCGTTCCTCTGGTGTGGTCTGCCTGCTGAAGTACGCTACAGGTTTCAATACCCTAGGACAAGTCTGCCACTGCATTAATATTCCACCCAGTCCTAATGCGCTAGCATCTGTATGCACTTCTGTATCCAGGGATGGATTGTACAATGCCAAGAGAGGACGCTGCACCAGCCGTTCCTTTAAAATATTGAAAGACTTTGCTTCTGCATCGCTCCAATGCCATTGCACATCCTTTTTAAGGAGTGAAGTCAAAGGTCTTGCTATCTCTCCAAACCCTTTCACGAACCTACGGAAATAACTAGAGAGTCCTAAAAATTGACGCACCTCGTGAACGTTTCGAGGCTCTGGAAAATCACGCACCGCTATAATTTTCCTCTCACTAGGCTTTATTCCGTCAGCCGATATCTCATAACCTAAGTACTCGATTACCGAATCAAGGAAACTACATTTTTCTAGTTTTAGTGTCAGCCCAGCCTCCTGAATAACTTTCAGTACGTCTTCGAGTCTCTCTAAACCCTCGTCTATCGTAACCGATGGGATGAGGAGATCATCCATATATGTTAGTGCCGATTTGAACCTTCGTGGTCCCAATAGACGATTCATCATCTTTTGGAAGACAGCTGGCGCGTTTGCCGACCCGAACGGCATACGTTTAAATTCATAGTGTCCGTCCGGAGTGACAAACGCCGTCAGGTGACGACTCTCCCTTCCCATCGGAATTTGGTAATACCCCGAGGCCAGATCTAGGGTGATAAAGAGACGGTTACCACTTAAATTAGAAAGCTGATCATCAATCAGCGGCAAGGGATATTTGTCTTTGACGGTCTTACTATTCAGGGCCCTGTAATCTACACAGAGTCGTGACTCACCGTTCTTCTTCCTAACAAGTAATATCGGGCTGGCATAGTTAGAGTTAGATTCTTGTACGATATCGTTGTCTATCAATTCGTCTATAATGCCCCTAACTTTCTGCCGTTCGTCATGTGATAACCGGTAAGGTCTGTAAATTACGGGAGTGTTATCGTGTAAATTTATTGTCATAGTAGCGTCTTTAGCGCAACCTAGCTCACTAAGACTAGTCGCGAAGCAGTTACGATATTTTTGTAAAAGTTGATACAATCTCTCTTTAGTTGCTCCATCGATACCGATCCCTACCTTAATCTCATTTCTATCTAGTGGTGTCAAATTGCTCTCTTGCGTCTTAACAGTATAGGTTTTGGTCTCAGTTATGGGGCTGACTCGGGCGATTAAACTATTTGCCTTAAACTCTAATGTAGAATTCGTCAAAGCAGTGACAAATATGTAACCTTTACTATCATTGACTCTATAACATCCTTGATGCAAGTGATACTCCTGATTAGGACTCATTCTGGTACTCCCATCCGAGTAAATATCTCCAGTATAAGGCTCCTTAGTATATATTTGGATCAGACCACCCTTTTTTATTATTACATCTTGGAGAACATAAAGGTTTAGAATTATATCATTCTTCATAAATTCTTCAGAAGAAGTATGATAAAAGAATAAGCTTTCTTTATCTTTAAGTACAGTTACTGATGCAAGTTCTGTAAAATTTTGCCCAATCAATACATCTACTTGTAAATAAGAATCTTCAATAACTAGAACAGTCAAGTTGGTCTCTATCTCATCAATTCTAACACTGATTAAAGATTTAAATTTAGGTGTAACAGTGGAGTCTCCAAAGCCTCTTATAACTGGTAAATTTGCATGGCATTGATTAAGATTAAGTTTTAGAGCAACAGAATATTGTATTAAACTGCAGTCACTACCAAAGTCTACGTAAGCATCCAGCATAACCCCGTTAACGCAGACCTTTTTATGAAATTTTTGGTTGGGGTCATTCCCAGTGCTTACATTATTAAAAGTTGCTAGTTGGTCAACTCCCTTAAAACTTTCATAATCTGATGAGGTAAGGTTATTAATCGGTACTACTTCTTGATTGGTTACAACTTTGTAAACCTTTTTATCTGTGGCTTGATTATTTTGTCCGTTAATATGAGACTGTAGGGGTTTTCTCGTACAATTATCTAAATTGTGTCCTACTCTGCCACATTTAGTACATTTTACTAAGGGTTTGGTACAATTGTGATAAGTGTGACCTCGCTCGTTACAATTGAAACAGACGAAATCAACACCTTTACTCGAATTGGCGCTACTAGACGTATTGTTATTCCCGCGAAAGTCTCTCTTTTTATAAGAATTACTATTATTAGTCAAGGGTCCTTTACTAGAGTCTTTGGTTTGTGTTGGTTGTTGAGAGGCTAAATAATTCAACAAATCCTCTGGTTCCTCACACTTAAGAGCCTGAGCCCCATTCCTAATAGAACTATCAGTAATTCCATAAATAATGCAGTCGACTGCCTTTCGCCCGACGATCTCGCATCGACTTAATAATGACAGTTTACCATAAAAGTATTCTCTTAATGTTTCATCAACGCGAGATTTTCGGTTCAACATTTCTTCTAATAATTTACCAAAATTAACATCATTGGGAAAAGCCTTTCTTAATTTTCCCTGCCATTCGTCCCAAGTATAGTCAATGGACGGCAGAGACTCATACCAACTCTTAGCTAACCCATTAAGTTTTTGCAGTGCGTAATGAATAGTTTGTTTATTATCCCAATTGTAAATGACTGCACACTCATTAACCTTCCGTAACCATCGATCTATATCTTGGGACTTATTATCAGGATTAAACTCTGGTAGCACATTTGTAGTTGGAGTACTCTTACTTGAACTATCCTTGAAAGCGGCCACAATCTTCATTAAATCGTCAGCCGTTAGTCCCCTGGACTTCTTTTGCCTCTTCCTGGGGGCCTCCTCCTCGTCCCTGGACTTGGATCTCGTACGTCTGCTACTCGGACGCCTTGGAGGAGTATAACTCGCGTCGCGATCGCCTGAAAATATAATCGACAACGCTTCATGTCCTTTTCCCTGAATTCCCTCTGTCTACACTACTTATCTAAAGACTCCAACTATTGTCTGAAATTACATAATTATACTGTGTACTTCACTATAACTATATAACTTGCGGGTATAAACGCTTTTACAAAGTGATGAAGTGCATGTACAAGGTACTTTATAACTGTCAGTGCACATGGCTGTTTACTGTAAAACATTAATAACATTTGTTAGCTTACCTACATGGCTAACATCCCAGCGCACCTACATGGCTGGTAGCTATAAAACTTTAATATTATATGTTAGCTTGCCTACACAGCTAACATCCCAGCGCACCTACATGGCTGGTAACTATAAAACTTTAATATTATATGTTAGCTTGCCTACACAGCTAACATCCCAGCGCACCTACATGGCTGGTAACTATAAAACTTTAATATTATATGTTAGCTTGCCTACACAGCTAACATACCAGCGCACCTACATGGCTGGTAACTATAAAAATTTAATATTATATGTTAGCTTGCCTACATAGCTAACATCCCAGCGCACCTACATGGCTGGTAACTAAAAACTTTAGCAATATAATGATATGTTAGCTTACCTACACAGCTAACATCCCAGCGCACCTACATGGCTGGTAACTATAAAACTTTAATATTATATGTTAGCTTGCCTACACAGCTAACATCCCAGCGCACCTACATGGCTGGTAACTAAAAAACTTTAATATTATATGTTAGCTTGCCTACACAGCTAACATCCCAGCGCACCTACATGGCTGGTAACTAAAAAACTTTAGCAATATAATGATATGTTAGCTTACCTACATAGCTAACATGCCAGCGCACCTACATGGCTGGTAACTATAAAACTTTAATATTATATGTTAGCTTGCCTACACAGCTAACATCCCAGCGCACCTACATGGCTGGTAGCTATACAACTTTAGCAATATAATGATATGTTAGCTTACCTACATAGCTAACATCCCAGCGCACCTACATGGCTGGTAAATTATGCAACTACGAACACACATTCTATGCTAAAGCAAAGGGTAAAACTATTACAAACACAGCTATATATGGCTTGGGATACGTAGGGAATAATAATAAGCTCAATAGAATAAGCCCAAGCAAACTTACATGACTTGAGCAACGTCCAAAAGTATACAAATGTTGAGCACTTATGGTCCACTGCATGTTAAACATGTGTGTATCTTTGAATCTATCAAATAGCCAGTGAAAATTGTGTTAACTGGTTCATCTAAACTTATCTTGGTCTAAATACTGTATACTCCTCATCAACTACTTCGTTTCTCGTGAACATGACCACGTGTATTTTGGTTATAGTTTATAACTAATGATCAAATCTATTTATTTGAGGATATATCAAAAAATATTCTGCTTACTATCATTTAGTAGCTATTACTGTGATAATACAAGAGTACTTACGGTTTTCATCAGACATCGCTGCTCGCAGGTTATGACCACTTCTGACTTAAAATGAAACTACTGTACTTGGTGAACTTCTTTAATATAGCACACTCAGCAATACTCAATAATACAACGACGCTCGGACACAGTACACTTTATTCGACTACTCGGTAACAAGCTCACCCGCCGACTGCCACTTATTCTAATCCCTACCTCTCTTCTAACCGTCAATCTTCCCACCACCACCGAACGAATGATTGTGAATCATTTGAACGAATGGCTTGTGGGTCAATTGAGTAACTATTAAATTAACTATTTCTAAACAAAATATAATCAATACATTAACATAAGTATAATTGAATGTATAATAACGGTAATTACATTATCCTTAAAATAAGTACAGCAATAGGGCCATAATAATTGATCTAATAATTGGTCAATTATGTAATCAACATCGATGAAATCACAACAATAGGCTATTCGAATTTTGAAAAAAAAAAAAGATTTTTTTTTCGAGACACACTCACCTCATTCTGCCTAGCCTTTTCCTTTTCTATGTTGGGTTCGGCATCTAGCCTAACCAGATGTAGATGAATACCATTTTTTTTACATAGAGCTATTGCTTATAAGACCTCCACAATCTAGTAACTGATTAGAACATACCTCTTGGCAATGTTGGGGTTACAGTTTGTGGCCTATCGACTGTCAAAGATGTCCGAATGACAGCCGGCATCAACGACATGCTTTCCAAGCCATGGCGGAAACTTAATCTGTATTAGATGGTCACCCATCCATCCACTAGCCGATCTTGGCAAGCGTAGCTTAACTTCGAAGTTCGATTTGTGCGGACATTATTATTTATTTATTAAATATGTGCATTAAAAAAGCTCTATAAAGCAAAGTACCACTCATGTCATACATACTCAGGCATTTGAAACGATTCAGATGAAATTCGGTGGGTAGGTAATAATTATGAATTCCCGCAACCCAAACAAGATTCCGGCTCGCACTTTACCCGATTTTTTTCATGGATGTTGATCGCAGATTTGTGATTAGGATCCCTATAAACCATGAAAATAACACCCATAACAAAAAGCTAGAAAAATCTAGTCGGTGCCATTTTCACTTATAATACTTATTCAAATTTTGATAATTGAGATAGGTTATTTACCAAGTAGAATTTGGCCTTAATAACCTTTTTTAGACCTTAATTTGACCTTAATTTGAAAATATATTTTGTAGGTAAGTATGTGTAATTTGAATCGCCCGAAATGCATTTTTCCGTGCCCTGCATGGACATATTAGATACTGGGCTGGACAAAATCGAAAAGTATTTTATAAAGCAATATTCAATTTTCATAACATTGTCAATTTGTCTAGTCCTACTTAACATACATAAACTATAAGCTTGGTATTTCGTACGCAACCAGCTGAAAGTATCTAACATAAAACTCTCAGTAATTTAAAAGGAATAAAATATTTTTCATTCTTATTTTGAATAACATAGACAACTCTGCGCAAATTAACCTTGGGTCCGATAATCTGTTGAGTAGATTTCTTTCTATACTGTAGAAAATCCTATTTGAATTACTGAAAGCATAAATAATAATTATGGTTAATGCTTATTGTATTTGATGTGTTAAACGTATTTTTTCCTAATATTTAGTAACGAATTTAAATTAATCGATTAGGTTGAAATAAAAGATAAATCGATTTGCATAATCGTTTTGGTACACCCTAACAATGAAAAAAAAAACAATAAGAATGATGGTTGATGGCGATTATCACATTTATGCACTTCGATTTTATTTATGAAAATTAGTAGACTTGTAGGTTAAATATTAAAGAATTAATGGCGCTAAGATATGAGCATTTTATCTAATTGTTTTAATTAACGCCCATACATAAGATTTTTTAAGTGGCTTTATCAAAAATGCAATTATAAATTAGGATGTCGTATGACGTAACTCTGAGGTCCAATTGGTACTATAACCGAGCCGGCGGAGGTTTGAATGTCTAGTACCAATTGGTACTACTACCGAACTATACGGTTAACAATACCGAAACGGGATCTGTTTGATTAAATTCTCAGTTCAAAATGAATAAGCAACCGAATGTCATTATTTGACATTGACACTGCTAATACTGAGTTGATAAAGTACTAAAGTACATTCTGTTATAGACGCTGTAGAGAAAAAAACTTCAGCAAACATAATGTCTCTAACCTATTTCTACCGTGAATTTACCTATTTACGTTCCTCCTCATCTGTGTGAAAATAAACTTTTACCTCGCAGTAACACAACAAGCCCGATTTACTTAAACACAAGTATTTTAATCTTGAAGTTTGCCTTTGACTATAGAAAGCGGTAATTACAAGCTGCAGTAGCCAAAGAAAATCGTGCTTTCAAAACCTTTTACGGCAAAGAAGGAAATTCAAGTTAAAATCTTGTAATAAAAATTCGTCTTGCCACCAACTAAGACTGCCTTTTACGCTCTTTCATGAGCCTTAATTCTGATTTTTAGTAAAGTTTCAGTTGGTTGATGGAAGGCCGTCCATTTATTTTGGTATTTGTCTGCCACAAAGGCTTTATTAAAAAAAATGAATGGTTATGTGAGGAATTCACAAGACAAAAAGAAAGAGAGTGATAACAGGACGTTTGATAAAGGAGAATGCAAGAAGATAACGTGTTTTGCAGAAAGTAATATGGTAGGAAGAATAGATCCATAAAAACATTTTTCACTGTCCTAAATTTTCAGTATTTCATACTACGATTACTCAGCACATTCTTAAAAAAAAAAGAACTGAAAAATAATGATACTATTTTAATTAACTTTACACGCATGCGCAAGATACCTAGGTCAAAAAAGTTCTGCAAGAGTTGTTGAATTTGTTCGAAAGGGTCACCGTGGCAGTGGAACGTAAAGAGGAACACCGATGGGTTTTAGTCAGTAAGTCTGACACTCCCTTCAAGTAATTTCATGATTTCCCATCCTTAAAAAAAGGTCTTCAAGAAAAATAGTTCGGAGACTCATCGAAATAAATGTTAAGTTTTCCGTGTAAATTTTAAGTTAAAATTCAAACTCTCTGTATATATATATTGTGTAATATGCGTATCAAGTTCCATTGAAATCGGCACGTTCATTTTAAAGTTTTTGTTTATTTGAAAGGGCTATGCCCAAAAACGGTGCCTTTTATTTTTTATTTATACACACTAACGCCACTTTGTTACATGTGTAGAATGCATTTTTTTTTTATTAGTAATGATTTAATGACTGGGCGGAGTGGAAGTAAGCGTTACACTATTATAATAAACCTGTCCGTGTTCCTCCTAATACCTTTTGCGTTCTAGGGACGCAGTGAATCATTCGAACAAATTCCGCAAGTAGAGTACTTCTATACACAATAGTTACTATAGCAGCTCAGCTCTAAAGTACACCCGTCTCGAATTATGCATCTTAGTCTTTGACTCGTATCGTTTATTAGGTAAATTACGCGTTAGAAGAGGGGTTTATAACTCGAGATGCCCGGTGACAGTGACATATTAGGCAAACATTTAAGGCAAAGCCAAGTTGTATAAAATGCCGTGAGGAGTAAACGCTCTTAAGTAAAACTAATTGAAAATATATTTTCCCAACACCCTTTCGAAATCAATATTTATGATGCGTTATAACATTTTACTATAATATTTTATTAGGGTAACAAAAATTTGGTGGGACACTTTTACAGCACTCTTGTCTCTTCAGCACATAAAAGTGTACCCATAATATTTTATATCAAAATATACATATATTAAATTCATTTTATCGGAGTGATTCAGTGACTGAGGCACTTAGATTGCCACTAAATAGGGCTCGTATGATTGAATAACTCTTACCACCTATTTAAGTACTGTGAGGCTAAATAATAAGAGTATTCATCCAGCGCTAATAATCTTATTATTTGTAAGTTCGACCCCGGAGAGGCTCTTACCTTGAGGATTGATAGGGACATTTCATATAAAAACTACTTTCATATTATAATAGTGGATTCACGCAACTTCGTCTGCATCACATTTTTTTATGAATGCTCTGCTCCTGTGGGTTGTAGCATTTTTTAATTTAAAACAGTAGTTCCTAAGATTAGCACGTGCAACCAAACAAACGAACTCTTCAGCTTTATAATATACAAGAATATATATAAAAATGTCGACCAAATTTCGGTACCTAACGGTGGATTATCGGATATTATGCAAGAAGGTATATGGAGATATAAATGATGTGTCCCTTCTTTGGTATTGTACGTCGGGTCGTTGAGCTCCTTATTGTTTCTAAGCTGTTGAGCTACTCGACTACTGATAAAGGCTTGCATTGAATGGACAGGCCCACTTAAATCTGTATGGTTCTTTTCTCAAAAGCCACAGATCTGCATGGTTATGTTGTTGTTCGTCAAATCGTTGAGCTCCTTAAAGTTCTAAGTTTGAGCTACACGGTATCTGACGAATGCTTGCACTGTCTGGACAGGTCCACTCAAATCTGTGTGGGACTTTCCTCAAAAGGCTACCTGAGACTTTAAACTACATGGTTCTCATATGATTTGACCAGTACGGATTGTATTGACTTTAAAAGTGACTTTGACCTCTGAGTTTGTTTCGGTGTTTCTTCTTAGGGTAGTCGGTTAGGAAACACCGGCTTCATCTAGCTTATAATGACAAGAAATATTGGACGTGTAACAGTGTTATGTTTAACCTACTTACAAATTAAATATAATTTATCATTTATTAGTTTTACTGTACAGAGTGTGCTTAAACGAACATCATTCAAATAGCGTGTGTTTTTTGACATTCGTTTTAACGTTAGCGTCATAAGTGGCTACATAGGTTACTTTTACCAAGTTGAAGATCTATACGGCACGTGCACGGCGTAGACTATGCCATCTAGTGTTGCAAATCAGAAACTTTTACGTTGTAAATGTAATTATGACCAGTACAGCCACCTATACTTCCTGCACCCTCCGTTTAGGGGAACGTGTAGGAAGTAGACTGTGCCATCTAGCGTTGCAAATTTGAAACTTATAACTAAAATATACTTGATATCAACCAATAGTTTTTGCACATTCCCTACTGTTAAATTGGCGCTAACTGGTATCATTATTACGACGTCTTTAAAATTCGGAAGAGTATTTTTAAGCAAACTCAACAACAAAGTAAACTCATAGCTCCAATACAAAAGAAGTGTACGAGTCAGTAGGCAACGCATAATTCAAAAACAGCCTTTACCCGACCACGTTTGAGGCACCCGCAATACGATTGGCTGAAAGCAATCAAACCTTTGCAGATGCTGCTGAATATATCAGCTATGTTTGTACCGAAATTCAACCTTATTTTTCATTCAAACTCAATTATCGAACTGAGGTCGATATGAAATGAAAGAAAGCTAACAAAATATTTAGATATACCTATGACGACTATTTGATTGGTGGATACAATCTTGGTCATCTGCCTAGCCCTTTCCCAACTATATTAGGGTCAGCTTCAATGCAAACCGGATTCAGCTGGAAACCAGTATTCTAAGTAGAGCGATTGCCTACCAGACCTCCACAACTCAGCGACTGGGTAACACGGTACTTCTTGGCAGGACTAGTGTCAGATTTCTGACAATTACGGATTGTCAGAAATCGACTGCCTATGACGTACAAATGACAGCCAAGAACAACGACTTAACGTGCTTTTTGAGGTACGGAAGAATCTCAATAAGTTAAGATGGTCATCCATGCGCAGTTCAACTACGGCAAGCGTTGCTTAAGCTTGAAGATGGATCCGTACGGTTGTTATTATTTAGCTACGAGCTCCAAAAAAAAGACTAGATATTGTTTTATAATTAGCCTATGACCGCAAGATGCGATCGATTAATTTATTTTTGGAAAGGTCGCAAAGAACAGCGTATTCTAAATAATAATAATATTTAATGCGATGGTAAGTCGTAGGACTTGAGAAGACCAGGATTTAAATGCTCATAATATTAAAGTATGTTGGGTAGGGAAAGAAAAAATTTTAAGTTTATATTAGGGAAAAGTTAGTGAAATTGTATGAATCCAGTTTTACAGGGCAACAGCTAATATCATGATAATAATACCATATCTTTTAAAATGTTGTACTAACAGATTTTAAAATCTTAAAATAGCTATCGTGTTTTTAAGAAAGTACAAATATATGGCATCGTCTAAATTGAAATAATCGGAGTTTTTTTTTAGTCTAAAATTAAATTATCGCATAATCTATCACAAAAAGAAACATCTGACCCTCAGTCGAAAATTCGCTTACACGACCTTTTTATCAATAAAAGGTTCCTTAACTTTTATAAGCTGTTCAAACGAATAGCAATATGCCAATAGCCACACAGATGTTGAAGATAATGAAACATATTTTACAAAAAATATAAAATATTAGGCTCACATCAGCCGGATCTGCCATCTATGTATGTATAATAAAAGTCTGGATCCCTTAGGATACGTCCGGTACTTACATGATTTATTTTCAGCTTTAAATATTATATTCGACCTTTTTTGATCCCTTGATATGTGTAAGCACTTATAACGGGCTTGAAAAAAAGGAGGACGTTCGAAATTCGATTATATTTTTTCTACAACCAGTTTGATTTTTTTTATATATTCGACTGGATATAATACATACATATAAATGCATTTTCCGATTTGCCCCTTAGAAAACATTTATGACTGAAAATTAATTATGACTTAGCAGCTCCCGTAATTCCATCTTTCTTCGCTCTTTCCTGGTTTATTTTTAGCTTTAAATATTGTATTCGACCTTTTTTGATCCCTTGATATGTGTAATCACTTTTAACGGACTTGAAAAAAAGGAGGACGTTCTAAATTCGATTATATTTTTTCTTAAACGGTTTGATTTTTTTTTATGTGACTGGATATGCATACGTATTATTATGTACTTTCCGCTTGGCCCCTAAGAAATTATTTATGACTAAAAATTAACTATGACTTAGCTCCGTAATGCCATCTTTCTTCGCTCTTTCCTGGTTTAATGAAATAATAGGCTATTCCTAGCCTAGCTCATACAGTATATTTTGTCCCTTTCATGACGTACCAATGCCATCATGATTTGCTTGTTGAGAGAAAGACTGTAGTATACAGGATGAATAGCATAATACCTTTATCAGGGAATCATGGTTGACAGAGCAGTGGTGGCCGAGTGGTAACGGCCCCGACTTACGAATTGTAGGTCGCGGGTTCAAACCCAGCCAGGCGCATTACTTTGTGTAATTAATTTCATCACCACTGCTCTCAAAACGGTGAAGGAAAACATCGTGAGGAAACCGGCATATCCTAGAACCAAAAATTCGAAGACATGTGACATTCACCAACCCGCATTGGGCCCGCGTGGTGGATTACGGCCCATTCCCTCTCCTAGAGAGGAGGCCTGTGTCCCAGCTGTGGGAACGTTAAAAGGCTGACTATGCATGGTTGGCTGCTGCAGTTTTAATCCCACTGTATAGTAATTTAGCCCATAGCTCATAGAGACCTATAAAGTCCGCCCATTTCTGTTTGGCAGTCATACGTAAATACGGTAACGCACAGCAAGTCAAAGCTAGACGTAATATAGAATTAAAATCGTCTTTAATTTTGGAGCATCGACAGTATTAAATAACCCAGGAATTTGAATTTCATCATGCATAATTTGGGTCCCAGACAGTCAGTATGAAATCCGAAACATTTGTTAAAAAAATATAATAGCCGTTTTAATTAAATTTAAGAAGGGTTTTGAAACAAAAATGTTAAATAAGTAGGTTAGATCACATTAATAATGGCCAATATTTAATTTATTTTTGTTTTCCAATGTATTTCCAATGTAATACTCTTTATAACTAAAGCCGCGTACACGTTATTTTTCCATAGACCAGCACTCTGCGCAAACCACGACCGCCGTCCTTCCGCCCTCGCCACTGAGACCCGTCACAACTGTCCCGTCGATGTCCCGATTGCCCCGACCCTTGCTCAAACGAGACCGCACCTTTGCCTGTTGTCTTAAATTCACCCCTATAAAATAATAAAATCCTCGTTCGATCCAGTCCGTCCCTAGCTGTCCCACCCCCGGCGGTGCCCTAAGCCGTGGTCGATACCCCACAGGGGTTGCCCTTAGCATGTAGTACACATGCAGTTTTAGCAAATCAATATCTCATATAATCTCGTTATTATAATATTACCTCAATAAGTTACTGGAAATAAATTCAAAGCGTTACAAATTGAGCGCAATAATCACAGTTGCGATTGCTATGCGATTGATCGACACACATCAATTTTGCGATGATTTTAATTCCAGAAACTGGGCTTCTTTTGCCTGATTTATTTTGCGTCTCATCACAGCAGAACATAATAATATTCCACTCAATCACCATTTTTTATTTTTGTGACGAAAACCTTGAATTTATCGTTCACTCGAAATAGGGTAGTTGACTAAAAAAATCTAATTAGTCCATCGGATATATTTCCAAAAAATATTGGACACGTATTTTTTCTTTTATCACGTAAACAAAAAATGAAGACGATACAGTGCGTTGAAAACTCGTATGACGTCACTACTCGCTACAATTTTTAGCGAGCCGTGACAAGCCCCCACTCCTGATCTTTGATGCTTTGTATCTTCGTTAGTTTTTGTAGATTTGATAAAGGAAAAAATACGTGTCCAATATTTTTGTATAATCTAACTGACGGACTAAACATAATCATGTATTTTTTACTCAGGAAACATCCCTATTGAAACTTCTTCAATAATCCCCTTGAAGTATTCGCCTCTACAGGTATCGAGGAGCTCAGAAATTCAAGAGGAAGTGCAGCAAGCGAATGGCAGCGCTCGTCGTATCGGATGTGCAGCGACCTCCCGTTGCAGAGACCGCATTTGCTTGCTAGCTGCCCTAAGTGTCCACATGGGATCTTTTACGATGGTAAGAATTAGACTGACACATAAATTCAATACTTCATTAACAAAACTTCCTCTTGGCTCAATCACCATGGCAACGGGAAAAAAATTACGAATAGAGATCGTCAACTTAATCGAGTAAGGCCGAGTCGAGGTTGAGTCTAGTAGATGGAATCTATACTACTATTATAAAGAGGCAGATTTGTTTGTATTGAATAGGCTCCGAAACTACTGGACCGATTTCAAAAATTCTTTCACCATTAGAAAGCTACATTCACCCCCATATCCCCCCTATATTTAATCCCCATATTCCCACGGGAACGGAAACTACGCGGGTAAAACTGTGGGGCGCTGCTAGTAACTTATATAATACTAGCTGACCCGGCAAACGTCCTTTTGCCACATAAAATAATAAAAAAATTGGGGGTGGACCACCCTTAACATTTAGGGGAATGAAAAATAGGTGTTGTCTGATTTGCCACCCTAGCCGATATGCACGCTAAGATTTACGAAAATCGGTCGAGCCGTTACGGAGGAGTTCAACCACAAACACTGTGACACGAGAATTTTATATATAAGATAATTATGTAGGTGTAATTTAGATCAATACTATGGGTTTGTGAGTAGGATTTGGCAAAGTTGACCATACGTGTTGGATGGTGAATTGAATGAATGGTATCAGAATTTTATGGAACGAAAACTTCGTATCTAGTTAATAATATTGTGGCAATGGGGAAAAAAGGTATGAGATAACAATCTATGCAAGTTAAGCAATTGGCTATGATACACGTTAGCGGTTGATCTCTTCATCTTCGTGGAGTTTCATGCCGGTTCTTCGAATATCGTTTTATTTCTATCTTACATTTGATAAGAATTAATTTAATGTTCTGTAAATCTTAAAATAATGATTTCATAATAATGTAAGCATTGATGAAACATACTTACATTAAATTTTTAATAGTTCAAATTCTGCAACACAGAACAATTTGAGTTAAAAAGGGTAATTCTTTTCGTAAGAGATACAACAAAAATTTCACGAAATAAGAATGAAAGAGGATCAGGAAGAAAGAAAATCAAGTGTGCGGAATAGAGAGCAATAAAGGAAAAGCTGTAATAACAAAAAATGCAGATTCCATTTGTCGTTATCATGTGAAATGGACTAAGTAAAATAGACCTTCACCTCTTTAACTTAATGTTGAAAGTTTTGTGATACCAAAATCACATAAATCAAAGATAGAGCAGAAAATATATTAATACCGCAACTTTTGGACACTATACTAAATGGAATGTCAACTTGATACAGCGTTGAACTCGCAAACCTTTTAAATTGTTGTCGAAAAACTTTTTGCTCACGTTTAATATTTCAGTTTCCATATATATTTTAATAAATTTGTCCTACTTATCCTTGCATTATTTATGCCCTTTTTAACTTCTATACTAGTGAAAGTTTATTTACATTTTTTATTTGCAGCTGTTTTAAAACTTTTTCGTACTCCACTCGACAATTCTTATACTGCACTCATAATTATGATATAGACACTTGCAAGGTCTTCGGTCCACCTTGTGGGAGACCTTCAAATGCTGCGTCTTCTGTTATGCGGTCGCCACTCCAGAACTTTTCAGCCCCGTCGACCATATGTTCTGCCAGCTATGTACCCTGCCCACTACCACTTCAGTTTGGCGATCTTGCGGGCTATGTACGGTAACCTTGGTTTTTCTTGCGGATATCATCTTTCTGATTGACTTTATCGATGCGATCACGCAAGGAAACTCCGACAACTGCCTTCTCCATTGCTTTGGGTGACTTTAAGCCTTCTGATGAAGCCCATTGTGAGCGTCTCAAGTCCGTTAGTTTCGTACAAGCACTTCAGCACCCCAATGTACCGATAGTCGATTTGGCACCATTGCAGAGACTTTCAAGAGTCTCGATTGAATCGAAGGCTATCTCGTAGTCTGCAAAAGCTAAGCAGAGATGCATATCATATGCATCATCATGTTTTCTGTATAATCTGCCGCAACATACATATGTGCATATGTGGTATATTTTTAAAAATAGCCCGGAAGTGAGATGTGTCTGTTAATGCTTAAGCAGGGCATTGTCGCGCTTCTTGAAGAAGAGTACTACCACCCACACCTCTGCTCCATGCCTGTGGCGTTTTTCCCTTGAGTATGACGGAATCTAACAGTTTCTGAAGGGATTTAAAACCGGTTGTCCGCCAGCCTTCAGGAGTTCAGAATTTCATCCTCACCCAACGCCTTGCTGTTTTTAAGTTGCTTCATAGCTATCCTAATCTCATACCGACTGACGTCTGGGTATAGTGCCGAATCAATGTAGCTCTTGGGTCGTTAGCTATATTCGCACCGGGTTTAGTCATTGACGTTTATAACAGTCCATAGAATTTCTCAATCCTCTTCAAGCTCCCGATTTAGTGGATTTGTTTTTCTGCCATCATCGACCTTTAGTTTCGTGAGCTATATTATAATTATAATAGAGCAAAGACCTTGGAGTCCTTATTAATTTAGTTTGATCTTTTGGAGATAACTGTTTTATCATATCAATAAATTAGTTGCAAGATATGACTAACAACGCAATTTTTTTTTTTATTGTGAAATATATTTATTTTTTCGTGGAATCGCAAACCGATGCTAAAAAGATACAATCATGGTATTATCTAATTTTCCTAATTCGAAGACATGTGATATTCACCAACCCCCACTGGGCCCGCTTGGTGGATTACGGCCCATTCCCTCTCCTAGAAAGGCGGCCTGTGTCCCAGCAGTGGGAACGTTAAAAGGCTGATTATGTTCTTTTTTTCATTCTTTAAAGAAACTACTTATAACTTCAAAATATTTCCATGGAAACGTAATCAAAGTTTATCGCATCCTCGAGTTCTGAATCCTTTTGATATTTGCAATTTGTTACTCGATCCATTCAAATCATTGGAAGAGAATAAGAGGCAACTACGTACTTATATCAATTTACATATTTTACAAACTGGATTTGGAGGACAGTGAAAATATCATTTTGTTGAATTTCCTTTGAAGAGCTATATTGAAAATTTAGAACTCAAACAATGTGCTTTTGTTTGGCCGCATCCACTCAGTTTAGCAAAGGATCAAATAGAAAATATGAAATACAATTCCAATGAAATAAAACTATCGCAGTACTGAAACTTTTCAATGAAATTGTCCTAATGATTATAAAAATTGTTGGGCGTAAAACTTCTCGAATTTTTACAGTCGAACTGTATAAAATTGTAATGGAAATAGTTTTCAATTATCTTTTGGACGAAGACATTTTAATAATTAACAGATTTTAGAGCAAGAAGCAAAGAATTGAAGATAGTTATTAATACTAGATAATTTTAATTAATCTTTACTGAATGTAGTATCCCCCATATACTAAATAAAAAAACACTTCATCGAATCGAAATGGTCAACATGCTTATATTTTGAACACAACATTTTTTTTTACTCACTATTTGAAAGTTTGCACAACATTAGAGCCTTGCCTAAATTAACAAAACATAAGGTCCAAAAGTAAATACGTATTCAGTTGAAACGAGATTTAATTATACAAAGCTAATCTTGTAGATACCTACAGTTTTAACACTGTAATGCGTGTTCATAATTATTTTACGTACCTTTTTTCAAAGGAAGTCATCATTTGACTAATTCCGCTCTGGGCGGAGCGGAAGGGAGGTGTCAGACTCTTACTAACTAAAACCCATCCGTAGTCATCTCCTAATGCCCTTTGCGTTTCAGAGCTATGGTGACATAATAGTTGTGACAAATTATCATTATTAAGCACATTTAAACTGCTAATAATTATCGATGATCCAATTCCACGAGAGTTAAAAACGCGTGTTTAAATGAATACTAAAAATACAATATAATTTCGATGGCACTAAAAATTGTTTAATCAAATTTCCTTACAGCTAATAAAATCCTGGATTTATTAAGGTCATAAATACTCTTTAAGTTCATAATTTATTTTAACGGTCAATTTCTAGGACTCAGAAAGCCGTTGGCGTCGTTTAGAGTTTTTTTTAGCTTCGATACCACTTAAAAGCTTTTTGCAGAAGTACTCAACTAATTGCCACTCAAAAACGTCTATTGTTACCAAGTGTATAAAATTATAAAAATAAAAATGTTCTGTACTCTTATGAGGATAAAAATATGAAAAACATTGTATGGAAAATATGAAAGGACAAATCCGTTTCTTTTACTTGACCTAAAATAGAAAATTCTTTATGGATTTTTTTTTATTAATTGTTTAATGAAGCAAATCGTTTGTTTGAAATATTGGGCATAAATTAAAGAGACTAGAAATTATTATTTTATATAGACGGTCTTTATTTTTGTTTTTAATTCAAACCGTCCCTGCTTCACACGAATTTGCGACCAGACAAACACAGTTGATATCTATACTAATATATAAAGCTGAAGAGTTTGGTTGTTGCCTGAACGCGCTAATCTCAGGAAATACTGGTCCGATTTGAAAAATTCTTTCAGTTTTAGATAGCCTATTATCGAGGAAGGCCATATATCATCACGCAAAATAGGAGCGTAGCAGTCATGAAAAATATGACACAAAGGAAGCTGCGCGGGTCAGTTACTTTACTATATGTTTTTGTAGTTTTTTACTACTTACATACAACACTTTTTTTTATTATTGATGGACTCGCGTTTGACCACGATCTCACCTGGTGGTAAAGATTACGTCGTCAACGATGGAGCACGCTTGCCAAGAAGTAACCTATTTAAGATTATTGAAGACCACAAGATTAGTGCTATCAGGAACCATAGACTCTGGAGGAGGGATATAAACTCCACTAATGATAGTGTAACCGCATCACAATCTATTGCGTAGTTAAGAAGAACAACGCATCTCACATAACGATATTGTTTCAGAACTCGTTTTTTGTACTAATCTTTCTCGCCATAAAGAAAGATAATCTACCAAGTTTTTGTGGTATACATTCAAATAAATTTATTGTTTTTCCTAAGCTTCTTTTACGGCTTGCGCTATCAGTCATTCGCAGAATATTTTAGTCCTTTTTGTAGCATTTAACAGCCTATAATACTCTTAAACTGTCGTAGACGCCATTTTTATTTTTAATGTGAATGAATGGCTTGAAGAGAGAAATTCAAAGAGAATGATATAATGATAATGATTTAAATTGAATTGTATTGTTCTTATTAATAGTTAAGGCATCGTTAAAATAATCCTAAAATGGATGGTTCTTAAGTTTTATCTTTGGACAGAGTCTGATACTGATTTGCAGTGTGAAACGTTAAGTTACTTTTCTCATTTTGGCTCAACGACTCGTTGACAGTTCAAAAGTGCTTGTAAATGGTTTAATTGATATAAATGCATTTTTTAATTGACATTTTTAAAAGAGTAGGGTCCAGAGTCCGTCCCTTAGACTCGCCATAGACAACGGTAAAATTGTTGTATCTTTATTAAGAGTTAGATTAGTACTAGTTGCTTCAGTTCAATTTCTCACGAAAATGTTGATCAGATTGTGTTACCGCCTGCGCCATCTTTCGGCATGAAGAGGAAGGTTGGTGACCTGACGTTGCCGCTAATGAAGTGCTCGCGAGTGACGTCGACCAATCAGCGTCTAGCGTGCCGGCCAATCATCACGGAGCGTCACCCACTAACTTCACGGATATTGTAGTAATATAAATGTCGTCCGCTATACGCTACCAAAAAACCTATAATTTTATCTCTTCTGTTCATTATTTCATCCGTAATAAGAATTAAACGTCATTCTGCCAGTAAAATAAATATTTCATTGAATACAACCGAACCCAGAACAACAAATAGGAAGAGGAGGCAGCAACTCTCATCCCTACAGTTCCTGACCCGAGCACTGAGTTCAAACATTGGTCCTTACGAGCCGGATCTTCGCATCGCATCGAGGATCAGCAAGAAATGGTCAGGCCAGTCGTTCCTGTTCTTCCCATACCATTTGCAAGTGTCTAATACCGTACTGTGATTTTGCAATTCCAGTTAACAAAAAGTTCGCAACACGTGGCGTCTACCTTCTTGTTTGGCAGTTGGCGTTTAACCGTGAGTAACCTTTGTCTTTCATAAGCCGCCAGGATGAGTGACGACGATTATAGTGAAGCTGGTCATGTTTCGAACATGGGGGATCTTAAAAAGCAAAGGGGTACACTTAAAAGTCGACTAACTTTATTTGAAAAATATATAGCCAAACACGAAAACGTTAAGATGTCCGAACGACAGCATGCAGAACTTCTACTACGCATGGAGTCGCTTTCCAAGGTGCTTATCGCGTTTACCAAGATTCAAGACCAAATCGAACAAATATTAGATGACAGTGAATTAGATAAACAACTAGAGTATAGGGCATCTTTTGAGGATCAATATTTTAGTATCATGTCCATTGCAAAATGCTTAACCGATGTTGTAAAAATAAGAGATGCGAGTGATAGCGTTAAATGTTCAAGTGCGCATTATAGTGATGTTAGTTCTATTAAATTACCGCAGATTACACTCCCCTCTTTCGACGGTTCATATGATCACTGGCTCGAGTATAAAAATTCCTATTTATCTATGATTCATAAACGAAGTGATTTAGACGCAATTCAGAAGTTCCATTACCTAAAGTCTTCGCTCGGCGGTTCAGCGCTCCAGGTTATAAGTGCATTAGAGTTTACTGCCGCTAATTATACTCACGCATGGGAGTTGTTGGAGAATAGATACCATAATAATCGTCTATTAATCCACAACCATGTGAAATCTTTGTTTACTGCACAATCCATTAACAAAGAATCTCCTTCCTTAATCAGAGAATTAATCGATGTAGTGTTACGTAACCTACGAGCACTCAAATCCCTTGACGAGCCCACCGAAACGTGGGATACTTTAGTCATCTACATTACAGTATCGAAGCTAGACCCTTCTACTGTGCGTGAGTGGGAGAATTACTTAGGCTCGATTTCTCCTGGTAATCATAAAACCAAAACAAAATTAGATGATTTGTTATGTTTTTTACGTAATCGTGCCGATATGTTGGATATGGTGCATAATAACCATACTCGAAGTACACAGGATAATAAACCTAACAATAAGTCTGATACTAAAAGGCACACGAGTGCTGCAGCACACCAATCATATAGCTATGTGTCGACGCGCAAAAGTACCGGTACATCCGAAACATCAAAACAATCTTGTTTTATGTGCGGGCAAAATCACCCGTTATTTATTTGTTTTAAATTTCTGAACTTGGCAGTTTCGGACAGAATTAAATTCATAGATAGTGCCAAGGACCTGTGTCGTAATTGTTTACGTACAGGTCACCTAATTACCGAGTGCATATTCGGGCCGTGCAAGCAGTGCAAGGAGAAACACAATACTTTGTTGCATAACGAAAATATCAAGGTTATGTCAACCACACCTGCATCGTCAGCAGCGAGTGCTGATGAGAAACCAGTATCTATCGTATCATGTGCGAATAATTTGCTATTCGATAATGCGCCTTCTGTACCATTACCACAGGTTTTATTATCAACTGCACTAGTCGATGTCATGGATAGTAAAAGTAAATATCATACAGCTCGCGCGCTAATAGATAGTGGTAGCCAGAATTGCTTTATATCAGAAAAACTTTGTAAACGTTTAAACGTATCAGTAATACAGTCCACTATACGAATATCGGGCGTGGGACAGTCGGTCTCACAATCGAATAAATTATGCGATATCAAAATGCGATCAAAAACGAGTAAATTTCAGATTTCTTTAAGATGTTTTGTTTTGCCTTGTATTACGACGAGTTTACCGGCGACTCATATTGTCTTTGACACAAACCACATTCCGGACAACGTATGTCTTGCGGACCCTACGTTCAACATACCGTCAGAAGTCGATTTACTGATTGGTGCGGACGTATTTTGGGATTTGTTAGATGCAGATCGAATTCGATTATCCAATGGTCCATACCTACAGAATTCGAAGATAGGGTGGTTAATTTCAGGTCCTATTCATAATAAATCAAACGATAATAATAATATTCAGTGTAATTTTATACAGCAGTCGAATATAGATACACAATTACGGAAATTTTGGGAACTAGAAGAACTTGTAAGCTCGGGTCCTAATTTATCTGAAGAAGATCGTAAGTGTGAGGAATCTTTTGTTAGCACTACTACACGAGATAGCAGTGGTAGGTTCTCAGTAAGAATTCCATTGAGGGAATCAGCTGACGTACTCGGTGATTCATATGAAAACGCCAAGTCTCGTTTCTTATCATTAGAACGCAAATTAGATCGGTCTCCTTCTTATAAAATATTGTACAGTGAATTTATACGGGAATATATTGAACTGGGACACATGTCTCGAATAAACGAATACGCATGGCCACACTATTTTCTCCCGCATCACGGAGTATTCCGCGAACACAGCACGACTACTAAATTGCGTGTAGTGTTTGATGCTAGTGCCACAACTACTTCAAATAAGTCATTAAACGACATTCAGATGACAGGACCTCCTCTTCAGAATGATATTTTTTCTATTTTACTTCGTTTTCGGCAGTATAAGTATGTCGCCTGCGCTGACGTGGAGAAAATGTACCGGCAAGTACTGGTGCACCACGATCAGCGCAACCTCCAGTTAATTTTATGGCGGGATAATGCATCCGATGAATTAGGTGTATACCGACTCAACACTGTTACGTACGGAACCGCGTCGGCTCCATTCCTAAGTATGCGTTGTTTACGTCAACTCGCACAGGAAACGGAAGATAAAGTCATTGCTCAAGTCATAAACGAAGATTTTTTTGTCGATGATTTAATTACTGGTGATAACGATCCCCAAGTTCTCTTAAAAACATGCGAAAAAACTCAGGAGGTTCTGAAGTCTGCCTGCCTTCCTTTGCGGAAGTGGACATTTAGTAATGACGTAAACTTGGAAGCATCTAAGGAGTTAGTTATCGGGGAACATTGCCAAAATAAAACTCTTGGTTTAGGTTGGCAAGTCGATAAAGACGAACTTTATTTTACCACTAACTTAGGAAATAAATCTAATAAAGTTACTAAGCGAAGTATGATGTCGGTTATTTCACAAATCTATGACCCGCTAGGTCTTTTGTCGCCGACAGTGATCATAGCAAAAATATTGCTTCAAAAATTGTGGCTATGTAAAATCGATTGGGATGATTCGGTTCCTAACGATATTGAATGCTTGTGGAATCGATTCCTTCACGATTTGTCCTCATTAGGCAATATTCGTGTCCCTCGTTACGTCATGAGTGAAGGTACATATAATAGCGAGTTACATATTTTCACTGACGCGTCACAAGACGCATACGGTGCCTGTGCATACGTACGCACTTACACGGACGACTCATCTATAGAAACCAAGTTGTTATGTGCCAAGAGCAAGGTAGCACCAGTCAAGACTGTGTGCACCATTCCACGACTTGAGTTATGTGGCGCTTTACTAGGCGCGCGGTTATATAACAAAATAATCAGCTCACTAAGGCTGACGTTCACTAAAGTATTTTTCTGGACTGATTCGACAATAGTCATGGGGTGGGTCAGAATGTCACCTCATAATTTAAAAACATTTGTTCAGAATCGTGTGTCACAAATAAACGAGTTAACAGGTGATGCAGTTTGGTTGCATATTAACGGTAAGGATAACCCGGCTGATATTGTGTCGAGAGGTCTTCCTCTAAACGAGCTTCTAATGAATAATATGTGGTGGCACGGGCCAGCCTTTTTACAACAACATAAATTCGCTTATTCAAGCGATATAACCATAGATAAAGATCAATTGCCCGAAGTAAAAACACAACATGTTAGTATGGTGTGTAGTAATTCAAATAATAATGCTAGTGTAATAGATTTCAATAGATTCTCCACTTTTAATCGGTTACGGCGAGCGACAGCCTATGTACTACGTTTTATGGGTAACACACGTACGAGTAAACAACATCGCAGAACCGGTTCGTTATCCGTCGATGAGTTAGACGCCTCAGTTATCGTGCTCGCGCGGCTTGCCCAAATGCAATCATTTAACAACGAATATAATGACTTAACTAAGCGTTTGGTGTTGAAATCTAAAAGAATAATAGGTTTGAATGTTTTTCTTGATGAATTTAAATTGATACGCGTTGGTGGAAGATTAAATAACTCGTCATATTTCGATAATAATAAAAAACATCCAGTGCTATTGTGTAGTAAACATAGATTCACAGTGTTGTTGTTTTCACATGAACATAAACAATTGTTGCATGGTGGACCTCAGCTCCTGCTGGCTTGCGTGCGTGAGGCTTGGTGGCCTCTCGGAGGGCGAAACCTGGCGAGGAAAACGGTACATGACTGCGTTACGTGTACACGCATCAAGGGGAAGACCATACAGCCTCTCATGGGTAACTTGCCAGCTGAACGACTGGAACCCGGCTTTCCTTTTATGCGCTGCGGCGTTGATTACGCGGGTCCAGTGATGATTTTGAGCCGTAAGGGCAGGGGGGCTAGACTCATTAAAAGCTACATATGTTTATTTGTTTGTTTATGTACACGTTCCATTCATCTCGAATTAGTTACAAGTCTTTCTACAAAGGATTACATACTCGCATTGAAACGTTTCATATCACGAAGGGGTAAACCAGCTGAGATAATGTCAGATAACGGTAAGAATTTTGTAGGGGCTGAAAAAGAATTTGTTTCGTTCATTGAAAATAATAGCAAGGATATTAGTGATTTCGCTTCGAATAACAACATTAAATTCAGCTTCATTCCTCCGTATGCTCCCCATTTTGGCGGTTTGTGGGAAGCGGGGGTGAAATCGTGTAAGCACCACCTGCGACGAGTAGTGGGGGGTGCAAATCTCACTTATGAGGAGTTCAGTACGGTTTTGGCACAAACTGAAGCCATCCTGAATTCCCGTCCCTTAACAGCTCTGTCCACAGATCCTAATGACCTACAACCCCTTACCCCGGCCCATTTTCTCATCGGCCGGCCACTGACCGCTCCAGCCTACCAAGACTTGACTGCGACACCGAGTCATCGCCTACAGCGCTATGATGTGATAGAGCAAATGAGACAAAACTTCTGGAAACGATGGGCCACTGAATATGTTTCGGAGCTGCAGACGCGGACTAGATGGAAGACTCGTCAAGATTCCATTATACTCAATCAACTAGCTCTAATCAAAGACGATAACCTGCCTCCACTTAAGTGGAAACTAGGAAGGGTTATACGGGTTCACCCAGGCGCTGACGGAATCTCAAGAGTGGCTGACTTACTCACGGCTTCAGGTGTAACACGCAGAGCGTTTTCAAAAATATGCCCACTGCCAGTACCGCTGTCAGCATCTGATGTGCCGTCCTGCTAATCCTGTTGGAACCTGTTACTTCCAAGGCCGGGCCTATGTTACCGCCTGCGCCATCTTTCGGCATGAAGAGGAAGGTTGGTGACCTGACGTTGCCGCTAATGAAGTGCTCGCGAGTGACGTCGACCAATCAGCGTCTAGCGTGCCGGCCAATCATCACGGAGCGTCACCCACTAACTTCACGGATATTGTAGTAATATAAATGTCGTCCGCTATACGCTACCAAAAAACCTATAATTTTATCTCTTCTGTTCATTATTTCATCCGTAATAAGAATTAAACGTCATTCTGCCAGTAAAATAAATATTTCATTGAATACAACCGAACCCAGAACAACAAATAGGAAGAGGAGGCAGCAACTCTCATCCCTACAGTTCCTGACCCGAGCACTGAGTTCAAACAGATTGATTTTTTTTAAATTTTATTTGCTGAAAAACTACAATTGACAAATATAAAAAGCTGTAAATGAATAGATTATTTATAGCTTTGTTATAGTTGTCAATCGTATTTTTTCAGTACAAAAAATATCATTAGCAAGAAAAATAAAATAACTAGCTTTCTTCGAATATTTTTTAATAAAGTATTTTTCATATTTAAGGAAAAAGTACAATAGCATATTATTTCAAACCGCCGAGGATTCTGGTCCTATTTCCACAAAATTAGGCTGAATATTTTCGTAATAAACCCTTTGAAATTTAAATGGACAAACAAAGCAGCCTCTGCATTGTTTCAACGCATTTTTATAAAAGCGGTTAAGAGAAAAGGGATTTTAGAGATTTCCTTCAGTAACGTAAAAATGTTCTTATATAAAGCTTCTATAGCAGGATAATGTGTCATACTGACAATGCTATCGAGTTATTCTTGAAGTAACAAAATTATTCATCTTTTTGGTTCGTAGCGCGTAACCCGTAGTAGTATCATTCGTAGCACATGCTACGAATGCGATCCTGGACTTCTACGGGCTACGCGCTTAACGCTACGAGATTTTTATCAATAGGGTATTTTACTGTAAAAATCTAATTAGTCCGTCTGATAGATTTACAAAAAATATTCGACACGTATTTTTTCTTTTTTCACGTCAACAAAAAATGAAGACGATACAGTGCGTTGAAAACTCACGTGACGTCACGTCGCTGGTAAAAATTGTAGCAACGTAGTGACGTCACGTGAAGAAAAAATACGTGTCGAATATTTTTTGTAAATCTATCAGACGGACTTATTAGATTTTTACAGTAAAATACCCTATTGTTGCACATCGTTGACTGTTTCTTTATTTATTTTATTAACATGTAATCATTTTATTAACATCAAAATGTAGGGATTGTAGCAGGTGGCGTCGTGAAGTTTCAGCTTACACTCGTGGGAATAGGCGTAAGTTTACGTGTATTGTAGGTATGTCTGAATGAATGTATGTTAGTCTTCCAGAAGTTGTATCCATTGGAAAATGTGAATTGCTAGTTTTTGAGAATAATGAAAACTGTGTTTTGACTGTAAATAAGGAAAAGATAACTTGATACAATAACATTGTATCTGTAATCCAAATATAATGTTATCCGTGACTATTTTGATGAACTGCGGGCGTATCATGAGGTGTTAAAACGTGAGTCTTCCGAGCGAGAAAGAAGGATAGAGAAATACACCCTATATAGCTCCATCCCTTTTTCTCGCTCGGAAGACTCACGTTTTAAGACGTCATGGTACGCCCGCTGTATTTATGTTATGTCTGTGTTGAAATTCATAATACTTGCAGAGATAAAGCGACGGGCCTTTTAAAGCCTAAATAAGGATTGTTTATTATCACCATCATATCAGCCGAAAGCCGTCCATTGCTGGACATAGGCCTCCCCTAAGTGTCAATACAACAACAGAGCCCCAAGTCTGCTATTTTTATCCATTTGTCATTCCAACACGATCCCATTGTCACTTTGCTACAAGTTCGTAATCTGCTAAGTTCATAATGGTCGATCATTGGTCGTTCAATGGTCTCGTAAAACTTTTTGATAGCCAAGCTATTAAAAGCAATCACTGCACAATGATGTTATAATAGTAGGTCACTAATCAAAGGAAGTGTCAAAATTTTAGCAGATTACTGCATACGTCTATCATTCATTTGTCATTATGTACGAGATTACCATTCTAAGCCATTTCATTCAATGGAGTGTCAGTGGTTGAATCATAGTGACGCTTTTATATTAATAGATTACCAAACTTGTAAATATCAACCATTATGAAATCAATGATAGACCATTCTGACACTATTGTAATAGCAGACTTGAGGCCCTGGTCCTGTGCGTCTCGCATCCATCGGCTACCCGCGACCCTCACCAGGTCATCTGGCATCTGTCCACCTTGTGGGAGGCCTTTCAACGCTGCGTCTTCCGGTACGCAGTCACCACTCCAGAACTTTGCGGCCCCATCGATTATCTGTTCTGCGAGCAATATTCAAAAACAACTTTTTGTTTTAACACTTCAGTTTGGCGATCCTTCGGGCTATGTCGGTATCTGGTTCTCTTGTGGGTATCATCCTTCTTGATTCGATCACGCAAGGAAACTCCGAGCATTTCCCTTCTGCAATAAGGATTGGATTTAAATAAAGATTCTTCAATGGCCCGCGGCCATAATTGAATTAATGTGAAAGATACAAGTAGATTTAATTAATTTTATGGGCCTTTCAAAGGCGTGTTTTATTTTATATATTTATAACAAACATCCCGAAAATTAACAATAATGTAATGCAACAATTGAAGCATTATCAATCACCGAATTGAATAATTTATTAATTAATTAAATTTTTGTTTCAGCCTACATTCACGGACGGAGAGTGTAAATATTAATTCATTGATAAAAGGACAATATTTATAAAGTGACGGTTAGTGCCAGTGACTGGACTATTAATATTTATTAAGTGTAATAATAAGTGAGCGTTCAGTGTATTATAAAAATAAATGTATATTTCTATGGAAACTGTTCAGATATGTTTTGGATGGCCTAGAGGTCACAAAAGTGGAAGCTGGTTGCAGAGGTTAAGGTTCGATGTCAAAGTCGGGCAAAGTATCATTGGGCTTCTTCATCATCAGTAGTTCCACCGTCGCCGTCACCGTCGGTTGAAAGTTCACCCGATATTATAAAGCACTTAAGAGTGGTTCACAAAATAACTTGCAAGTCGTTATTTTTGGAAATAAATGAACCTACATTTATGTTAATACGTGAGGCAATAACGGTGTAGCCATTTTTATGAAATTAAGTTTACGGAGTAATATGAAATTTGGCACAGTTAAAGTTTATGTGAAGAAATAGTGCAGAAAACTTATATTCGTTTAAAATAAATACGGTTAGTGCATATCCAAAAATAATGACTTGCAAGCCTGTATGAAATATATTTCGTTATGAGACTTCATCATCTATCTAGCCTTTTTCCAACTATATTGGGGTCGGCTCCTGGTGAAATGATATTCAGCTGAAACCGGTTTAGTTAGCTGAATACCATTATGTGGAACGTCTGCCTCCTGACCTCCACAACCCATTAACTGGGTAACACTGGACATCTTTGCAAGACTGGAGTGAGATTTGGCTAATGATAATTCGTAACGACTGCCAAAAACCACAAATGACAGCCGGGAACAACGGCGTGCTTTCCGAGGCACGGAGGAGTCTCGGTATGTTAAGATGGTCACCCATCCACAGACCAAAATCAGCAAGCGTTGCTTTAGCGTATGGCGAGCTATGGGTGGCTCACCGTCCGATAGCAACCAGGCCCGAGTCGACGGCGCGTCGTGTTCCACGCGCGCCTCAAAGAGCCGTCAGCAACGTAGACGGGGCCCCATAGGGTCAGTGCCTGCTAGGGTTGCGGAATTTGTTCGAAAGAGTCACCGCGGCCCAGGAACGCAAAGGGCACAAGAAGGATCACGGGTGGGTTTTAGTCAGTAAGAGTCTGACACTCCCTTCCGCTCCGGCCAGAGCGGGAGAAGTCATTTGATGATTTCCAATCCAGAAAAAAAACAGGGGCTCATGGTGAATCCTTTAGGAGTAAACGTTCTTACACATAACTGACAAAATATTAAAGGAGATATTTGTATAGGTCTAATTTCAGGTATAGTTCTAACTATCTCCTCAAGGAATGCAAGCGTTACGTGACATTTTTAACCGACTTCTAAAAAAGGAGGAGGTTCTCAATTCGGATGTTTGTATTTTTTTTTTTTTATGTTTGTTCGCGCATAACTCCGTCGCTTGTCAACCGATTTGAAAAATTCTTTTTTTGTTGGATTGGGTATACTTCCCAAATGGTCCCATGAAAATTTTATCGAAATCCAGCAAGCGGTTTTCGAAAAATATAAAAAAAATATGTACTTTGTCTACTTTGACGACCTCTTAGTTTACTCTGCAAAGGAGCTGTACGTTATTTTTACACCAATGTGATTGGTGCGTTTAGGTGGGGGAGGGGAGGGGGTGTAGGTACCACTAAAAAGTGAAAAATAAAAAACTTTTTACCAAAAAATACAACCGACTTTTACACAAAAAAAGTGCAAAATAACTTTAATTTCGGAAGTCGGTGTTCAAAAAACGAAAAAGCAACCACAAACACCGAGTTCCGAAATTAAAGTTATTTTGCACTTTTTTTGATTTTTTGTGTAAAAGTCGGTTGTATTTTTTTGTAAAAAGTTTTTTTATATAGGAGAATATTAGCGTTTGCTTCATATTCTAAACCTCAATTTAACAAGTTTCATACAAGCATCCAAAGTAAGTAAACTTCATTCATAAAATTGCTTACACAGTCTGCGTGATTCCCTCAAGTTATTTTCAAACTTGCTCAATCTCAACTGAGAGTTTACTGCGTTTAACTTTTGGGTAGAGTTTTATTATTTGATAAAAATATATTGGTAAGAAGCTAGAGGACTTTTTTTTTTAAATTCAATGGCAATGTTTCAGCTGGTTTAACATACGGCTGAATATGATAAAAGTTTTGCAATGTTAACGACCCAGAAATCGCAAAAAAAAATTGCTTTGCTAAAAATATTGTCAGCAAATAACTGAATTAAACAGCTTTTCTGTTTCATATTTCAAAGTTGATCTAATTGAAAAACTGTTTCAGGTACTAACAAGCTGTTATTTTCACTGCTTTAAAAGACAATGAATTACAAGTACTTTTGTTACCTTGGTTTTAAAACTTTTGAGAAATATCTGAGTAACCAAAACAAACAAACGTTAATTCATGTTTTACAGCGAAGGTATTACCGACTGTTATAATAGACTTGATTATCAGTTTCATAAAATATGTGACCAGGTTGTCTTAAAATGTTTTCCGTAACCTTGCAAATTATGTATCCACTCAAAAATTATGCCTTTTATGGGCTATCCCGAGCCCATAAAAAGGCATAATTTTTGGGTACCTATACAATGGAACCCGTAAATTGAATTGGTTTTACTTTTTATCGATAAAATATCAAACTACTCTTTGCACAGATTTTGTGATGGGATCTGCTCTTGTAAGCTGATCTTATCACACAAAATCGGTTTTGAACGAGTGTTACATTTTTCTTTGAGATTACCTTGCACAAGTAACATGCTCTGTAATCATGTATTTCTTAGATCAAAATATTCTCAGATTTTTTTAAAACTTATTATTAAAAATGATTATATATCAGTCAAACCTACATCATAATAAATACACGGTAGTATTTTTTTTTTCAAATCCGTTCAGATATTGGCTCGCTTACGATGGACTCGCTTTTCCATCGAAGACCCCATCAATTTCTTACCAAAAGGCAAGAGTGAGATCAAAAGCATTCTACGCTAGATTTTTATTGTGACCCTATTTTTTTTCGTACTTTTTAGGGTTCCGTACTCAAAGGGTAAAACCGGGACCTTATTACTAATATTACGCTGTCTGTTCGTCCGTCTGTCTGTCAACAGGCTGTATCTCAAGAACCGCGATAGCCAGATAGTTTAAATTTTCACAAATTTTGTATTTCTATTGTCGCTATAACAACAAATACTAAAAACAAAATAAAATAAATATTTAAAGTGCGCTCCCATACAACGCGTTTTTAAGCTATTGCATAGCTTCTATCGCGGGCCTTGAGCGTGGCAACCGAATCCAGAAATTCCGTAACGAAAATAACCTAACACCGCTACGTCATTCGATTAGGCCCCGCCTTTTTAAAATGGTCGCTCGCCGTCACCGAGCCGACCCGAACGTCTGCGTTCGGAAACAATCGGTGGGACAAAGTTAAGTGAAACGTATGTGATTTACATTAGTACAGTAACCCAGGTGAACGAATCGAGACCATATCACAATGACGCAGAGTACTAAATATATAATTGCATAAGTTGATAAAAAATGCTATGCAATAGCTTTACCGCGGCAGTCCCCGAGTGCCACATGTATTTTTTTTTTTACCTTTTTTGCTCGATATCAATAATAGCAACAGGTTGGCACTTGAAATGTTCACAAAATACTCAGATGTATAACCATTATTTTATGTTTCCCAGTGAATGGTACAGAACCCTTCATGCGCCAGTCCGACTCGCTCTCGGCCGGTTTTTCTTGAGATACAGCTCGCTGACTAACAGACGGACGGACTGCAAGGCTTAGTAATAAGGTTCCGTACCCGAACGCTAAACAACGGAACCCTCACCCTACCTCAACTTAATACAGAGTTGGATAGCAACTATTTCCATACATTTTGCTTTTCAATGTTGTATAAAATTAGAATTCTATTTTTATTTGGCTTTCGTAATACATTCAAAATGTTATTTTCTCATACTTGGCAGTTTAATTTACTCTTCATGATTATATCAGAGAATAAATTCTCTGTCGTAATTACTGAAGAAAATTGAGTTATAAAACCACCTTTGAGAATTTCTTGTCAAGTTGGTTTGTACTAAATATATCTGCGTGAATGTGTTGGCGAGGATTTTGTTTCTGGCATCCTATATCTCGTTATAATGTAAGCGTAGTATGAAAAGGGTTTGGAACCACTCGTGTGTCTTCTAACGAGCTACGATTGATTGTAGTTTCATGTTTCTCAAAGTTTTGGCTCGGTTTGGTTGTAACCTGTTTCTTGTTGTTTAAATAAATTTTGTTTTTATTTGATACATTTATTTTCCAAAACTTGTATAAAACAAAGTAATGTAACTTTAAATTCAAATAATTAATTTCAATTAAACTATAACATAGACTAGAGCCTTGAATTATCAAGGTCAGTAAGTCAAAAACATGAAACTATTTGCACGTTCCAATATCTATGGAGAAGAACGCGATTTAAACTCACGGACACTCTTTCAAATCAATCATTTTGTTACAAAACTCCGGAGTAAAAAATAATTCAAAGAGCAAATAATTCAACGTAAAACAAATAATGCTGTAAATCAATAAAGAAAATTATTGTGAGCAATAATTACTTGTCAAGTTATTAAAATGTGTGCAAATAATATAATAATAACAAATTTCCACTATGAGATTGTTTCGCTGCGAGTGTGGACTCCATTTTAATTTTCAGAGAGTGGGTCTGTCTAACAGGAAACTTTACTGAGTCCTAGTTCATTCACAAGAAAGTGGCTCTTCGAAGCATTGCTTACATAGAGGTGATGTGCGACATTTGGCTTGCAAACAAATGTTGCAAGTGTTCGTGTAGTTTTATATTGAACATGGTGGACAACTGCAAACTGGGGTTGTCAAACTTAACGTTTATACTGGGTCGTCAAACGACTAGGTCTATACACTGGGTCGTCAAACGACTAAGGCCTTTACACTGGGTAGTCAAACGACTAGACCTTTACATTGAGTAGTCAAACGACTAGGCCTGTACACTGGGTAATCAAACGACTAGGTCTTTACACTGGAGAGTCAAACGACTAGGCCTTTACACTGGGCTTGACCTTACCACTGGATAGTCAAACGACTAGGCTTTTACACTGGGTAGTCAAATGACTAAGCTTTTACTCTGGGTCGTTGGACTACATCGGCTGCTACATGCGTATTATGGGTTCAAATTTCTCATTAACTAAACAGCACACACCCACTACACCTTGGAAACAACGTCGGAACCAGGGAGAATCGAATGTTAATCAACGATGTAGATTATATTGACACTTGTTGTGTAAAATTGTTGTGGCACGTGTAAATATATATTATGTAGATAGGTAGTGAAATAATGCATACATTATTAAATATTATTCTAAGTGTCTATCTAAGAATACCTACCGTCATTTTTTATTATTATTATTGTATATGTATATCGACGTTCACCGTTTAACGTTCCGCATAGTTTCAATAGGTACATATACTGGTACATATTAGATGAGTAACTCGGTCAAAGAACTGTAAAATGCGGAGAATTATTTAGCTCAAACCAATACTAGGATTTTAGCCAAGCAAGCAAGGGGTATATACACTGAAAACAGTTTCAACGTAAAATGTTGACGAATTTTAAGTGCATCAATTTTAATTAATTAAAAGCACTGAATTTGGTTAACATTTTCGTAATTGTAACATTAATTTTATTTGTATTACAATCTGAGGTTACGAAGATATAGATCTTGTATTAGAACTGTAATTCTTATCTTGATGTCAAGTAATACATAATCAATATAAAATTATAAAGAAAAGTACATTAGTATTGTCGATTGATATGAAATTTTTAGATAGAAATAAAATGTATCATAATTTTAGATAATAATTATGTAAAAGTAAAATACGAGCTCAGTATTGAAGTTTTTAATGTTCAATTATTATTATATAATGATGATAAGTATCTGTTGATAATATCTACGAATAAAATATTATTAAATTTATAAAACTTAAATAGAAAGAGATAGATTATTGAATATTGTTACCATATAATAATAATAGGATAAAATATAATAATAAATATTTTCACTAAATTAGAGATCCCGTCTCATATGGAGGTCAGGATCAGGACGCGGATTTGGCAACCAATATTTTTACTTGCAACTACAACATCTTGATTAAAATTTTTGATTCCATTAAGTATGAGTTTGAGCAATTGCGCATACCTTGTGAATTACTTATTCACAAATTGGTATGCTCAATTGCTCAAACTCTTATTTATATTACAAGCAATTTTCTATGGCAAAATAGCGATCAGCTACATGCTTAAGCGACGAACGTTTTGTGGTAGCAACTGTGCATAAAAAAATTAAGGAATTTGTTCAGAGCAGACCACAATACTTGTGACGCTACTCGTATAACTCAAGTGACATAGACGAGCGTTTTATGACACGACACGTCAAGTTGTGGAGTTTCGGGCATGTCACAACGCCCACGGTCGGGACTGGGGCATTGATAAAGCTTTGTATGCTTTTAAGAATTGTTACCATGGCAACAATTATGCTAGCTGAGTAAAAGACGTAAATATCTGTGTCTGACCTCCTTATGAAAAAGGGGTCTTAGTACCCACCAACTTCTTTACTACGGTTGAAAGATATTTTGTACTCTTTTTAATATTGGTGTGAATAAATTGAATACAATGAATAAAGTAATTAAAATTGTAAATTAAAAATCACTGTCTCAATTGCGAATACAACAGACTTAAAATGGTTGTTTTAATGTATCATTGCTTCTCATTTATCTTGAACTTAATATGCATTAAATGTTTTTATTTTTTTAATAAAATCGAATAATACAAAGAGGAAATTAACCATTCACGATGTTAACTTGAAATTGTTACTGAAAAACCTGCTTTTTATTTATTAAATGATAACATTAGTATCTTTTTATTATTTCATCAATTGCTGACAATGTTAAATGGTAAAAGGCTTTTAGAAAGTTTTCTTGTTTCCAACATCTTCATAGTTGCTACGTTTTTCCAGAGCTAACGCGATCATTTTCCTGACTAGCGTGAAACTCGCGCGTGAGTTGGCACCTTCCAAACTTACCTACCTAATTTTTTTTTCAACAACTCGCTTGCACATGTACTATGCCACTATAAATTACTGCCTATCTACTTAGATTTCGGGAAATGTTGCTGATTTATATAAAATATTTATCTCAAAAACGAATTTTGTTTTAATTCAATGTCGTCGTATAAAAATGTCTTAATAATGTTAATTGAGTACCTATGTTACATTTTATATTGCCGTATTTGTAGCTGTCTGTATATCATATAAGACAGATTTTCAAGCGAGTTTTTCGAGCGAGTTGACGACAGAAAAATGGGTAAAATCGGTAGGCACCAACAACAACAAAAACCTATATTGCCATAATAAAACGCAACAACTACATATCCCTGCTTTGGAATAATACCGTTGCAACAAAAAACAGGTATTTTTTTTCAGGAGATCTTATTGAACTTTACATAATATGTACATATTATTTTACTGTTATAGCTTTTGAAGTATTTCACTTTTTTGTTAAAAAAAAAAAACGGTATGGTTGCATAAAAAATATGGCGACATAGTCTCACCAATGGCATAAATGGTCTTTTTGTAGCGCCATTGTTACAAAAGTCGTAAAAAATAAAATTCAATATTTACCGAGTATTTGACACATGGAGCATTCTTCGTCTAATGGTCTCTAACTCGAAATCGCAGTATTTTGTAATAATGCATTATTCTTCGAAAACAGCGATAGGTATAGTACCTACATAACTTATGGTTTAAAAGAGTATCTATAAAAGTATTGGATCTTTCTTGAATAAAATTATATGTCTATTAAGAGACACGTAATGTGGTGTGAAAATAGCATAAATTTGACATTTCATTCATAAATAATATATTATTGTGCTTATAAAACTTGACATCGTATAAAAATTACCTATTTCCAATGTAACTGATTTATTTATAAGCGTTTCGATGCGATGGCTGATTACTACATTTATATTGTTGCGTCCTGGAAATTGGAAATTTTTACTTTTTTAAAGTTTATTTTAATATTTATACACCGGTAACGGTAGGTAGTGTATGTTATATGAAACTATTAAATATTAAGATCTCAATGTACTTACCATATACCTACTCAGAAATAAATAAATTATTATTATAATAATAAACAATTATAATGGTGTGATTGGAATTTGTTAGAAATGGCATATGCATCATGTGACTTTAAATTGAATGATACATCATTTGTTAAAATTCAGGCAGCATTTTAGGATTCAGGACTTGACAAAGAAAGGACACGCAATGAACTTTTACTTGCTAGTCTTATGGTTATATGTATTAAATACTATCTCAACTTTAAATGGTCATATGATGCGCGTGCTGTTTAATGGTATTTAAAATATTTTTGTAAATAAATTAAGGAAATCATTATATGTAAGCATTGTTCGCTTTAATGTCAAAAGAAATGGTATTTTTCGACCAATTAAAATCCGAATTCCCGAATGTGTGTTATTTTTTACCCTGAAATTGCCCTGTGGTCTGATAGCCAACTCGACTATTTTTTTAAGCCACAATCGCTTGCGCATGTCAGTCGAAAATGTATGGTAATTGTTTTTTTTACAGATTGGAACTGAAATGCGAATGCGGACGC
The DNA here is from genome assembly GCA_905332915.2 of Hecatera dysodea. Classification (NCBI taxonomy): domain Eukaryota; kingdom Metazoa; phylum Arthropoda; class Insecta; order Lepidoptera; family Noctuidae; genus Hecatera; species Hecatera dysodea. Next base: position 6,232,982 of record HG995289.1, on the reverse strand, counting down.
TGTTTAAAAATGTTAAGAAGTGGCCCTCTCATATACCCGTATTTACCAACAATAGGTTATACATCTAAACAAATGCCTAATTAAAAATGCGCTGTCAAACTAACTTTCGGCTCTGGGATGACCATTGACACCAGTTAAGTCTACTACTACCAAAGTCATCATGCTTCGCTGTGAGAGAGAGACAGAGCTATACGTACAAGATGAATAGCCCTATTCTTTTTACACGGGCACATCATATTGGGGGGATAGAAAAGAATAATATGAATTATATACTGAAATGAATAAAGTTCCAAATGAAATGAAAATTTCTACCGACATGTGACTCAAAGAGAACATCAGTCAGTATAGTCGGAGAACCTTTTTTTCCTGGATTGGAAACCATCATATGGCTTCTCCCTCTCTGGATGGAGCGGAAGGAAGTGTCAGACTCTGGCTGACTAAAACCCACCTGTGATCCTTCTAGTGCCCTTTGCGTTCCAGGGCCGCGGTGACTCTTTCGAACAAATTCCGCAAATCCACTGATCCTATGGGTCTTCTTTGCTGCTCAAAGAGCTCTTTGAGGCGCGCGTGTAACACGACGCGCCGTCGACTCGTGCCTGGTTGCTGTCAGACGGCAAGCCACCCATAGCTCGCCGTCTGCAGGCCCGCGCCTACGGTGGCCGGGAATCGCCCTGCGTTTCCCGACGCCCGGGGCGTCTTCTTGTGTTGCGGCGGCTGGGGTGTAAGGTTTTCCTCTCCAGCACGCGTTCTGCCTCCTCCTTCGCTAGCATTACTGCTTCGCTGAAGGAGATGGCCGTTTCCCATGCCTCCTCGCTCCAGACCATGGATTGAATCCTTCCCCATGAAAACGTATAGTGAAGTGAGCTTGCCCACCACGAAACAATTCATGAATCGCATTTCAAAGCGTTTCATCGAGTCAAAGCTGAAAAACATCAAAATCCCCTACTACTCGTAATATCGGCTACCCGGTACACGCCCTCCCAGATCAGCGAGATCCGCCGACCGCTGCACACCCTTGTTGAGCCAGACGACCCCATCACCCAGACCCAAGAGATTAATAGGGAAACCAGCATTCATAGGAAAAACAAAAACAGACCGCGTTCCGTATACCGTCCTCGCTGACGAGGCCCATCGCGACTCCCCTATCCTAACTCCCTCGACTTTTGCCTAACGAGCCAGCCCGCGCCGCTGAGCCATTAGAGTTAAATCCCATAAATAATACCAACCTGACCCAGCCTGTCCCTTGCTGCCCTCCCGCAATGACGCCGCTAAGCCGAGGCCCCTATCCCATAGGGGATGCCCTTAGCGAGCGGTCATTTAGTTTGTTAGTCTTTAGCCCTGGCTGGGGCCTTAAATTCTTTTGAGGTAGGCAGTAAAGAGCCATAGAGTGCTGAAATGCGAATAGTCCAGGTAAAAAAAAAGATTTTTATATACATACATACTAGCTGCCGCCCGCGGCTCTGCCCGCGTGAATGTCAAAAATCCTAGGGGAACCTCCTAAAGGGATAAAAGTATCCTATGTGTTATTCCAGACTGTAATCCATCTCTCATAAAGATCCATTCAATAGTTTTTGCGATTTCATACTAACTATTTATAATATTAGTAAGGATAGTTCGTTCACTTGTAGAAATCTACGCTATAACAGAGGGACATAGACTATTTATGTAGGTTATTTATACAGGAATAATGCACGAATCCAGGGGAACCTTGAACGGGCATTGGAGCAAAATTACGAGACAAGGCTGGCAGGCAATTAGGACTAAATCAGAAAGTATCTATATTTATTGTTACACTAGATGCCGCCCGCGGCTCCACCCGCGTGAATTCTAAATTATCCCAAGGGAACATACTCTCGGAACAATAAGTTTTATAAATGTGCTATTCCAGACAATAATCTACCTGTGTGCCAAATTTTATCAAGATCCATTCATTACTTCTTGCGTGAAATAGTAGATAATAAACATCCGTACAACCATACATACCAACTTTCGTTTACAATATTAGTAAGAATCTATAAAATAAGCCCCAAACGTGTTTTTGTCTGTCTTCGACCTTAAGGAAATAATGAATCTTTACAAAACTTACTGAGTAAACGGAAGACCTCTGCAAATGTACGACTGAATGATTCCTAAAGGTAAATTATTTGAAATTATAGCAAATCAGCCCGTTCTAGTGGAACTATTTATATTTTTCTGATTGTGGGCACAGTTCGTTGTTTTTTGATTTGCGGATATTATGTCTAGTTTACACACTCAAACTGCTGACTAGACAGTAGACTAATACCTACTCGGATTGCTTACTCGTATGCTAGTACCTCGGTTTGCCTTAGCTGTTTTCACGATGATAATTATTAGCAGCCCAGTTTGTTGTGAGTTGTACCGATGTTGAGTCAATGTGCTTTGATTATAAAACTAGTAATGCGGTATTTGACAACAATATTATGTCAAGAATTAAAATGGATTTAGTTTATAGATTAGATGGCAAGATCTTTTGGAGTAACAAGTGCTCGTGCCATTTTCAAGGCCATCTTTTCGCAACTATTCTGAATTTGAGGAACGCGCGTAGGCGCAGCAAACAAAAAATACAGGTTTTCTCGGAACTTACTGACACTGTCGCGCTATTGCCAAACGCGACCGAACGATGCAATTGATGTCCGAGTTCCGGCCATGAACGAGTTACTGTCAGTCGAGCAGGCGAGTGAAAACAAAAAATGTTGAAGTACCTCGGATGCTAGCTACTATCCAACTCGCACATGGCAGTTCGTAAGAAACGTCCAGATGTGAGCAAATGCACTGCAGTTACTCGATAGATGGACTTACCATTCGGTCTCAGGAAAAGCAACAAAAATTAACATGAATTGTCAAAGTAGCACTCACGATACATTCATATTTTGAGAGCCCGTATTTATACTCGAATTCATAATTCGAAATAATTTCATCCCATTGACATCACATCGAAAATCAACTTTATATTTGTGTATTTTAAGATGGTTATCAAAGACCATTTGTATTAAAAGGCCCCTAAAAATTGAGGCTACTACCTAATGGAATATGAACATTTTCAAAAATGCACAGTTTCAGTAAGGAAGGTCACGGCGAATCTACCACAAAACGCTGGAAAGTAACTAACTCAAAAAGTAAACCTCTTAAATCTGTCAATATTTATAACCTTTTGAAAACAATGATACACTACAAAGTTAACAGAATGACAAAGTTAACGGATGAACTCTGCAAATATGACTGACTGATTCCTAATGGAAAATGATATATTTATGGAATAAATCACACCGCTCTCATTGTGGACACAGTTGATTGTCTATTTCGCTCTTTGCTACAAGCTCGACATATATCAAAATTGATGATTTTTTAATTGCGGTCCGTTTACTGTAAAAACATAATTTCTTAGAGAATATCTGCTCTCTCTCTCTCTCAGTCTCTCTCTTTCTCTCTCAGTCTCTCTCTTTCTCTCTCAGTCTCTCTCTCTCTCTCTATCTCTCTCTCTCTGTTACTATAAAGCTTAGACAAATTACGGTTTTACAGTAAACGAAGAGTAATTTTGTAAACGCAACTATATTATTAACAAAAAAATCAATTTTGAGATAAATATCAAACTTGTAGCAAATGAGCGATTTGTTTTACAGATGTTGAAATGTCAAAGTGACATTTTGATGTGACATTACAGAAATGCTTGTCAATCCCGAGCATTTTAGACCCTGATTGCTGGAATATATATGTATATTTCGAGATAAACTGAATCCATATATCGCCACCAAATCAAATATGTTTATAGGGAACGTCTAGAAACTATAGCTGGCAGCACAGACGCGTCAATGTCAAGTATATTTTACTTATAAGTTTCACATTTGCAACGCTAGATGGCACAGTCTACTTCGTGCACGTTCCGCACGGAGGGTGCAGATTGTAATATTGGTCTATGGGGTGCAGTATAGTACAGTTCAAATATTTATATCGTAAAAGTTTCTGATTTGCAACACTACATGGCATAGTCTACGCCGTGCACATTCCTCATACTGAATTGTTGTGTATTTGAAGTTTATTATTAAGTGAGCTACTGAAAAAATATGGACTGCATAAGAATTTGAACTTTTTTTGTCGTTCCAAAATTTGATATTTACTTTAAATATTGAATTCAATTATAGGTTTCTAGATTGTATGGTTTATTTCGACTTCTAAGGACCTACAAAATGCAAGTACATTCTGAACTCAAATCTTGTCATTAAATAAATATAACTAATAGATATGGCGTAGCCAACTAGTTGCCATAGCTTTTCAGTTACCTAATTGACATCTCTGGTTCAATATTATCGATTAATGACTTGCCCATGTTACTTATATCGCTGGTTAAACGGCGTATTTCAATGAAAAGGCTAAGCTTTTAATCAAACGGAACTCATAAAGCTAGCCGGCTGCGACAGATATACGATTTCGTCGAAAAGAAAAGGTCCAATGCTTTCATTTAGAGTTGATAATTATTAATAAATTAATAAAAACCTTTTTCCTTTTCTCCAATACTGTCTGGTCCTATTTTGCTGCAATGAGAGGATAAACAGAGATAGGGAGAGAGGAACAAAAATATTTCGATAATTTTGTCTAAGCCCGACACAGACAGAAAAAGACGCAGCAGACTTCGCTTATCACAGCATTCCTTATAAATCCAACCAAAAATTGATTCGTTTTTCCATACATTCCCAGACAGCACTATATTGGAACATTATTCCTCAAAATGAAGTTCACGCCATTCTTTCTTGACATTAGATTGATATTATATTTTGTTCAGAATCGAGATCCACAGCAAGTCAGAGGGAAATCAAGAAATATTTTTCAATTTCAAACTGCATTTCCATTTTATTTGAAAAAGAAAAATAAAGTTCTTTGTCATATTTGCCAACTTGTAAGCTTACTGAAATACGTTTTTCATATATGTTGCTTGGGTTTGCTTGTTTAGTCAAGTAAATATGTACCTAAATAGGCCACGGTAGCCGACGAAATTCTACATATTATATATTTTGCATATTGCTGCCCTGTTATGTATATGCATATACGAATGTCTATTCATATACTCGTATTAATATATTAAATTCAAAGAGCAGTGGTGGCCGAGTGGTAACGGCTCCGACTTACGAATTGTAGGTCGCGGGTTCAAACCCAGCCTGGCGCATTACTTTGTGTAATTAATTTCTTCACCACTGCTCTCAAAACGGTGAAGGAAAACATCGTGAGGAAACCGGCATGTCCTAGAACCAAAAATTCGAAGACATGTGACATTCACCAACCCGCACTGGGCCCGCGTGGTGGATTACGGCCCATTCCCTCTCCTGGAGAGGAGGCCTGTGTCCCAGCAGTGGGAACGTTAAAAGGCTGATTATGTAATATATTAAATTCAGCAAGTGACAAATAGTGATAAACTCATTATCTCCTTATTACATTTAAACCTAATAATGTGTGTAAAAACTTTTAAATGGACTTTTTTTTTCTCTAACATTATTAATATACAAGTAACTTAAAATTCCCTGTTAACTATTACTATAGCTAACTATTGATATATGTATATGCCACCGGAAAATTGCAAACGCTGAAAGATTATAAAATATCGCGTCACATTGTAAACTATTTTTTTTAAATCAGAAACGGATATAATGGAAACTATTGAATTTTCCGTTGACATGTTAAACAACAAAAAATAAAGGAAAAGAGAAAAATTGCTTGTGGTATTAAAAAAAATCCGCATCGCTGTCGATGTGTTAAGTACGCAAAGGCTAGCGTATTACGTTCTTTATTATAATAAAGTAATACTAAAGCACAGATAGCCAATCCCATACAAAGAAATTACACCCTACGTCTGGCTATTGAAAAGGCACGAAATAAAAAACACGCCTTTTTTATTTTATTTTAATTTTTTTGATGGGAAATCATCAAATGTGTTCTCCCGCTCTGGGCGGAGCGGAAGGGAGTGTCAGACTTACTGACTAAAACACACCCGTGATCCTTCTTGTGCCCTTTGCGTTCCAGGGCTGTGGTGACTCTTTCGAACAATTTAAAAAACACGCCTGCCATGTCAAAAAGTGAACAAAAATATGAATAGCATTCGGCACGGAATTTTACATTTACTCACTCTCTCATTTACTTATTTTTTTAATGCGGTGCTAACAGTTAGATATTGTAACAAAATTAAAAATATTTCGACATGCTTAATACGTACAATAGGGATGTTTCCAGAGTAAAAAATATATGATTATGTTTAGTCCGTCATTTAGATTATAGAAAAGTATTGGACACGTATTTTTTTCTTTATCGAATCTATAAAAACTGACGAAGAAACATAGCATCAAAGATCAGGAGTGGGGGCTTGTGTCGTTACGGCTCGGTAATAATTGTAGCGAGTAGTGACGTCACACGAGTTTTCAACGCACTGTATCGTCTTCATTTTTCGTTTACGTGAAAAAAGAAAAAATACGTGTCCAATATTTTTTGGAAATCTATCTGACGGACTAATTAGATTTTTTTAGTCAACTACCCTATTATGCCATGATTCACAAAATACCGAACATTAGACCAACACAAATAAAAATGGTAAAAAAACAATTAATTTAAACAGGTATGTATAGAGAAATTCGCAGAAGTAAGTATTGAAATTAGTAATCCCAAAAGTAAAAACCGGTATTCCCCAAAGATTTAGGAAGTAGTACCTATAGTTTGCGGAATTTGTTCGAAAGAGTCACTGCGGCCCTGGAACGTAAAGGGCACAAGAAGGATCACGGATGGGTTTTAGTCAGTAAGAGTCTGACACTCCCTTCCGCTTTGCCCAGAGCGGGAGAAGTCATTTGATGATTTCCCAACCAGAAAAAAAAAGTACATATGTATAGAGAAATCCGCAGATGTAAGTATTGAAATTAGTAATCCTAAATAGGTAAGTACTCCAAAAAAACGTGCTTAACCTTAATACAGTTGCAACATGTTTAAATTACGCAAACGATTAAGAAAAAGTATGCGTAATAAAGTCAACCTAATATTAAGACAATGAAAATTTTTGATAAAAATCCAATCACTACGCAATGAACAAGTTAATACGGGTTATAATTTTCATAAAGGAAAATTAGCTACGTGAGCTACTTTTCGATGAGAGAAAGAGTCCCCCTTCCGTGGTAGCGCTCCGGTGCTGGACTGCGGACAGAAAGATTCCCGCAAATCCAGACGCAGCGACCAGAGCTAAGCGATGTTCGAGACCTACGGACTCGGCAGGCAAATTCAAACCTCGCCTCACGCTCGATTGATTTAATTCCGGTACTCAGAACTGTTACAGGTTCAACAATAACACGGCGTTCAGAGCGTACGGGAAAACCGGATACCGGTTTCAAGATAATTCAAATATCATTTATTTCAACCCCTTTAGGATCATATCATACATTATTTTATAAATTTTGCTACAATAAAAATAAAATTTTAAAAATAATAAAATAAAAATGGTTAATAATACGCCTACCTCTGAGTCATTTGCTTGTTTGTCATTACATTAAGCATACAACAATGGTTAATGTACTGACATAATGTGTGTAATGATCAAATAATATCTAAACGCGTCCTCCACATTCCTCTTCCCAAAGCAGATAGTCTCCTAGCAAGGCGATGCCCCTCCTACTCTCTTTTTAATATTTACAACAAAATCAGCAAAAACTGCAATATCAGACTTAATGAGCTTTTCCTGTAAAAAAACTTTAATTAAATATCTTACCCTTCTATCATACGAACAGACAGAGGAAATTATAAACTAATTTAGATTAATATTCCTGTAAAGCGATTTAAAAAAAAACAAAAGTTCAAATAAATATCTTAAATACCAAACATAGAACACTTAATTATGTAACTCACGAGCAAATACACACATCTTTATTTTGTAAATTAATTTGTTTGTTTTTATTATATTTTCTTTCTAATTTTAAAACTTTTTTATGTACCATTGTTTACAACAACCTACGTACTGATTAATTATTCGACTCAAGACATGTCTACACAATTATTGTTACTTATATTTTAATGAATCAAAACTCAGGACCCCAAGATACAGGTTCTACCTAGTTTGGGGCCCAACGTCCACAAGATACTAATATATAGTTACTGATAATATAATTATGTTTTAGTCGTAAGGTTATTAATGTAACAATGAACGAATGAACTTTATTCTTATTCTTATTCTAATGTACTAAGTATGATTCCGCTAGCTTAAAAAACTCGCTATCATACACCAGCGCACCATACACCACATGACAGTTTATTTAAAACTTTACAGGATCATTTGGTACAAATGGGCACTCCAAAAGAAAATTAAATCCCGATACTGAAACGACTCTCTCCAGAATCCCAAACAAATATTTACAATCAAATTTCGTGTCAAAATAATATAAATAAAATGTTACAATATGTAAAAATTAATGAAAACCTAGGTTCTGCCAACGGCATCGCCCGCAAGAAAGTTCAAAATTATCCTGACGAATTACACTCCCAGGATACATAGTAGGTACACTATGAGCTATTCCAGGACATGGTCTGCATGTGTATCATCTTCCATCCACATCCATTTAGTCGTTAAGACGTGAAGAACTTTCCCCGGGCGTCGAGGGTCGCGGGGCGATTCCAGGCCACCGCAGGCGTGGGCCCCGGATCGAACGACGAGCCACCCGAGCGCTCGCCGTTCGATAACAACCAGGCCCGGGTCGACGGCGCGTTCTGTTCCACGCGCCTCAAAGATATGTCAGCATGGAAGACGGGTCCACTAGGGCTAGTGTCTGCTAGGGTTACGGAATTGGTTCGAAAAAGTCACCGCGGTGGTCGAACGCAAATAGCATTAGAAGGGACACGGGTGGGTTTAAGGCAGGAAGAGTCTGACCTTTCGCTCCACCCAGAGCGGAAGAAGTCATTTGAACATTTTCCCATCCTAAATAAAATACAAAAAAAAATGATACCTCATTCATTTGAATGTTAAGAATTGAAGAGCTAACAGATAGATAGACAAACAGACAGTTGTTTTCTCATTCAAAATTAGAATAGATTTAATAAACCATTGTTATTTACTCTTAATTTAGTTTTTGAACAATTCTGAAATTGATTGCAAAATTATTACTGTTTTACTGAGGTTCACAGCGTTTTAATTAGTAATTTATATTTTACATCATTGTTGAAAAACTTCAAAGTAAGAAGGCTGTTTATGATAAAATGATTGATGTTTTAAGCAACAAAAAAAATTCATTCAATCTTGGAATATTACTTTGCTGCTGGACCTATTAAATCGATTCTGGGTAATTGATTGAAAACGATTCGACCGCGTACCAAATTCGAGATTGGTTTTAATAAAATTTGTTTACCCTATGTAAACAATTTTTTTCGGTAGTAGAAGGTACAAAGACACACACAAGAACAGGAACTTTTCACAAAGAATCAGAATCAGATGCCTAAGTACCACAAAAACTTACTATCTAAAATCAACGTTCGATTTTTACCTCCCAAAAGAATATCTTACATTAAGTTGTAAAATTACATTGGTCACACTTCAATTGTTGCGATAATTCCCCTCTTTGAGGAGTAGTTAGAGAGGCGCCACGGCGTCCTCACCTTCCGCCTGACGCAGGTACCTCATGCCCCAGCCGCCAGAACAGAAGCAGACGTCCCGGGCGTTGGGAGTACCAGGGCCATTCCTAACCACCGTAGGCGCGGGCCTGCAGATGTCGAGCGATGGGTGGCTCGCCGTCCGATAACAACCAGGCCCGGTCGACAGGGCGTCGTGTTCTACGCGCGCCTCATAGAGATGTCAGCAAAGAAGACAGGGGACAAAGAAGACATAGGGTCAGTGCCTGCTGGCAGTGCCAGTGGTTACGGAATTCGGCATTAGGAGGAACACGGGAGGGTTTTCGGTCAGTTTGACATTCCCTTCCGCTCCGCTCAGAGCGAAAGCACTCATTTGATGATTTCTCATCAACAAGAAGACGTCAAGAGGACGTTTAATTCCGTAGCGACAATGTTTTCTTACTAGTTGTTACTATAGCAACAAAAAACAATTCCTAAAGTACCCTCAACCAGCTTAAAGAGGCTGAACATTGTTCAAACTGCTATAAAGCAACAAATGGGTATGAAAACTTTAAATTGAGTCATAAAATTAGGTGGTTTAGGCAATAAACCGTGCGAAATGTTGGTATACGACTGTTGGCATTAGACTTTTATAGGTTTCCAATGCCTATTTACAAAGTAAAATTACGTTTGAAGGTGAGAATTCATGTTCAAAAATACACAAATAGGCTCATACGCTAGCTTTTATGAATCGTGTGACCTCTATCATCCTGGGGTGTAATAAACATATGAGTGACTCAAATCGCCCCTCGGCATCATGAATCAGTCATATGTATCGGAAAACCCTTTATATCGGCACTGCAGGATATTGTCTCTCTCTCTGATTTTCTGAGATCAACTAAATTGTAAGCATACAATTTTAAAAGCCTGTCCCATCATCCATACAAGACTGCAACTCGGTAGAAGCACACGCATGAGTGAAGTTCCACTGCTGTGCATTCTGTGTGACTGTCAGGTTACCTGACTGTCCTGTGTGACACCTACTGTGTTAAATTAATAGATAAGTACCTACTTGCAGATACTATGCCCCATAATTAACAGCACTACCATTTACTTTGAGATAACCATCAGGTAAACTATAGGTAAAATACGAGCCAGTAAAAAATTAATAAAAGAAAATGAGAACGCCTTTGCTTAACTGTAAGACCAATAATATCATAACAAAAAAAAAACTTACTTCTCCACTGTCATTTCCTGATTCATTTCGTAGCAAGATCCAAGACAGTTATTTATCTGGGATTCATCGACGCTCATTGCCACGGCGCTGTTCTGATCGTAACTTTTGTTGGTTTTGAGTTGCGGGAGTTACAGTCGTTGGGATTAGTGATAGTCCGGGCAAAATAGACGTTCAAGGTTACTATGATTCGCAAAGAGCTAAAAATTGGTTAGCATGTTGGGAACACCATTATGTACAAAATGTGAAATGCCCAACGATCCCCTCATCGGTAAAAAAATGTATTTAAGGTCAAAGCTACATATATATTATGGGTTTATTTCAATTTACAGCCAAACGGTTAGTTTTATTATAAATTTAGGTCAAACAAAAACTGTAGATATAAAGAAATTAATATACTTTTCTCCTGTATCACCATTTCGGAGTTTTGAGATTCAAAAACTTGTGTTTTTCACAGCATGAATGAGTACGCCGCATATACATGCTGACTGATAATTGAGTGCTTTTGTTGAAATGAGTTGAAGTTGATTTGCAACGATTTTGACCCTAAAAACTATATTCATATTGCCTATTTTCAAATTAGCGAAAGTTTTAAGATAAAAAAATCTGCCTTTTGTCCTCTCTGGAACTTTAATTCATACTTTTCGGATAGGTTATGAAAGAATGATTTTGAAACGCTTTATCTCAGAAATGATGATTTTGGGAAAGCGTGAGAACAATTTTTATAGATTATTAAATGACCTCCTACATTTTAGTCTGCCTTAGTTTTATGATAATACTTACCGTTTGGTTGAAAAATGCATGTTTGCAAACTTTGACCTTGGTTTTTTTACATGGAAATTAGGTTTGCATTGCGAATGGAATGTGAAAAGTCTCTATCACCATGATGGGGACTTTTCACATTTCATTTATATGTGTGTTCCCAACTGCATCTGCACAAAAGTTTAGCTTAATCTAAAAGATCGGATCGACCGCCACGAGCCCTTGATTCTATGAAATAGTTGTAGATATACGAGTAGATGTTATCGCCCCCGCGTATCTCGTAAACTCGCGGAAATATCTTGCGTATTGTGTACTTCGCCTGCGTATCTCTTCGATAAGTTCTTGCGTAACTGATAAACTTACGTCGAAACGGGATTATACAACTCACAATATCGTGTTAACACATCCTTGATATCCATCCTTTGGTGTATTTGGGGATTATGTAGGGCAGATATTACAATAATTTCGATATTGTGTCGCTACATTATTATAAACACCGTATGTTTATAACAAATTTGTATTAACTCTGAATAACTTTTGAATAGAATATTTTGTCTTCTATTATTCGCTATATAATACTACGATTGGGTGTGGTACCTAGCCTAGTCTTGTGAACGGCTTTATGACTGCAAGTAAGTTGGTAAAAGGCATGGTCAAGTAGGCTGTAGTTGAATTTTAAATGGACCAACTGCCTATCTAAAATTCACAGCCCTTTCAAAACCAGTCAAATAACAATAAGTACATATTGTAGGATTTATCATACCTTCAATATGTACCTACCTACTTTGTTTGCGTACGATTTTTAATCAAAGATTCAATTCTTTAATTACGTCTTCATGTGAACAAAACTATAAACGACTACCTAGATACTTAATTTATTTAATTTTAGTAACAAATTTTTGCTACCCATACTAAATAAAAAAAAATCCTACCCTTTGAAAAACACCGGTTATTAAAGCTAACAAAACACCAGCTAAGTTATCACCAGCACAGAGTAAGTACAGTCAGCAACACAAACATTTAAGTTTTTAAATAAAACGTAAAATCTGAGCAAAATAATTTGTTGAAATGGAACACAAAAAATATTTTTGAAATATTAACCGTTTTACTTGAAATGCCAAAACAGCAAAGCGAATAATTTTACGTCAATTTGATGACATGTAACAGATTAATACATTATTATTGATCGGTTTTTGTCACTTTGAAAATAACGTCAATTTCACTTTGCCCAACGTGGGAGGGACAATATTTTCCCTAGACATTTTTAATCCATGTTTCAACCGCAACCTTCATCCTCTAGTAATACACAAGGAAACAAGCTCTCGACTCACGCTATTCTTGTCACGTACGACGTTTTATTATTCAACTTTTTCGTAATCGTGGCCGCCATCTTTATTTGTGAGGATTCCTAATTTCCCTCCATCATTTTATACACCATAATGTAACAGTTTAAAGGCCATTTTCACCAATTTCGAGGAAATTGAAATTACTATTTTTTTTTTCAAGAATACTAAAATAATGAAGTTCAGGATTACATTGTTCGTTGTTTTGGGCAATCCAGGCTCATTGATCGAATTCGTATCCTTTTTATTGGTATTTTGTGGATTAAAAAGAAAATACCGTAAATTATATGCCTTGACATAAATTGGGATTAGTACATTGTTGGTTGTCCAAACAAAGACGTCGCGACAAGAAAGAACATTGCAACTCGATTGATGACCAAGAACATATTACAAAATATCGTCTTTGCTAACATTTCTATCTGTATTTGAGTATATTACAGATTAAATAAAGTTTTCAACAAATATGTAAATACAAAAAAGATGTTCTTTTTATTAAATACTTGTGTGTTTCAGCTTCGACTGCAAAAAGCCATTGTTTCACTCCAACAACGCTACATGTTCTTCCTCAGACGCCAGAAAATATCTACCAAATTATAAAGTAATAATTTATTATTTTGTTTCAGATTAGCAAGATACTTTTTGACAAAATACAAACTGGATTGGGTTGGCATAAAAAAGGTTTGGTCAGAAAATGGTAAAATCTAACGGGATTAATTTTTCAACAGTAACTAATCGGAAATAAATTATAAATAATAATAAGAATAGCCGACTACAAAATAACAACCTCGGTCACTACAAATTGACTTAAATAGTTTAATTACACATCAAAACTTAATATACGAATATTGTTTGTTTAAGTGACTTTAGTTTCAAAATAATTATTATGATCTCTGTGCTTACCTGTATTGCTGTACTTATTTCAATATTAATAAGGTTAAATTTACGTAAAACTATAATAAAGCTGTTTTTCAACATAAATAATAAAAAAGTATTTTTGTAGAGGCGAGTTTTTTTTTTCTCCTATTTTTAAACTATATGAATTCAGTGTTGACTGCTGGCTATATATTTTCAGAAGCGACTGGTAAATCTTAATAAGCTACCTTACAAATGTTCTCGATCAGCTTTACAAACGGAGAAATCCGTCCTTACTAAAATTTTGGTCACGTCGTAAATACTTTTATCACAGTTTTGTGGAAATGGGAATGTTTTCATGGCCTACTGACTTGTGGCTGAAAAAGCCTTGAATATTTAGGCACGAAATTGCTAATGCGATTAGCTTTTTTTGTTTAGTACTGTTGGTTCCTTTTTTGTGATCAGTATTGTAAATAGTAGAACATTCGTCTGTTCACAATTTCTCGGAATTAATTCGAGATATTATTGACTATCAAATTCCGATACGTATAAGTATTTCGAATTTTCAGTAGACAATTTATCGAGAGTTTACAATCACTCAAGATATTTTTTACACGGTGATATATACAACACAAACAACAGCCAAACAGAATTATGGTGCTTGTTATTAAAAAAAAATGTACCCATCAACACCCATTCCTACAAATGATAAATTATATTTATTTTGTAAGTAGGTTAAACATAACACTTTTACACGTCAAATATTTCTGGTCATTTTAAGGTAGATGAAGCCGGTACAAATACAAGCCGGTAAACAATATTGGAGACACAATGGGTAATTGAAGTTTTAGATGATTACATTTACCTGGGACAAACGGTTCAGTTAGGTAGGTTTAACTTTATGAAAGAGGCCTTTTTCATGGATGGGAAATCATCAAATGACTTCTTCCGCTCTAGGGTGGAGCGCAAGGAAGTATCAAACTCTTACTGACTATAACCCATCCGAGTTACTAAAAATGGCCTTTGAGTTCCAGGATAGCGGTGACTCTTTAGAACAAAATAGTTAGAAAGAGGGCTACCATTGAATCTAACTAAGCTGGACAGCGTTCAGGAAGATGAACTGGTGGAGACTACTGGAATTCACTTGATGTGAGACGCACAGGATCGGTCGATGTGGCAACACTTGGGGAAGAGGCCTATGCCCAGCACAGGACGTCTGCTTTCGACTGAAGTTGTGATGATAATGATAAACCAGATGCTAAGATGTAGTGTTTTGAAATAAGCTTGCAATTTAACGTTGTATTGACTTAGTAAAAAAAAAACAAACCTGCATAATTAAAAAGAAAACCATTCCCCTGCCTAGAAGCAGTTCCTAACCGTAGTCACATCACAACAGCAGATCAGAGAATCCGCAACGCGTCGTCTAAAAATGGAAAAACCACCTAATCTATTTTCTATTCTACCATACTTGTGGGGTACATATGGTTACGGTTTCTTTTGTTTTTTTGTTCGTAAAGGCCAAGAATTGTTAGTAAAAAAAGCCATATTGCCTTGGAATATACTGCAGTAACAATTGTAAGGTTACAAAATATTTACTGTTTCCTTGGGCTAAAGCCAGGATCAGTGAGTATAGAGGCGTCGTAAATTCTCACGGCCCTTTGTTTTCTGTAAATATAGGTATGTATATATTTTCACTCAATAGAGATGTGGCGATGTGCTCTCAAAGTAATTGGAAGTCTTTGATATGTGAGTTAAGGGGAAGGTTCAGTGCAATAAACTAAAAAAGCCCAAGTCTAGTTAGGTACCATATCTAAAGCTCTCGCCGACGCGAATATAGCAAGGGATGAAAGATTATACAGTATGTTGCCTAAATAACAGAGGGTGTTCCCTTAAACTCGTTAATCAATATCATTAATAGATTAAAATAAAAATATCAGCGTAGAAAAATAAGCATAAAATAATCCGAATTCAAAATAATTAATTGACACTAAATTCGAAACATCTTGTTTAAAATCAAAATATTAGCGCGGAGTAGTACTCGTAGTAGCAATGCCCAAACCGGCAAGTACGCGTGTACAGAGTGTTTCTTTAACGTATCAATTTAACATTTTTAGTGAATATTTTAATATAAAAAAAAAACATTTTGTTTTCGAATGGTAATATTTTCTTATCATTGACCCCGTGTGTCATTGGTTTAAATTATTAGAAAGTCACACGACTATTCGCGCCGTTTTCTGAGCAAATACAGTATGTTAAATAACAGAGGACATTCCCGTTAACCCGAAATAGTATCAGTGGCGTGCAGTGGTTCGAGTTAGGGTAGGCCAGAGAAAATGTCCAAATAAATTTTAAAAAATAACCACATTATTCAGGGTTGATTTTTAATGAAATGAGTTTTTTTAATTTTTTTTTAATTGCCTATTAAAAAAATAAAAAAACAAAAAAAAAGACACCAAATTTCAACCCTAAATAATGTGGTGTGTTTTTTTTTGGACATTATTTTCTGGCCTACCCAACTCGAACCACTGCACGCCACTGAATAGTATAGCATCCATAATATGGATTCTATACTGTATTTGCTCAGAAAACGGCGCGAATAGTCGTGTGACTTTCTAATAATTTAAACCAATGACACACGGGGTCGCGTCTCACGTGAGCTTCGCTCTAGTGTGGCTAGAGCTTAATTGTGCAATGTAGCATAACCATCATCTACCTAGCCTTTTCCCAACTACATAGTGGTTTACTTCCAGTTAAACCGAATACACCTGATTTATGAATAGCGTCCAATTTCTTGTTTTTTGTGTAAGATATTTTTTTTAATTTATAAAAAAAATTTACATCACTTTATATTTTTTTTAAATAAAATGCTTATTTGTATTTTAGACAATTTCACAATTCTTATATACTTCTGCCAAACTGCATAGCAATTTGTTGGCAGACGTAGCTCCAGAGTTATTAAAATATTTGAATTGCAAACATTGTCATTATACAAAAATATTATATTCAATCCAATTCAATTCACTTCAGTCCAGTCTTGCCTCAGCCTACAGTAAAATTCACAGTTATAGGATGTTATTTTAATTTATTGAGGTATTTTTTCAGTTGTCATGGTTGCTCCGTCAGTATGGCGTGTTTTTACAAACGGACTTTCAATAAAAATGTTCTCCAGTCAATTTCACGGTTTCATTATAGATCAAAAGTCAATCATATATGCCTTTACCCGTAATATGCTGTCTGGAGATTTAAAGGACCCAATCCGACGATATCCATCAAAAAAAAAAAAAAATTGTCTTCAAAGATGAGGAGAGCATCTTCTAAACGATTGTAAAAAACAATCGAAATATCTATAAATCTGGGTATCACAGTATTTTATCAGTCGTATGTAAAGTAGGCGAACAATTTACTGAGAAATTCATTATACATGTACATAGATATTGCGTTTACGCTCTGATACTTATTTAAGTATCAAAGCGTAAACGCTCTTTTAAATGATTAAAAGGAGCGTTCACGCTTTAATTCCATTATCCGGGATTTTTCCAGGGAATATTTTTCTGTTTATTTAAAGTAAGGAAGATAATATTTCGTTGTGTCCAGAACCTTTTTTTTAGATTGGTGACAAAGAGATAAGAGGAGGAGTCCTTATACTCAAGCAATCATCATTAACCTTTTCCCTACTGTGTTGGGATTGGCTCCAGTCAATCCGAATGTAGTATTTTACGTGGAGCGTCTGCCTACTAGCCCTTCACAACCCTTCAACTGGGTAACACGGTCCTTCTGTGCAAGACTAGAGTCAGATTTTCTGGCGTCTGGCAATCCGTGACGACTGCCAAAAATCTACAAATGATAGCCGGAACCAACTTGCTTTCCGAGGCATCATGGAGAGAACTCGGTATACTAAGATGGTCACCCATTCACAGACCAACCTTGGCAAGCGTTACTTAACCTTGAAGATCGACCCGAAGGTATCCCCTTGAAAATACCTATCCAATTATGGAAAGTGATGATGGAATGACCAAATCATAAATAAATCGACTCGTGCGGCTGCTATAGTTTAGCCACGAGCCTAACCTAAGCATAATACTAGAGCAATATGGTCTGTAAAAAAATTAGAAAATTTACAAACCCTTAGGGCTTTTAAAACGTATATTTACTTAGCAACACATGGGCATACTAAAAACTGGATAGGTAATATTACGAGTAAAAGTTTATCATACAGCTTAGTCACCTGGGACCTATCAATCTTATTCGTAAACATAAACAATATTACATTGTAATTAAGTAATCAGAGCTTATTTATTCCAAAACTTTTTAATCTTTTTAATCTCAGGACAGCAATATAATCTAAACTAGTATTATAAAGAGATCCGCAGATAGACGCGACGATTATACGTCGTAACGACTAACGATTGCGATTTTATATACATTTTTGTATGGAATCTACAAATGTACATAAATAAAAGCGAAACGAAAACTCACTGATTAATCACGAAATCTCAGAAACTGTAACACCTACAAACTTAAAGAACACTGGCGAGGAAATTGTTGATGAAATTATTAAGCGTCTACGTATGGTACCGTAATAGATACTGACGAAATAATTTACTAAGTTTTATCAAATCGATCATAAGGCCTATCAAAGTCTGGAAAAAAATTCTTCATAATTGAGAACTTCATTGACTAGATTATTGATGATAATATATAATCATGGCTTAGTTTTTTATTCTTTTTGACTTGGCTTCATGGCTTTTGGATAAGCTATACTTTTAATGTTGTTATGTAATATAAATCTAAGTCAAGTTGCATAAAATGCTTGGGTTTACAAAATGCATAATATACTTAGGAAATACATGTCTGCATCAGAATACAAGTGTTAAAATAAACACGATTTTTTATGCTAAGATTATAGAGCGGCCATAGTTTTTCAGTACATACAAATGACTACGTAGTGAAATTCGAGTATGGCAACATCGCAAAAAAAAATAACATGGCATTTCAATTGTCAACCTGTTGGATGTTGCGCTCATACAATGACTGTAGTATGGTATTTACTATTTAGGATGGGCCAGAAATCAACCAAATATCACAGCACCCGCAGGTTTTCTTGATGACATTGTGGTTAGAGAAGATGAGGAATAAATATTTAAAATAAAAGTGGTTTTTTTTCGTACCTACCTACGTTTCATGTGGCCATGTCCATGTGCAGACCTACGGACATTCGGTTAGACTTAATAACCTAAATACGTAGTCCGTAGATTATTTTGTATTGAAAATACATTTCTATCAATGATATTTTAAGTGATAAGTAGGTATTTATTTTTCGATTACTCTTGTTGCCAAGACATAACCTCTAAAAATTCAAACTGAAATATCTTTAATTCCTGACTTCCTATAAAAGTATAACAGAAGACAAAGTTGTTTAGAAATTCAAACTCTATACTTTTAGATATTTTTCATAGGTAGACGCAAAAAAAAAATGTCAACAAAAATTTGTTTGGGAGTTCGCCAGTGTTCTTTTGGCAAGTAGGTTCCTTATAGAGTGTAGACTGTGTAGACATGCGCTATTGCGGATTTTATGAAACTTTTCCCCTCAAGGGGGTAAAACGGGGGTGGAAATTGTTCGTAGGTATTAAATCTGCACAGACGAAGTCGCGGGCGAAGTGCTAGTAGTTCATATTATGAACGTTGTGTTTACTTATGTCTTTAAAATTAAACTAATTGTCTATACCTGAAGCACATTTTAAAACGACAATCACGGCAATCTATGAGCTTACAGCGTATTTAAAGTCATGTCTAGGTTAGTACGTACTGTTGAAATA
This sequence comes from Hecatera dysodea, assembly GCA_905332915.2. NCBI lineage: Eukaryota > Metazoa > Arthropoda > Insecta > Lepidoptera > Noctuidae > Hecatera > Hecatera dysodea. The sequence goes on along the minus strand of HG995289.1, from coordinate 6,213,399 downwards.
TTTTGTAGTCTATTTTGTAAACTCCTCTTAATTAGAATATGCTATCAAACAATTCACCCGCATCGCTATCGACTGGTAGTGAGCCCAAAACACTGGCGGCATTGCCACGATTTATGGCAATGCTTATCCTCTATTGTTGTTACCCAAGCCAGGTCTTGCTTGGGTAACACGAAGTGTCAATTAAACGTTTAGCAAGTTCTGTAAATAACGCATGAGCACTCGGACCCCACAGTCCAAGAGTTTCAACCCCAAACGTCTCCAACATATAAATACGAACTAGGTTGTTATATTTCCGCCGTTTGAAGTTAATAAGTTTATTTGTGTACACTGGTAGAACATGGCTGGAACAATTACAGGGTAATGGGTCTCTTGTCTCAGACTGGAAGCCGAGTCTACTATGATTGGAAAAGCCTAGGCAGATTGATTGATTGACTTACCTAGTATTTTTTTTTAGAATGGGAAATGATCAAATTATTTCTTCTACTCTAGGCGTCGCAGAAGGGAGTGTCAGACTGTTACTGACTGAACCCCATCGGTGTTCTTCCAAATGCGCTTTGTGTTCCAGGGCCGCGGTGACTCTTTTGAACAAATTCCACAACGCTGGCAAGGACTTACCTAGCTACGTATTTAATTGGGGCAGTCACAAAAATGGGTAAATGTTGATTGCTAATCATTTCTACCAGACGCAGCTACATGATTTATAGCTTCTTATCATAATGGTGCCAGTCTACAATTACCGCTTTCTTTAGTAGAAATTAGCATCATCGCTTAAGACAATATAATTATAGATTTTGCGGTTCACTAATTGGACCTAACTAATTAAGGTAAAACCATTCCGACGGTCGATTCCCTTTCTACCTACTCGAAAAATCAAGAAGACATTTAATTCTATGAGGGACTAAAATTAATTATTACGGAAGATTGACTACTTACATTGAATTCAGAATTATTTGGGTTCTAGCAGTAGGTAATAATAGAGTTGTGATGTGGATAAGAAGGTAGAAAAACATATTAAAAAAAATTCAAAGAAAAATTCTTCTTGTTCAAGGTAGAAAACTTTTTGTGGTTCATAAAATATTATATCGTGTTTTACACGGGTGGCCACTGGAATAGCTACACTCAAAACCGTTAATGCTCTTCGCGTCCAGTACAATAATGCATCCAGGATGCTGTTGGGGCTGCCACGCTTCTGTAGTGCTTCAGGAATGTTCGCGGACGCCCAGACTGACAGCTTCGCTGCAATCAGGCGCAAGCGAGCAGCATCATTGTTGCACAGGGTGCGTGCCAGTACCAACGGCCACCTGAGTGTCATTGTCAACAAAACTGGGGCCTAAGTCTGCTATTTTTATAAATTTGTCATTCCAACACGATTCCATTGTCATTTTGCTAAAAGTTCGTAATCTGCTAAATTCATAATGGTCGATCATTGGTCGGTCAATGGTGTCGTAATACTTTTTGATAACCGAGCTATTCAAAGTAATGACTGCACAATGACGTTCTAATGGTAGGTCACTGATTAAGGGAATTGTCAAAATTTTAGCAGACTATCGCATACGTCAGACATTCATTTACCATTACCATTCTATGCCATTTATTTCAATGTAGTGTCAGTGATTCACCACTGGAAAGTCATAGTGACGCTTTTTTATTAGTAGACTAGCAGCGCCTCGCGGTTTCACCCGCGTAGTTCCCGTTCCCGTGGGAATATGGGGAAAAATATTTTATTTATATTTAGCCTATAGCCTTCCTCGATAAATGGGCTATCTAACACTGAAAGATTTTTTCAAATCGGACCAGTAGTTCCTGAGATTAGCGCGTTCAAACAAACAAACAAACAAACAAACTCTTCAGCTTTATAATATTAGTATAGATTACCAAACTTGCAAAAATGAACCATTATGAGATCAATGATAGACAATTCTGAGACTATTGTAATAGCAGACTTGAGGCCCTGGATTGTCGTTTAATAAAGTATTCAAGTCAGCTACATGCCCCTGTAACTGTAAATGTCTACTAACATAGTTTTTTAAGTTTTTTATGTTACTAACATCTATGTTTTTGTGTACTAACATAGTTGGTAAGTTCTAATGACACTAACAATATTGTAAATATGGAATTTATTTCTGAGATAAATTTACTACTATTATTTTTTATTAAACGGTCGCTCTCTTACTTCAGGAGTGGATGGAACATGTGGATAAAATTTTGAATCTCCTAGAGGTATCTTAAAAAACTACAGAACTAAGGAAGATCCTTTATTGTGTTGTTTGCTGAGTTGTGATATTTTGCCTATGATTAGCAGACTTCCATCACAACTTGCAGGACAAGAATGCAGAGGTTCGATTTTTGCGGTAACTCCACACGTGCAGAGGTGGAATTTGTTTCAACCCTAATACCTTAATAAGCTTTATGAAGGTCGAGAGTAAACAGTTCTACATATATTACGGGTTCATAATACGTCCGGAATATAAACGAGGAAGTTACGTATCGCCGGACCACAGTGTTGATCTTATGGATTTCCGGAAGGATAATTTATACATAACTCCTGCTTTTTCAGCATTATTTTTTACTTTGGAAAGGTCTCAATCAATTCGTTGCTTAAAAAGTTTCCCAAATCCGGTAACAAACTTTTGCCGTAATTATAATGATCCCCTTTTTCAACTTATATGAACCTAATAGACCCATTTTTGGTCTGTAGTGACTATATACCACCAAGGCCACATCAACCTGCAACCAACTCGCAAAAATATACATAATATTGCTTAGTCCTGAAGTATAAAGAGATCAATCGCTTCCCGTATCCCGTAACGTTAATTAAGTTGCATGCAAGCAGCTTGCAGGTTGCCGCCCTATGATCGTGTAATTTGAAACCGTAAATTACTTGCTTAAATGGAACTGTAAAGTATTTTAAAAAAAAACGTTGCCCCACACTAGGAATTTCTCCTGTGTCGTGGGCGCGTTTACAAACATAATTATAACCTCACATACACAAACAGCCAGACCCGGAACAATTATCTGTAGGCCATACAAATATTTGTTGAATCGAACCCACGACACATAGCGCAGCAGCTAATCGCTCAACCACTGCGCCAACAGTGTCGTCAAAATTATATAATTATATTTTGGTTGCGGATTTTGTTCGAAAGAGTCATCACGGCCCTATAACGAAAAGGTCACTGAGAGGATCACGGGTGGGTTTTAGTCAGTAAGAGTGACACTACCTTCCACTCCGCCCAGAACGGGAGAAGTCATTTGTTGATTTCCCATCCCAGAAAAAAAAGGTAACTATATTTTAATACTAAGTTTCTTTTAAATACTATTTCCTAAGTCTTTTCATTAGTAAAGTACCTCTGTCTATTACCTACATAGACAATAATTGCTCAAGAAAAGTAAAATGAAAAACGCAAGTGAACAGGTAGATGCCCTGAAAATGATTTTAGAAGCAGTCTGTCGGTACAGAACCTTAACCTTTCTCATGTGATGAATTCCCAATAGATCTGAATGGCTTTAGAGTAGATAACCGAGGTGCTTGACTTATCCTTATCTTGTTAAAACATTGTATTATTTAGGAATAGAACTTTCCCTTCATCAATGAATAACTTAGATTTTTGTTGAACGAATTTTATAGCAGATACAATGAACGACGAATGAATTTGGAATGCGACCTGATAAGGCTGCGTACGTTTAAAAAATTCAAATGAAATGGAGAAGCATTGAACGTGCCTGATTTGAGGCATAAAAAATATGTGAGTACGTCAATGATAAAAAGGTCGTTTTCCACTTTTTTTAACATCGTAATGAAGTCTTCTACTTATACCCAAGAATAATATGACTAGTTTATCTTTATTCTTCTACTAAAAGTAAGTATGTAAAAAATAAATAATTCAAGGTAAATAAAATTAGTATCATGAATACGTCGATGGCAAAAATGTCGTTAGTAGGTACTATGTATAAATGTTAGCCACAACTAACATTTTACATAGTACTGACGACATTTTTAATTAGGGCATTTTTCCTGCTCTGGCTTTTTAAATAAGGACTGGTCGTGAACGAGTCGCTACTAAGCACTTTTCTTTCACTCTTCTGAGATCAAATTAATGAGTTCCTTTAAGGAAAAAAGTTAAAATTGAAAAGAGTCAACATCACGTTTGAGTAAATCTGATATAAGAGTTTTTCTAATTGGCTCAAGGTAGAAAGAAAGGTTCAAAAGTTGAACCCTTCTTTTATTATATAAAGAGAGGGTAATATCTAAATAGTTTTATAAAAGATGATGCAAAAGAGTTTGAAAGCGTAGTCTAAAAGCAGACGTATATAACCACACCAAGGGCTAGCCGCGTTGTTCAAGATTTAGCACATTGCTTTAGTTCTGAAAGCATTTTAACATTTTCATTTTGAAAATTTTTCAAAGCTACCCGCTTTAGAATCCATTTGATGCTATCATAACATGCGCTCTATCACAATTTTATAAGTATTATAGCTAAGTTTTACTCGTGACTTAGCCCGCATGAATATAAGAAATGAACCCAAGGAAACATGCATTTCAGCAGTGGTGGCCGAGTGGTAACGGCCCCGACTTACGAATTGTAGATACGCGGGTTCAAACTCCCACATCGCTGTTCAAAATCTCCACTGCTCTCAAAAAGGTGAAGGAAAAAATTGTGAGGAAACCGGCATGTCCTAGATACAAAAATTCGAAGACATCTGACATTCACCAACCTGCACTGGGCCCGCGTGGTGAATTACGGCCCATTCCCTCTCCAAGAAAGGAGGCCTGTGTCCCAGCAGTGGGAACATTAAAAGGCTGATTATGCTTATGCTTATGCTAAACATGCATTTAAGCAGCATATAGCTGACCGATTTTTTTGGATGGATATTCGTCAAATAACTCGCCCTGCGACTCCCGATACCCAGGGCGTCTTCTTCTGTTGCAACGGCTAGGGCGTGAGGTTTGCCTCTTCCGCCCGCACACCGCCTCCCCCTTCACTAGCATTACTGCTTCGTAGAAGGAAGTGGCTGCCTCCCATACCCCCTTGCCCCGGACCATGGATCGAACCAGTACAGGAAACGAAATGTTGCCACCATCGATCGCATCAATGAGGACACAGCGTTAATCCGCTTAAGCAGAGCAGACATCCACCGTGTCTTCCAGGCGATCCACAAAGTGTTGAAACCTGGGTGTGTAAGGCACTGGCCCTAGCGGGACCCATCAATTACGTTGACGTACCTTTTTTGCTTGGATTACTGCTTCGAAGAAGGAGGTGAATGCTTGCCATGCCTCCTCCCCTCCTCCCCTCCTCCGGAACCTGGATTGAACCAGGACCGGACGCGAGAAGTCACTGCCGCTGATCGCCGCTACAAGGACAATGCAATACTTCGCCCACGTAGGGCAGACCTTCACCTTAAGCTCAGCCGTGTTCTCGACGATGTAACAAAAAATAAATTGATGAAATATCTCAAAATTCAACAACCTCCGACAAAAATTCACGAAATGATTAAATTTAAAGTCAGATAGCAATGATCCATAATCGTTAGTAACAATTGGAACTTATAATCTACTAGCTTCTGCCCGCGACTTCGTCCGAGTGGAATAGTTACTTTTCCCCCCTATTTTGAAACTCTCAGCCCGATCGGTTTAAAATTGACAAAGTTTCATACAAACTTTCATCCCCTATTTTATCCCCTTGGGGGTAGAATTAATCAAAAAATTTTCTTAGCGGATGCCTACGTCATAACATCTACCTGCATGCCAAATTTCAGCCCGATCCGTTTGGGCTGTGCGTTGATAGATCACTATGTCAGTCCAGTCACTTTTGAGTTATATATATTTAGATGTTAGTAGGGTTACAAAAATACAATCACAAAACACGTTTATAACATAATATATTCATTTATTATGAATGACCTATGCAAGCGTTGCTTATCTGCTAATTACGGTATATTATTAATAACAGCCGCACGAGTTCGTCTTCCAAGATGAGAACTCGAGCGGCTGTTATTAAATCACGAGCTCTTTTGATGATGATTTACCAAATTAACTAAAAAAGTTAGTCAAAGAGATTGAGGTAAAATTTTAATTAGCATTTTAAGGGAAATCCTTTTAGAGGTTGCCATAAATTATGAACGTGACGCTTGTTGATTTCAGAGCTACATAAAAGATTTTTTATTTTTATTTCCAGGTACTCTTTAATGTTGAATGAAAGTACAGATGGTTTTGAAATGAATTTTTAAGCATATTTATATATGTAATTTTAATATATTGTTTGGGGCGACTATTTTACCGCAAAATTGAGTTTCAGAGTTGAGCCCATAGTGTTCCAAGTGTGTTCAGTGCGCCTTCTATATGTGACTGAGCAAAACGTGGACACACTGTTTGAAGTGACATATGTCAAGGAGCTTTCTCGGTTGGTCTCTAACGCCACGTTCCTACTTTGAATTTAAAATTTCGAATATTACCCCAAAAGAATATACTCCCTGAAGGAAAAGTATCCTATGTATATCCCATTCCCGGTCTAGCTGTGCCAAGATTCCTTTAAATCCATTCAGCCGTTCATCTGAAGAGGTAACAAAGAAACAAGGTCCTTCTCATTCTTAATATTATAAAGTTAAAAGCGAGGATTAAGTAGGTACAGTGAAACCTTTTCCTGACTTGGGTATAATATTCCAACAGTATTTATAGTTTCACCCACTGAAAGATTGGTTATGAAAAATAATTGTTCTGGATTTATTATATTAATGTCGGTGACAAATAAAACAAAACCGGCCTAGTGTAATTTGAATTCGCACACGAAAAGATCCGTAGCGTAATCTCAAAAATCACATTTCTTGTGATTTCTGAAAGTAGTACTTTTTTTGCAAGTATTATACGAGTAGTTATGACGATCTTACTGGTATTTGGTAACATCACAATTACAGGTGACCGGTAAACTTACTGCATAAACTAAAGGGCCCTTTTATTTTTTCTTTGTGGCAACTACTGAAGAAACCTTAGTGATGGCATAGTTCAGCAACTAAAATTGGCTTTTGCTCCCTTTTGGGTCAGACAAGGTATTCAAAGACCAAGGAAATTGTTTCCTGATTAGTTTTCTTGTAAATGTCAATATTAAACGTTTAATATTGAGGACTTTGTGACCATTGCAGAATTTTAGTGCCTCATCTTTTAAGGTACCTACTGAGGCAATTTGATGGTCATGGTCTTCCTACTATTATGTAGGCACATTTATATAGACATTATATGTGTTTATTTTTATGTTTATTTACTAAGATCTATTAATGATTTTTATCCTGTATAAAGAACATGAGGCCCTTTTTTTTTCTGGGTGGGAAATCATCAAATCACTTCTCCCGCTCTGGGCGGAGCGGAAGGGAGTGTCAATCTCTTACTGACTAAAACCCACCCGTGATCCTTCTTGTGCCCTTTGCGTTCCAGGTGTGCGCGGTGACTCTTTCGAACAAATTCCACAACCCTAGCAGGCACTGACCCTATGGGGCCCCGACTACGTTGCTAACGGCTCTTTGAGGCGCGCGTGGAACACGACGCGCCGTCGACTCGGGCCTGGTTGCTATCGGACGGCGAGCCACCCATAGCTCGCCATCCGCAGGCCCGCGCCTGCGGTGGCCGGGAATCGCCCTGCGTTTCCCTACGCCCGGGGCGTCTTCTTCTGTTGCGGCGGCTGGGGCGTGAGGTTTCCCTCTCACGCACGCGTTCCGCCTCCTCCTTCGCTAGCATTACTGCTTCGCAGAAGGAGGCGACCACTTCCCATGCCTCCTCGCTCCGGAACATGGCTTGAACCAGGGCCGGACGCGAGAGGTCGCCGCCGCAGATCGCCTCGACGAGGACACAGCGGTGCTCCGCCCAAGCAGGGCAGACCTCCACCGTATGCTCCACCGTGTCCTCTGGGCGATCCACACAGTGTTGACACCCGGACGAGTCCTCCCGCTGGATCCGACACAGGTACCTCCCGAAACAGCCGTGTCCGGTGAGCACCTGCGTCAGACGGAAGGTGAGGACACCGGGACGTCTCTCCAGCAACGCCTCAAAGAGGGGACTTATCGCCACAATAGTGGCGTGCCCAAGAACATGAGGCCCTGGTTTCAATTTTTGGGTCGTGTAGAGTATTATTAGATTTTTCTTTTTATTTCTAAGTATTTGTAAAAATGTTTTTTATGCCAAGTATTACCGTGCTATTACCGCAAAGTAAATATTATGTAAAATAATGTATTCAGTTTAGAGAGTTTTTTTCGACTATTGTTTAAATTTACATTTCAAATCACTTACTTGAACATCTGTCGAATATGTAAAAATTGCATTCAAATACGAAGCGCGGTTTCTCAAACGATATCAATTTCAAATATAAATTCGTTTATGTTTGATGTATTCCATATCAAATTGAAACTTGTCTTTGGTATATTCGAAGCTGAAGAATTATAAAACAGTTGACAAGTCTGCCATAAGATAAGGTGGACCTATGACCTGGTTAATAATAATAATAATAGTTTATTTCGGAACAATAACACAAGCCTGAGTACAAAAGTGAACGATGAATAGCTGCAAAAGTATAAACTGTAGCACAGCTAACAACGCCCTTCTCCAGATACAGTATGGAATGATGTTCCACGCAAACAAAAGGTTAAGGCTGCGGGAATGCACTGAATCGGTCAAGTGGCGACTTATGGGGAGGCCTATGATCAACAGCTGAAATTATGACGTTGATGAGGAACAAGTCTACCCTCGTGGTAGACTTGATCCTCATGATCATCATATTGCGTTTGAATGATACCAGTACAAGTATTCTTTTTACATTCTCCATTCCCAATCATAATCTACCTAGACTTTTCTCAACTACGTTGGGCTCGTATTTCAGTCTGCCAAGATACGGCGAAATACCAGTATTTTGCATGGTGAGGTATGACCTCCATAACTCAATAACGGTAACAGGATGCCTTTTATTAATCAAGAAGTTTCCTTTAATTCTTTATTGTACACCAAAATAACTTGTATCATTTTAATCATAAAAAAGGACATGTAAAAAGACGAGTTTCATAGCAAGGTTAATTCAATCATACCGTGACGACTGTCAAAAATCTACGGCTTATCGTAGCCGTGGCTGTACCTATGCTTTGATTTTTATTATGATCGCTACACGCAATTTTGGTTAAGCGGAAGCAAAAAAAAAAAATCAAAACTATTGACAGTAATTCACGGAGAGTTCTTGGTATGTAACGGCCTTGGTATCCACCCAGCCAGTATTTAAAAAAAAAAATTATAATCTAATTAATGGGCCAAATATATTTATTCAGGAATCGACCCTATATATATATCGATTCCAAACCTAAACAATATTGCCTTCCTGTATACTAAAGCAACCCACGTCTATCGCATCTATATTTGAAACCCTTCGGACAAACATAAATTCGGAAGCTGAACCAAACCGCACCTGTTAGGGGACCCAAAGTCATTCAACAAGGAACAAAATGATCAGGCAAGTTCTCATAAATTGCTCGCTATTTAACTTTGAATTCATTATTAAGACCCTCGCTTTCCTTATTAGTCAAGTTTGAACTCTGTATTCCATTGTTTATCAATTTCTCAGGTGGTTTACCTAATTGTCTCTTAGATGAACAGAGAATAAAAGTTTTGTTGTAGATCATAATAATGACAGCGTATGGGCCTTTTTGTGGATGGGAAACCATGAAATAACTTCTCCCGCTCTGTCATCATCTGCCTAGCCTTTTCCCAACTACATTGGGGTCGGCTCCCAGTCAAGCCGGATTCAGCTGAATACCAGTATTTTACGTGAAGCGGCTGCCTACCAAACCTCCACAACCCATTAACTGGGGAACACAGTACTTCTTGGCAAGACTGTACTTCTTCCGCTCTGTGTGGAGCGGGAAATCAGACTCTTAATGACTAAAATCCACCCGTGTTCTTGTAAAAGCCCGTTGCGGTTCAGGACCGCGATAACTCTTTCAGACAATTCCGCAACCCTAGCAGAAGTATGGGCTATACTTCTCATCTTCTAGGGTTCTCTCATTTATATATTAATTCAAAACATTATCCATGTTTAAAGCTTGCGAACTCAATTATACTCTTTACCTTTAAGAACAATGAGGCAAATTTTTTGTTGCTTCAAGCCCATTGGTCTTCGCACGTATACACGTCGTGCGTGGAGACTACGCCGGGGTGAAATTATGCTGCCACGGCAAATTGCTGCGCAGGACTTTGGTCGATTGAGTCACCGCGGCCCTAGAATGCAAAGAGCACAAGAAGGATCACGGGTGGGTTTTAGTCAGTAAGAGTTCTGACACTCCTTTCCGCCTCGCCCAGAGCGGCAGAAGTAATTGACTTTATCTATTTGTCTAAAATGAAAGTATTCAGTGTACACTATTGACTATCATTTGTTTTGTCAATGTCGCTCAAAATAATTAAAGACAAAAAAAAATATAATGTGATTTTCATGACATGCAAAATTATGGTCGCTCGGGCCTGCGGACGGCGAGCGATGGGTGGCTCGCGATAAAAACCAGAACTAGAACGCGAGCCTCAAAGAGATGTCAGCATAGAAAACGGGGCTCCGCCTGGGCCAGTGAGTCTCAAGTTTGCGAAATTTGTTTGAAGGAGTTTCTAGAAAATAGGAGCCATTAGGAGGAACATGGATGGTTTTTAGTCAATAAGAGTATGACACTCCCTTTCGGCCCAGACCGGAAAAAGTCAAATTGATGATTTCCTACGCATAAAAAATACCCTGGTCTTTGTCTTATATAGTAGCTGTAAAAATAAATTAAATTCTAGCTCATTAGATTCACACAAGAGCACTAATGAACGTCTAAATCATAAATTTAATCCCTTGACTAGCTATCAAAGTTCATCAATAGGATACTAAATGGAAAGTTCACCAACTAGTTTAGATTTGAATAGAATAAACGAGGGCTGCTCAAACTTTTGTTATAATCTCAATTAAAATGAGACCAGGTATTAATTTCATGCATTTAGCCGGTATAAGTCGTGGTTTATTTGAATTGGGCATGTGATGCGTAGGAATGAGAATAATTACAGAATTTTGGTTTTCAGCATGAATAGGATTGGTAACAAGAATAAGGAAATATGTACTAAAATAATGACTGATGGACTATGTGTAACATAAGGACCTCCTGAAATGACAATAATATAGTAGAATGAAAGAAGGTAAATGATGATTTTTCTTTTAAAATGCATGAAAAACTAAGTTTCTAAAGATACGAGTACTTTATTCGCGAGAATAGTAGCTACATGAACTTTTACAAAATGTGAAAAAAGAAACAGAGTAATGAGGTTGAACGGCAAGTAAAGACAACTAACACGAGTCTAGTGATAACAAAGGACAAAAAAACGGGGAGAAATAAAAAAAGAATATAGTTCAAAGAAAATAAAAATAACTGCCTGCTTATAAATGAATCTAACACACACAATTACAGCAATAAATTCCCTCTTTGAGGAGTGGTTGGAAAGACGCCACGGCGTCCTCACCTTCCGACTGACAGGGTTTCGGGAGATACCTGTTTCGGATTTAACGGAAGGACACGTCCGGGTGTCAACACTGCGTGGATCGCCCGGAGGACACGGTGGATGAAGGTCAGCCCTGCTTGGGCGGAGCAACGCCGTGTCCTCATCGAGATGATCAGCGTCGGTGACTTTTCACTCCCAGCCCTGGTTTATTCCATGGTCTAACCTCACGCCCAAGCCGCCGCAACCGAAGAGATCACCCCGGGCCCCAGCAAACGCAGGGCAATTTCCGGCCACCTTAGGCGTAGGCCTGCGGATGGTGAGCCATAGGTGGATCGCTGTCCGATAACAACCAGGCCCGGGTCGATGGCGCGTCGTGTTCTATGCGCGCCTCAAAGAACTGTCAGCAAAGAAGACGAGGATAGACGATAGGGTCAGCGCCTGCTAGGGTTGCAGAATTTGTTGGAACGTAAAGGGTACACGGGTGGGTTTTAGTCAGTCAAAGTCCACTCCGCCAGTAGCGGGAGAAGAAATTTGATGATTTCCCATCCAAAAAAAAGTTGAATTTTTAAGCGCGAAGTTGTGTAGTTAAATATAATTCGAAAAAATATCCTCAAACCTTTACGTTCCTGTTTTAGAAATTAATATGAACATTTTGTATTATTACTGTGTGTTTTGTGTTACTATAGTTTTTGTATTATTCATGGCCTAGCATTTGACTACAATCGCACTTACGGAAAGCGATTATGTGGTCGAAGATGAAGCACGCTTCCCTAAAAGTAAGTGATAAAATAATTAAAACAAGAAGCCGTAAGAGATCCAATAACTGTTTAAATTCAGTTCAAAACTTGAGTTCTCTGAAGAAAATTTTGCGGTACCGAAGGCCAGTGACAGGGCTACATTGCTGTCGAAAGGAACTTTTTAATCAAATACTACGGAAGATTAATCTCGAAACTGATCAAGTTGGGTTATATAATCTGTCAGCGATGACTTAGTTAAACTTTAAATCTGTTGATCAATTTTTGAGAGTATTTTCGATTTATAAATCTACGAAATTTCTCAGGACTGTTTTACACAAGTCATGATATTTCTAATTCAAATGAAAAAAAAAAGGTTCCTTATCAGTTCCTGAAGATGGAGCTAGGAGACTCTAGAAATATCTAAAAACTTTTTATATTAAATAAAACCGATGTAACTTAGTTTCTTTTTTGTCACCGGCATCCAAAATTAAAGTTATTTTATACTATTTTAGTGTTTTTTTTCTTTAGAAGTCTGTAGGAGGTAATTTCTTTTTAATAAAGTGTTTTATTTTTCGCTTTTTAGTGGCGGATACCCCACAGTTAAATAGACGTTATTCCCATATTGAGTGGTTGCGCTATTTTTCGTTAGGAATTACTTTGGGTGCCTTCATAGTTCTAGTCCAGACCATCTGTGCTTCGGGTTTTACATAAACCTAACTAACAAACTTGACTAAGTAGATTTAATTGATTTTAAGTTCAACGTCCAATGCCAATTCAATAAGTATATTTAACTAAACTCAACGCAAAAAGAACCACCAAGATCGGCTCATAAATAATAAAGTTATGCCCAAAAACATGGTTGACTTGTACAAAACACAAACATGCAAAGTTGTGTAAATAATATACAAACATGCGATTTTAGCAATCCCGGAAGATTTGCTATGATTTTTCGAAAAGTTACTTTGCCTATCTCCGAAGTTATTCATTTGATCTTTACCAAACAGAAATAGGACCAGTCCAATTACATACTCTTCCAGCAAAAATCGGTTGACAGAAAATCGTACCTACTAAGATTTTCAAATCAATAAGTTTAAAATTCTATAAAAGCTTTGATTATTTTTTGTGTTTTCAAACTGTGACTTATGCAGTTACCGCTTGCTAAAATAATTTGGTTATTTATTTTATTGAAACTTGTACTGTGTTTCAATCAGCCACTAGAAATGGGAACTGATCTTTCAGGGAAGTGTCTCTGCACTTTTCTCCACACAAAGAGAATCGATCAAGGCTTTGAGTGTAGATATAGTGTTAAGTGCAGTAGACGTATTCTTTTCCATTGTTCCTCGTATATGTAATTTTCAGTATCTACTAACGTGTGCCTGCTCTTGTACAAGCTATTTAAATTAGAATGAAACTTTTCACAATACTCTTACAAACGTGCTAATCTATACTTTTTCTTATACTAGTAAAGAGGAAAGATTTGTATTTGTGCATGTAACAAATAAACTCAAAACCTACTGGACCGATTTCAAAAACTCTTTCACCATTAGAAAGCTACATTCACCTTAAGTAACACAGGCTATATTTTATCTCCATATTCCCATGGGAACGGGAACTACGCGGGTGAAACTGCGAGGCGCTGCTAGTGTATTATAATATCACACACCCGTTTATTTAAGAACACTCGAAAGAAAATGGAGTGGGCAAGGGAGATAAACAGAGATTGTTTATTAGAGTTCCATACCCGAAGGGTATCAACAAAACACAATTACTCACTATTCGCAGTCCAATCGTCTGCCAGCGAGCTGTATTTCATGAGCTGAATAGGGAGACTGCTGAAATTTTCACACTGTGACTATTCCTAATAGGGAATGTGCACGGCGTAGACTATGCCATCTATTGTTGCAAATCTGAAACTTTTACGTTGTAAATATGTGACCTGTGCTGCCACTTATACTCCCTGCACCCTCCGTTTAGGGGAACGTGCGTAAAATAGACTGTGTCGTGAAGTAGCGTTGTAAATTTGAAATTTATAAGTAAAATATACTTGACATTGACGCGTCTGTGCTGCCACCTATAGTTTCTGCACGTTCCCTATACTAACAAGAAAATATAAAATAGACATTCTACTTCTAGTACAGCCGAATAAGAAAGACTAGATTAGACTATCGAAAGCTATTAGATCCCTTTCAAGCTTGATTCAAGTGCCTTTACACTCGTAATGTTACTTACGAAATCTGTTTAAGATATCACTTGAGTTCGCACTTGCATCTAATTTAGTTTTTTACCAACTTTTCTAAAATTCATCTCCCTCAGAAATTGAATTTGATTGTTGTTTAATTAAATGCCTCGAATATCGCGACATTTGCATCATGAAAAGCATGAACTGTCACTTGAGAGAGATGAAAATTTAATGTACCTTTTGATTACATATTCTTTGTTAAAGAGAAAATATCATTTATTTTATGTCTTTGATATCTTAATATATCTTAATATTGACAACAATAGGCTAAAATTACTTACATTTAACTTATTAAATGTAAGTAATTTTAGCCTATTGTTATCACACTACAAGGCTTACTTACACAAAGTGAAATATAATTTCAGAATTTTATTTCATTGTGCGTAAGCCCGTATAATCCTATTAGAAATGTACTAATAGACTAAATATGGCAGGAAAGTATAAAAGTTGCACAGAACCCAAATAAATTGGGATGACGGCAAGAAAACACATAATTTCTTCACGGTTCTTTTGATTCAATATAATTTTGGTAGTAATGTCTAAGATAAAACTAGAACTTATACATATATATATCATCATCATAATCAGGACCTTTTTGGTCTCGCAAAGCATAAAAATCATTTTGTTAGCTTTAATTACTTTTTCACTTTTTTATATAGTTTTGAATATATATTTACTTTTTTGTTTGTCTTTTTCGAGTCCTAAATAAACATTTTTCTGTCTCTCTTTATAATTTCAGCCGATAAACGTGCACCACTGGAAATAGGCTCCTCCAAGAGTCACCACAGCGACCGGCCCGATGCTTCTAGCATAGCATCCAGGTGATTCCCGAAATCTTCAACAGATCGATCCATAGGTACCATTACACCACGTTGTGGGAAGCCACGCTAATGGGAACTTACACGATTCAATTCAATTCACAAACAAGTGGTACTGAAATAAAAGCCAAAGTAAGTTACTGGTGGCAACATTTTTTATGTATTCTTCCGCCAGCGTTACGACACCCATGGAAAGTGAATTTCATCGCCCCAATAGCACTTATCACTTAAGGAACCTTTTATCTTGTGAGCGGAAACGTGATCAGTTAATTTGATAGGATAAAAGTACTATACAAGTCAATGGATAAGACAGAAAAAGTAGAGGCAAGTACAATAGTGTGTTAAATGTAGTTAGCAGCTACGCCCACGTGAATGTTGAAAAGTTGTCGGTATTAAATGTTTTATGTTTCCTAATCCAGGACATGTACTACAGACCATTGTCAAGCCTCGGTTCATTAAAATCCATTGAAGCGTGATTTTTAAACAAAAATATAGACTCACATTTACGATAATGGTAGGATTTATGATTATATTCGTATTGATCGCTTTTATGATAGTTTAATTTGAGGTTGCTTTTTTGTATTTAACTCTTCGAATTATATTCAAAAACTCAGCACAATTTTAATCTATACCACTGTTTTTTTATTGCTTTTTATTTTGTTGCTGTAGTGTTGCTATAGTGTTGTGTCTGTATCCAATAAATGTTTTATATTCTATTCTTACAGTAAATGTTACAGCACAGTGTTTTAGAGGTATGAGGTACAGAGTTAAACCCCGTAAAGGATAATGCCAGATACTCTATAGACCTTTTCCCCACTCAGTAAAAGTCATTTACAAGCATGTAATATGCAGCATCTTGTTGTATATTTATTACTGACTAGCTGCTGCCCGCGACTTCGTCCCCGTGGAATCCCCGATTTTAAAACATTCTTCATCGCTGCTCCGCTCCTATTGGCTTAAGCGTGATGATATATAGCCTAAAGCCTTCCTCGATAAATGGTCTATTCAACCCAAAAATAATTTTTCAATTCGAACCAGTAGTTCCTGAGATTAGCGCGTTCAAACAAACAAACAAACAAACTCTTCAGCTTTATAATATTAGTATAGATAACTAAAATTGGTCCTTTTTTTTCTTTTTTTTTTCTTTTTGGGAAATCAAAACCCACCCGTGATCCTTCTTGTGCCCTTTGCGTTCCAGGGCCGCGGTGACTCTTTCGAACAAATTCCGCAACCCTAGCAGGCAGTGACCCTGAAACATTGGTAATGAAACTTGTAAAACTTGCGGTTTTCATTTATAACGAAAAACAATAATGACATTGTTTTATAGGTTAGGTGGTGTAGCTATATAATTGTTAAAATAAATGTATTAGGAGGGATTCTGTTATTAAGTATGTACTTATTAAGGGTTAAGGGTCACTCTTACTGTAAAACAGTATGACTAAGTCGTCGGTAGGAAAAACGAATAAGCAAAATATAAGACTGAGGCGCTAAAACACAACGGGAACGCAGAAAGGGAGCGAATGAATGATATTTTATTATTGACACTGACAGCTGACTTGAGCGCTTCAAAACGTTTCGTTACACGCAATTCAGAACTATGAATGTAATGGTTTTTTGAATTTCATAATTGTTACGCATAATTATATTCTTGATATAATATTTTATGTAAAATTATATTTGAAATATAAATGGCAAAAAATTATTTCCAGGATTGAATTCCTTTTTCATAAAATTGTAAACCGCAGCTTTTAAAGTAAAACAATTGATTATGAAAATATGATATGTATTCATTAAAATTATTTTCAACAATTTTCTTTTTCTGTGAATGATAATATGACTGGTTTAGGATTTGACATTGTCATTTTTATTACAAAGGCAGGATCTTCCTTCGACCAGAGAGTGAACGTGTGGTGGGCAACTGCCCGATAGTTGATATTCGGACTGTTGTATATGTTCAAATTGCATGTAAAAATTTGATAGCACGGTGCAGGATTTCGTGCAGTAGTTTGTAGCTAGCGTTATAGATGAAGCTGCGTGTTTTTCTAATACAGGCTTTGTTTATTTTGCCGTGGGATCTGGAGGCGAGAGCCCTCGCGCACGTTTACGAGTTGCGCGTGGAGGCGCTACGCCGGGGTGAAACTCTACTGCCGCGGCAAATTGCTGCGCAGCGGACGGAGCTCTGGCGGGATCTCACGGAGGTATGGAGACAGCGACTGTTGCAACTCAGCACTGGGCACGCTACCATTGCGGCCAATAGTCCCCTCTTTCAGAAGTGGTTGGAGAGACGACACGGCGTCCTCACCTTCCGCCTGACGCAAGTGCTCACCGGACACGGCTGTTTTGGATTCAGCGGGAGGACACGCTCAGGTATTACACTGTGTGGATTGCCCGGAGGACACGGTGGACCATATACGGTGGAGGTCTGTCCTGCTTGGGCGGAGCAACGCCGTGTTCAGCCCTCGTTCAAGTCATGGTCCAGAGCGAGGAGGTATGAGAAGCGATCACCTCCGTCTGCGAAGCAGTAATGCTAGCGAAGGAGGAGGCGGACCGCGTTCGGGAGAGAGAAACCTCACGCTCCAGCCGCCGCGACAGAAGAAGACGCCCCGGACGTCGGGAAACGCAGGGTGATTCCCGGCCACCGTAGGTGCGGGCCTGCGGACGGCGAGCTATGGGTGACTTGCCGTCCGATAGCAACCAGGCCTGAGTCGACGGCGCATCGTGTGCCACGTGCGCCTCAAAGAGCTGTCAGCAAAGAAGACGTGGCCCCATAGGGTCAGTACCTGCTAGGGTTGCGGAAATACGACCCTGGAATGCAAATGGCACTAGAAGGATCACGGGTGGGTTTTAGTCAGTAAGAGTCTGACACTCCCTTCCGCTCCGCCCAGAGCGGGAGAAGACATTTGACGATTTCTAATTCAAAAAAAAAAGGTTCGTTCAATTTCATATAGGTACTGGATATTTCAATATAGAAAGAAGAATAGTGAAACAAAAATAAAACAATTACATAATATATTGATTAACCTCCCTCAGGAAATAATTCTATTGCTATAGCTACCGACGTAATGAAGAAAGATTTTCTTTGTGAAATAATCACTTTTTACTAAAGAAGACACAAATAAATATGATGTAGGTATATCATTTTCCAAAACAATTAAATGTAATTTGATTTTTTCTAGGTTTTGGGTATTTTTTTATATTATTTTAACCCTATGGAATTGTTAGTAGTCTCACTTGTGCGCTTTTTAATATTGAGGTGCGATATTTGTGTGTACTATAGAATAAGGATGTTTCCTGAGGAATAAAAATATGATTCTATTTAGTCCGTCAGTTTGACTATTGAAATATATTGAACACGTATTTTTTCTTTATCAAATCTATAAAAATTGACGAAGATAAAAAAGCTTCAACGATCATGAGTGGGGGTTTGTGACGTCACGGCTTGGTAAAAATCGCAGCACGAAGAGACGTCACACGAGTTTTCACCGCACTGTATTGTCTTCATTTTTTTTTACGTGAAAAAAGAAAAACTGCTCTTCATGAGCTGTGTTCAACAGTTCATCGATGACGTATTTTTATTTTACCCTACTGAGCAAATATTGTCCTCTTACTTAGCTACATGAGCAGGCGAACATAGGCTATAGGTAATAATAATATTCGGATATTCATTTAATAATCTATACTAATATTATAAAGCTGAAGAGTTTGTTTGTTTGTTTGAACGCGCTAATCTCAGGAACTACTGGTTCGAATTGAAAAATTCTTTTTGGGTTGAATAGACCATTTATCGAGGAAGGCTTTAGGCTATATATCATCACGCATAAGCCAATAGGAGCGGAGCAGCGATAAAGAATGTTTTAAAATCGGGGATTCCACGGGTTCGAAGTCGCGGGCAGCAGCTAGTGATAATATATAATTGTAATTATTGGCTCTCTGCACATGTTGGTAATAACTGTTAGTGCAAAGAGTAACTGAACTGAATAAAAAAATAATAAATAAATTAGATTACTTCAAAAATAAAAACCAATAAACATGGACCACATACGAGGACACAATATGACTGAAAAACAAATGACAGTGCGTATTTGTGCCAACTGTTCCTCGGGAAACTAAAGCGAATGACGTAAACCATTCATAGATCGGAATGTCGTGACAATAATCATAGGAAAAATCACGATATCGTGTCGATAGATTAGAGTATGTAGCTATAATGGGCCTTTGATAGTTGTTTGTTTCTCACGGATCTAACGCAGGATGCTTTTATTCAAATTTTTACTGTGAAAATTTTATAACAAAACTTAATGTCATACAAATAGCTTGTAGGAGAAAAGCAAATTTAAATATCTGTTTATAAAAACTTTATCACAATAATAAATTAATATCAACTAACTCTTCCGCTTCCTATTTATTCTCATATTAATCCGTGGACAATGGCGTTGGTTATATGTTTGGCAATTTATTATTTTACGAATAGTTTTATTTAAACCTTAACATGTAACTGTTTTTTGTCCCTCATTAATAAATAAAATAAAATAGCTATTATCGGCTTAGTTGCCAAAGACGAAAACAAGAGTTTGTAGATGACATTTTTGATTTTAAATAATATTTGTTATACTTTTTTTCTAAGAATGGTTTATCATTAAGTTACTTTCTCCGCTCTGGGCGGAGCGTAAGTGAGTGTCAGACTCTTACTGACTAAAACTCAAACGTTTCCCTCGAAATGCCCTTTACGTTTCAGGGCCGTAATGACTCTTTCGCACAAATTCCGTAACACTGGCAATAATAAGAACCTACATCTTTTATTTGATCATTTTCTACCTCGACAACCGTCCACATTTACAATCAAAACTTCTAACGACAACTTCTTCCTCGTTATGAAAGTTTTGAGCAAGGCCACATTTTCTTTCATCGTTTACATCGTCCTTCTACATCTTATGGGTTGTCGGAAGCCAAGAGATCTGGTACCAGTCCTGCTAAGGTGCATCGTGTGCAGTTTCTGGGTTATGAATGTCAAATAGGTACAGGTAGACGCTCTATGTACTATACACGACTGTGGCCGTTCTACAAAGTGCCAATGCTATCATGATTCAGTGTGAGGGAAAGGGATAGTGCTATACGTCTTGTGTAGCTCCGTCTCTTTCTGACACAAGAATCATGATGGATTTAAGACGTCATGGTAGGGCTGCTGTACCTGGTAAGACTTAAAATTAAATAAAGACTTAAAACCCTAATATAGTTGTGAAAAGGCGACGCAGATTGAGTAACTTCCATGTTGGTATTCTTCTTGTTTGCTAGCACTCTTCAGACATGCATAATCAGACTTTTTAATGTTCCCACTGCTGGGACACAGGCCTCCTCTCTAGGAGAAGGAATGGGCCGTAATCCACCACGCGTGCCCAGTGCGGGTTGGTGAATGTCAAATTTCTTCGAAATTTTGGTTCTAGGACATGCAGGTTTCCTCACGATGTTTTTCTTCACCGTTTTGAGAGCAGTGGTGATGAAATTAATTACACAAAGTAGTGCGCCTGGCTGGGTTTGAACCCGCGACATACAATTCATAAGTCGCGGCCGTTACCACTTGGCTAACACTCCTGCCTTAAACTTCAGACATGATGCTCTATAAAAATATTCAATCCCTCTCGAAAAATATTGCGACTTTTAGCCACCGAAATATATATTTTTATAAGTCTCCTCGGGGCGGATCTGACATATCAATATTCCTTACGATAAAAAGGAACATATTTTACCAATTTAAGAGAACCTCCATCCAATGGAACCACAAAAATCCAATAAAGTAAATTACCTATTGTTCTTAGAAGATTATTCTTTTCTTAGAATAATAAATACATTGGCATAACAAACAATAACAATATCGTTATGCCCGAAATCATATATTTTTTTAAATATTTTACATTATCTGAAGGGATTTTATTGGAACATTTCGATAGGTAACAACTGGTTGCATGTAAGTACATACCTTGTACCTGGTACATAAAAATACTGCTATTTTCTATCTGTTACTTATTTGGTGTAGGTACATAATGAAAAGTATTCAATCTTATTCTATTAAATAAAATTTAATATTCTATTTTTACTCGTTATTTTGAAAAACCCGACTGCCATAAACACCAAGTGTACAAGTACTTTTTTAAAACCCATGGGGCCTGTGCTACTCAGGACACGGAGTAGGTTTAAGCAAATGAACGATACCTAACTCATCCTTATAAATCCATGGAACCGTACGGTCTGTAGACTACTAGAACTTAGAAATAGAACTAAGTACATCACTTTCCAAAAAATCCTTAATCAGGTATGGAAAGAAGGGATTTATCGCCACAATCGTCCCCAACCAGGCACGATTGTAGCGATAAGTCCCTTTCTCAAACACTCCTGACACAGGTAGAATAGAATAGAATACTCTTTATTATGTACCATACAAGTTACAGAAAATATAGACAAAGAAAACATTACATAGGGTGACACAATGGGCGGCCTTATCGCTAAAAGCGATCTTACACACCGGACACGACTGTTTCGGGAGATACCTGTTTCGGATTCAGCGGGAGGACACTTTCGGGTGTCAATACTGTGTGGATCATCAGGGGGACACGGTGGAGCATGCGGTGGAGGTCAGCGCTGCTGGGGCAGATCAACGCCGTGTCGTCGTCAAGGCGATCGGCAGTGGCGACCTCTCGCTTGCGGTCCTGGTTCAATCTATGGTCCGGAGCGAGGAGGCATGGGAAGCGGTCAACTTCTTCTTCAAAGCAGTAACGCTATTGATGGAGGAGGCAGAACGCGTGAGAGAGAAGGGAAACCTTACGCCCCAGCCGCCGCAACAGAAGGAGACGCCCCGGGCGTCGGGAGTCGCCGGGCGATTCCGTCACACGCGCTACAAAAATATGACAGCAAAGAAAACCCCCATAGGGTCAGTGCTTGCTAGGGTTGCAGAATTTATTTAAAACTATCGGCCCTGGAAAGCAAAGGTCATTAGGATTACGGGTGAGTTTTAGTCAGTAAGATTCTGACACTCCCTTCCGCTCCGCCCAGAGTGGAAGAAGTCATTTGATATTTTCTCATACAGATAAAAAAAGCGCAGGTGGTTGGTTAAAAACGAGAAAAGCAAAGCCTTTCCAGTAGTGGCGCTCAATCAGTCTATTATAACATTATGGACGTACTAAATAACGTTTACCTACTTTGCACTTTAAAAGACTCTAAAAATCCCAAAAATGTTTAATTGAATCAGGTAAAGAATCTTCAGAACTAGAGAGATTCCTGTCTGCACAGCAATTCATAGCAATAGACTAATAAATTTATCACCACTCATCGGATTCCAGTCGTGTTTAGCATAACTCAATGCTACGATGAAAATGGGTTCCTACTAGATTTATTATCATTGCTGCGACAGAATCAATATTATTAGATAGTATTCACTAGACAATTTAGGATAATGTAGGTACTCTTCTTGCTTCATATAAACAAAGAAACAACCATAAACATCGAGTTCCGAAATAAAAGTTATTTTAGAATAGAATATAATACTTTTTATTATGTACGACATATAGGTTACAGAAAATATAGATGAAGAAAACATTACATAGGGTGACTCAGTGACCTTATCGCTAATATCGAACTTTTCAGAATCTAAAATTATTTCGGTGAGAAGCCCTTAAAGGCTCTCAAAAACAATCTCAATTTGATTGTGTTCACTGTGATAAACATTCATCAAAAGTAAATATTGAGCGACTACTATCTACTATATTTTGGTTTTTATTTTAGTTACAGCAAGATTAAAGCATATTTATCGGTATAAAAAATAATCCTACTAGTGGCCACATCGTTAATCTGTCATTTTCGAGACAAGATGTCAAAGAGTAGTAGGCGCCGATTCTTCGCAAGGTAAATGTTTTTATTTTACATGTTTGACATGACTAAACTAATTTTTTTATGGTGTTTATTTACTAAACAATGCTTATGCTTTCGTTTGATATCGGCGTTACGTGATTTTTAGTGTTTTTGGTAACTTTTTTTGGAAGTAAACTTGTTTGTTCATCACAGTGAACACTGCCAAATTCTCGAACAAGTATTGTCAATCTGATACGTTCATTGTGATGAACATTGCCAATTTAGGTACAACTTTTATTTACAAATAATATGCTTTTATATGGTGGGCTATTACTGGGCTTTATTGCTTTTATGCTTTTTAACTGAATAAAATACAAGACCGCATATATAGAATACTAGCATGCCGAGCATAATGTAACCTGTCGAGCATGCACCATCCGACACTGGTGATAAATTCGAAAATAATAGTGCCTTCTCCAAGTCCTTTTTCATCTTTTGGACCTTCCATTAATTCTTCTTTAGACCGCTTAGACATCATTAGTGTCCCGAATCTGAACATACCCAAAATGACGATAAACAGCTGTAAAAACCATCCGATATATACTACTCCAAAGCTTTCCAATTAACTCCAGTTTTGAAGGATATTTGCCCTCATAGACCATCCAGAGAACAAAACTATGATAATGTTTCATCATTATCTTCAATATATCTCTTCCATCTGAGATACAATCACCAACACCTGGTACGGATACATAGCAACAAGATAAGAGGAGCTGAACAGTTTTTACCGGAAGAAAAGTCATTGAAGAAAAAACAGAGGGCCTTTTTACAAGTTGTTTGAGATACAAATAAATTAGTTATTGTACGCTGGACTGATAATAAACCTGTAACACTTATAAGCTCATTTGTTGGATAAGAACCAGTATACAGGTAGCAGTATATAAAGTATTGTAAAGAGCAGAAACAAAAACTAGAAATTGACTGCCTGGAAACTGTTCGCGAGTACAATAAGCATATGGGGGGTGTAGACCTGGCTGATATGTGGATATCATTAAGTATATAAAGTCCCGTTTAAATTTAGAAGGTAGTTTATAGGAATATTTAGTCGATGGATATGTATAAGTACCTATAAATAATGTTTGGCTATTGCATACGCGTTATAGGGATCAACGAAAGTCAAAGGCATTGAAAGTTTTTCGATATGACATTTACTTCATTTTTCAGAAAAACAGATCTATACCTCATGAAAAAGTGCAGGAATGTAAAATTATAGACCCAAGATCAGCCAGGCCTATAAACCCCATCAGGCTTGATAATACAGGACATTATTCCAGCACAAAAGGATACTTACGCAAATTATAAAATGCAACATGAGACTGCTTTGTTACGGGAAAAAATCCTCACAAAATATTAATGTTTTTTAGATTTCCATAATAAATAATTTGATTTATTAAATATAGGTACATATTGTTTTATTTTACCTGTTTACATGACCCTAATTTGACAATGTTTACCACAGTTAACATTACAAATTACTTGTTGTTTTCAATGTATTTCGCATTGTTCACTGTGATGAACATGGGTTTCCTGAAAAACTATAAATTAAATATTTTTTTGTCTATTTTTCCTAGGTTGTATTTAACCCTAAGATATCAGAAATACTACTTATTTCATCAATTAAAACAACTCGGATCTCTGCCAAATTAAGGGGATAAACTTCAATTTAAATAAAATACCAAACAATATCTATAAGAATGAAAAAGAGCAAGCCCGCGAATTCAAAGAAACAGCTTTGAAGGGTTTCCTCTACAAGCACTTTGACGCAACATAATCAAAAATAGAAATAGAACTAATCTGTTATAGTTCGTATCGTAATATTCTAGAAAATAAATGAACTTACATAATCTACAGAAAGCTTGAGAGGAGCGAGAGGATGCAGATAATCATGCACCAGACATGCATGCACAAAACATAACATTCCATTAGAATTTACATCAAACTACGAGTCACTTAGATCTCGCTCATTGGAAGTTCAAATCTACCGCTCAATGATACAGTATGTTTTTGCTTGAGGACGTATTGTTGTGATTTCCAAGAGGGGGAAATGAGGCTCTTGCGCCAGCGCAGCCAGTGTGACGCGAGCATTGGCTCGCTGCGCCCGAACAGTTTTAACGGTTTGCGAACTACGCCAAATCGATACAGAACTGTTTAAGTGAAAGTGTCAGGATGTTGTGATGCACGTGCAGTGTTAAGTGTAAAATCGATTAGAATAGTGTGATATCCAAAATCGAGTGACAAGTTTGTACAGTGATCGAGCACAACATCGAATGACGCTACGGTAGGTCAAGTGTTTCCGTACAACTATCTTTTTATGTACATTCGCGGAGAGAAAACGTCGTTCGTCAGTCTGTCAAGCAATTTTTTTCACGGTAATTATTGAGCGAGACGGGGCCGCGGCAGACCACGAAGGAGATGGCGGGACGACTTGGATGTCTTCCTTGGGAATTAGCAGGATGTGGCACAGGATCGGGAAAAGTGGAAGGAGTGGAGGGAGGCCTTTGCCCAGCAGTGGGACATTTCAGGCTAGCTATAATAATAATAATAATTATTGAAGGAATGTTGGTTTGCGAAACTGGTCAACATTTTGTTTTATTTTATAAATGACAGAGAACATGTGAACGCTAATTTGATATCTCCGTAGACGGAATTGTGTTTTTCTTTTCTTTTGTTTAGGTTTTGTTTTGAATTTGGTTCGATGTTTCTACCTGGTTGTCTTTTAAAAGCGACATTGCGGAGACATTGACTTTTAGAAGCACTTTGTCTGTGACCTTGCGAACCAGACGTTATTTTAGTACCTCTACATAGTTTTAGTTCTTGCTAAAATGAATATTTTCCAGATTGACTGAATAACCAAACAAAAGGATGTTTGGATAAGCCAAGACACAGAACTAATATTGAAAGACTCCTTAGCTAAACCAATAAGAAAACGTGCTTGTGTATCTGTTAAGGCAAGTACGATTTCTTATGAGTACAGAAATCTTAAGCGTTGGTCCTGAAGTTGTGACGTTTTACTGATGAAATTTGAAGATGTCCTGTAGCCCTACCATGACATCTTAAATCCATCATGATGTGTGTGAGGGAAAGGGATAGTGCTATTCGTCTTGTGTAACTCCATCTCTCTCCGAAACAGGAATCATGATGGATTTAAGATATCATGGTAGGGCACCTGATGTTCAATTCTTTTGCAGCATTGGAATCAGTTTCATTATCAATATCGTCATCACCTTCTGATCGTGTATTATGTAACTTGGGGTGTAATAGTTGGCCTTATTGTATTCCCCTTGTTGATAAGGGGGAAGTCGTGGTATAATTCACTCCCTTTTGAAGCAACTTCAAAAAAGGTTGTTCTTTATTCAACCCGTATGTATGTATGTTTGTGCGTCTGCGATTTTCTTAAAAACACTACTGATTCGGTTTGCATGGAGTTTTTGTTTTACAAATGCATATTTTCCAGGGTACATTTCAGTATATAATAAATAAAAAAAACAATTACTTTTGAGTTTGTGCTTTTGAAGGCGAGTTCTTTGAAAATATATTTATATCATAACGTTCTTCACACCACCCATGTATCCATTACCTATCACATACCACCCTTTTCATTGAATAATGATGAAAACTGGTGAAGTTTCTCGATGCTATCGATAACTTTTCAAGAAAGA
The DNA here is from genome assembly GCA_905332915.2 of Hecatera dysodea. Lineage (NCBI taxonomy): Eukaryota > Metazoa > Arthropoda > Insecta > Lepidoptera > Noctuidae > Hecatera > Hecatera dysodea. Next base: position 6,186,565 of record HG995289.1, on the reverse strand, counting down.
TCATTATGATTAAAACTAAAAATACCTATCGTCGTCTGCCTAACCTTTTCGCAACTATATAGGGGTCGGCTTCCAGTCAAACCGGATTCAGCTGAATACCAGCATTTTACGTGGAGCGGTAGCCTACCAGACTCCCACAACCCATTAACTGGGTAACACGGTACTTCTTGGCAAGACTGGTGTCAGATTTTCTGGCTTCTGACAATTTGTAACGACTGCCAAATATCTACAAACGACAGCCGGGACCAACGGCTTAGCATGATTTCCGAGACACGGAGGAAACTCGGTATGTTAAGATGGTCACCCATCCACAGACCAACCTTGGCAAGCGTTACTTAACCTTGAAGATCGACCCGAAGGTATCCCCTTGAAAATACCTTTCCAATTATCGAAGGTGATGACAAAATCATAAATAAATCAACAGATAAGATCGCTTGAACTAATTGTTTTCCTTAGTTACCTAAAAAAGTTTCGATAAGGTAGAACGGTTTCCTAATAAATTTCAAATTGTTGAATCAAAAACACGTGATTAAATTAAGTTTGTAACAAGATTTCTTAGCGGTCGAAAGGAATAAATATCTTTCATGGAATTTCTTCTAACAAAAAGAATTAATTTCACGGGAACTTGAACTAAACTTTTCTAATTAATTTATCAAAACAAAAACTAGAAACATTAATTTGAAGATTATTACAAACTTTACAAAATCTTAAGCAGTATCAATAGCTTTTACCAAGCTTCTTAGAAACTGTTTAGCCATAATTACAACGGCTTATAGATTAGGTATGTGATGATGCCCACTGACTTGAGTCTCCACTTGAGTGAATGCCTAATTGAACTTGGCATGCTCAGAAAACTATATTAACATAGGAACAGAAATACTGGCTGATGTCAAAGTGTTAATATGATATCAATTAAAAAAAAATCCCAGTCATCGGTCACTGTTGAATAATTTTGTTTCTCCAGGTTTAGAAGAAATTCATGATGATCTTAAGTAAAGAACACATGGACAAGATTTTTAATTTTGGCTTATCCCGGCTTTGACCGAAAAGTCTGAATCAGAAACCCGACTTCGTGTGTCTATCTGTCAGCCTGTGGACTGTATTTCATGAGTAGTTCTAAGTATAAAATTTTCAGAGTGCATAAAAAAATGACAACATACTGTCACAGCGCTGTGAACGACTTTATTTACGAGATATTTTAGGTTTACTCAGGAATTTTAATTTTTAGTTTAGATAGTAGGTATTCCAAATATGATTAATACATATTTACTTGAGGTATTCCGTGAAGCACACCCAAACGAAGCACACCCAGAAGAAGCACACCTAAAGTATTCCACTTAGCAGACCCGTAGGTGGGCTTCAAATAAAAATTTAAATTAATGAATTTCCTATTCCACGAAGCACACCTACGAATAGTGCGGGGACTAAGAAATAAAAATGTCGATCGGAAGCCGCAAAAAGTGTAAAAAATGGATGGTGGATGTCTATCACATACATATACGAAGAATAATATGAGTGAGTGCTCCATCCACCCGACGTGCTCGACATCGCTCTCCTCAAAAATGTCAACCTTCGGTTGCATTCTGTGGAGGCGCTCGAAGAGCTTAACTCGGACCATAGGCCAGTGATCCTGGAGCTTGCTCCTAGGTCGGGGCCCATGGACCCCTCCCATCCTCCTCCCACCAAACTGACCACTGACTGGAGACAAGTAAGCGAAAAGCTGAAAGTCACCACGTCAGCTCACCTGGACCAGATCCCAGACAATATCGAGACTGTCGCAGACACGCTGGCCGCGGTCAGCTCACTCACGGATCACGTGCAATCGATCCTGAACGAAAGTTCAAAGGAGTCTCCGGTGACGAGCGATCATCACTGGAAACTCCCGGACGAAGTGCGTGAGCTCGTGACTGAGAAGAACGCGGCAGTTCGTGCCTACAGTGCTTTTCCCTGCGAAGCTAACAAAGTTCACATGCGCTACTTACAACGCAAAGTAAGTAAGAGCATTGCTGAGCTGCGTGAAAGTCGCTGGGATAAAATGCTGGGCGACCTCGAACCCAACCATCAAGCGTTTTGGGAACTCCAAAGGAAATTGCGCTCCTCTGAAGTTGCCTCTATGCCTCCCCTCACCCGCCCCGACAACTCCATCGCTTTTGAAGACGATGAGAAGGCCGAATGCCTGGCCGACAGCCTAGAGGCCCAGTGCTCTCCCAGCTCTCAACCAGTAGACAAAGCACACCTGGACAAGGTGAACGCTGAAGTCGAACGTAGAGCCTCCCTCCCGCCAGTCGAGGACCCCGAGGATCCTCTCCCCCCCGTCACTCCTGACGAGGTGAAGGAGATCATCGGGCGACTCAAACTCAAGAAAGCCCCTGGGTCAGACGGAATCACCAATAAGGTGCTCCGTCTCTTCCCGGCAACCCTGATCATGTTGATGACCGCCATTTTCAACGGCGCTCTGTCCAACAACATGTTCCCACAGACGTGGAAAGAGGCTACCGTCATAGGTATCCCCAAACCAGGGAAGCCCAAGTCCTCCCCGTCCAGCTATCGTCCCATTAGTTTGCTCAAAGCTCTCGGCAAAGTCTACGAGAGGCTTATTTATAAGCGACTCAAAGACTACGTTGAAGCCAAGAGCCTCCTCCCCAATGAGCAGTTTGGTTTCCGGTCAAACCACTCATGCGTCCAACAGGTCTTCCGTATCGTTGAGCACATCAGCGACCGCTATCAGCGCGGCTTAGTTACGGGGGCCCTGTTCTTCGACATAGCGAAAGCGTTTGACAAGGTCTGGCACAACGGACTGATATACAAGTTATATCAACTGGGTGTGCCAGATCGTCTCGTGCTCATCTTGCGAGACTATTTGTCAGACCGCACCTTTCGGTACCGTATCGAAGGTGCGCTTTCGTCTCCCCACCCCATTCATGCCGGAGTACCGCAAGGCGGTGTCCTCTCTCCCTTGATATTCTCGCTGTACACCAGCGACATACCCACCAGTACTCAGACGCAACTTGCCCTATTTGCCGACGACACGGCCATCTACCGCTCCGGCAGATGTGTAAAGTCAATAGCCAGCCACCTCCAGAGATCCGCCGACGCACTAGGCGCCTGGTTTCGGAAATGGAGAGTGGAAGTCAATCCGGAAAAGAGTCAAGCGATCCTGTTTCACAGGCCGCGAGCTCGTTTCCCTCCACCAGACCCCAGTCCGATCACCATGTTTGGCAAGCCGATCCCTTGGGTGAAGCAAGCCAAATACTTAGGTGTAATCCTTGACCGAAAGCTTACTTTCGGTGAGCACATAAAGACGGTGCGTAATCGCGCCGCTTTCGCTCTCGGTAGGCTCCACCCCATGCTGAATGCACGCAGCAAGCTTTCCCTTAAATGCAAGTTGCGCATTTATATAACGTGTATACGCCCGATTATGACTTATGCGTGTGCTACTTTTGCGCACACTAAGTCGTACCGGATCCATAGGTTGCAAGTAATCCAAAACCGATTTCTGCGGAAGGCCACGGGTGCCCCGTGGTTCGTTAGAAACGATCGACTCCATGTCGACCTCCGCATTCCAACTATTAAACAATTCATGAAGCGCCTTAACAAGCGTTTCATTGAGTCCGCCGAATCCCATCAGAACCCTCTCATTGTATCGGCCGCCCGGTACACTCCCTCCAAGATTAGTAGGATTCGCCGTCCACGGCACTCCCTAGTCGAACCCGACGACCCCATCACCTTACTACAAGAGAGTAATAGGGAAACCAGTACGATTAGAAAAAACAAAAACAGACCGCGTTCCGTATTCCGGCCTCGCCGACGAGGCCCATCGCGACGCCCCAGTAACATCCCTCCCCGACTTTTGCCTAACGAGCCAGCCCGCGCCGCTGAGCCATTAGCGTTAAATCCCCTAAATAATAATAATTGACCCAGCCTGTCCCTTGCTGCCCCTCTCAATGACCCCGTTAAGCCGAGGCCCGTATCCCACAGGGGATGCCCTTAGCGAAGCGGTCATTTAGCTTTTAGTAGTTTTTAGCCCTGGCTGGGGGCCTTAAATTCATTTGAGGCCACCACAGGATTGTCCGGTTGAGCAGTAACCAGCCTTAGTGTGCTGAACTGCGAGTGGTCCATTCCAAAAAAAAAAAAAAAAAAAAAAAAAAAAAAAAGAGTGAGTGCTCTAATTGGTCATGAGTACGTCTTCAAGCGAAGTACCTATAGATAAATTATTTTCATAAATTCTCATTAGCAAATCCATTGTTGGGTTCATTTGAATCATCCCGATGCGTATTATACATAGTATAATTTTTAACCAGAGTTTGATGATGAAGACAACGAAGGTGAAAATCGGATCTTTTAGTTGGCTACTTAGTACAACCATTGTATTTGGGCACGTTTGAATCGTACTAGTCATAGTATTTGTTAACAAGACCCCGATGATATAGACCGGAAGTTTTACTTTATACCTACCGGTTATTTTTATATATGAGACTAGCTGCTGCCCGCGACTTCGTCCCCGTGGAATCCCCGATTTTAAAACATTCTTTATCGCTGCTCCGCTCCTATTGGCTAAAGCGTGATGATATATAGCCTAAAGCCTTCCTCGATAAATGGTCTATTCAATCCAAAAAGAATTTTTCAATTCGAACCAGTAGTTCCTGAGATTAGCGCGTTCAAACAAACAAACAAACAAACTCTTCAGATTTATAATATTAGTATAGATTTTTAAATTAAACGCATCGAATGGTCATGCCTTTTTTCGTGGCCTTCCTTACTTACTGGATAAAATGCACGCTCGAAGACACAATACCAACAAATGCCTTTTGACATCCGTCAATACAAGCATGATATCATATTTCGAAAACTGGTTTCCTTGACTAAAGTTTGCAGATGCCAGACGGTGGAAGGTAAAACCGATCAGTCATCGTTATGGTGAATGAATGTCTGCGGCTTTTTAATGAGTTTTTTTAAGCAAATCGAAGCCAATTTTAGCTTGGCATTGCTTCCAGTGTTTCTACAGAGATGACGATGAATTTTTCGACGAAATGTTTTAGTTTTTTTTTTTAGGCTTTCTTAGAGATATTTTTTTTGTTGCAAAGGCATTTACTTAATTACACAAGGAATATCATCAATATTATTTAGAACCATAGACGTAAAAAAGAGAAAAGAAAGAAAAATGTTTATTTAGGACTTACACAAAACAAACAATTCCAAACAAAAACAATTATAAGCTTGATATTAATTTTAAACTGTGCGAGGCCTAAAAAAGGTCCCTATCTCAGCATATGGTGCTATATTTAAAAATAGCATCTTTTATGCTGTCACCGATAAATAAATAATAAATCTACATTATCCTATCAACACATGTATCACCTAAACATACCCTTCAAAATCTATACTGGAGCAATCGAATGTAGAGAAATCCAAGTATACAAATTGCATGCTTTGGCTTAAGATAATCTGCGAAGAGAGTAGGTGGGTATATACATACAGAACTAGATACTATACAGACGAATTCGAAACATAACGATATCGTGACGAGCTTTGGAGTAAAAGGTGTTTGAAGGCTTAATTCAACGAAACCAGTTATTCATTTAAGTTTAAGTACATTATTGAGGTATAATCATCAGCTTTAGAGACGTAATAACGAAGAATTCATCAAAAGCCATCATCATCTTCGTTGTCACAAGTTTATAGGGGTTTGTTTCCGTAAGCTGAAGAATTATAGTCGCTTTATTTGACTATCTATCTCAGGGTCAATGCTCATTTTTTCAAAGAACTTACGCTACCTATCAGGAATGGAAATGAGAGGGTATTTTTGGCAGTTTTCAACCAACATGCGACTTCTAACATACCATCATAAGTACGGGAATAGGGCTGTTTCCTGAATAAAAAAATATATGAGGAGATTCTATTAAGTCCGTCAGTTAGACTATCCAAAAATATTAGACACGTTTTGCTTTATCAAATTTACCAAAAATACGAAGATAAAAAAACAGCAAAGAGCAGGAGTGTGACGTGCTTATGACGTCACATCGTGGTAAAAATTGTAGCTCGTAGCGACGTCACACGAGTTTTCAACACAATGTCTTATAATGCCATAGAGTTCCCAGACAAATTTCTTTGTATAATCCGTTTCCAAAATGACAATGTTCACGGTCACTTTGGTCTATAGATCCGCCATTGGATTGTGTAACGGAGAGCCAATTGACCGTCGATCCGGGATCATTGTTCTACCTTGCAATTCAAATGATTTGTATTCAAAACGCTTCTTGGTTTGTGTTGTCGGCTAGTTTTTTTTTTCTACATTGATCCTCATTTTTTTTACATTTAAATTTAAAAGACGGTGCGTCAAAATGGAACGCAGCGTTGGAAAGTTATCCCCGTGAAAGTTCGCTCGATGAAAAAATCCAAGGAGTGGTGATACTTGCCTTGCCCGTGATCAACTTTCGGCTGCAAGTATGATGGTTTTACTACGAGCTTAAAAATACTAAAACCTGAATAAAAGTAAAAATAAAAAGTGTTCAAGTTGCGAGGCTTCATTCTATTTGGAGTTTTAATTTGTATAACATGGCACATGCGAGTTGGGTTTCGGATCCTCGTTTGCTTTCCAAAGAGCCAGGACTCCAGTAACTCCAAATACGTCAAAAGAGCATTAGCTAAATTAAATGCAAGAGCTGAAATACTCTAAGTTAATTTAATACTTTATTTTCAGGCAACTAAGGCCCATAGAAAAAATACACAGTATAATTTTACAAAATAATAAACTAATAAATATTAAAAACATAACAGCTAGGTAATCTAAATCTAAATACGTTGAGTCGGCGACGTATTGCGCAGAGTCGTGGTGTCACGTAGCCTTCCTCGAAAGCGCCGATACACGACACCTGTCGGCCAAAATTCCTCCTTCATAAAAGTCTGTAGATGGTGAGTCGGTACCCGCACCACAAAAGATTTGAAGTTAATCTTGTGGCGTGACTCCAACTTTTCGACTCTCAGAGTGAATTTAGTCTTCATCTTTATGTACTCCACGATCTCCTCTACCCTCGTGGTGTGATGCAGCCGCGACACATACAGCTGCGTCGTCGGAATAGCAGGGCGCAGCAGCATGTTCGGTTCGGTCAATGCGGAACCGCACTGATTGCGACGAGTAGGCTTCTTCTTCTTAAATAACATAAGTACTTACATAAGTTGTGACGTAAATAATGTGCGTTACTCAATAGCAAAGATAGACAAGAAATTAGCGAGGAAATTGGTAGAAATAACACACACTTGGCTAAAGTAAATGAGGCAGAAAGTCACATAGAATAAGTACAGGAGACCAAAATGTTCCGCAAGCTTTGGTTTCAATTAAAACTTTCAGAAAATTCCTTTGACAAAGCTTGGCTGAAGTTGTCGATTTTCATACAGATGTTTAAATTTTCCACATTTATGTTATTTTGTTTGATTGATCGATATTCATATAATATCGAAATAATATGAGAAAAACAATATGAATCATCCGCGGCTGCTAATAAACATCCACTCTATAAGGACTTATGACGAAGGACCGTACCCACCAAAATAAAAATGACCATGTGAGGATTGTGCTATCAAAAGTAGGGTTCGTCACATATACCAAAAATGAAAAACGTAATTTTTTACTTTATTATCTGCGGGCGTACCGTGACGTCTTAAATCATGAGTCTTCCGAGCGAGAAAAAGGGATGGAGCTATATAGGGTGTATAACTATATCCCTCTTTCTCGCTCGGAAGACTCACGTTTTAACACCTCATGGTATGCCCGCTGTTCTTATAGCGGTAATGAAATATCCAATCAGAGAAATTTCAAATTTCTACCTATACACACACCTATATACACATGAGAAACAGCCGGCTGACAGACAGACAGACCGACAGCGAAGCCTAATAATGGAGTCCCCTTGAGTATCCTCAGAGTTCGAAACCCTAAAATATAAAAATCAGAAAATTATTCAGACGGACTTTTACCATTTATATAAGGCGAAATAAAGTGTAAATTGTATACGTCTTCCGGTTTAAGATGAAGGTTAAATCCGTATAGAAGGGATTATAGTACGTGTTCAACTTTTGTAGCTGAAGGCCGTTCAGACCGGCGTCCGCTAACAAATTTGAAAGGACGAACTGGTACGAATACTTTATAATATTACTAGCGACCCGCCCCGGCTTCGCACGGGTGCAATGTTGATATTAATTCTCTGCTACATTATGCGTGTAGTATACATATAAACCTTCCTCTTGAATCACTCTATGTATTAAAAAAAACCGCATCAAAATCCGTTGCGTAGTTTTAAAGATCTAAGCATACATAGGGACAGACAGCGGGAAGCGACTTTGTTTTATACTATGTAGTGATTGTAATACTAACGAGCAGACGTGCTTGGCTATAAAGACTTGATTGTAAGGTAGGTTAGGTAGGAATACTACAGCAAAGAGTGGGTTGAAAGAGGTGAAACTATTTTTCGAAAGTACGTTAAGCTGTTAGTCGTGGATGTAATTTTGTTAGTTGTTGAAAATTGACACGAAACAGTCTTGCAAAGGAGTATTGTATTTTCCAGATTTAGGTTAAGGAGATCTAAATAATGACAGTCACTCCTTAGAATACTATGCAAAAATATGTTCTAAAAGTAAAACGAAAATATTACATACTATGGTTTGTATAAAGTGCTAGATTCTGCCCGCAACTTCGTCAGCGTGAAATAGTTACTCACCCCCGATCATCCTCGATAAATGGGCAATCTAAGACAAAATAAATTTCCAAATCGGACCAGCAAGTTCCTGAGAATAGCGCATTCAAGCAAACAAACTTTGGAATAGATATTCTTCAAATTATGCCCAAAAAAAGTAACTTACCATTGGTAGATTTGTATAATGATATAGAGAGCTAACGGGATATACGAAATTTTAATGAAAAATAATATTTTGATACATTTACTGTGATTCACTTCCACTTATAGTGATCAATGTCAAAATACTGAATGTATTGAAGCGGTTTTAACGGTTATATGAAAGTAAACTTATTTGGTTAACCCCAAACTTTAGTTGGGTATTATTGTACCCAACTATAATAAGAAATGAAAACTAGCTTTGAATTGGTAGTAGGTTAACAACTTTTACAATACAATTTTATTTATTAAAAATCAACGCGAACTGAAATGTAGTTTTTCTGGTACTTCCTAGTTCTTTGTGATCTGTGCTTGTCATATAGACTCAAGTGTTGATCGATACTCGATAATTCTTGTTATGTTATGTGATTAATAAGGTTGGATTAGCCTAGAGGAAAAGATTTGAACGCCCATAAATGGTGCGTCCTAGGGCAATGTTTGTCATAACATAAATTATTTATGTGGTCAAGGTTTCCAGTTACCCGATACTGCAAAAGAATAGAAATTGTATAATCGAATGTCCAAAAAAAATATTTTATCCTAAAATGTTTTTGTTTTCTTTGCTTCTCATAATGCCCCTTTTTTTTTTTTTTTTTTTTTCTGGATGGGAAATCATCAAATGACCCCTCCCGCCCTGGGTGGAGCGGTAGGGAGTGTCAGACTTTTACTGACTAAAACCCACCCGTGATCCTTCTTGTGCCCTATGCGTTCCAGGGCCGCGGTAACTCTTTCGAACAAATTCCGCAACCCTAGCAGGCACCGACCCTATGGGGCCCCGACCTCGGTGCTGACGGCTCCTTGTGACGCGCGTGGAACACAACGCGTCGTCGACTCAACCTGGTATCGGACGGCGAGCCACCCACGCTCACCGTCCCCAGGCATCAGCCACTGCGCGATAGCACAGCGGCCGACTTGTCTCTGGAGGGGGCCGAAATGGGACCATTACTGGCACTCCATCTCAGCACCCTCCCGAGTGTTGGGAGTCGCAGCACCCGCAGCAGAAGCGGCAGTGGCGGCGACAGAAGCCGCGGCGGCGGCAGAGGCGGCGGTGGCGGCGGACCTCTTGCCCCTGATCGGGGCGGATGGCGCGCAGGCCCTTCCCCCAGCCCAGTGCTCGGCCGGCTTGCCAACAGCCGCACATGCACTGCAGTGCGGCGTGGCCTCGCAAGAGCCGGCCTTATGACCGGGCTGACCACAGCGGAAACAGAGTCCGCTGCGGTTGACCTCCGAGGGGCACATAGCTCCCGTGTGGTTGCCCACATGGCAGCGGTAGCACCTCAGAGGTCTGGGTTCCAGCAGTTTTACCCGCGCAGACACCCATCCCACCAAGAGCCTTCGGCCCTCCGACACAGTTCTGGCCGCCGTCACGGGGCAGCTCACCACAAGGGTTTGCATGCCCGTGTTGTCAGGCCGGAGGGTGCCCGCCTTGACGAGCTCGGCAGAGCACCCCCCAGTCCTGGCGACGGCGGCCACAACTTCCTCCTCCGTCACGGAGTCATCCAGGCCCACTATGCGCATGTCGATGCGCTTAGTCGGCCTGGACACCCGGACCTCGTCCGCGGGTAAGACCGCCCTCAGCCTTTCGGCCAGGGCGTCCGCGAACGGGCCACTCTCCGCTCCGGCGAGCTCGAGCTTGCGGGCACCGGTTAAGGTCCTCCTGACCCCGATGCCCCCGCTGATGCCCAGCTCTTGGAGGCTCACCACCTCCTTCGCCCGCTTCAGTACGGCGAGATACGTCACGCCCCTCTGTTCCGCTTCCGGCTGCAGTGTGAGCACTACAGCCGCGGATTTCGGGACGCGAAGCCTCGCCGCAATGGCGTTGGCCTTCCGCCGCTGCCTCCTCGCCTTGTTTTTGGCCGCTTTCGCGGCCCGCCGCTTCTGGCCAGCAACCTGCCACTCGGCCTCGGCCGCAGGAGGGTCCGAGGGTGGGGGTGGGGGCGGCTGCGGCACCGCTGGCGCCGCAGACTTAGCCGCTCCTCCAGCCTTCCTCCTACCCCTCTTCGCCGGGGCCGCCTTGGTCGTCGTCGCCGGCGTCGCAGTCGCCGGCGTCACAGGCGCCGGCGCGGCTCCGCCCTTGGCCTTCGCCTTCGCCTGGCCAGACGTTCCCGGGCCGGCAGCCACGGCGGCCGCGTACGAAGCCGCCTTTTGATGTCCCGGGGGCCCCCTTGTCGCCGCCAACGGGGGACGCCGGACCATGTCCTCCAGTACGGAGACCTGCCTCCGGAAGGAAGCCAGCTCCTGCCGCACCAGGTCCCGTACCTTTTTTTTTTTTTTTTTTGTTGCCGGGGTGGAAAATCCTCATGGATGTCCTTCGCCTGGGGCGGGCGAAGGGGTCTGTCAGACTCTTACTGACTAAAAACCACCCCAGTGTTCCTTCCCACACTTGCACCGGGGATCGTGGGAACTAGTGCGACTTCCACGATCTCCGGCTAGTGCCGGCCCGCCTCTGCGGGCCACCTCAGCCTGGCGGGGAGAGTGAGGTGTCCTCCCCCTGCCACGTCAAAAAGGGGGGCGCACGTGGAACACGACGCGCTGCCGCCTCGGGTCCTGCTGGATAGGGGGATGGCGAACAACCCCGAGTTCGCCGTCCCTCCGGACCGCTTATGGGGGCTGGAAGAGGGCGTTGTCCGCTCTCCGCCGACGCCCGGTTCGCCTGCTGCGGATCGGGAGAGAGGTCACTTCCTCCCTCTCCCTCTCCGCAGCCTCCTTCTGCGAAATGACATCTTCACAGAAGGAGATCACCGCTTCCCACGACTCGGCGCTCCCGACCATTGAACGAGCAACGGCCGGCAGCGACAAGTCGGGTCCTACCTCGGATACGAGGGCACGGCGCTGCTCCTCCCATGCGGTACACTCTTCCAGAGTGTGCTGCGCCGTGTCCTCCCGACAGTCGGTGCAGTGATGGCACCGAGCGTCCGGCTCCCTGTTTATGCGACACAGGTACTTCCCGAAGCAGCCATGCCCCGAGAGCACCTGCGTCGCACGAAACGACAGGGAGCCGTGCTTCCTCCCGAGCCATTCGTCGAGCACTGGTCGGATCGCATCGACGGTAGCGAGGCCGGCGGTAGGACGCGCAAGCCTGTTCCGCCATTCCGCCACCATGACTTCGCGGAGCTGTGACCGACGCAGTTCGATCTCTCGCTGCATCGGTTCACCACCCCGCGTCCGCACCTCCTCACGCCACCGGTACAGCGAGGCGAGGACCCTCGCCTCCAAGTCCCAGGGCGGAGATCCGGCCAGTGCACAAGCCGCCTCGTTGGAGATCGTACGATATCCCCTGATAACCCTGACGGCCATCGCTCTCTGCGGTCTTCGCAGTATCGCGATGCTGCCGGCCGTCAGATCCGAAGCCCACACTGGGGCCCCGTACAGGGCCATGGATCGTACGATCCCCAAGTACAACTGCCTACAGGCGGTGCTCGGGCCCCCGAGATTGGGTAGCAACGTTGCGAGTGCGCCCGCGGCGCCCATCAACCTGGGCGTCAGCCGCCGGAAGTGGGGACCAAAGTCCCACCGGCTGTCGAGCACCAGTCCAAGGTATTTCATGGTGGACTCGACAGCGATTTGGACCCCCCCGACCACGATATGTGATCCCGGCGGCGGCGCCCGTCGGGGTCCATGAAAAACCATGGCCTCCGACTTGTTGAGAGCCACCTCCAGGCCCAGGCGACGTATGCGGCTCACCACCTGTGAGACCGCAGCCGTCGCCAGCAACGTTGCCTCCCTGTACGAACTCCCCCGGGCCGTGACCAGCGTGTCGTCCGCGTAACACACTAGGTCCACTCCCGGTTGGAGTTCGCCCCTCAGCACCCAGTCGTAACCGATGTTCCACAGAGGTGGGCCCAAAACCGAGCCCTGTGGAACACCGCACGACATATCACGACGACCCTCGCCGTCGCGTCCCCAGAAGGTGACACATCTTTCCGCCAGATAAGCCCCAACGATGTGGCGGAGGTAACGGGGCACCCTGTGGTACCTCAGTGCCTCCCGAATACAGCTCCAGGGCAGGGTGTTGAATGCGTTGGAGATGTCCAAGGACACCGCCAGCATCACCCCACCCCGGGACACCGCCTCCTCCGCCAGGACTCTTACTCGCATTATGGCATCGATGGTGGAGCGCCCATGCCTAAAGCCGAACTGACTGTCGTCCAGATCCGGCCCTTCTCTGTACAAGTAAATAGAAGAGTTAATTACTTAAAATTTACATATTTTTTTTTAGTAAATTAAATTTCTTGGGCATTGCAAGGCCTAAAATCGGCATTCCCCTTTACAGCTTTCGTTAATTTATCTAGTAGTTTATTTTATTTTATGTTTACTATTTTGTTTGTTTTTGTTTGAGTCCCAAATAAACATTTTTCTTTCTTTCTTCTTTGTCACTAAGTTATCAATTTTGTGCGGGTCCTAAATAAACATTTTTCTTTCCCAATCCGGGAATTGAGCCCAAGTCCTCCAGACTTATGCGCAGCGCAGCTGTAGCTCTTGTGAACACTAGAACAACGAGCAAGGTTGGCTCAAATGTTGGCGATAAGTTCCAACATACGTCCAATATACCAAATTTGTTAGCAAGTACCAACAGTAACACATGTTGACAGTTAATTACTCAGTGATTAATCTGTGAACCAGAATTTTCTGCTATAAATATAAACTTGGTATGTGCATGAATTAACGGACTTTGTCAACATTACAAGCAATTAAGATTTTACATCGACACGGTAGTGCTTTACTTCATGTAGGTTGGTAAACTAGAAACTTTAACAATGTATAATTTCAATTGAACAATAAAAGATAGTAACGTTTGGAAAAATTAATTAAATAATATTTTATGTCACCAACTAAAAAAGAAAAAAAAAATGTATTTCCACTGTTAACCTTTGTCGATCATAGTTTTTACTTATAAATAAATTAAAGGAGTTGGTTTTGGATATTAATCAAGTGAAGAACCTTCAGGGTAGATTAAGGTTCACAATCCCTGTCACAGGAAGCCTGTGTTCTTAGCAGTGGAACATTATAAGCTGATTATGGCCTACAATATTGTTGCAATAACAGATTTTGTAACAGATTATACAAGATGACAGTACTCAAGATATACAAGATACGGCAAATAAGACACTTATTATATCATTGACTAGCTGCTGCCCGCGACTTCGTCCCCGTGGAATCCCCGATTTTAAAACAGTCTTTATCGCTGCTCCGCTCCTATTGGCTTAAGCGTGATGATATATAGCCTAAAGCCTTCCTCGATAAATGGTCTATTCAACCCAAAAATAATTTTTCAATTCGAACCAGTAGTTCCTGAGATTAGCGCGTTCAAACAAACAAACTCTTCAGCTTTATAATATTACTAGCTGCTGCCCGCGACTTCGTCCCCGTGGAATCCCAGATTTTAAAACATTCTTTATCGCTGCTCCGCTCCTATTGGCTTAAGCGTGATGTTATATAGCCTAAAGCCTTCCTCGATAAATGGTCTATTCAACCCAAAAAGAATTTTTCAATTCGAACCAGTAGTTCCTGAGATTAGCGCGTTCAAACAAACAAACTCTTCAGCTTTATAATATTAGTATAGATTAGTATATAGATAAATAGCCTTGACAAAGTCGCAGTGTCTATGTAACGGAAGGTGAACAAGATTCCGCAGTTATGTTGGTTCGACATTCTTGCTTCCGTACGAATAGTACAGATATCACAAACAGGTTTTATTTATTGAAGACGCTCTGTGATTGGTGCTCCTTTGGAAGACTTAGTAGGTGGGATTTTTATAGAATAGGTGAGTAATTGCAGCTGTATTATTCAAAAGCGGCCGCCCGCAACTTCGTCTGCGTGAACAGTTATTTTTCAGTCCCTCGGGAACCGTGCGTTTTTCTGGATGAAAAATACTTTATGTATTTTTTGTACCCCTGATAGCGAACAAAATTTCATGATGATCGGTTGATTAGATAAGATGGGAAACCTAACAAAAAAAAAACACTTTCGCATATTTATTAGTTAAGATTTTGAGTGAATTTAACCATTTAAATCGACGCTACGTGACGAAAAAAAGGAGCCAGTCTGTCTATAATAATATACAAATAAAGCTGAAGAGTTTGTTTGATTACTTGAATGCAGTAACCTCAGAAACTACTGGACCCATTTGAATTATTTAAGTGTGAGATAGCTCATTTATTGAGAAAGGCTAGAAGGCATCACGCTAAGACCAATAGGAGCGGAGCATCAACGAAAAAGTGTGGATCCATGAGTATTATCGTACAAAAAAAAAAGGTCATGGCCCACCCGTATGCTATCTAAAGAAGGTTTCATCCAAATCCATACAGCTCTTAAGGCTAGATTTATTAGAGTTTGTTATCTAATAAACCAAGCTTTAGTTTTATAAATTTACAAAATCAACTAAAAGTTCATAAATATAGCATATTATTAAAATTATGAAAATGTCTGTTTTTCGAGGAAAATTTATTGGCAGATATGCCAACAAATGCAAATAAGGAAGGTGGGTGTGTAAGCCACGTCTGGAAGCTAAAAATACCTTTAGAAGGCAAGCATTAAATCCATTTTGAAGGAGGTTTTATGGCACTAAGTTTTTTTTACTTGGAAAACTTTGAAGGAAAAGCGGATACGCGCTTGGTCTCGATGTACATTGCATGATTATAGAAGGAATAATCCACAAGTAAAGATTTATCCATATATACCTGGGCTGTGACCGGGATATGGTCGGGCTGTGGTCGATGACAATATGGTCTGACACATCGTGGTCGGATACGTACGTATGGGAATGAGATGTACGCACCCATATTTGTTTGAGTTCTGGACAGAACATGGCCCAGCGACGTCTCGGGCATGTTTCCGATATATTGTGTTACGTTTCTCGTGGTCCTTGGACTCAGACGTCATCAAATTAGGATTGAATGTCTCAAGCTGTTATAATGTTATTTCATAGTTTCTATTTTTTTTTTTCAATTATCCATTTAATCGTAAATAAATGTTTCATTTAAGCTAGCGCCATTGCGTTTGTAAAGTTTTTTATTTAAGTTCGCTATTTACGTATATTCGCTATTATTATATAAATGCGCAATTTCACTATATTGAGCAACAAAAGGAGACTTTCGTGAAATTCACGAACGATAATGACCTTTCTCGCATACCTTGTAACAGTGACATAGATCTAGACGGTCATCATCATTATCATCATATCAGCCGAAAGACGTCCACTGCTGGACATAGGCCGCCCCCAAGTGTCGCCACTGCAAGCGGTCCTGTGCGCCTCGCATCCATTGGCTACCCGCGACCCTCGCCAGGTCATCTGTCCCTGACCTTGTCCAGACCAGACAATGATATCTTGTTAATATAAACCTTAGCACAAACACAGAGAAGACAAAACGGGCAGGTGTTTAATTAGTATTTAAGTATCTTTTACTTATTATTTTAGGTACCCTAGATCGTATTACAGCTGTTCCAGTAATTTTAAACGCTTTTGTAATTGATATGAACGAAATTATGAAACCTCAGAGATAATACAGATGGTATTTAGTGTTTATTAAGTAATTAGAATATTAATTTATTAGAATGATTATTTTACTCTGTATCATATTTATATAGGTAGATATTTATTTATATGGGTACTACTGCCATCCGTGTTTAACTATTTCTAGTTTTTGTGAGTATACCTGTCAGTTATTAACTGTCTTCAAATACATGTTTTTGCTTCTTTTGACGTGACAACGTCTAATAAATCGATGAACGCCGGCTGCACACATAAAAAAGGATGACTCATTGTAACGTTACGCTCATTTTATCGTTACGATGCGATTGAGAGCGCTGCACCACCGAGCGAGAGGCACGATCATTTCATCCGTGTTTTTCTGTGACTTTGTCACGTTAAACTATCGTCCTTAAACCGACATTATATACAGCCAATTTGTTTTGTCTTCCTTCTTCAAATATGCCTATGCGATATTCAAATTTATTAGAAATCAGTCATCAGAATTAGTAATTCAGAGAAGTCAGAGGATCCATTCTACTCGTTTTTAAACAAGGTTCGTATTTGCATCTCATGCAATCTGCCAAAAATGTATGGAAATTAAGGCTTTTATGACAGATTTTTCTGAAGATTCCGTTCAAAACTATTTTGTAGTAAAAGGTTGACCAATGAAGGTGTTACTACCGTGTGAAACCTAGCGGGGGTTGCTAGTCTAGCATAAATTAAATTTTGGAAGAATCCGTTTTTACATAGCAAAACCAAAATAAACGCTTCAATAATTCCTACTACAGCCAAAAACATAAAAATATTGATGTTATTAAAATTTGTCTTAATTAACTCCGTCACGGTCGTCTAAAATATTGATTTTGCTCAATAAAAACTCCTCAGAGTATGCTTGTTCCAGATATGGTTCGATGACTTAATGTTTAATTTACTAGCTGTGATGTTACGGTTGGAATCATTCAGCCGAGAATTTGAATGAATAATTTATTTTTGAAGTATTTTTCTGATTTGTATAGGTACGACGATTAAAATATTACGGTTATTTTAATGGAGGGCATGAATAAGGAAACAAGAGTAGATTTTCCAAATTCAGGAATCGTTTTCATCGTAAAAGATGGTTGAATGTAATTTCATAATGGACACAATTTTTTTTTTTTCTAGAAAGACGTTATTTATTTAAATGTACAATCCACTATTGTACATATTGACTTAAAGCAACAAGTCATTCTCCAGCAGTCAACCTTTGAGTTAAAAATACTGCACTGTGGTAGATGTACAACAACTAAATAAAATAGAATTTTGTTTCGGAAAGAAAATACAAATAATATATATTATACTATCTGTATTTTATTTCCGGATTTAAATAGAGTAGTTGACTAAAAAAATCTAAGTAGCCCATCAGATATGTACATTTCCAAAAAATATTAGGCACATATTTTTTCTTTTTTCACGTAAATAAAAAACAAAGACGATACAGAGCGTGAAAACTCGTGTAACGTAACAAGCCCTCACTCATGATCTTTGAAGCTTTTTATCTTCGTAAATTTTTATAGATTTGATAAAGCTAAAAATACATGTCCAAGACTTTTAGATAAGTAATCTAACTGACGGACTAAATAGAATAAGATTTTTATTCCTCAGGAAATATTCCTATTACAGCCAACCCACACCCTGATGTTTGGAAGCACACTACCGCCCACTACACCATCGAGGCTGTTGGAATAAGGTTTGAATTCAATTAGTTTAACGAAGGGCAATAAAATGTTTTAGTTGTTGTTGTATCTTTAAGTACAAAGTACATCGCCACAAAATTTAAAAATAAATCTTTTGAAACAAACGCTCATAAAATTCATACAAAACATACCTCCAGCCAGCAACATGTCACTACACCTGCCAAACCGCAATGACCCAGAAAAACCTGCATCAAAGCTGCAGCTCTTTTTTGTCTCATTCAAAATGTTGTAGGATAAGGTGGAGAGGAGCGGAGCGTAGCTGTGCCAATATTAAATGACGGAATTGTATAAAATCTCCGCTAGGTTGTAGAGGACGGGGATTTGTGAACTAGTTTAAATAATACAAAACCGGGAAGCGGGGATCTCGGCAAACGTAGTGTAGGACGTCCTCGCTCACGATGGAGTGACGATTTGCGCAGGACGGCTGAAACAAACAGATCTAAGTGGCGTGCAATTGAAGAAGCCTATGTCCAGCAGTGGACTGCAACAGGCTGTTGATGATGATGAAGCGGGGAGAGAAAACAGACCGGGAAGCGGAAAAAATCTAGTCACCTGCAAAATTACTTGTCTCGCGAACTGGGTTGAGCTCCGCACAGTCCGCTACTCCTTTTCGTGCTATCTTGCTTTGCATCAACGGACAGATACAGTCCACATCTCTACGTGAATCTCTCGCTCCGCCACGCTACCTCGCTTCGCGTCAATTGACAGGGGCTTAATGTATGGAAGGGACCGGTAGGCGGTAAACGCTTTGTACAACTGTACTCAGGGGATAATGAATATGTAGCCGCCAGTCACAAAGTGATGAGCCGACAGTGTAAAGAAAATTTACGGTTTATGTGATTAAGTTAAAGATAATTATTGAAAATTAGCTTTGCAAATAGCAAATAATGAAATAAAACGTTTGTATTTTAGTATTAATATACATATATTTGAGAAATTACAGGATGTTTATTAATTCACGGGAAAGAGGAAATTAAATGTTGTGGGCAGTGAAACGTTACATCGGAATAATTAATTAACTAATTAGGAAATCTATATCTATCTACTATATCGACATACATAATCTATCTTCTATATCTATATCTATATCTATCTATACATATAATAAATCTGTAGAAAAGTCATTTTTGTACATTGAAGAAATTGAAACGAAAAATAGCCAGCGTGTGAAAAGATAAGTAACAGAACCCATTTCCATCATTTTTGAAATTTTTGTCTGTTTGTCTGTTTGTCTGTTTGTTTGTGCGCACATCACGTAAAATCTAAGAATTCAATGCTGACAATGTTTATATACAAAAATTATACGCAACTTGAGGTTTAACTTAGTTTTTGTTTCATCGAAATCGGTTCACTCTATCAAAAGATATGATTAATTTAGTGAGTTCAAGAAGTAAAATATTACGTTATTACGCAATTCAGTATAGTACTTGCAACGACATCTTAAGACTAAAAATAGAACTAATGTTGATAGTTGAAATCCAAATCCGATAGATGGCGTTGTGCAAATGACGTCATTTTCTGAATCGCGGTGTTAAGATTTTCCGCGCGAGAATGACGTCCACCGTGTTTACTAGGCAAATTGGGTTGCCCTGGCTGGGGGCCTCAAATTCATTTGAGGCCACCACAGGATTGTCCGGTTAAGCAGTAACCAGCCTTAGTGTGCTGAATTGCGAGTGGTCCATTCCAAAAATAAAAATAGGCAAATTGGGTTTCGTTAGGTGTCGGTCTATAATGCAGATTAGAGATGGGTTGTAACAGGTAAAACTCGATACCTGTTACCACTGTTACTGTTACATAAAAATAACAGATCCAAATATCTGTTATTAAATAACAGGCTGTTATTTTTTTTAATAAATAATACTATTTCTGTCAAAACATACTAACTATGAAAAATGTTTCTCAGCATACTTGATTTTTATATACTAACCAGCATATCAGAGACTACGAAATTTTTAAAATTACGATTCACCACTTTCGTTCTAATAAAATTAACTTTCAATATTCACCACTTTCGTTCTAATAAAATTAACTTTCAATTGAATATCATCTTTAATACAACTTTAATTAAAGTCGCAATAAATGAAACATTTTGCAACCAATCCCGTCAAATATCAAACCAAAGACAATAAGGGAGTCCTAACACAATCAATGGAATGGTTTCGCAAATCTAAAATAAAATGTTAAAAAATAAATAATACTATTTCTCTCAAACTTACCAACTATGACAAATTACTCTCAATATACTTGATTTACATACTGGTTGCTAAAAATCCCTGGTAAGTTTTATTAAACCAAACTCTTTACATACTATTAAAGATAGATACGATTGTACTATCAATATGTCACTTATTTCATGCTATTTCAATTCAATTCTCTACTGCAATCGCGTTGCATTTCGTTAGCAAGCATAAAACAATTTACTATAATATGGACCCATTTTTTAAAAACTGAATCTCAAAATGCCGTGCAGCCAGGAAGAAAATATTATACGTTTTTTTTTTACAATGGTCACTGGCCAGTAACAGGTAGGTAATATGGCTAAATTTAGGAGTCACTTTTTCGTAACTAATTGTTCTTGTGAGACCACCAACTATATTTCAGGGTTTTAATAAATACTAAGTGCTTCTCTTTTTAGCGTAGTTTAACCGCTGTAGTAAGAGTGAGACACACCTATTATTTAAAAATAGTTAATAGCTGTGTTTCTTTTTAGCAAATGTCATTCTGTAATGAGAAAAAGAGAGAACGAGATGTGTATCACAGTAACAGCCGTACGTAGTAAGTAACATTTGAATGTGATAAAAATAACAGTATGTATGTGTGGGGACTGGTATAACAGTAACAGCCGTGGTAACAGTGTTTGAGTGTCTGTTATTAAAATAACAGATAAAATAAGTTGTTAGGAGCAATTTGTTATCTGTTATTTGTAAATATCTGTTACTTCTATCTGTTACGATAAATATGCCTCACTCCTAATGCAGATCCGATTTTGCATGACATAGTAAAAACACATATGGTTCACGGGCCATGTGGCGTCTTAAACAGGGAATCACCGTGCATGAAAGGTGGTCAATGCTCAAAAAAATACACCAGAGCACTGAAAGTGAAAGAACTAACTATGGCTGGGGAAAATGGGTATCCGCAATACCGGCGAAGGTCACCATCACAAGGTGGTTTCACAGCTTTTCAAGCACACATTAATGTTGAAATTTGTAATAGCGTCGAATCTATAAAATATATATGTAAATCTATCTATACTAATAATAAATCTGTAGAGAGGTGAATTCTGTACAGGGAATATATTTTCAAAATAACTATCAGGGGGTGATTAGTGATCGATACTGGTGCCAAAAATGCAATCAGTAAAATTTTTGTCTGTCTGTCTTTCTGTCTGTCTGTCTGTCTGTCTGTCTGTATGTTCTTTATAGAAACAAAAACTACTCGACGGATTTTAAAGAAACTTGGTGCAATTATTCTTCATACTCCTGGGCAGGTTATAGTATACTTTTCATCACGCTATAATCAATAGGAGCAGAGCAGTGAAGGGAAATGTTGGGAAAACGGGAAAAGTTACTCCATTTTTTAAGCTTCCGTCGCGTGTGTAGCCTTAATGGTTAAAGTTACATAGAAATTATGTATGACGAAAATGGTTTACATAAAATTACCTAAAAAATATCCCACAACAGCATATGTCTATCTTTTATGGTTGACTCACAATAACACGTGTAACTCCCGATAGCTTAACAGTTCGGAGCTTTCTGATTATATTTGTTTACTCTTACGTTTATAATACTCTCACACATCCCTAATTCAAGAAAGTTAACATTATTACCTATTCAATAAAAAAAGAATCATAGAAATCGGTATAGAAACACCAAACTTATACATGAATACAATAATAAGCCATCGCGCCGTGCGCTTTAGTACTGAATCATGCTGTAAGGATTATTTTTGTGTAACGGTTGCCGCGCTCGAAGCGGGTCGCGGCTGTAGGGTGTAAAAAGGCGGGAGGTCCGTGGCTGGGGGCCTTAAATTCAGTTGAGGCCACCACAGAATTGCCCGGTTAAGCAGTAACCAGCCTTAGTGTGCTGGACTGCGAGTGGTCACATTAAACAAAAACGCGCAAGCGTCATTCAATATTTGGCTGTTGATTCAGAGCGTTCGACCTTATTGACAGACAATGATTGATAGGTAATAACAAACCGTGCTTATCAGCGCGACTTTTAGTCTTTAAATAGTTTATTTGAATTTATTTTGTTGTTATTTAATAAAATAGGTACTTATTAGTTATTTTGGTAGTGTTTAAATATTCGTTCAAATTACAAATTATTAATAGTTTCAATTTTATTTCTTTTTAGGTGAGTAGTAGTAGAAGTAGGAGCATAGATTTTTAGATACCGATAGGTTAGTTTTGGCTAATTTATGTTTATTTCATTAATTAGTAGTTATTTTATTAATTAGTTAGTTATAGGTACCTATTTATTTTTAAGTGGAGTAGGTATAGGTAATTATAATATAATTTTGCACAGGCATTTCAGCTTTACTTTCATTTCTTTTTATATTTTAAGTTGTACATATTTCACACACATCCAGTGATCTATCAATGCACAGCCCAAACCACTGAACGGATCTGGCTGAAATTTTTCATAATCATTTATTTGCATAAAATGTGGTAGGTACAGATGTTACAAAGTAAATTTGGCATCCAGGTAGATGTTATGACGTAGGCATCCGCTAAGAAAGGATTTTGATTCATTCTACCCCAAGGGGATAAAATAGGGGATGATCGTTTGTATGAAACTTTGTCAATTTTAAACCGATCGGGCTGAATGTTTCAAAATCGGGGGTAAAGTAACTATTCCACGCGAACGAAGTCGCGGGCAGAAGCTAGTCTATACTAATATAGTAAAGAGGAAAGATTTGTATTTTTGTATGTAACGAAGAACTCAAAAACTACTGGACCGATTTCAAAAATTCTTTCACCATTAGAAAGCTACATTCACCTTGAGTAACATAGGCTATATTTTATCCCCTTATTCCCATGGGAAAGGGAACTACGCGGGTGAAACCGCGGGGCGCTGCTAGTAACTTATAAGCGTAAACATATAGGATTTCCAGGTTAAAACTTGAAAGCCGACTAGCCGATTTAGGTGTATTTAATGGCCACCGTAGGCGCGGGCCTGCGGATGGCGACCTATGGGTGGCTCGCCATCCGATAGCAACCAGGCCTGAGTCGACGGCGCGTTGCGCGTCGTGTTTCAAGCGCGCCTCAAAGAGCCATCAGCAACGAAGACGGGGGCCCCATAGTGTCAGTGCCTGTTAGGGTTGCGGAATTTGTTCAAAAGAGTCACCGCAGCCCTGGAACGTAAAGGGCACAAGAAGGATCACGGGTGGGTTTTAGTCAGTAAGAGTCTGACACTCCCTTCCGCTCCGCCCAGAGTGGAACTTCTCGTCATTTGATGATTTCCCATCCAGAAAAAAAAGGGCTACCATTTTTAACGGAAGGGGTCAGATAATGCAGGGTATTGACTGTACGTACCTACATTTTATCTATGTGACATTTTTTTTTCAGACATCCCCTCATACAAGGTCGCGAGCACAGCTAGTTCAATATAAAAACGTACTTAGATCAATATAAATCTGTATTTCAAGATAGTTAAAATACCTTGATGAATAGGCATTTCCCCTTTTGCCTTGAAGATGTACAAATTATTTTTCGTAATCTTGCTTTAGCTTTTGATTTCAGCAGACTAGGAATTTCGCCTACCTAGAAAATAAATTTGAATATAGAACAGCTTTGGTATTTAGTTATTCCTAACGAAATATCTCATTTCCAACGCTATTCTACGAATAATAAAATAAACAATTAACATCTTCTTTTTCATCTAATCGTGATGTATCTACGTGCTTTAAATATTACGTTGGTCGTTATTTTTTAGGATATACCTGAACTAAATTAAACTGATGCCATTGCTTAGGTATTCCCTTTTTCTGTATTTTTGGGGTCTTGCTGTATTTTTTTTATAATCCATTTTAATCAAAACACTAATACACGTAATGTCAGAACAGAAGAGTAAAATATGGTATACAATAATAAGGCCTAAGGTTACGTAACCTCGATGTAATATTATAGTTAAGTAGCTAAACGTTGCTTGAAAATCGATTAGTAATTAAGTTATCACTCGATATTTTGGTCAAAATTATGGCCTCTTAGAGCCTCGTCACTAGCTAAGTATTATGTCGTTTATTGAAATACGTTTTAAGGTTATTAAATTTGTCTCAATATTCGTCTCAACAGTCATCATTAACATCATAATTCACCCTTTTTATAATATATTTACTTATAATATCTTTCATAAATCCGCAAAAGAGTCAGCAAAAGACCGTCTAGTGTAATCTTTATGCTAGAAAATAAATACCTACTTTTATTTATTAAAACTATGCACTAGTAGAAAAACTGTGGTGACCGGAGGCATTTTCTACCAGTCGACCTTAGGGTGGTGCAAAGACAACATAGCAGGGGCAACTTATAAAAACGACAAACAAAGAGGGAAAAAGTACTATCATAAATACATAGAAATAATGATTATAAAAGAAAGAGATAAGAAATGATGATGATCATGATCATTTAATTAAACTTAATTTCCTTTGTATTAAATTAATATTCAGGATATTAATTTACTGCACGGTAGGACGAAACACGCTTTTCTTATACTGTTTAAAATCATTCGAATAACACAACATCTATCTAAATATATCGTTCGTTTAGATGAACAGGGTATTAACTCAATATGTACGATTTTTAATGTAAAAATACAGTCCTACTAAAAATCTTGCGATCTTTCTAACAAACGTGGTTGCATAAAGCTATGATGTCTAATTGGCGGGGGTGCGGGGTAGTATCTTCCGATTTAAAAACATTACAACAGATTTAAATACCAATTTAAAAACTTTAAATCGCTCTCCTGAAAAATAGGCTTGTTTGAGTTAATACTCTCTTCATCTGAACCGACGATATATAACTCAAAAGTGACTGACTGACTTAGTGATTTATCAATGCACAGTCCAAACCACTGAACGGATCGGGCTGAAATTTGGCATGCAAATAGATGTTATGACGTAGGCATCCGCTAAGAAAGGATTTTGATTAATTCAACCCCCAAGGGGATAAAGTAGGGGATGAAACTTTGTATGAAACTTTGTCAATTTTAAACCGATCCAACCGCTAAACAAAAGTAAAGCCGCAAAAACTATACCTAATTAATAATAATACTTCTTAACGCGAGCGTCGCCGCGGGCAAAAGCTAGTGATTTTATAAATACACCTTTAAATATTCATCATCCATACATTTTTAGAAACTCAAGAAATCTTATCGCCTACGATTCCATTCGATTTAATTTCAAAACAGGTGTTCCACAGAGCGTGACTAATTCTTCCTAATCAAGCTTGCATTCGTGATATAAGGTATGTTGCATCGATATTAAAAGTAGTAGGGGCGCGTGTGTAAATAGTAGGTAATGTTATTCAAGGTGACCATATATTACTTAAGGGAAAGCACGTTACGCATTTTTTTTTAAGGATGGGAATTCATCAAATGACTTCTTCCGCCCTGGGCGGAGCGGTGGGTAGTACCTCCTAGTGCCCTTTGCTTTCCAGGGCCACGGTGACTCTTTGAAGAAAACCCGCAAAAATCTTTACTAGGCCTTCTTTTTTTTCTAGATATGAAATCATTGAATGACCTCTCTCTTGGCGGAGCGGGAGGTAGTGTCAGAATCTTACTGACTAAAACCCATCAGTGGTTCTCCAAATGCCCTTTGCATTCCAGTGCCTAATTCCGCTAGCCTGGCAGGCAAAGTATTTGATCTGGGCTGGTATTTGAAGATATCAGACAATCGAAACTGTGATAACTCCACAAAGTGCTGTTACCTATTCACTACGTTTTTGGAGGTATGATAAGCAATCATAATCAGCCTTTAAATGTTCCCACTGCTGGGGCACTAGCCTCCTCTCTAGGAGAAGGATTGGGCCGTAATCCACCACGCGGGTCCAGTGCGGGTTGGTGAATGTCACATGTCTTCGAATTTTTGGTTCTAGGACATGCCGGTTTCCTCACGATGTTTTCCTTCACCGTTTTTAGAGCAGTGGTGATGAAATTAATTACACAAAGTAAAGCGCCTGGCTGGGTTTGAACCCACGACCTACAATTCGTAAGTCGGGGCCGTTACCACTTGGCCACCACTGCTCTACTTCTCTAATGACTGCAGATAGGCAATCGCTCCTTTTAAAATATTGATATTCAGTTCCAATCACTTAGACTGGAAGCTCAACCCATTTAATTGGGGAATAGTTAGGCTAAATCAGGAAATAAAAAACATCTAATCGATTTCACTTGTTTTACAGTTAAATTCGAATAAAAATTGAGTACATTCCACAATTCCACATCGTATAGTGAAGTCACGTTCACGAGACGTGTGAGATTAAAGATCATACCTACTTAGATAAATTATTATAATACCTATAATTTTGAGCCGCAAACTCAAGTATCTAACGATCTAAGTAAGTACATGGATACATAAACGATTTTTTATTATGATGATAGATTAATTTCCTTGCCTAAATTAATTACTTTATGCTTAAAGATAGATAGATAGATAGATAGATAAAACATTTATTCAGTACAATACAAGAAGACACATCACAAAAGCAAAAACATAAATTATAAAAACAGAAAAAAAAAAGTACTTAACTTAGACAAAGAAATGAATCTATCCATCTGTATGATCACCGTTTGAGCCTATTTGCATGATGGTTATAATTTTATTATCTTTCAATCTTTTTCGAACGGTTTCGTCCGTGAGATGTAAAAAAAATCTACAAGAAAAAAATGAACAAATAATTTATTAGTGTGATTTTTGACAGTGTAATATCCAAAAAAGTGCTACTGGGATAAAATAGCCCGCTGCCTTCTAGCCACAAGCTCTTGGTCTACCGGTTCCCAAAATAATATAAATATGAATTCCCCTCCACATTTATATTGCAACATTCGAAACTACGCAAGCAGTATTTACATACAACCTTGCAGAATAAGATTTTGATCACTAACGGAACCTCATAACAATACAGAACTGAATAAAATTAGTCACAAAGTAAACCCAGTTTCACGCAAAAATCAGTTAGAATCCGCCTGTCGTTTCAACAAGGACATTTTAGCGTTCTCGCCTTGCCCAACAAGTTTATCTAGTAGGTCAGTTGGAGCTAAGTATACAGTTGATTTTAGGGAAAGTGCTGGAACAGAACAGAAGCGACCAAGTCACTAAGTGACTGACAAGACGGCTAAGTGATTAGATCCGTTGAGAATGACCACCCGGCTTAAAACCAAAGTATCCTTTGACAGCTGCTCAGTTGTAATGATAAAAAAACTTTTTACAAAAAAATACAACCGACTTTTACACAAAAAAGTGCAAAATGACTTTAATTTCGGAACTCGGTGTTTGTGGTTGCTTTTTCGTTTTTTGAACACCGACTTCCGAAATTAAAGTTATTTTGCACTTTTTTGATTTTTTGTGTAAAAGTCGGTTGTATTTTTTTGTAAAAAGTTTTTTATTTTTCACTTTTTAGTGGTACCTACATCCCCTCCCCTCCCCCCACCTAAACGAACCAATCACATTGGTGTAAAAAAAACGTACTGCTCCTTTGCAGAGTAAACTAAGAGGTCGTCAATGTAGATAATGTAGATATTTTTTTTAGATTTTTCGAAAACCGCTTGGTCGATTTCGATAAAATTTTCATGGGACCATTTGGGAAGTATACCCTTTCAAACAAAAAAAGAATTTTTCAAATCGGTTGAAAAGCGACGGAGTTATGCGCGAACAAACATAAAAAAAAAAATATACAAACATCCGAATTGAGAACCTCCTCCTTTTTTAGAAGTTGGTTAATAAACGACGGCTGGAAAGATTGAGAAAGATGGATGGATTTTTTTAAATATGATTTAGTGTGGAAGATGACTCAAAGGCTGGCTTTTAGTGTGTGTTGTGTTGTGTAAGTGTTGCTATACAACGTAGCAATGCTGCCAGCTTTTTGGGTGACAATATCAGTGGCCAGCGATGCTGAGGAATTTTTCGACGCCATATTTTAGTCTCCTTTTAGTTTTGGTCAGTTAAGAATTACTTATTTAAGAGTTTATAAAATAACAGTTAGTTTACCATAAATACATATTATTTACTGGCTTGTGTCCGCAACTTCGCCAGCGAAAGATTTAGGACTAGCTCCAGAGATAAATTAAAAATGTGTGATCCTGCCAATATTATAAAATAAATGTGCAAGTGGAAATCATTTTTATGGTCTCCTGTTACTTGTGAATCTTTACTACTCATAATTCCAGCTCTGGAAATACTTTGGCATGTTTCTGTTCTCCTCGTACTCGTGATTTTTAGCACTCAGCCAGCAGCAGTTCTGAATTTCCACTTCCATCTCAGCCTCCACTAAGTGATGTTATTTACACTACTGTCATTTTATCTAGATAAAAAGTATTAGTAAGTAGCATTTGTATTAACTAGGTTACGAATTATCTGTCGGCCAAATTTCATCCAAATCCGTTCAGCTGTTTTGAAGATCATCTCGCAAAATCGCACAACAAAAAGTTACTGTTGTATTATAGATTTCATTATTATCACAAAAATAAATGTAAATCCAAGTGACGAAGGAGAAAGAAGTAGGTTCAGAGGAAAAATGAAAGAGAGCTGCAAATCTACTAGAATCTAATTTATCGCGGGATGAACTCGTTTAAAAACTAGGTGGTCTTTTGAAATGTATGTGGCAGTGGACATGATGCCCAGAATTGTGGACGGTGAGACGAAAAAGTTCTGGAAGATGCAGCATTGGTCTCTCTCAAGATGAACCAACAAGACAAGTACAAGTTCGTTTCACACTAAAAAGTGCAGGACACACGCGGGCGAGCGGGCACCTCTTCGCCTCCTCGTGGCTACATATTATTAGATATAGCTTTATTGACTTTAATATATGAGCTTTAACGCAAGCCAAATTTATAAAAAAAAAGTTATGGCTTATATTTCTGGATCCCCTTAAAAGTGAAAGACTAATTTATTTAACTACATTATTATTACAGACCTACGATATCTGTTAAATTAATCTGATGTACAATAATTATATACCCGTTGGTCAATCTCTGTCTCTTTTGCTAATGCGCGGACAATAGTACGTGTGGGTTATATGTTTGTCATTTTTATTTTAGTAAAACATCAACATGTTAAAATGTAACGTGTAACTGTTTTATGTTCCAAAGAAAAAAAAATATCATGATGAGGGCCGCACTAGTCTTCTGAGAGAAACTGACGGAATGCTAGGGCGACGCTTGCGGGGGGAAGCCTGACCAGCACGGCTGTGCTACGGAAAAACAAAGCAACTAACATATTTTTCAAAATCAGTTTTTTTTACATATATGGAAAATTTTGCCTATAACGGACACCGCTACATTCACAGAATCATCGATAAGGCATTTTTCGATGATTCTGTGAATGTAGCAGTGTCTGTTATAGGCGAAATTTTCCATAGGTATATGTAAAAACTGATTTTGAAAAATATGTTAGTTGCTTTGTTTTGCCGTAGCACAGCCGACTGCAGTGGCGGTCTGTCTACTGAAATGATTTTATATTTACATAATAACTGTTAAACGCTATCTTTTTCCAATGATTTTTTAAATCTGTTTAGTCTCGGTTGGATTCTCTTTGTCTGCCTCAAAACCATCATTTTTCACTCCAAAACGTTTTAAATCTCCACATCACATGACTGAGTAGCATATTAAGTAAAGAATGCAAAACCTCGATGAACGTATTATCTACCTGACCCGATGACTCACAATACTCTAGGCCTAATAACGGCGCTTCGTGTTCCCACATTCCCACAATATTTACCATCAATGGAGAATATCGTAGTTGAAGAAAAAAGAAAACATTCGCTTGGAATTTCACACGATTACACTACGAACAGTAACTTGTTTGCATGCACGTTTTGCCCTATATTTATAGGTGGTTTGTATTTTTTTTAACTTCAAGGTTAAATGTGGCAAACGCTACCGTTCTCCAATCAGAGTAATTACTCAAATATTAAACCCACGACAGAAACACTTTATTTTTAATCTAGGCAGGTATTTATATATTCTTTTTTTTTTATAAAATCATCCTGTAGGCCCATTTTTTATTTAAAATTATCAACATTATAAATGAGGTTCAAACTGTCAAGAAATCCTATAAGTTTACTTCCATTTTTGACTTTGATTTCTCCTTAGTTATTTACCAAGAATGGCTTGTTTAACATATTTTCTTCAGGAATTTTTGTTTGAAAATAATGTGGGTAATTTAATTGGTCGGCGCAATTATTGTGAGATGGTTAACCGACATTATTAATGTGTATATATCGGTTTAAAACCACCAATATACAAACGCTATACCTGGGCCCCAAGTCTGCTATGTTTATAAATGTGTCATTCCAATACGATCCCATTGTCATTTTGCTAGAAATTCGTAATCTGCTTAATTCATAATAATCGATAATTGGTTAGTCAATGGTCTCGTATTACTTTTTGATAGCCGAGCTATTAAAAGCAATGACTGCACAATGACGTTCTAATGGTAGGTCACCGATTAGAGGAACTATCAAAAAGTTAGCAGAGTACTGCATAAGTCTGTCGTTCATTTGTCATTATGTACGAGATTACCATTCTATGCCATTTCTTTCAATGGAGTGTCAGTGGTTGACCATTGGAAAGTCATAGTAACGCTTTTATATATTATAAGTAGATTACCAACTATATTAGTAGATTAACAACTTGTCAAAATCAACAATTCTGAAATCAATGATAGACCATTCTGAGACCATTGTAATAGTAGACTTGAGGCACCGGAAAGAGGCCATTGTTTTCATCATGATGAACATTTTTTTTTATGATTTCGATGTTATTTGATTCCTATACATATAATTATGTATATAGTAAAAAATATTCATAATTTTTAGTATAATTACCCCTTTTAGGGGTTTATAATAAACTCAATAGTTTATTATTTTACATGTCGTGTAATCGATATTATCAGTCATTTTGATCTTGACGTGTTTGAGAAGCGGAGCTTACCATGAAAATTGAATATTAAATCAATAAAAAAAAATGTTTTATAAAAGTTTATCTCACAGTAACCGTGCCGTAACGAATAACCGAACAAAAACGGTAATTTTAAACATTCGATAAATACTCCAAGATTCTTTGTAGATCGCTGTTCTAATTTATACCTTAACAAGAACAACATAAAGTTAACGGTAGACTAAAGGCTGTTCGTTAGTGATACAACATGACTGTGGTAAATTAAAGCTTTTATTCCACTATCAAATTTATTATTTATTCGGAAACGGGTTCGTTCATTTGTCTTAGCGATAAAGTTGTTATTTTTTTATATATTATACGTACAAATAGTACCTACCTAGTAGGATAGAGAGTCAAGCGAAAAAACAGAAACCTTAACAAAAAAGGAATTTTATATTCTGTCATTATTTAACCACGAGCTCATCTGTAAATCAAATATTTAAAAAACAATGTGGACGTACTCACCATACAACATACACAACACAACAATTAACTGTTGACATTTTAACTGTTCTGCATCAGCTCGACGTCCGTATGTCGCTATTGGGATCCAGCAGAATATCAGCGTCAGGTATATTCGCCTGGCACATGCTGAGTTGGACTCCCATTTGGTGCAACTTAGAGATATACATCGTTCAGTGGTTTAATGTCAACTTTTTTATTATTATATTTTATGTTGGTAGTTAGTGTCTAGCCTTTTCTCAACTATATTGGGGTCGGTTTCCAGTCATACCGGGTTTAGCTGAATACCAGTATTTAACGTCGAGCGGCTGCCTACCAGACCTCCACAACCCAATAATTGGGGAACTCGGTACTTCTTGGCAAGACTGGTGTCAGATTTTCTGGCTTCTGACAATCCATAACGACTGCCAAAGACAGCCGAGACCAACGGCTTAACGTACTTTCCGAGGCACGGAGGAAACTCAGTATGTTAAGATGGTCACCCATCCACAGACCAACCTTGGCAAGCGTTGCTTAACCTTGAAGATCGACCCGTGCGGCTGTTATTCTTTAGCCACGAGCTCCTCCGTCTCTATGTCGGTAGTTAGTCTGGCACATTAATGTATTGCCAAAAACTTCAGACAATTTTAAAATGTGTTACTGTTACCTTAATATTAATAATTTATAGTGTGATTCATGGTGATTGTGCTTTTTTGTGCCCTCTGTTCTTGCGCTGATTAAATATTTTATGTATTTATCTAAATCGAACCGTGTTTCTCTTTTTCTCTAACCAAGAAGTTCTCGTATAAAATACGTACATATTCAGTAGAATTTGATCGTGATGACTTTATGATTGCTTAGTCTATTCCAAACATCCCATTCTGTATGCCAAATTATAAGATATTTACCCATGGAAAGTTACGTTTATCTCACAGGTTGGCCAGACCATAACACAAACCAAAACTTAGTTACTATGTTAATTTCTAGTTCTATTGACTTCTAATACAGATAATAATTTGGTTTGCAAACTATTGTAATAGTACCTAATAATTTTCCAGAAAAAATGTAGTCTTCTTTATTCATAACCATTTATCTATACTATACTTATATGATAAACAGGAAATATTTATTGTTTGTTTATTTGACCGTACCGAATAAGCTCCGAAAGTTAGCTACATTATCAGCAAGTAAAATAGGTTATATTTTAGCCCGTATTCCTACGGGAATGGGAACTACGCTAGTGTATCCGCGAGGCTCTGCTAATCGACCATAAAATACACTGCTTTTCTTTTAGCTATAGATTTGTCAAAATAGTTCATCTTAGCGGTGTTACCTTACTCTATGGTGGTGACTATCCTACACTACATAAGTGTGTGCGCAACACAGCACTCTCTCTTCCCTCACTGTAATATTCCGAGGGAACGGTTTCATGAAAAAACCTAACGCTTTTCATTAACAATCTGGCCCGGCTCGACGGGGCGTTATGTGCCACGCGCGCCTCAAAGAGATGTCAGCAAAGAAGACGTCCAAAGGCCCCAAAAGGTCAGTAAATGCTAGAGTTGTGGAATTTCTTCGAAGAAACGCAAGAATACTAGGAAGAACACGGATGGGTTTTAGTCAGTAAGAGTCTGACACTTCCATCCGTTCCGCCCAGAGTGGAACAAGTCATTGATGATTTCCCATCCAGAAAAAAGGAAAAAATATGACACAGTTGACTAATCGTTGTCAATTTACTTCAGGCAGCCCAAAACACTGACCGATCTAGGAATATATTGAGACCTGTAAGGCCAACGGTAAGGTGAAATCTCTTTAAAAATGACTATGGGATCGTGTTGGAATGGTAAATTTATAAAAATAGCAGACTCGGGGCCCTGGTACCGCGAAGCACCGACGCGCGATACCCGTTGTTGGTCCGGAGTGAACAGTGAACAGTGGGCTAGCGTGCTTATTAGTGAAAACCGTATCCAAATCTATTCTTTCCTTTAAGAAATATAAGCAGAAAAAGTGACAAAGGTAGCCAGAGACTTTGTTTATTATTGAAACGTATAAAAGTAAAACCGCTCGCAGCTGTCACTTTGCGCCGTCCTATAAGCCGTACAGCGGTACTACATCCCAACAAACGTCGAGAAAGGAAACTTAATTTGACACTAGTGTTGATATCCGCCTTCACACAAGGTGCCGTAACTGTCATGAATTGAAATGGATTTGATATTCTGTGTTGCGTATTTCAATGGTGCTCGTATCAAAGCGAAATGGGTTGATTCTCTGAGATTGCCTTATCCCTGTCATTGAGAATGATATTGAGTTTCTAAATTAAGCCTTCTCCATTCACATCAATCTGGTCTTGGAGCAATGTAATACCGATCGAGCACCAACATCTAATGCGATGTTTGTGCTCGAGCGGTATTACATTGCAATAATATGTATTCCTGCAGGATTTATTAGATCGGGTGTCCCTTTGCCAATAGGTAGACAAGTAATTTAAATTTCATTTGTAGGTCACACGAAAAAGGGCCTATATGATAAATCATAATTTATAACAAATTAAATACAGCCAAGTAGTTTCAAACGTAATGATTTTCAGTTCACCAAGATTGTTGTTAATTAATTTACTACCAGTTCTAATACTTGTTTCCTACTACTGCAATTTGCTTTTCAAATTAAATCCCTTACGGGCTTCAAGGCAATTAAATAGTTTTCTCGGAAATCGCACGGAATCCTTGCCTTAGCTGTTTATTGTTGTAGGTTCAGACTACTGTAATAAACCTACTGTGCAAACAGTAAAAGCACTTGAAGTCACTTTCACAGTATAATTTAATTGAAATTCCTGTCACATACAGCGTATTTTTTAATATAACCTCTCACACTGGTGTTTGTCAGGCAAGTAACATTTCATATAACAGGGCACGAACCTACTGCCATCAATTAAGACACAAATGATGACTACATGATAAATTCCAGATGAAACACCAAAATAATGTTGTGCCCGACCCGAAATCATATCCAGCAGCCCAAACTATAAATCAGATAAAATTAATCATATGAAATTAGTGACATCAGCGTTCTTGAGCCATTTCAGCCGTATTCATTGCATGTTTCACGTTGTCAAGCAAACGTTGGATAGATATGGAATTTCTTTCGACTGTGAAAAATTTACGATTTTATGAGTTACACAAGACCTCATCTTCATCAGTAGCACTTACAGCCACTCAACGATTTTCACGAATTTTCAACGCATAAGGCTTAATGGCCCTTTTTTTCTAGATGGGAAATCATCAAATGGCTTCTTCCGCTTGGAGCGGAGCGAAAGGGAGTGTCAGACTCTTACTGACTAAAAACCCACCCGTGTTCCTCCTATTACCCTCCCGTTGACACACGGACGTGTCTATCCGCTGAACCTGAA
The DNA here is from genome assembly GCA_905332915.2 of Hecatera dysodea. Taxonomy (NCBI): domain Eukaryota; kingdom Metazoa; phylum Arthropoda; class Insecta; order Lepidoptera; family Noctuidae; genus Hecatera; species Hecatera dysodea. The sequence goes on along the minus strand of HG995289.1, from coordinate 6,151,478 downwards.
ACAGGTACATACTTTCCGAAACTACCGTGTCCGATGAGCACCTGCGTCAAGCGGAAGTGAGGATTCCGTGGCGTCTCTCCAACCACTCCTGAAAACGGGGGACTTATCGCCGCAATGGTGGTGTGCCCAACGCTGGGTTGCAACAGTGGTTGTCTACATTCCTTCGTGAGATCCTGCCGGAGTTCCATCAGCTGCGCAGCGGCAGCAGGGTTTCGCCCCGGCGTAGCTCCTCCACGCGCAATGCGTAAACTTCCACTACAGCTTCCCAATGAGGACCAGTTACCCCGTCTTCCAAGTAAATGAAAACTGGCTCCTCTCCAAGCATGCAATAATACACATAAGACTAAAGAAAACTAATAAGCCCGTCAGTAAGATTATCGAAAAATATTGGACACGCATTTTTTGCAAGAGCATCAAAGATCAGGAATGGGCGCTTCTGACGTCAAGGCGTGGTAAAAATGATAGCGAGTAATGACGTCACACGAGTATCCAACGCACTGTATCGTCTTCGTTTTTATTTATACAAAAAAGAAAAAGTACGTGTCCAATATTTATTAATTAATTATAACTAGATTGTGTTTAGTCAACGACCCTATTGGAAATCAGGACCTCATGATTAGCAATAGCATTGCAACCCAACCAACAAGTTTCATTATGTTTCAACGAATAACTATTAAGTTCCCTGCACATAAACGCACTTGTTCCGCCAAGCTCCCCGTGTTTTAATGTAGTGAAGAGATAAATACATTACGCTCACCTCGAGTGCTGCACTGCCATTGCGGTTTCCTTCCCAAATGAGTTTAACTCGAAGCAATTTTCATTTGTCGCTTCCGCATGTCTGAATAATTTATAACGGTTCATAATGTTTATTATCTTTGTCGGTATAAAACGGTTTTAATTAAACGTCATTCTAAAGTTGTAAAAGCTAAAATAAAAAAATTTGCTCACTTTTGTCTCCTGCTTGTACGAGGGGCTACAAATATATATGTACATTTTTTGATGAAAAACATTGGTAAGCTAATGATATTATATTGTTCTCACATGGCAACTTTCCCACCACACATCTCGGCCACGTGGCACTTTAGGGCGCCATGTTTTCTAATTTTTTTTTTTATTTGAATGCGTTTCATCGCGGGCAGCAATTTTGGAAAAAAAAATTTGGGGGTGTTCTAAATGGCTGACTTGAAAGCGTCGACTGCTTCTTCACCGGACTGGAACCTTCGGCTACCAAGACTTTTCTTAATTTTAGGAAATGTAAAGAAATCTTTAGGGCTTATATCAGGACTGTATGGAGGATGGCCAAGAATTTCTACTTTTTCCTGCTTCAAATACTCAATCGTTTCACGAACGCTGTGTGAGCTTGCGTTGTCAAGGTGCAGGAAGATGCGTCGCTTTGAGTTAGATTTTCGAAGTTCGGCGATGACTTGTGGTAAACAAACTGTGGTATACCACTCTACGTTAACCGAACTACGATCTTCAAGTGCAATAGTCGCAACATGGCCAGTTCTTCCAACAAACGTGGCCACCATCTTCTTCAACATTTTCAAAATTCAAACACATTCGAATATAGAACAGTTCCAAATTCAAAATTGCCGGGAAATTTGGAAACGACAGAGCTTAAAATGCATGCCTAGTACAACATTACCTAGGGACAGACTGACCGCCGCGCCGTGACTATACCGACGTCACAAGATGTGTCTGACAGTGGGTCGTCATTATCTACATATTACTAATAGTCCAGGGTCGATAATTTTTAAAACCAAAAAAAATAATAGTGGAATAAAACCCATTAGAAAAGGAGGAGAATATTATAAAAATGAAAGGAAAAATAATTTACGGGCGATCTGAGGTCGGGAAGGGGGGGGGGGTGAGGTTTTAAGGGTAAAAAAACGGTTTATCTCGATTTCCGGCAAAACTAAAAGTCCTATGGAAAAAAGTCAAATGGCAAAGTTGTAGGTAATAAAAAGATCTAAAACTTTTGTATTTACACTTTTTTCACATAACCTCAAAATTTAGGAGAAAAATTCAAAAAACCAAGTTTTTGGTTTTTTATTTTTATCTTTTACAAAATTATTTTTTTTTTGTCACGAAATTTGGTGAAAACTTACCTTTTTATGTCCCAAATACGCTGTAATTTATTTGATTAGAAATATTTATTTTTTCGCCTTATTTTGAATTAATATCGAAAAAGCACCCTAATTTTCAATCAAAAATTCACCCGTCAAAATATCAGCTTTTTTCAAAAAGTTGGTATGCTTTCTGTTCGTTGAAATCTCTACTTTCCGATGGTGAAAAAAAAAAATATATGTTATTATAGTAAATCTTCTCAGAAAATGCAAAAAATCGAAAAAACTCGAATCGATTTTTTTTTAATTATTATATACAATTTTGGTCTATTTATTAAAATGTACACTTTAATTACTCGAAAAACGTAAGATTACATGTCACGTTGATAAAAAAAAACTGCAAATCAAAATATACTACTATAATTAACCAAGAAATAAGTTAATAAAATTAATATTTAATAAGACATCTACAATATTTAGAGAAAGTTGTAGAATATTCTTTAAATTATATGCGTAGATGCCTATTTATAACTATTTTAAGATAACTTATATACCTGAATGACCTACGAAAAATTTTAGCCCATCAAAAGGTATTTCATAGAAAAGTGGGGAAGGGGCTAGGCGGGTCTGGGTCTTACTACATATATACCTACTATTTCGTAGCAGCTGTAACAACCGTTAGCCTAGCCAGTATTCGAAATACAGTACAGTATACCACATCGTTTATAAAAATACACGTGCACGCTGAGTTTTCCCTTCCCCACTTTTCTATGAAATACCTTTTGATGGGCTAAAATTTTTCGTAGGTCACTCAGGTAGGTTAAAATAGTTAAAAATAGGCATCTACGCATATAATTTAAAGAAGATTCTACAACTTTTTCTAAATATTGTAGATGTCTTATTAAATATTAATTTTATTAACTTATTTCTTGGTTAATTATAGTAGTATATTTTGATTTGCAGTTTTTTTTTATCAACGTGACATGTAATCTTACGTTTTTCGAGTAATTAAAGTGTAAATTTTAATAAATAGACCAAAATTGTATATAATAATTTAAAAAAAATCGATTCGAGTTTTTTCGATTTTTTGCATTTTCTGAGAAGATTTACTATAGTAACATACATATTTTTTTTTCACCATCGGAAAGTAGAGATTTCAACGAACAGAAAGCATACCAACTTTTTGAAAAAAGCTGATATTTTGACGGGTGAATTTTTGATTGAAAATTAGGGTGCTTTTTCGATATTAATTCAAAATAAGGCGAAAAAATAAATATTTCTAATCAAATAAATTACAGCGTATTTAGGACATAAAAAGGTAAGTTTTCACCAAATTTCGTGACAAAAAAAATAATTTTGTAAAAGATAAAAATAAAAAACCAAAAACTTGGTTTTTTGAATTTTTCTCCTAAATTTTGAGGTTATGTGAAAAAAGTGTAAATACAAAAGTTTTAGATCTTTTTATTACCTACAACTTTGCCATTTGAATTTTTTCCATAGGACTTTTAGTTTTGCCGGAAATCGAGATAAACCGTTTTTTATCCTTAAAACCTCACCCCCCCCCCCCTTCCCGACCTCAGATCGCCCGTAAATTATTTTTCCTTTCATTTTTATAATATTCTCCTCCTTTTCTAATGGGTTTTATCCTACTATTATTTTATTTCACTTTTTATTATTTTTAAAGGCTTCTACCCTGGTCTATAACGTAAATGTTATGTTCTATTCCATGCCAAATAATAACAACTCAATTTTATTTGTTTCCAAAATGTCTGTAAGCGCGTAAGAGGATACGTCCATACAATACATACATACATTGGCAATAATAGTTGTACAGGCTTTAAGGACGGGTCAGTAGCCCAATGCCGACCGATGCCACTTGTGCTCACAACTTTCTAGCTATTAAATTAGACATACATACATCTAAGAACGCACGCAAGACATTCTTATAGTTTTCTGTTTTTAGACAAGATGAAAATTCTTGCCTGAGGCGGTATTGTCTCAATTTTTCGCTGTCCGGTATAGTGACGATAGAAATACGAGTAAGTTTGTGTAATAAATAATAATATTTTGGTCTAAAATATAGCATATTGTATGTATGTATGTATCTATCTTTTGCTGTTACAGTGCTCCGTGCGAACGGATGTTCATTTACAAAAGATTAAATAAGGAGATTAGTTCACTGCTTATCACTATATCTTAGATCTGCAAATACAAATTACATTAATTTTACATGTTTGAATCTGCTTCAGCTCTTCAATTAACAACTAAAATGACAGCAACAACAAATAAAAACAGTACAAAATTATCACATTATGGAACCCGCTAATTTATCTTCAACATTGAAACAAGAAGTAAATGCATCTCTTAACGTCGAGCAATCACTCAAGATGAGCGTACATTAACATCAAAGGTCATCTTCATTCATGCCGCCCACCCATCCAATTACCGTCCTGCATCGGTATTACTTAACCGCTAATGTAGGCACGACTTGACCCATACCGACTTGATTATATACTTTCACTAATTGTCATTCAGACATCTGTTCGTTGTTTCTCATGTAGAAATTGTATTTTGCAAAGAACTTTATTTTTGTTTAGTATGTTGAATGAGATTATTGGTTGGTTTTATTTTTTAAGTTAATCATTCAGTTCGAGTGGATAATATAGATGGGTACGAGTTTTTTTTTTATATCGCAGCATAGGTATGCTGAGATAGGAACCTTTTTATCCTCGCACAACTAAAGTAATATTGTTAGCTATTTTTTATTTATTTATTTTACTATCAGTTTTATATTGATTTTTGTTTTCTTTTTTTTATATGTTTGTCTTGTGCGATTCCCAAATAAACATTTTTCTTTCTTTCTTTAGTTACATTTAAGGACTAAGTTCACTCCGACCATTTCAATTAAGTTGTTTTCAGCGCAGGGCAAGAGCCTCCCTTTAGGCATAGCGCATCCTTCAAAATTAAATGATGAGTGCAAAAAAAATGTGACTTTGTGGAGGGCTCATTGGTTTGTGAAACATTGTGAAAAAAAAATCGACAATATCAAAAGTATGTTACGCAGCCGTCTGAGCGTAAAAATACAGGACAAAATCCCAAACACCTCACTGTGTTCCAAAACGGGATTAGTGGATTAATTTTTTTTTTTAAAGGGTGGGTAAGAAGGCTGCCAGGCTCAAATGGCATTCGGCGGGTCACATTAGCCGCATGTACGGTGACCGCTGGGCAAGTCTCTACAATGGGTGCCCGAAGATGGACGGAGCCGCCTAGGCCGGCCCAAAAAGGACGACCTGTCCGCGTACTGTGAGAGCTGATACATGATGGTGCGAGATAAGAATTCTTGGAAGGACCAGCAGTGGGATAGTTCAGAGTTTCAGACTATTAGAAAAAACAAATGTTTCCATGTCCATAGTTTAGTCAAACAAATCTCAAATGATTGAACAGTCTTAACCAAAATCCTTAGCAAATAGGGTAGTTAACTAAAAAAATCTGATTAGGCCGACTGATAGATTTCCAAAATAATATTGGACTCGTATTTTTTCTTTTTTCACATAAACAAAAATTGAAGACGATATAGTGCGTAAAAATTCGTGTGACGTCACTACTCCCTACAATTTTTACCGGGCAGTGACGCACACGGTCCCACTCCTGCGGGCGTACCACGAGGTCTTAAAACGTGAGTCTTCCGAGCGAGAAAAAGGGATGGAGCTATATAGGGTGTATAGCTCTATCCCTCTTTCTCGCTCGGAAGACTCTCGTTTTAACACCTCGTGGTACGCCCGCAGATCTTTGATGCTTTTTATCTTCGTCAGTTTTTATAGATTTGATAAAGGAAAAAATACGTGTCCAATATTTTTCTATAATCTAACTGATGGACTAAACATAATCATATATTTTTTACTCAGGCAACATCCCTGTTATATTGGCACAACTATTTTCTCCATGCAGAAGCCAATGATCTAGCCAAAGAGCCAGTCTAGATATTCAATTCTACTCCCATGTCATCACAGTCCGCAGGTAACGCGAGTCGTGACGCACACGACGGTTCATACTTTCACTAATTGCAATGCGATTCTCAATTATTTTCTATTCTACTCCTACTTAATATTATAAAGGTGAAAGCTAGTATGTTTGGATGTCTGTTCATCACCCCTCTAGAGAGGAACGTTTTCGGAACTCAAATAGCCAATATCAGCACATAAAGATGCTGTGTCACCAAAAAATTACAAGAGTTTAAAAGAATTACGGAGATTAAAAAAGATTAGGGTTTAAAAAACGGAGGTCTTTTTGCTAAAACCGATACATACAACCTTTGGATGGATTTACCTAATCTATACTAATATATAAAGTTGAAGAGTTTGTTTGTTTGCTTGTACGCGCTAATATCAGAAAGTACTGGTGCGATTTGAATTTTTTTTCAATTTTGGATATATTTATATTATTATCATCTCGCTACGACTAATAGGAGCGGAGCAACAAGGTTAGGTGGGTGGTGGTAGTATAATACATAAAACGATACTATTTTTAACCTGATAGAAAGTTACATCCCCGTGGAATGATTTTACATAGACGAAGCCGCTGGTTTAAGCTAGTTAATTATAAATATTTATTGCTCTTTGTCTGAGTATTTAGAAAGTTCTAACAGCATGTCAATGATTTAAGGGCGTAGGTGTTTGTGCTGAAAATAAATACAACGCTTGTCGGAGCAATATCATTCTACTTATAGCTATGTCTCAGCCAACTGGCTTAGTCAGTCGTTTAATTGGCTGACTAGCGTTTTCATTGAACGGCGCAGTCATGCTTACCGGCCTAAGTGAAATTCCGGCATTTAATTGAAAATTACTTGGTTTAATATTGTTTATTGACTTGTCTAGCCGATTATATCACAGGCAGCTGAGGGCATCCCGACACGGATAGGGTAGGTTCGAATGGTTTGACGTGATCTATAGTGAGCGAAATTAACTCGTAACGCCATTCATGTTAGGTTCCTTTTAACTCTGCAGTTAGAAACTACCACTAATAAATTAAAGAATACAGTCTTAGTAAATACAGCAAAATTTCGGTCTCCATAGGCGACGACGCGTGGGCCAAAATATTCGTATCTATTATAAATATTGTTACGAGCTTCGGGTTCGTTACAATAAAATCAGCCGATTAAATAAACAAAGATGACACTTTAATTTACACCTCACTAATTACACTATAAACTCACTAATCACAAAACACAATCGCACTATTAATCACTTGAGTTCGCAGTCGAAGATCGCTCTCGAAGTTATCACTTGTATCGCAAATCCAATACTGACTCGGTCGGTACATGCGCCTTATATAGAGCGCCGAGTAGAACTCCAGAAAGTTCGCGTACATATCGGTCGCGACCGACCAAGGTCCGAGAATTCTAGCATAGAAAAATCTCGAAGGTCCCCGACTTCAATAGTTCTGCTACTCGATACTAGATGGCGCTAGTGGTACCGAATGCCGCTATCATCCTAACTTAATTCTGGCGCGCAACACTGCCCCCTCCTAAGACATGCTCGTCCCGAGCATTATCAGCGCCATAATAACGCGCCAGTCGATCAACATGAACGATCTTAGGAGCGCTTCTTGTACCTTTCTGTATACGGTAGGTCACGTCATTGATCTTCGTCACAATCCGGTACGGTCCGTCCCATTTAGCTTGAAGCTTAGGAGATTTCCCTTTGCTGCGAACTGGATTGTGCAACCACACTAGTGAACCTTCCTCGAACCCTTTATTGTTCATTTTGCGGTCATAGCGGGTTTTCATCTTTTCAGACATTTGCTGGCCCGATTGTCTGACGTGCTCATGAATGTCGTTCATTTTGTTCCGCAAGTCATTCGCATAATCGGTTATACTGCGTGGGGCATCAGGTGGTATTCCGGTGATCAGGTCTGCAGGTAGCCGCAATTCTCTTCCAAAGTTTGCGAAAGCTGGTGTCACTGACGTGCTTTCATGAACAGCACTTCGGTATGACAGCAAAAACGGTTGTATGTGCGTGTCCCAATCTCGTTGCCGGTTTTCCACAACTTTGGCCAGATATCTCTCCAATGTCTGATTAAATCGTTCTACCATCCCATCCGATTGTGGGTGGTAAGAAGTTGTCCTCGTTTTATGAGTACCCATAACTCGGCAAGTTTCCTGGAATATTTGGGACTCAAAATTCCTTCCTTGATCGCTGTGAATCTCCAAGGGTACTCCAAAACGACAGAAGACTTCATGAACTAGTTTATCCGCAACTGTTGAAGCTTCTTGGTTTGGAATGGCGAAGACTTCGGGCCACTTAGTGAAATAATCCATAACCACCATGAAATACTTGTTACCACTTTCACTTTCCGGAAACGGTCCCGCAACGTCTAGCGCTATCCTTTCCCATGGTGCACCAACATTGTACAATTTCAATGCACCTCTGCTACGAGTCTGAGGTCCTTTTACAGCCGCACAACTTGTACACTTGCGACACCAGTCCTCAACATCGTCACGACAGTGGACCCAGTAAAACCGTTCCCGTATCCTCAGTAGAGTCCGTTTAACTCCCATATGGCCTCCTGAACAACCATTATGGTACAGCTGTAGAACATCCCGTACTTTAGCTTTAGGGACAACCATTTGCAAATGACAGCTGTTTCCCCGAGCATTTTCCCATTTACGGCACAGGACTCCATCCTGAATCACTAAACTGTCCCATTGCGTCCAATAGCTTTTTGTGATTGAACTCATCGCTGAGACATCACTCCACGTAGGCTTCGGAGCACTGGCCTTCATCCACTCCAGGATCGGCTTGATATCCGAATCATCCTGCTGTGCACGTTCCAAGTTTTCCTTCCACTCGTTACTAAGATCTGTCTTGATCATCCTCACAGGTACGACTTCTTTACCCTCTTGCCGGGTACAATGCTTGCAGTCTTCTGGACAAGGTCCTCTTGACAATACATCTGCGTTGCCATGAGATCTCCCGCTACGACCGTCGACCACCAAGTCGTACTCTTCCAATCGCTGTCCGCGATTGTCAGCCGCTCTACCTGCTAGAGGTCGGCTATCTGCCCTTTGAGCAGTTCGCTTAGGGCAACTGGGCCTCAAGTGGCCCCTTTCACCACAGCCGTAGCATCTAGGGCTGCGCCCTTTATAATGGTCACGAACTGCAGCTGTTGCAACCTCCCTGCCATAGTGGGAACGATGGTTCTGTCGCACAGCTTCCCCTTCTGAAGTTCGCCTAGGGCAACTGGACCGTAGGTGGCCCCTTTCCCCACAGCCATAGCATCTAGGGCTGTATCCTTTAAGCCGATCGCGAACAGTAGCCGCTGCAACCTCCCTAACGCAATGGGAACGATGATCCTGCCGCACAGCTTCCACTTCCAGAGCATGAGCCAAGGCGTCCTTGATGTCCCGTGATGACCGAGCCTTACAGCAGCTCTGACCTCAAGGTCGCGGTTGCCGTCAATGAATGCCTGCACCAGGTTCCCTTGAATGAGCGCAGGTACAGACTGCTATGCTTTTCTAACAAGCTTCTCCACCTCAAGGGACCACTGCTGCAGGTTTTCACCGCTGCGTTGCACGCGATCCTTTAGCTGCGCACGAAACACGTGTTCCAGATGAGCGTCGCCATACCTAGATTCCAACGCCTCAAGGAGCTGCTCGTAAGTCACTTCCTTGCCGAGAGCTTCCAGAACAGTTAAGGCCTGGTCCCGCAGACCTAGTGTGAGGGCAGTCATGGCCTGATTTTTATTCCACCCGTTCGCCTGCATAACGGCCTCAAATTGTATTTTGTAGGCCGACCAGGAAGATGTTCCATCGAACGGCGGCACTTTGAATCCCCGTGGCGAAGGAGTAGTTGCTACGGAGGTTGCAATTCCATCTCCTATTTTAAGGTTGTCCAGCGTTTTCTTCACGTCAACAATCACGTTGTCAACCCGATGATTAATTTGGTCGATTCGTGTTTCAGCTTCCGTCAGGCGGTTCTCGTGCTGAACCACCTTTTCCTTTACAACCTTAATTTCTTTGCCGAAAGTGGCATGCAGATCCTTCATGAGGAACATCTGTTCTTCTTGGCGGCGCGCCTGCTCCTCCTTGTCACGTTGGAGCTGTTCTTCCAACCGACGGGTCTGTTCCTCCTGGCGGCGGGCCTGTTCCTCCTTGTCACGCTGCAGCTGCTCTTCCAAACGACGGGCCTGTTCCTCCTGGCGGCGGGCCTGTTCCTCCTGGCGGCGGGCCTGTTCCTCCTGGCGGCGGGCCTGCTCCTCCTTGTCACGCTGCAGCTGCTCTTCTAAACGACGGGCCTGTTCCTCCTGGCGGCGAGTCTGCTCCTGCAGCATCAGCATCAGAGCAGCAAAGTCTGGTGCTGATGATGATGCTGGAGCGGCGGTGGACGGGCCGGCCTCTAAGGTCGCCAGCTGTCTCTCCGTAGTCTGCGGCGTTGCACCTCCAAAACGCCTCTGGTCCATCTCTTGCTGGCGTTGACTACGGGTACGGATACCCTCAGTGTCGTCCTTCGGTAGAATCGGCATCTTTTAAATCCACTCTTCTGACACCAATTGTTACGAGCTTCGGGTTCGTTACAATAAAATCAGCCGATTAAATAAACAAAGATGACACTTTAATTTACACCTCACTAATTACACTATAAACTCACTAATCACAAAACACAATCGCACTATTAATCACTTGAGTTCGCAGTCGAAGATCGCTCTCGAAGTTATCACTTGTATCGCAAATCCAATACTGACTCGGTCGGTACATGCGCCGGCCTTATATAGAGCGCCGAGTAGAACTCCAGAAAGTTCGCGTACATATCGGTCGCGACCGACCAAGGTCCGAGAATTCTAGCATAGGAAAATCTCGAAGGTCCCCGACTTCAATAGTTCTGCTACTCGATACTAGATGGCGCTAGTGGTACCGAATGCCGCTATCATCCTAACTTAATTCTGGCGCGCAACAATATATTGAACTAACTGGATCAAAACATATTATTTTATTTATTTCGAGAAGAATGATAGTCAGGAATAGATTTAAGAAAATACACAGAACCATAAGAAAAGTATAGGCCTGTAGTATAAAACGTGTGGGTAATATGTTTTGTCAGAGAATACTCATTTCGATGTGGTCGTAACGAACCAAGAGGAAGACGGCGGGGCGCCTCGAATGGCTTCTGACTGAATAGGCCGTAAAGAAGCCCTATCAAGAGAGAAATAAAAGAATTGGTGAAGCTTTTTGCCAGGAGTAAGGCAGTTCAGGCTGATAAAAAATATGTATAAATAAAAAAGTTCTTCAGTCTTAGTTAGATACTTAAAATTGAATTCTTGAAATAAATATAGAATTTAGATTTGGAAATTACATTTGAGTGGAATCTTTTACAGTTTAAACTTTACATAACATGGCACAAGTCCAGACACCTAGCTGCTACTAAGAAATTCATATTACCTACCAAAACTTATCTCTTCAAGTAAATAATAGGGAATAAGATCAGAAATAATCAAGTTATTTGACGTGAATAATAAACACAGTTGCGTAAGGAATCTACCCGAAATGAGATATTTCTGAGAACCCTAGGGATCGGGCCTAAATATTAAGAGCAATCTGGTAGATCAAAAAAATAATACATGGATACTTACAAGATATTACTTCATTTATGACGTGTCCCATATACTAATATATTAATAGAAGTTGTATGTAGAATGTATCAACATTATATTTATTAGCTACGGCGATGTAAACAAAATGTGTAAGGTCGTAAAAGATGGTTAGTAACATAGATCACAATAGGGATGTTTCCTGATTAAAAAAATATGATTCTAATTAGTCCGTCAGTTAGATTATAGAAAAATATTGAACACGTATTTTTTCCTTTATAAAAATCTATAAAAACTGACGAAGATAAAAAGCATGAAAGATCAGAATGGGAGCGTGTGACGTCACTGCCCGGTAAAAATTGTAGCGGGTAGTGACGTTACACGAGTTTTCAACGCACTGTATCGTCTTCATTTTTTTGTTAAAAAAAAAAAATACATACGTCTCCAATATTTTTTGGAAATCTATCTGACGGACTACTCAGATTTTTTTAGTTAACTACCCTATTATTTGGCTGTCAAAGAAATTGATAAGATTGAAAACCATAGTCAAATGCTGCAGGCGTGATGAATATCGGTATCTAAACATGATACAACAACAAACAAACTGTTTGTCTAAACTTAGATTTCAAGTAACCATGGGATTAACAACCTTGATCAGGTTTTGCTGGCTGATTAAATTTCAATCAATGAATGAGCTTTTCATGTCTTTAATTATTGTGATGTTAAATGTCTCTTTTTTTATAATAATAATAATAAGTATTTATTTTCTCTCCACAATAAACATTACAGACATTGTTATAAATGATACAATAATTGGTTTAGTTTACTGTGGGAGACTGGTGCCTAAGATAGGCTTTAAGGGCCTGTGTTTCAGGTCACTAGGTCTCCGCCCTCTAGCAGTTCGATACATTGCATGATAATAATAATAAGAGTGTGTCTCTAAGTTCACTGTGCTTCTTGCCATAGGCCTGCTCTACCATATTTTAAAGCTCTTCCACATCTTTCTCTCTCTAGCACCTGTTTTCCAGTTGGGATCAGCTGTTAATTTGAATTCATTTTCCCATGATGACCTCTTTTCTTTAACCATTCTCTTCTCCTCTTTAACCATTTGTAACGTTTACTAATATTAAATTTGAATCTATTGATTTTTTTCGTTCACCTATTTTAATCCGCAGAAGATGTTATGAAACTTGTTTCTTTCATTTAATTATTCACAAACATAATCATTCACAAATTTGCGTTTCAATCTTAAAATTTGCTAATTTTATTTGAGATGTTCTATTGGTTTTGTGTTCTCAACATTATAACGTGATAAAAATCAACAAAACTTTTTCTTAACAAATTAGTATAAAAAAATCATCCGACCTTTACTTAAACAAAAATAAAAATGAATCTAAATTGACTTAAGAAAAAACAACTCATTCTGTCACAAAATTATCTTAAACCACTTTAGATAAGCAGTGGTTGACAGTGAGCACTTTTTAATTGCTTTGTGTTACGCAAAAGAATACTAAAATAAAAAATGGATCCGGGTAAATACGACTTGATTTTGCAATACCTCGGCAGGTGGCTCGCGAAACCCAATTTGTGATGCTTGTCGTCATTGGCAGCAGAAAACGAACATACCAAACAATGACGAAATGATTGGCCTGCCTGAGGCAATATCTCGACAATTTCATTCTTGTCTACTGAATCGAGTTTTGTTTGAAACTGAAAAAGGTTCATAAATGGAATAAGAAAGAACTTTATTGCATTTGAAAGTAGGTTTTCGTGTATTACGGAATTTGTTCGAAAGATTCACCACGACCCTGGACTGCAAAAGCACATTAGGAGGAACACGGATGCGTCTGTAAAAGTGTGTGCCTCTCTGTGCCTGTGAAATAAATAAATGTCAATGGATGAAAAAGAAAGAAAAGGACACAGAAAAGGTGGTTTGTGTATGTGTAGAGGATGATGTGAAAGAAAAGGGAGTGAATAATATCGTGACGCTTTTGGAAGAAGAAAACGTGTTGCACATACCTCAATCGGTCAAGCACAAGAAGACAATGATTTTGATTTATCATAATGTTTGTATAATAACTAACGCATCCGTGTCACAAAATAATATACTTAGTCTAATTTCCATAGTTAAGGTAAAAAACAAAAAACAACTGTACAGGCATAATAATTGGTAGACCACCTTTATTATGTTTTGCGCATACTACAAGTTAGGGTTAATTTGCCTTTACCTACCGCGTCCGCTAAAGTTACGTGTACCCAACTAATGAGATCAATTGGAAGAGGAAAGTTGATAGCTGTTACCCAATTATCGTCCATAGCAGTTTGGGTAACATTATATATACTGGAGGGTTGCCTAAAGGTAACATTGAATCTCTGCCTCACGGATTTCTAATTGAGAAACTTGTAACACAAAAAGACAAGGGTCGACCGATAGTGACTACTAGTTTGTTTTTACATACATTTGGTAATCATGAGGAATATTGAAGAGAGGGACTCGTACCTACTTGAAAAACATCCAATCATCGCAATTTAAAATGGTCTTGTAACAGAGGCGTTTTTGAAAATTTGCGACGGTGCAGCGGTGGTGCGAGTGCGACTGCTCTTCTCTCGTTCTGCTCAAAGTTTCATTTGAAACAAACAGTCTTGATAACTTTATTTTTCCATCCTTTCTTCTTCCAGATTGTTCCATTTTCATGAAACTCGTGGGTTTCTGAGTAAGCTGTATAGACTATCGCATCCTACGTCGACTGCGACGGAATACGCCGAGTTACCAGAAACCCACCAGAACATTGAAGTCATAGTTCATATCAATGCTATAGTGGTAGTGTTACAATTCACACATGCTAGTCTCTTTCTCTACAGATCTTCAAGCAAAAGGTGTGCAACGTACTGGGGAAACTGATTGTTTTTATGTCTCTGTTCAATAATACGGAACTAGCAATAATAGTCATTGATTTAGACGTCAAAGTAAAAAAAAATACTACAGCTATAGCAATTATGAGAACCAGAAGGAGAATCCATGACATTATATAAATAACTAGCTGCTGCCCGTGGACTCCCCGATTTTAAAACATTCCTTATCGCTGCTCCGCTCCTATTGGCTTAAGCGTGATGATATATAGCCTAAAGCCTTCCTCGATAAATGGTCTATTCAACCCAAAAAGAATTTTTCAATTCGAACCAGTAGTTCCTGAGATTAGCGCGTTCAAACAAACAAACAAACAAACTCTTCAGCTTTATAATATTAAGCTTTAATCTTCAGCTTTATAATATAGTATAGATTAATAAAAGACGATAGGAAATATTTTGAATCTTTTCGAACGTCACAAACGATTACAATATTCTTGTGCTGCTGACAGGTTTGGACTCGTTCATAGAGACTGTATGAAAGAATAGCTATTACGGTGGTGGTACTGTGCCGTAACTGTGACTTCACTGATAATTATGTGTGAATCGGCCTTAGGGCCACTTTCATCTGTTCTTATGTCAAATGTTAAGTCGTCACAGGAAATATTTCAACCCTCGACGTCAGCCTACCAAATTGAATACCAAGTGGAAAACTATATTCATACCTGAATGAAATATCCTCAGGTAAACTATTTTCTTCATTCTTGTGTTCCTCCGTAAAAAAAAACATAGATCCGGGTAAAAACCGATTTCATAACCATCGCCAGTCGTCGATGGCAATTTGCAACGGCGAGACCGTTAAGTGCGAGCCGGAATACGGAATTAGGCGATGCTGTTTTAAAAATGGCGGCTTGCCTTGCTAAAGAGTTGAAGACGTTGGCTGCGTTTCAACTAGTAGGGAGGTTGGAAGTTTTTATGTAGCGGTAAAAACCAATGGGATTTTGTTCATTGGTGTGTTGGGTTTTGAATTTTAATTACGGAGGAAGTTTCAATTCCACTGAATTCCTTGTGAATTTGAGCTTGCTATTATAACTTTAAATTGATTGATCTCCATTGCATTTCTAACGCACTGAAGTTTTCTGTTAGAGGATTTTTTATTTGAATTATATGTGTTTGCAATAAATTTAAATAATTTGAATTTTTTACAGTTCGGTCAGACTTTATATTATAATATTTACTCATATTGCGTTTTGTTTGTAATAGTTTGTTGACCGTCTCCGAAGTAGACTTTGGTTCGACTTTAAACATTTAATTTATAATTCACCGGAACTTTCTATCTCCAAGCAAACAATACGATCAAAGAGTTTATTGGATCAATAGTCCTTTATAGAATATAATATTCGGTGTTTCTAAAACTTTTAGCGCCTAATGCAAAGCACATTGAAGTTTATTTAGAAGTGCTCGAAATAGACGTTTTATTCTATTTTCAATTTAAAATCTCTCAAGTGTATCTCTTTTCTTCTTGGGTATTATTTTCAGCCTTGATATATTTCCAGTTTTAGCAAATAATTATGGATCGAAAAGAGTAGAAAAGGGCTACTAAAATTATTAATATTTGTAAAACTGTAGATACAAAACATCACGCGAAAATTCCCCGTAGAATTAGATTTTTAGTAGGAGGTGTAACTATTTATAGTATTGTCAAAGATTTTGAAGTTTCAAATATTAGGTGGGGAGCCTATTGTAATCAGTCCGTACAAATCCAGAGCCCGTTCAGCTGCTGAGAACTTCTAGATAGATATTGCGTTTTCCAGGCTCAGAAATCGATCAAATCGAATCAGGCAAAGACACCTAGCGCCACCATTGTAGCGATAAGTCCCCTCTTTAGTTGGCGAGACGCCACAGCTTCCTCACCTTCCACCTGACGTAAGTTCTCACCGGACAGGTACCTGTGTTCGGGAGATACCTGTTTTGAATTCTGTGGGAGGACACGTTCGGATGTCAACACTGTGTGGATCGCCTGGAGGACACGGTGGAGCATATGGTGGAGATCTGCCCTACTTGGGCGGGGCGACGCCGTGTCCTCGTCGAGGCGTTCGGCGGTGGCGCCCTCTCGCTTCCGGCCCTGGTTCAATGGTCCGGAGCGAGGAGGCATGGGAAGCGGTGACATCCTTCTGCACATCAGAAGAACTACTTCGCAGTAATACTAAAAAAGGAGGAAGCAGATCACGCGAGGGAGAGGGAAACCTCACGCCCCAGCCGCCGCAACAAAAGAAGTCGCTCCAGGCGTCGGGATTTGCAGGGTGATTTCCGGCCACCGTAGGCGCGGGCTTGCGGATGGCGAGCTATGGGTGAATCGTCATCCGACAACAACCAGGCCCAAGTCAACGCGCGCCTCAGGGATACAAAGAAGACGGGGCCTAATAGTGTTAGAGCCTGCTAGGGTTGCGGAATTTAATCGAAAGAGTTAACCCGGCCCTGGAACGCAAAGGGCACTAGGAGGAACATGGTTAGAGTTTTAAGTCAGTAAGAGTCTGGCACTCCCTTCCACCCAGAGCGGAAGAAGCCATTTGATGATTTCCCATCCAGAAATCGAGCCCTGAACCTGTTTAGTATTAGCGCATCTGAACACTAGACCAACGGTGCAGTCAAGTAGGTTTACCTATATCTGTATTCTTTAGATTTAAACAACAAAATTAGTTCACTAACAACCTCCACATTTCTCAGTAAAATCTAAGCGGTCATCAAAATCGTGTCCGAAACGAATTCGCCACTTGAAAACTTCCAAGCAATTGCAACTTCTAATCATTAAACTGTTTGAAAAAAAAAACAGATTGAGACAGAAAACAAAACAGAAGTTTGGCTTTGGTTTGGGAAAATAATAGTGACCAGGCCCGGCTTCCCATAGGTGGATATTTGTTTATTTTATACTGTCTATGTTACTCAGGCATAATGTGGTTGAGTAACGAATAAGTTAAAGAAAAAAACAATCTTTCCTTTTTATAATTTGTGTAGTAGATGGCATTATTCTAATAAAAAGCGATTATCTCACCAACTTTTAAACAGATGAGTGTTCGAGTTTGCCGGAATGTTCGCGACTGTCGCGTATACGCGCATTCATCGCTTTTAATAGGTCAACACGTAAGGAGCCAACGAGCTAAAACGAACGTAAACATAGTCAAACTACACATACAGCGAGTGCAAGCGCACTCGTGACTCGGCGACTGTCATCTATCTGAGATATCCGAACGTATGTCCGTGTCTAAGTATGTGTGTGTGCGAATGTTTTAGCTAGTTGTATGAAGCCGACCTTCTGTAATATTCTATAGTGGGATCGTCCCTATTTTCTATTTCACAAGTCACGACTTCGTGACCCGAGATAAGCAGTGAAAGAATCATCTTAATGTAAGGTGTCGGAAACATTCGGATGGTTCAATTCGTTACCAATTTTACAAAATGGATGATCGGACTGAAATGGTAAAAGTTTATGGTCACGACTTCTTCTTGGCAGTGTTAGTGGAGCAAGGCTGATAAGTACATATAGATACGGTTTGTGCGTCAAGCATTGGAGAAAGCAATAAGGAAAAATCTTAAAAAAAATGTATTAATTTAGTTCGCCAGTTATACTACCAAAACATATGAAACAAATATTGTTCTTATATCACGGAAACTTTATGCAAGTATCACTTTCACTTAGAAGTGACGTAAGAAACCACAAGTCCTGATTTTATTTGCGTTCATCTCTGTCAATTTTTACCCCTGAACCACGCAACTGAAGTAAGTACAAAGATGCTATTAATTTTCCAAGAATCACCAAATTAGAAGCAGAACCTTTGAGAAATTCGATACAAAGTATTTCAAATAGTAGGTAAATTACAAACCATATTTGTTTAACTATTAAAAGGACACAAGAAAAATGGTGTTAAACGTGGAAGAAAACGCTCCCAATTATTGCAACAAGGAATGAAAACGTAGAATCCATCAACACAATACAGGAACGAGAACCTTGCAGAGAAAAGAAATTACAAACTGGATATAAAAAGATATCACGTCTTGGCGATGACTAGAGTAATAACTAGAGGCTACAATCTTGGATAACTACTCTCTATAGAATATGCATGGGACTTAGTAGCGTATGTCATGTTGCTGTCAACTGATGGTGAAAAGTTATTAAGTTCACTTAAAGGAAATCCAGAGGCTCTAGGTATAATTGATGGTTGGACTGATAGAAAGCCAAGCTGCAGTAGGATTGATTACATTCTCAGAGCTTTTATTTGCTTGAAGTAGTTAACTTTTTAGTCAATCAACTCAACCAATGAAAATTTGTATGTATATTAAATCTCCTGGTCCACCAAAATGACCACTCAAGAAGTGAAATAATAATTAAGAATAGAAAACCAGCTCAAGTTATGCAATAAATTACAGTAATTGCGAAGTATAATTTCTAGTTTAATACGAATCATAATTCCTACTTGCCGCTAACGAGTTACTCGTTAAGTATTCGAGTTGAACGCACTCTTTCTAAATCGATTCTAACATCGTGAACGACGGTTAATGTGGTGTATTACTTATTCAATTATTGTGTAGAGTTAGCTCGATGGATTTGTGTTAATAAATTGTGAATACTTATAAGTCAGTAGGTGCTAATCATCAGGTTTAGCCGTTGCAGTTTATTGCAACTAATCTACATCTCCTTCTGCTCCTCATCTCCCATGACCTTGTTTGGATTAGAGGCACCACGTTTTCTTATTCCAAACGTAACGCAGTCACTAACTCCTTCTTGTTAAATGTATTCCTCACACAATCGATCAATATTTTCTTTGGTGTCTCACGCCATCTTTCTTCATCCACATTAATAAATCTTTTTTTTTAGCCTCATGCATTTGATCATTCGTAATCACATACTCATGAGAAGACAAACGGTTGCCTTTCAACTTTTCTGTCATTTGCGTCACTTTCAAACTTCCATGCTGATATCATTGATACTCAGTTACTTTTTTCTGTTAATACTGCTAAGATTGTTAAGTATTATATATCTTGTTTGAAAATCAAATTATCCATTGTAGAAACTCAAATATCTAATTGATTTCTTAATTGTATTTTAATTCCCAACTTTGATCGTATTCCTAAACACACCTAGCACAGATATTTAATGACAAGCCATCTGTTGAAGATAACACAAGTAGTAAGCCTGTCAGTTTCGTAACGAATACCAGCAGAACCAGTTTCCCTATTGTCGAATGTTACAACTCGTGCTGATGACGTCATTGTGGACTGTAAAATACTTTTATTTTTATTTGACTTCCATATCTTTGTATAGTAGACATCCGCCATTTTTGAAGAAGGAATTATAAAATCGCCAATTTGCCAGTATTGCCGTGTCTCTTAGAGGTATTTCTTTTTTTTTTTACTTGAATAGGTACTATGTATATGTAAAAATGTAAAGATAATTGATAACTATATATTCTTAACTGCTTATCTATTAGCCAAAACGATTAGAATTATAGAGGATTGAATACTTGACATTTCGGTAGCGCATGTGAATTCTATAAATTTTAGACTACTGCACCTTCCTTATTGCTTCCAGAATGCCATAAAGGTCCTATAAATGTTGCTCTAAATACAAAAAGGGTATTTTGTTCCCGAAATAAGGTAGCCAAATAATCATATTACTTATTTCACAGTCTATCTCCAACAACAATAATATTCTAGTAGCACTCCCACAATAATATTTCATATAATCTCAAACGTAACACCACGAGCTAGACAATGCTAGTTAAACAATAAAAACATAAAATAAAATAATTACATCCTAATTACCATACTGGTATCAGTTTTTAATCGAAGTCTCAGCTAGTTGGTACGAGCGAGCACGTGCGTCTGGTCACTGACTTTAAGTAACGGTAGCGTCATGCCAGTACACATCAGTGGTGCTGCCATTTTTGGAAACGTTTCCTGGGATCTGTTTTTCCATGTTGTGGGTAGGTATGGCGATACTAAGTTCGAAGAAAGGGTCGTAGAATAGATTAGTAAGGAATGCACTTTGGATGATACTGTTTTTGTATGTCAACTGGGAAGGATAAATTAAATTACAGACTGCAATCGATAAAACTGAAAGTCGACCCCAATAAAGTTGTTGAACGTATCTTCGTACTTAGAAAAACTCTACAACATCACAAGAACGTTTGTTGAAAGATTGAAGTACATATACTCGTATATATCTATACTATAATATTATAAAGCTGAAGAGTTTGTTTGTTTGTTTGTTTGTTTGTTTGTTTGTTTGAACGCGCTAATCTCAGGAACTACTGGTCCGATTTGAAAAAATCTTTCAGTGTTAGATAGCCCATTTATCGAGGAAGGCTATAGGCTATATTTTATCCCCATATTCCCACGGGAACGGGAACTACGCGGGTGAAACCGCGAGGCGCTGCTAGTCTATAGATAAAATACAAGTTTTAAAAATACATCATGTATCACAGGAGAAAGAGAAGCAAGTAAGTGTATTATATTTATTATAGATAAGTTAGCCTTCCATATAAAATGGTTGAATACGCATTGAAAAAATGTAGAAATAAAAAAATATATGAGTAGCTATAAAAAAAAACACTTTGAATTTATCTCTTGATAAATTCAAAGTGTTTTTAGAACTCCTTTGAAAACATAGCAATGTATTTCTAGATTTCTACGTATGACAGTCTAGCTAGTTTGTAATGTAAATATTTAAATCATAATGACACGTTGAATATTAAATTCCCTTATCGGCGTCTTTGTGTCGTCGACATAATAGAAAGGGTATAATTAGTACATGACATTTGAATTTAATAATAGGCTTCAAAGAAAAATAAAGACGCACATACTTTTTATCATCTTGCTTCATTTATTTCGCAACACACAATGATGAATGTTCTTCACTATCGGACTTGAATGATTTTGATGACATTACTGGATTTTGAATAGGAGCTGATGGAATGTAAAAAATATATATTTAAATAACAACCCGTGACGTAGCCCTCTTGTAATCTCAGTAGAAACTTATGAAGGTTACGCAGTACAGGATTGAATATCTTGAAAAACAACAACAGTGTGTCTACTGCCTACTTGGACGAAAATAAATCACACACTTATGGTTTCATGTTTAATATTTATATTATTTCTGCGTCTTTTGCTGTAGGCGTTCCTTCAGTGACGTCATAAGAGGCTTCCACTGAGACAGCTGTCGATACTAATATGACTTGAAGGGTTGTCGAGATTAATGTTCGTGCTATCAAATATTAATGTCTCGAAATGTTATCCTTGGGCAGTTAGGAAATAACTCTGGTGGTATCGTTTATCGAGCGCTTTTGTTGGAGAGGTCTAGAAGTATTATATTTTTTCTGTAAGAAAAGTTCATAAATGTTAAAACAACTCTTATTCAGTTTTTCCAAAAATACAGCAGTAAAAATATCAATGTTCAGTAGCAATGTTCAAAAATCTGTCGATTTTATTAATATTTAACAACTGTCATTGTTATTTAGTAGAATCCAATCGAGTCATGTTGCAATTTAGAATTTAAAATCGGATTTAAATAATGCTTATTTAAGTACTCGACTAATAAAGGCTCCAAAGAACAAATATATAATTTAATTACATTGAGATATAATTTGTAAACCTCTGAAATACCAGCTGAGGAAAACTTTGCCAAAGCGAAGTATAAAATTATGCCCATAAAATATCCGCTTTTGATATAAGTAAGAGGATTTAATGCTTTGCTGTATTCAAAACGTCACAGTCGTTTGGCATTTGGTTGAAAATTAAGGGTCAGATTAAATCTTTACAAGCAACAGGTTGCAAGTCAATATCAAGATGAAAAAGCTGATCAAATACAACATTTGAGCCAAGAAGATTTGGGAAGAGAAACTTTTGAATCAATAGAAGTTTTACGTTTTCAATAGCTGATGGTCCAGTAGTTCTAAAAACTATTTTATATCTGATGGATAGAATGCTAGAATTCTGTTATTTTTACGCACTACTTTGCACCCCTTTCGCCCGGCCTTGCTTTGCAATCATTTCTACCGTACTAGTTTATAATGTTAATAGACATTGAGTGTTTCACGGCCAAAAAAAGTGTTAATAAATATGAAGATCCTACTTCCATTGTTTCTTTCTATAGATTGGCTCTCACAACTCATTATCATAAAATATTTAGCCATACTTAAGTAATAAGTTTCGTCTCAAAGATTGATTTCGATTAAACTTGTGTTTTCCCTGGTAGCATGCCACTTATTTCATTAGTCGAAATATCGTCGTGCTAAGCTGTTTCCCATGTTTAGGCATTCACAATAGAGTCTTTTTTGATTTAGTGACGTAGAGTAGTGGGGCTTAATGTCATACCGTGAACTGTGCGTGCGTCCAGTCAGCCGCGAGGTCCGGTGCGCGCGCGCCGCTTTCGACGCCATCTTGGATTTTAGAATTTCGAACGTGAATTTAGTTCAACTTTTGTGAAGTTTTTTTTGTGATTGTTTATGGTTTCTGTGCAGAGAATTGGATTTGTGTTTTTTTCCGAAGTTTCGGATGTAAACGATGTGCTAAGGGATTTGTCTGTTTGGATTAAGGTAATTTAATCAATGTTTCGGGAGTTTATTGAGATAGACATGTCCGGATCAAGTAACCGATACAATCAATAAACTTTCTACACTGATTAATGGATGGATACTCAATGACGTTGCAATGTTCTTCGGTGTACACTTTCTCTAATACTCGCGCTGCCGCCGTTGCGTCATTGCTTTCACAGTTTTCTTTAGTTTCATAGAAAATAAATGATTTTAATTTTTATGTGTTTTAATAAATGATTTTAATTTTTATTGTACATAATTTAATATCAAGATGAATCTTTCCTTACGTCTAGTATGAGAAATTGAAGTTGTTTTAAAATCACAGTTCTATTGATTTAGGATAATAATTTTTCATATTGGGTACTAAAGAAGTTCTTATAAATGAAAAATCAAATCCAATGAAAGATAAATGAAATTATTATCGACAGTAACTTTAAAATAAGTCCGTAGACATTTTCTGAAGATGTGCGTAGATATTGCTTTAAAGTTAGAAATCAGTTCTATAATATGTATGTACATATTAAATTGAAAATGAAAACTATTAAGGTTTCTTTGCGAATAATTTAGATTATAAAAATTACAGTTTTTATAATAGTATGAAGGTTTTTCATGAATTTTAGATCAACTCTATATTAAAATAACAAGACATTAGCTCTGACTTCCAATATTTCCAAAGATAGAAAGGACGCATCGAAATACATAATAGGTATGTGATTTCGGTCTATGAAAGAGAAAAAATAAAACCTGAGAATAATGTCCATTTCACCTTAGATATTGGCTTTGCTTTTAATGAATTTAAAATCTACTCCAGTAAGATAATTCTTGACTCTGAATTAAATTTTAATATTTTATGAATGTATAAATTACAAAAATTTTAAAATCTTTAGGTAATAGACAGAAAACATTTTTAAAACAATGCAATGATTAAACTTAATGCAAATATAAAACTCGCTTCATTCAATCGACACTTGACTTTGTATATATCCGTATTTAAATTGAGCCTCTGGAATAACTTTTGCTGTAAATTACTAATTTAGTTTTCTGTTTGATAATAAATTATCCTTTGGTACCTATAAATTGCTATTTTCTTTCTTTCCGCCTATGTAATTTAATGAAACCAAGAAACTTAAAAAAGGAACATTTCTTATCAGTTCAGTGGAGTTCATGATCATTTTCAGTGTTTTAAGGGGTTTCTTCGATTATTTATTAGTTTTGATAATGTATTTCAATTAAATGGAAATAATGGAAGCAGGGACAGCTCGGCTACATATGTATAATAATAACATAATAATTAAAACCTGATTACCTAACAACCTACAAAAAATAAACACAGGCATAAAAATATCAACCAGCCCGCAACTGTTACCTCAACTTTGTTACAAAACATCTCGACAAATAAATACATACATATTTTTTGCCATCATTACAAAGACGTCAAAGTACAAAGCAATTCAATAATAGGACTCGCAAGTCGTGACTACAGAAGATATTGCAACCATTGATGGCACGTCATTAGTGCAAAAACTTGATTACTCAAGTTTAATTTGTCTTTTAAAATGGAAGCGGCATAGTGTAGCTATTAAAAGTGGTGCAAATATGATTTTCAAGAGTTTACTTCAATTCAGGATGATTGTATTATTTTAGAGCAGCAAGTTAAATCACATAAAATAGGTAGGTCAGACAAGACAAAATCAAAACGCTTTTGAATTGTCAAAAGACTTTCACGATAAAGGTGTCCAGAGTTAAATAGATTGAGTCTATAAAATGAAAAACTTATGTTCTTACAATCTTTAGCGGGTCCAACAATGTTTTCAAATGCTTATGGTTTAGTTTGTGCACCCTAGTGGCTGTGAAACAGGATCAACAATTAGCCAAGTATTTTTATCTTCTATTTAATTGCTCAACTTATAGTGTTCTTGCCTGCATAGTTTGCGTTTAATACAAGATTTAAATTTCGCTTCATTCAGCTCTTAAATATGGGGAGAAATTTTATCATAACATTTAAAACAGTATCCCATGAAAGACGTGGCTACTTTAGTCAGTCTGAAACTTGATTGAATTAATTGATCCCTATTTTAAGAAGCATAATTATGTCGTCGTCTCGTTTACTAAAGATTACTAGATTATTCCTAACGTAAATAATGTTTTCATAGATTTATTGACGAGGTACCATCATGATGTTAATTTCCTTAAATAGTTACGTACCTCAGAGAATCGCGCCGGAGAAGATTGTGATGTTTGTGTGATAATGGCTTCGATTACTCTTTTCTGCAGAATAAAAATAGACTCTATATGTGCAGCTCGTCCCCATAGCAAAATACCGTAAGACATGTTAAGACATGAATGAAAGTAACTATAATAGACTAGTCTTGCGGTATCTACATATATCAGTAAATTAACGGATTTTTTTGACAGCATATGCTGCTGACGTCCTGCAAGTGACGCTAAATGAGGTCCCTATTGTAGCCTTGAGGCGAGCATGATTTCCGGGAAAACCGTCCTATTGACGAATACCAGTGTTTTCCTGTTTAACACTAAGTCACAATCACTACTTTGGACTTTTGGTAAAGCAAATCTTATGCCCTTCGTTTTTTCCCATTTAGACCCAAATTATTAGTAGTGAACCAATTTTGGACCTGCAGCAGGGCGTGTTTTTCGACGTCAAGTACAACGGTAAGAACCCATTTATTACAAAACAAGCTAAACATGGCATTTATCAATAAATGGGTTCTTTTTTTATTCTTATTTTATATAAATTATCGTTTAATCTCGACAAATTGTCACTGTTTATTTCAACTAAACAAATTAAAGCTATTTTGCCCAGTCCGTAATGCCCAAGTTTCAGGAGTAATGTTTCGTGATTTACTCAATCAAAGGCCTTAGATAGGTCGCCAAAGATGACTATAGCATCTTGTGCCTCTTCCCACGCATTACATTATGTGCTTCAATAAGTTGACACCAGCGTCAGGTGAACAACGTCGTCGTGTGGTAATACCATACTGTTTATCGTGCAAGATTTTATTCGGGTTAAAATAATAAAGCATTTGAGTTAGCATCTTTTTTTCAAATACCTTGCCAAACACTGGCAACACGGATACTGGTCTATAATTATTCGTGTCTTTAATGTCCCCGTTTATTTTAAATGCGGTATTATCGTACTGAATATCATTAGATCCACAAAACAAAAATTAAATATTAAAGCTAAATGAGGCGCTATAGTCTCAATAATTGTGGTACAAACTTTAATAGATAATCCAAATCCTCCGTCAATTTAATATTGATTTGTTTGAAAACTTTCATTACTGTTAAAGGGTTTATAGGGTTAAAATTAAATTGAATTAGGCAGGCTGAAACGTTCCCCTGTTATAAATCAAAGGTAAGCGTAGGCGACGAATTTAAGGCTTCAGTAGTTTTGCTTGGGATATTGCTCAAGAAGTTCATAAATTCTTGAGCAATTTGTTGGTTATCTCTAATAAGACCCTGTGTATAATATCTTTTATTCCTGTTTATTTCACCAGATTCAAAAACGAGCATAAAATAACCTTGTCTTAGTTATAATATGTAATTATTCCAATCCATCTCATTTTCACTTGAACTATTTCGATTAGTTTATCTTTCAGAAGTTTATCCTCTCAGAACTTTTCAAAGTAAAAAATAAATATTCCAAGAAGCTTCTTGGTATTTGCTAAACATTACGAGTACTTAAAGTTACTGATTCGTTGACTTATTAGTCAAGTTTATAATTACTGTCACTTAAAATATAAACCTAAAACAAACATTGAAGTTCTCACTTCTAACTTATCCTCATTAGAGCCAAGAATGTAATGTAAAAAAGTAGCCAAACAAGAAGTTTCCAAATATTAACATTCCACTGCGTACATCGGACGAAGTGGATGCCAACATTCCTTAGAAACGCAACAATGAACTTTAAAGTGATATTGCTAACGTATGTTGTGAGATGATAGTGGTAAATAGGCGACTTGTAAATGCATCGCGTCCATCGGAACAATGAGCAAAATAAACAGCTAGTGGACACACAAAATTGGTCAGAAGGTTTAAACTAAGATGATTTCAGTAGGATCAATGATGAAGAAGAAAGAGTTAAAAACAATTGTTTCAAAGGTAAATCTACAAAATAATGTACAAACATATGTATATATTATATATATCCATATTAGAATTACAATTATTATCTGTGGCTGTCAGAACACTAAAATCTTGCTTACAAGAAAATTATGTAAGTGTGCCACATCATAAAGAACTATGAGCCGACGTTTCTGCCTGTGAAAGTCTTCTAAAGAATTAAACAATAAAGGATGATCCAAATGAAATACATCTAAGTAGCCACCTCCTTTCCATTTTTGCAAATTAGTTTCTGTTTTATCTGTATAGTTAGTATGTCATTTAGACTGCATAATCAGCCTTTTAATGTTCCCACTGCTGGGACACAGGTCTCCTCTTTAGGAGAGGGAATGGTCCGTAATCCACCACGTGGGCCCAGTGCGGGTTGGTGAATGTCACATGTCTTCGAATTTTTGGTTCTAGGATATGCCGATTTCCTCACGATGTTTTCCTTCACCGTTATGAGAGCATTGGTGATGAAATTAATTACACCCGCAACCTACAATTCGTATGTCGGGACCGTTACCACTCGGCCACCGCTGCTCATTGGGCATTTAGACTGGGTTTTCTGAATCTAGCTTTGCTGGCCGCGGTCTACTTGACCACGGGCGACGGACCGTACCGTCCATAATGTCCGCTTTCTCTACAATTGACGGATCAGTTCGTATGAAGCAAGGTTAATTACTGGGAAAATCAGCGGCTTTCTACCATTTTAGTATCGTTTGTTTATATTGACATGCGGTTTTATGGTTACCGATGTTCAAGAAATTGTTATAATAATGTTATTTGGTGGATAAGTCTACCTTTATGTTGAAGTCGGCTTCCAGTCTAATCAGATGGAGCTGAGTATCACCTTCCAATTTTTTCGTCCTTTACAACACAGTAGGTTACTGGGTAACACCTTGACATGGCCTCGGTCAGATTTTCTGGCTTCTGATTATGCATATGGGCCGTATTTATTATATTGAAATTGATAATTATTCCAAAGAAGAGAAGACACAAAATTAAGACAAAATCTTAATAATTTATGAGATGTATAGGACATAAAATCATAAAATAATCCTGTAAAGTTGATAAATCCGTAATGAGAATGAATGTTATAGTCCGATATTTTAATCCTTCATGTAGATTATTTTTGAAGTCGACTAACTCAGCTCGTTAAAGTTACGCAACGTCGCTCCTTTTATTAACTTTCTTATTTCCGCTGTCCTTTCGTAATACTTGACGTAATCTCAATAAATAAATCTTCTATGTTTTCAATTTTGGCATCAATATTAAGACGCGCAACGCCTGTTGAAAAGAAGGAAATGTCCTTATACAAATTGATATCATAAACCAAACAATGAATTATGCAAACAAATGAATTATGATTTTTAAAAATCATTTTGAAATACAGTTGCTAAAATCCTCTGTGCACGCAGGCACGATTTTTTAAAGGTAAGCGTGGTCTCATTGTTCATATTGGGAAGGTGCATAAATCCCAAAATGCACTCACATCAGACCATGTTATTCCATCTCCTATGCCTACTACATTCTGTAATCCGTTTTGGAAAACTTTTTAAGCTATTGCATAGCTTCTATCGCGGGCCTTGAGCGTGGCAACCGAATCCAGAAATTCCGTAACGAGAATAACCTAACACCGCTACGTCATTCGATTAGGCCCCGCCTTTTTAAAATGGTCGCTTCGTTACTGAGCTAATATGTCGCCGTCACCGAGCCGACCCGAACGTCTGCGTTCGGAAACAATCGGTGGGACAAAGTTAAGTGAAACGTACCTATGTGATTTACATTAGTACAGTAACCCAGGTGAACGAATCGAGACCATATCACAATGACGCAGAGTACTAAATATATACTTGCATAAGTTGATAAAAAATGCTATGCAATAGCATTACCGCGGCAGTCCCCGAGTGCCACATGTTTTTTTTTTTTCTTCTTCTTTGAGTGCCATCTTCTAATGAAGGTTGGCGACCATCATGGCAATTTGGACCTTCGACACAGCAGCTCTAAATAGGGAACGTGTGCTTTTGTTGCACTATTGGCAGATTTTTAAGCCAAGATATTCTTCTCCTTCCTGGACTTCTTTAAAACTCTAGCAAAATTCAAAAATTCTGTTCCTGTTTTAAAGCGAGTTCCCCGCGGCGCTAGACCACTAGTGGCACAAAACATAGCAGGGCGAGAGAACTCGCTAAGTGCCTGGGAACATCTTTTCACTTTCCCCTACAGAAGGGAAGATATTATTTATAGAAGGATTTTAATTTATTTTGAGGTTAAGTGTGTATAGAGTTAGATTTAAAGTTTATTTATTGGTGGTTAGTAAATGATAAATGATTTATTTTTGTAAGTAGGTTGTAAAAAACACTTTTACACGTCAATCTTTTTTAGGCCGTTATAAAAACTAGATGAGGCCGGTGTTTCCTAGCTGACTGCAGCAGTAGCAGTAGAATTGAATTAATAATAATAAACCTTTAGTCCTATAAAGTGAATTAAATAAATTTAGTTTGTGAAAAATGTCAATACTTTTTTCATACTCTGATTATAAACTTTCAAATGATACTGATATTTTTTGAATATGTGTACAAGTACAGGTGATACAAATACTATACATTAATAAACTAAAGGACTTTAGCGTTGTGTATTTTAGTTGATTTTTAACAGAATGTTGCTTGAAATTTTGATAGTAATCTCTAATTTTGGATTCAAATATGAAACATGGATTATTAAGGTAACAAATAATTTAATGATTTTAATTCAGACAAATAAAGACATTTTTCAGTCAAAATTCCTGGACATGGGGTCCTCTTTTTATCTGATTGTCTTTAATTTGAAGTTACGTAGAGGTACAAAAAACAGTCAGTAAATATAAAAACTACGAAGCTTACAGAATGTTGCTTTTAAAAGGTTTTATCCAAAAAATCAATCAATCCTTCCTGTTAAATCAGGACCTTTTTCTAAAACAACTTACGCCTTCATTCAAGAAACCCAGCCGCTGTCAATATATTATCAAAAAATGCTGTTTTTGTTTAGTTCCATGAAACTGGTACAATCAATTTTGTCATCGTACAAAATTGCGTCGTTCGAGCAATTTACTTTGATCGCTCGAGTGTCTTTCTACTCAATTGATATTGGCTATAATGATTGTCAGTTGTTTTATAGGAACTTTTTTTTGTATTGTGTGCCTAAAACACTCTTTTTGCTTTTTGGAATTCTATCTGAAGTGACGGGTTGACACTGTGTTAATTATCACGTCATGTCTCCAGCAGTGAAGTTCTTTTGTACTTTTTCCTGATTATCTTCAATATCTTACGTCTGACTTGTAGGTTATTTTATCTAAGATGGTTAGATAATTATTATGATAAGGTCTTAAGGACTTTTGTAGATTAGCATACGAGGGTCTATTATTCCTTTTTTTATTTATTTACTAGCTTCTGCCAGCGACTTCGTCCGCGTGGAATAGTTACTTTACCCCCGATTTTGAAACTCTCAGCCCGATCGGTTTAAAATTGACAAAAGATAGACATGCTGTTTCGAGATATTTTTTAGATAATTTTATGTAGAACATTTCCGTAATACATGATTTCTATGTAACTTTAAACATTAAGGCTACACACGCGACGGAAGCTTAAAAAATGGAGTAATTTCTTCCGTTTTCCCAACATTTTCCTTCACTGCTCTGCTCCTATTGATTGTAGCGTGATGAAAAGTATACTATAACCTGCCCAGGAGTATGAAGAATAATTGCACCAAGTTTCGTTAAAATCGGTCGAGTAGTTTTTGTTTCTATAAAGAACATACAGACAGACAGACAGACAGACAGACAAAAATTTTACCGAATGCATTTTTGGCACCAGTATCGATCACTAATCACCCCCTGATAGTTATTTTGAAAATATATTCCTTGTACAGAATTGACCTCTCTACAGATTTATTATAAGTATAGATAGAAGATATAGTACTAACAGGGCCCCGCGGTTTCACCCGCGTTTTCCCATTACCGTGGCAATACGGGGATAAAATATAGCCTATGACACTCCACAATAACGTAGCTTTCTATTGGTGAAATAATTTAAAAATCGGTTCTGTGGATCCAGATATTACCCCTTACAACGTCAAAATCTCACAACCTCACAAACGTTACATCTTTATTATATTAATATAGATAAGAGGCAAGGCAAAGCTGGATACTCCAAGCTCACTTGAGTCACACAACATAAAAATACATACTTAAATAAATCTCAGTTTATCAAACTACACAAAAGAAAACGTGATCCTCCAAGTAATTATAGTCAAAATACTTATATATAATAATGAAAATAGACTTTAATAAAAGAGAAGACAAATTATTCCTACGCAATACAGATAACGGTGATGATGATGTAATTATATGTGAAGGACACAACAATGTACCTACATGTACTCGTGGACTGTTTTTGCCATCTGTCTGTGTTATAAATCAAGTCACATTTCAAGTGTGGTGTAACATCCACCCATTCATACTTACATACTAATATTATAAACTAGCTTCTGCCAGCGACTTCGTCCGCGTGGAATAGTTACTTTACCCCCGATTTTGAAACTCTGAGTCCGATCGGTTTAAAATTGACAAAAGATAGACATATGCTGTTTCGGGATTTTTTAGATAATTTTATGTAGAACATTTCCGTAATACATGATTTCTATGTAACTTTAACCATTAAGGCTACACATGCGACGGAAGCTTAAAAAATGGAGTAACTTCTCCCGTTTTCCCAACATTTTCCTTCACTGCTCTGCTCCTATTGATTGTAGCGTGATGAAAAGCATACTATAACCTGCCCAGGAGTATGAAGAATAATTGCACCAAGTTTCGTTAAAATCGGTCGAGCAGTTTTTGTTTCTATAAAGAACATACAGACAGACAGACAGACAAAAAATTTACTGATTGCATTTTTGGCACCAGTATCGATCACTAATCACCCCCTGATAGTTATTTTGAAAATATATTCCTTGTACAGAATTGACCTCTCTACAGATTTATTATAAGTATAGATGTGAAAGTAACTGTCAGTCTATGTGTTTATTACCTTTTCACGTACCAACTCCTTTTAACGGAATTGAAAAAAAATCATAGCTGATAATTTCCTGGTAAAAGTCATAGGATCTTTTTTACACCGGAAGTATGTTCCCTTTTTTTCTGAATGAGAAATCATCAAATGACGTCTCCCGCTCTGGGCGGAGCGGAAGGGAGTGTCAGAGCTTACTGACTAAAACCCATCCGTGAAACAAAAAGGCTCACGGGTGGGTTTTACCCTTTACGTTCCAGGACCGCGGTGACACTTTCGAACAAATTCCGCAACCCTGGCAGGCACTGACCCTATGGGGCCCAATCTAAATATGTTCCCTTTAGATATATTTTTAATAATAACGGGGAGCCACTGCTAAAAGCTACTTTCATGCATTGTCTGAATGATAAACTAATAAAAACATGTCTTTCTATAGAAAGCCGTCATCATCATTCTGATGCCCAACTAATTTGGAGTCGTTGCATGAAGTACTCTTCCCCCACACGTATCTTCTATGACTCCTTGTAGTCATTTCATTTCTCACACTATTCATCCGTCGTTTCTACGGTTTTTTTTATCCCTGCATCCATCCAAATGCTCGATGCTTTTCACAGTACGTGTCTAGAAAAAAGTATTCTGTTTTTTTTTTTTTTAAATAAGAAGTAACGTTTAAATAGTTTTAGCTTATAATCTGCAGAGGTTCTGGAGTTCTCGTTAGTTAGGTCATGAGCTTGATGCAGAAAGCCGTAGGTGTGATTTCTCTCAAATCTAAACGAATATTATAAATGTGAAAGTCTGTATAAGTATTTATATGTTTGGTTATAAATTTCATTGTCGTATATTGGTAATAAATGGTGAAAATTGGCACATAGGTTAACCTAGCTTAAGGCATTTCGGTAAAACGTTCAAGTTCAATGTGACCACACTCTTTACTGTACTGAAATTAAAGACACCAGAAAACTCTCAGCAACCGATACTCGGCGATATAAAGAACTGCTGGGACGAGTGGTTTAGATAAATATAGACTTCAATTCATAACACAAGATCTTTTAGGTATATTAGCTACTAGCTGCTGCCCGCGACTTCGTCCCCGTGGAATCCCCGATTTTAAAACATTCTTTATCGCTGCTCCGCTCCTATTGGCTTCAGCGTGATGATATATAGCCTAAAGCCTTCCTCGATAAATGGTCTATTCAACCCAAAAAGAATTTTTCAATTCGAACCAGTAGTTTCTGAGATTAGCGCGTTCAAACAAACAAACAAACAAACTCTTCAGCTTTATAATATTAGTATAGATTCGTATTTAAAGTCTATTCTTGAGTGACCATTTAATTTTCTGTCTTAACGGACCATAATGGATAACATCATCAGCGTCCACAAAAAACGTCCTAATGAACACAGGCCTTTCTTTACTGAACCCAGGCCTCTCCAAGCTTCGACCGGTCCTAACTATTAGATTATGTTATGCTTATGACCAACACGATAAAAAGATGGTACGCGATTAGAAACAAGAACTTAATTATGATGAAGGACAACAAGCAATCAAAGATGAAAACGATAAGATCTACATTTTAATCTGATACTTAAGTCATTAGCACGATCAGGTTATTGACGTCATCGCAGTGTTCTATCATAATAACTTCAATCATTTGACTTATCTACCAGGTATTTTCCGCATCAATAATTTGTATGAATGAAATACATTCTCAGCATAAATATAATTTTGATTAGTGCATAAAAATCGTTTAATCTTGGCTACTAACATCAGGCATTATTATGAAATTTATTATTTAAGACGTGAATATAAATAAACGAAAATGAAGTTTGAAATTAATGAAGCAGTAGCAATGGCAGAAACAGACAACTCATTAGTTGAAGGCAAAGGTGGTGTCTAATGACACTAGACAAAAAATAGTAAAAACACCAATCACGGAAGTATCAAGAAATATTATCGACATGCAAGAACATGCCACGTACATTTATACAATTAATAGCAACGTCAATTAATTACAAAACATCATCTTCGTTAACAACTTTGTAGCTATCATTAAACATCTACTAATTGGCCAACATTTATTTCTCATCTCCGGCCATCGCAATGTTCTTCCGCACAAGTACAGTTGAACAAGCTATTTTCTAGACAGACAAAAATATTCATATTTCTACTACACTGTTCATCAGCATAATCAATACTCAATTCTTTATTGCATTCCATAGATTATATTAAAAAGTAAAATACCAGTATGGACCCTGCCGGGCACAGCATTAGTTAGGAGAGAGGAAGAGGGCTAAGTAGGTAATTCAATCATCTTTATAGGCTTCCGCCAACTGTATTAGGTTCAAATTCTGAAATTCTCTCATCTAACCGGATACAGCTGATTTTCGTGTATTTGAATAACTGGTTGTCCATCCAGTACGAATGGACATTCAGAGAATGTTTCACAAATTCAATTTTATTCTGAGTGTAGTAAACTTTATAAGCTTGTACTGGACAGTGATGCTGAAAACTTTCCCCCCGGATACTCAGCAGTCACGGAAGTAGTTGGAAAACAGCTGCGTGTTTACTACTTTGCTCGTTCTTCTATACATCGATAAGTATCAGGTACTCGTATGATACATGGTCCGGTCCGCAAACTCTCGTGTTTACACGCTTCGTGTCAGAGAGTAGAGTCGATCTTAGACGTCACAGCGAATTTGTTCAAATTGATCGTGCATTGTTGGAGGAACAGTATGGTGTTCTATATAAAGCACGTTTTTGTGAATGAAGTGTGAACATTTTTAATTGAGGTTTACCAAAATAATATTAAAAATAACGGATGTTGGCTATTTTCGTAAAACCTGACTATTATTATGTCAATCCAAAAACAAAAGTGCTTTCTGATTTTATGAGTTTGAATCTACATTTCACTTTTCTCACTTTATTTTGATTTTAAAATAATAATAATCTCAATTATCTAACAATTGATAAAAATAAGAATTGATACATATAAGACACATTGTTATTATCCGTATCAATTCTATAGCAGAAAGGAAGTTCCAACTGTTATTAGATTTAATTTATATGGAATCGATTTCCCGGATATGAAGAAGATAATGGCGACGGCAAATGACTTCATTAAAAATAACTAAACCTGATATTTTGCACCTTCATTTCTAGAATATGACATCTTCTACCCTATACAACAGACAAAGCGAAAAAGAAGTATTAGATGCTACAAATTATTATTTAGGTCACTGGGTCCGGCTTGTTTTCCAAGAGTTTCGACGGGGTTTTTCTCACAAAAACCGAATCCGGCTTCTTCTCATTGAAATAAATAAATACTGACGTGATCTTTGATCAAATGAGATGCTTGATAAAATAAATATAAGCTTAATAAGTATATTGAGTCAAGAACATGCGGCGAGAGATATTTTTATAACTAACTAGCTGTCCGCACAACTTCGTTTGTGTCACATTTTTCATGACTGCTCCGCTCCTATTGGTCTTATAGTGATGATATATAGCCTATAGCCTTCCTCGATTAATGGGCTATCTAACACTGAAAGATTTTTTCAAATCGGACCAGTAGTTCCTGAGATTAGCGCGTTCAAACAAACAAACTCTTCAGCTTTATAATATTAATTAGTATAGATTAGTGACTCGCCTCGGCTTCGTACGGGTGCAATGCTGATACTAAATCTTTACTATATTATGCATTTATTATGGACATAAACCTTCCTCTTGAATCACTCTATCTATTAAAAAAAACCGCATCAAAATCCATTACGTAATTTTAAAGATCTAAGCCTACATAGGAACAGACAAACAGCGGAAAGCGACTTTGTTTTATACTAATTAACTTTTGGAGGTTACTAAAGAACTAGACGACTAAAGAAGAAGACTTTTCAGGGTTCATGTATGTTTGTATGTATGTATGTTTGTGTGTTTCTTTATTACATCATAACTTCTTAACGGCTTAACGGATATCAATGTATGTGGTATCGTTAGAAGCGGTAAGTTATCCCGGGTCACATAGGCTATAAAAATAATTAAAAATAAAAGGGTAGCTATGTTTTTATAAAAAAAAAAAAAACTAAATTATTTGGATTTCATGAAAATAAGACTACATTTATACTGTTATCGTCTAAAGCTTGCAAAATACAAATAACTAAAAAAACAGCAGGCGTATTTTTAATTTTGTTTTTCTTGTAATACTTGAATAGTTCCAGAACGTTGTTGTAAAAACTTGATTTGAGATGCACCCATAAAAAAAAATCAAATGATATGAGATCATGTGACCTACATACATATGTGGCCAGATTGTGCCTCCGTACCTTGTTGGATAATTTATTGGAAAACTTTACCTGTGCCTGCCAATTGAAACTCTAGCTATCTTTCTAGTGGCCCGTCATGCTGAAAATTTGCTGAAACTTCATTTTCCTATTTTAATATAACGTGCACTATACAGTGTGAAATTTTAATGGTTGTTTTCCCGAAGCGAAATGAGTTTGTATCGGTAATACAATCGATTTATATATATAAAAAATATTAGACTCCATAAATGGCAGATTAACAATGGGGTATTTTACTGTAAAAATCTAATTAGTCCGTCTGATAGATTAACAAAAAATATTGGACACGTATTTTTTCTTTTTCCACGTAAACAAAAAATGAAGACGATACAGTGCGTTGAAAACTCACGTGACGTCACTACGTTGCTACAATTTTTACCGGCGACGTGACGTCACGTGAGTTTTCAACGCACTGTATCGTCTTCATTTTTTGTTTACGTGGAAAAAGAAAAAATACGTGTCCAATATTTTTTGTAAATCTATCAGACGGAATAATTAGATTTTTACAGTAAAATACCCTATTGTGATAAACAAAACTTGAAAGCGACTTGAACCAACAGTAGTGCATCGCGCGATATGTAGGTACGCGGCGGTACGTGCGTCTCATGTAGGTATCTACCTACTTTATGTCTAGTGCACTACTATTGATTCTCGCTCTTTCGAGTTTATGAACACTTTTTTAATTATTTGAACAAAAAAAAAATTTTTTTAGTTTAACTTTGTGTTTCGATAGTACTACTGATGGGTAATCGTCCTGCCGCGGGAAAACAACCATTAAGATTTCACACTGTATATTTTTTTTCCAGTACAGTCTGCAAACTTATTTACCGATTAAAGCGTATTGCACATAATTTCAAGTCGGACTTGAGCCACATGTTTTGGCGTCGCTGCTGACGCTGATGGTTCATGCAGAGTCGAATTAACCACTGTCCCTTCTTGTCGGAACTTTTCAACCTTCGAGCAGATATGTTGCATACTCGGGCCATCACTTAATCAAAGAATATTGTATTAAGTTCGTACAAAAAGCGCGACCGCGAACGGTACCCATGGATTGCAGCGGCAGTAGGTACTGCTCGGCTGCGAACACGCGATGCTCTATCGTCCAGTAACTCATCGCAACTATTTAATTCGCTAGCGCATGGAATGGCTAACAATCTCATTTACCTCACCATGTTATTTTACGAGCAATGAAAATTTGAACTTGGTTTCTAAAAATATAGCAATCAGAAATCACATCACCTAAAATGCATTATTAGAATTTAATAAAACTCACGAACTTCACTTAAATAGCCAATTTACCACCAATAACGCTCAATAGATTTCATAGAGTGAAATCTACCATCTACACTCAATAAGCAACATCATTAATATCTTAGTACAGATCAACCATAAAATTCTCGTTAGAATACTGCTTGCAGTCATTCACTATTACAACCCACACTTTGATTAGATACAGAGCGAAAAGCATATAAAGTATCGATCATTATTGTTATAGAAAGCTCTATAAATCAATGTAGTTGTTAAAGTTATTTGGTAATTGGCTTTTTGTAGAACAGTGGGTTTGTAGTTGATCGGGTGGCCTTGAATTTGATTGTGGTTTCATTTTTGTTGTGTGCTTTGGTTCCGTGGTCATTGTTATGTGTATTGTTAACTATAACGTTCAATACTTTGTTTATGACTGAAATGTTATCTATGAACTTGTTTTTATCGTTTTGGATGAAATTTGCTTAATTATGAATTTTACAATTATCAAACATCTGATAGGTTAAAAACATTTTATGCTATTGATTAGTGTCGTCAATATTTCAAATACTAAGATTAAGTTAACATCACTTATACATAAAAGCAAGCACGTAATTAAAAACGCTTACAGCCTTGTAAAGTTTGGCTTTCTTCTTTTTACCGCGCAGTGCTACTGCAGCTTTTAAATCTACTGAAAAGCTGGCACAGTTAGATAATATCATTAGAGTGGTTAAACTTTGGAACAGTTCCGCGTGCATTGGTTTTGTGTACGAAGCTTTCTGCAAATTGTGAAAATGGTGTGTTTATTTTTATCCAATGCCATTTTAAGATAGCAAATGGAATTGTTATAAAAGAAAGGTGTCCATCAAGTTTTATTTCTATCAACACAATCACTTTGACATCATAGTAAATATTAACTATCTCAGAATTAATACTTAAAATAACTTCATCATGTAATTTTGTGGTTATTATCACAGTCGGTACCGAAACTTGTTCCTCCTTCTTTTATCTTTTATTTGTGGTCTTCTTTTTCTATACATTATTGCACTATCTCAAAATTCCCACCGAAATTAGTTTTTTTTTTCTTTTATCTTTCTAGCAACATCATCAAAACGAAACAGGGTAATTTAAGTTTTCATAATAACAAATCCGTATAACTTAATATGACACAAAATTCACACATTAGACTGGTTAAATAATTATATAGTAGTGTGGTGTATGTACCTTTACCAGGTCAATGACTAAAGCCTCATTCATTTCGCAAGCAGTAAAATCCTACTTGTGACTCACATTGTTAGATCAAGGTTCATGTATTTATATAGCTAGTATTTATAGCTAAGCAATTAGTATGTATTGTATGTAAATCTAGCTGAGTTTTCTGCGAACAAGCGGAAGGTGGAATTTATATGCCATTTGTGGGATCCCTTCTTTTCGCATAATGTTTTTTGTCCTAATATACTTCGGCATAACGATTTTGGCACAATTTGTTTTGGCATAATAATACTTTGGCATAATTTTTTTAGGCATACATTTTATGTTGGCATAATCATGTTAAAGACTAATTTGTTTTGGCATAAATTTGATTCGCATAAAGTTAGTAGGCCTAATGACTTTTAGCATAACGTTAGTAGGCCTAATGGCTATTAAATTAATATGCTGTGCAACAAAAGTTAGTCACAGAACCGAATTGCTGCAAAACCGACTTCACGTAGTCTTGTTTGTCCTACCCCTAGAGTGTTATTTAAAATCGCGTAGGCGCGTAGGGGCGAGGCGGCCCGCGGGCTGAGGAGCAGGCGACTGCGAGCGAGCCGCCGCGGCTGAGGCTGGCCGGCGAAGCCGGCCAACAAGCCGAAGCTGCGGTGGTGAGCGAAAGCCGTCTGCGACGATTAGCACGCGTGGGGCCGCCGGAGGGCCGCAGCGCCGGAGCCGTCACAGAAACCCTGCCTGCTGCATGCTGCTTGCTTGCTTGCTTGCATGTTGCATGCTTGCTTGCATGCTGCATGCTTGCTTGCATGCTGCATGCTTGCTTGCATGCTTGCTGGCATGCTGCATGCTTGCTTGCATGCTGTATGCTTGCAATGCTTGCTTCCTACAGCGAAAAAATACTCACAAAATTGTTCAATACGTTATAATATATTAATATTTTGTATATTTATGCTTAACTTTTATGCTTTAGGATATTATGCTTAAAAAAGTTATGCTTTAGAACTTTATGCTTAATAAGTTTATGCTTTAAAATATTATGCCTAATCATTATTATGGTTACAGACATAATGCTTAAAAAAATTATGCATGAGCTGTTATGCGTAATTATATTATGCGAAAAAATAATTATGCCAAACAACATTATGCTGAGTTATATTAGGTCTTAAAATTTTATGCTAATGGATAGGGAACCGCCATTTGTCAAGTCGATGATACTGGAATTTGTTCCTTGTGAATTGAACCGCGTAGTCCTTAAAGAATTGTGGTTTGAATAACGTTAGAAGTACCAAGCCTTGGCTATCGTATATTTTCTGCCTTTGTTCATATTGCTTGGGGTCGGTAACACATTTTCTTCATTCATTGTCCCCCTATCAATCTTCACGCTTACATTCACTCCCATCTGTTTTATTAAATTCCTCACACAATATTATATTATCATCATAATTTTTAATTTCCTCCCTCTTAATCCATACACTGTGTATGGAGGCATATATCCATCAATGTTTTTAGACAAAAGCATCAGTCACGTAAACGAAATTGCCCTTATCATTTTTTTAATATCTCAGCATATTCTGACGAACGTAAAACTAATGTTGCTAGCTTCTA
The DNA here is from genome assembly GCA_905332915.2 of Hecatera dysodea. Lineage (NCBI taxonomy): Eukaryota > Metazoa > Arthropoda > Insecta > Lepidoptera > Noctuidae > Hecatera > Hecatera dysodea. The sequence continues at coordinate 6,110,840 of HG995289.1, read as the reverse complement.
TTAATTATTAATATTTGTTTTGCTTTTTTTTGTCTTGTGCGAGACCCAGATCAACATTTTTTCCTTCTTATTGCAGAATTAAGACCTTGACCTAACAAGAGTCCTTCTAAGTAACGTCATAATTACGTAGAGATAAAATAAACTTTTATTTCGCAAACGTTGCCGTAGTGTTCTCCGAAACTCAATTAACAATGGCATGTGAATAAATTTTATGTTGAAACAAGATTTTGATTCAATAAAATGTTTTGAATTGTTCAGAAATTTATGTGAAGTCGGATTACTTGATCCTTTAGTTGTATTTACAGATAATTTGCTCTAACAAAATTATATTTATTTATCCGAATGGATATTTTGTGTTTGCCTTTTAATTAAATTCTTCACACATCGTTTCGATGGTTATGAACTATTGTACTTTCATCTTTGTTTGGTGTATAACATTTTTTTACAATCTTATCGCCTCGACTTTTAATTTTGATTTCTCAAATACTATTTTATTTGTTACAGATCTCAACAATATCACCAGAAATAGTGTTGTGAACGACAGTGTAAAAAATATATGTGTGTAAGTGATGCAGTACAGTGTAACACGGTCACAAATGAAGCGACATAAACTGCTGGTCCTAAAACGATACAGTGAATAGACAACTATGTTGGTGACACGCGTCTGGGTGATCCTCGCAGGATGTCTTGCTATAGGTAAGTCGAGCTGTAGTATTTATTATATTATCTGTGGTCGAGCTGTACTTTTATAGACTTAAGTGAAAAGATAAAGTTGATCGACAATGCTGTAAGTTGACTTGTTAGGTCAGGTTTAATTCAGTATGCAAAATGTTACAGAATAAACGTAATATCCGGAAAGGGGTCAATATACTCATCAATATAAACAACTTTTCTTATGGGACAAAACCTAATTAACGAAAAAAATGTCGACTGCTTCTTATCATTGATGTGCACCTAAATCGACTGATCGAAATGTCCTGAACAGCTGATTTTTATTTCGCGATTTCGTTAGAGACTAACTAAAAACCTTGATGTTCCCGGGTTGTAGTGACTCTTTTGAACATATTCGAAACGCTGACAGAGACAGGCACGTTGCAAAAATGCTGGACGTGACTGTAGACAATCAGTTTCTATGAAAGGCGCATTATTGCATATATGGGAACCAATAAATGAATAGACAGAAATTCACAGTGCTTGAGCCCTGTGAATTTCTGTTTATACAGCTATGACCGTTCTCTGATAAATTACTGTTTAATAAACGACTAATATACATAACTATTAATGTGTCCATAGCAATAAATATCTTATTGATCTTAACCTAAGGATCTACTAATAGGCGAAATAATTTAAAAGGTCCCCTTCTTCTTTGTCCACACTGCTTCTCAGTTTAGCTGGGGCCGTGTCCTTGGACTTGTTATTAAAATAATACACAAAATTACATACCTACCTCTATTTTATCGCACCATAACATAACAAGTGACACGAAAACCATCTGACTTGTCGAGTCTAAGAGCATTGAATTTTGGTTTGTCAGACTGAAGTTGGCATGTTAATTTTAACGAAAGCAGATTAAGATAACCGCCACTTAACGATAAGGGATTTCACCCTAAAGGCTTTGCTTTAGAAATTTGGTTTCTGTTATCTAGTCTTGGCAATTATTCATTGAAGCGAAAATTGTAAGGGCCATGTTGGTTTTGGACCTTCAATGGCACTCATCTGTATTGTGCTTTTGCTTTGTTGCTGGTCTCTGTTTAACTTTTAGTGAATATTGCCTATCGTTGAGATAGTATTGACTAACTTTGTTGTTTTCTCGACTCAGCATTAGTGTTCAAAATTTATGTTTATATTACCGAAATTATTAACATTCGTTTCGCTTTCTGACTGATTCACGAATAAGTCTAACAGTTGCTGCCAAAATAGGGTCTTCCTAATATTGTAAGGATTATTTCTGCATATATGCAGCTTGTTCGAATTATCTTTAGTGTTTTGGTCCACACATAATGGATCTACTCCTTTTGTAATGAAGACAATATTTCTAAAAGAATACTTTTTAATGTCATAAAAAAATTCGCAATACACTTCTTGCTTTTTTCTGGGTAGGTACACAGTTTGATATCGACCTCAATTTGTTAATATTGAGTAGGTAGCGTAGTTCCAACTTAATCATAGTCTGCTTATAAGAATTTAATATAATGTGAAGTAGTAAAGTAAATTAAAAGTGTTTACGAATAGGAAACCCGTCTTTACTTTTAATTGAATCATAAGGTCTTTGAGTACTTAATTAGCGAGGATACTGGTTTGCCAATAAGACTACAAAACGAGCAAAGGATCCAATCAATATTCAACAATTCCTATTTAAATTCTAGACACGTACGAACGATGGACATTTGTTCGGTTTTCTATTTACCATCGATCGATAAATGGACAGTAATGAGTTTAAGAAAACTAAAAGTGTCATCATGATTAACTAAACGAATTTCACTATCTCGTTTTCACAACGTACATATGATGGCAATGACACGTCACAGTAAGGGGCCAGTAACGACTTTCGACAAGATTTTTTTTGTATGGACCCATGTACGCAGTTTAGTACAGTAAGCCTGGTTACTGCTTAACCGGACTTTCCTGTGGTGGCCACAAATTAATTTAAAGCCCCCAGCCAGGGCTAAAAGCTAAGCTTACAAGTTAAATGACGGCTCGATAAGGGCATCCCCTGTGGGACAAGAGCCTCGGCTTAGCGGGTTCTTTGGGGGAAGGCAGCAAGGGACCAGCTGGGTCAGGTTGGGACTCGAATCTCTCGATCAAAATATAACGGAGTTTATTTATTTCCAATTTATACACATAGGTGCGAGCCTGCGAATGGCCAGCATCGGGGCCTGTCAGGGCCAGTGTTTGCCCAGGGTTGTGGAATTGTTCGAAAGTATCACTGCGGCCCTGGAAAGCAAAGGAATATGGATGGGTTTTAGTCGGTAAGAGTCTCACACTCCTTTCTGCTCCGCCCAGAGCGGAAGAAGTCATTTGAAGATTTTCCATTTTTAACAAAAAAAAAGGAATTCTGGCGCAAAGGCGGATTTAATGCCCGGGGCTTTTTTAAGAGTCGTGAACTAAGATCATTGTTTCACCAGATTAAAATAGATTAGAAGAAAATATAAAAATAACAAGAAATCATAATTAAAAATCTAGTTTTTGAAAGAATGTCTCTTTGTCTCTGAGAATAATATGATTGACATGTTTTTAGTTATTAATAAGCTTACAACCAGGTTCTAGGCAGAAAATGATCGCAGATATAAACAGCTAAAATTTATTAAATGAATTATCGACTACCAATCACATCAGTTTACGCGCGTTGAATAATTTCCCACAATAATTATCATGAAACAATAATTTTCACTACAGAACAGGGTACTTAGTTGACTAAGTACCCTGTTTCTGTAAGATAGATTTCCGAGAAATATTAGACTACGTGTCTTTTTTTATTTTTTCACGTAAACAAAAAACGAAGACGACACATGATTGACGTGTGAAGTCAGTAAGAAAAAAATTGTAGCATGAAGTGACGTGTGACGTCACTTCGTGCTACGATTTTTACCATGCCGTGACGTCACAAAGCCCCTTGCTCTTTGAAGCTTTTATCTTCGTCAATTTTTAAAGATTTGACAAAGCAAAAAATACGTGTCCAATATTTTTCGATAATCTAACTGACTAAATAGAATCATATTTTAATTCCTCAAGAAACATCCCTAGACCATGTTAGTTGAAAATCTCACAGGAAAAACAATAAATCTATATTTTTGTGTAACTGACCTTTTAACTATATCGTAGTCAGCTCTACAAGTTTGATTTACATTTGTCTCTTTATATAAAGTAAGAAACACGAATTTCTAAGTTTTGATATGACAGACTAGCAGCGCCCCGCGGTTTCACCCGCGTTGTTCCCGTTCCCTTGGCAATACGGGGATAAAATATAGCCTATGACACTCCACAATAACGTAGCTTTTTACTGTTGAAACAATTTTGAAAATCAGTTCAGTAGATCCAGAGGTTACCCCTTACCACATCACAAACTCACAAACGTTATCTCTTTATAATTAAATTAGTATAGATATTCCGCGCGGCAGCAAAAAATAGGATAGGCACTTACAATTTTAAAACTTGTTTGTCTCTAATTTGTTTCCTTGTTTTGAAGAATCTTTAGTATTGTTATGGGGTATAAGCAATAGATAATATAATCTCTTTGGTTTCTTCTACCTATGGATAACAAAACAATTAGAAATAGAGCCCAAATAAGTCTATATCATTAGGGCTTGTTTTTCTTCAATTTGTTTCATTGGAATTAGATACTTTAAATTAGGCAAAATATTCAACGAATTGCTATAATAAGTTATATAGGATGTTAAACCATTTTTATTGAAATTGAATGCATTTTATACCAGGACTAGAAGACTCTTTATTGAACATTACACTTTTTCATAAACGCAAAAATGTAGAAGATTCGTACAAAACAAAAAGCTACAAACAGTCGTTACTATTCGTAGAAGTATTAACTTTAAAGCGAATACCACAACCACAGCGAACACCCATTGTTTTAATAGTTTTGTGCCGTTGTATAAGTACGTTCAGTTTAGAAGAATGCCGGCGGACACGCAATACTAAATGGCTGTTCATTTGCGTATAATGGAAAGAATTTCTATCTATGCGAACGCGTAGGTACCAATAGTAATAGTTTTCCTTATGGTCATTCTTTGTACTAGGTTTAATATGCTGTTAGTTCACTAGGAACTTAGATAAGCTTTCTTCGGCTTTCTCGTCCCAGTTGTCTCTGATTTAACATTATGGAAAGTGAAGTATATAACAGGGATGATTAAATTCCACGGTTTTGGAATCTATACTTAATATTATAAAGCTGAAGAGTTTGTTTGATTGTTTGTTTGTTTGAACGCGCTAATCTCAGGAACTACTGGTCCGATTTGAAAAAATCTTTCAGTGTCAGATAGCCCATTTATCGAGGAAGGCTATAGGCTATATTTTATCCCCATATTCCCACGGGAACGGGAACTACGCGGGTGAAACCGCGAGGCGCTGCTAGTTTCTTATATACCAGTCCCACAATTCAATCATTTCTTTTCAATATGATCGTGGCTCAGAAAGCTGCCCAGCTTAAATGGGACTGGGCTGGACATGTCTGCCATATGTCCATCGAGCGGTGGGCCTATAAAACACAAAATTAGTGCCCTGAAATCGCGAGACGGGGTGGCGGCAGACCACGAAGGAGATGGCCTCAAAGAACGACTTGGATGTCTTCCTTGGGAATTGGCAAGATGTGGCACAAACGGGAAAAGTGGCAGGAGTGGAGGGAGGCCTTTGCCCAGCAGTGGGACATTTCAGGCTAGCTATGATAACAATAATGATTATTTCAAGATCGAATGCCAATCAATCTTCCTAGTCTTATTAGGGTGTGCCAGAGTTGCAGAATTTGTTCAAAAGAGTCACCGCGGCCCTGGAACGAAAAGGGACATGGATGGGTTTAAGTAAATAAGAGTCTGATACTTCCTTCCACTCCGCCCAGAGTGAAAGGAGTCATTTGATGAATCCATAAAAAGGAATCATTAAGTTAACCGCCGAAATTTGTGTGGCCCACACACAAATTTCCTTTTACTTTTTTATTTATTTTTTTGCGAAAATATAGTTCATGAGATACAGTCCGCTGATAGAGAGACGGACGTAAAGTGTGGGCTTAGTAATAGGATTCCGATACTTAATCTTCGGATATTGAACCGTATTTTTTTAAACTTCAAATTAACCACTACCAGGAACTGTTCATCTTGAACCATTGAATTGTAGCTAGTTAAAATTATTTAACTTTTTATTGGATTTTTTTCCTGGTCACAATAAAATAGATACCAGTCTCGTATCACCGTAGATGACCGTTAGCAAAATTTTACAAAGTTTTGCCTTAACAAGCTTGAGTTCGCCTATCTATTTTGTTCTCTCAGCTGTATTTAATAGAAAGACAGACAAAATCTCTCATAAAAAGTGAAATTATAAGAACGACTTTAGATTGATTTCAAATATTTGTTGAGGCATATTCGATTTGACTCAAAATTACTTTCTATTCCACTAAAAGATCTAAGGATCAGTATTTCAAGAAAACCAATTTTGATCTTTTGAATGTCTGCGTGCTTTGATATATTTTATACTGTTTATTGGAAGATCAGCAAGTACCTATTTATATGCTATTTTTTATTTTCAATATTTTTTCAATCACTGAAACTGATGTAAAGGATTTGTAAATAATAACATCAAGACTGTAATCCCCGAAAGATTTAACAGAAGTGTATCTATAGTTCATCGACATTAAGCAATTATAGTGACGGCGTCGGTAGGGTGCGAATTAAGACTCACTACGTTGAGTCATACTATTACGATAACAGTTCATTGTTCAAGAATACAGCTTTAGCACTAAGAACAGGCTTGATAAATTCACTTATTAGTTAATTTTATTTTGAGCGCGAGCTGTTACCGCTTGAACGTGTCACAGCCGCACGTCAATTCCCAAGCGCGCTCTGGGGGACGGCATACAAAAGACGATATCGGGTTGCCACGCTACATAATTTATTTTTAAGTTCCATAGATCCTAGTGCCATGAACCGAGTAAAAACCCAAGTACCGACAACCTGGCTGTTACTGAAAAAATCTAAAACGGAAACCTAGGATTTAATGAAAAAAGATAGAATTAGATGAAAATCGGCAAACCGATAGACCATATCCTGGGTTAGGAGATGTATATTTTATCCCAGTGTATATTCCTTTTGTATTACTTTCGACTCTCGTGCGGGCGAAGGCTGAAAATGATAATGTCCAATATTTTTATTCAGAATCCTGTCTGCTCGCGTAGGTTGGAAATAATTTTCGTGTCCTTAATCTTAGACCACTTATTAAATACTAATATCTAACGTTAATACTCCTTACTTATTACCAGTTTATCTATTAAGTTATATTTGCTAAGTTTAGCTCGTTATCAATCAAATAAGTCAGCCTTAAGATGAATGGGCTAGATTTAATATACATTTATACTTCTCAGTTGAGTGGCGAAGTTGTTTGTAGTATAGATAAAAATAGCATATTATTATTGTGCTTAAATTTCTGCGTTACAGAAGGCTGGAAAGATGGTATTTTATTAAGTCTTATTTTCACATTATTTTATTAACTTCAGCCACAGCCTACGTAAGAAAATTGGTTTCTGAATATTAATAGTTATTTATTTTATTCATGACAGTCCCAAAATTGAATTATATGATGTTCAAATAATTCCTATTCAATATGGTTGATTCTTTCAAGATCGAATGTCAATCAATCTAGCTTTATTGCCGTCTACCAAGGTTGCGAAATTTGTTCGAAAGAGTCAAGCCCTGGAACGCAGAGAGCATTTAGAGGAACACGAATGGGTTTTACGGCTGAACCCAATAACCGATCTATCACACACTGGAGATAGAAAAACAAATGAAACAACAGAAAATTATATAGGTTATTGGGTTCGGCCGTTAGTCAGTAAGATGAGACGGTTGGCGCAGTCTGTGAGTGATTGCCTGCTGCCCTGCGTGTCGTGGGTTTGATTCCCGCACGGAAAAAATAGTTGTATGGCCTACAGCTAGTTGTTCCAGGTCCGACTGTGTATGTGAATTTGTATGTTTGTAAATGCACCCACGATACAGGAAAAATTCCTAAAGGGGGCTTTTTTTTAAGACTAGAAGCAAACTAAGAGTCTAACACTCCGTTGCGCTCCACCAAGAGCTGAAGGAGTGATTGTATAATTAACATGTCGTTGCCAAATGTAGCCTATAAAATATTATAAATCAATGATACTTCAGTATAATTAGAAATAACCTAATTACACAGAACATGATTTACCTAATTATTTTTATTACATTACGATTAAAGTACATTAAAAATATCTTGGTGGCATCTGAAACAGTCCCACAAAAGTACGGGCACAGATAACATAATACTCACTTTTTGACTGCCCCAGGTTTTGCAGAATTGTTGCCAGTTTCTGTCTAACGTAGGTGAAAATACGACCCATATTTTACAATCGGCCATGCCTCTACTGGGTTATATATCCAAACTATTTTATTTTTATAAGAGCTTTGAAATGGCAGATAACTTGATTGATACTGTCAGTAGTAACGCCCCGCGGTTTCATCCGAGTAGTTCCCGTTCCCGTGGGAATACGGTGACAAAATATAGCCTATGTTACTCGCTGATAATGTACCTTGATCCATTGGTCAATTGATGTAAAGATTGGTTAAAATCGGTTAAATAGTTTCAGAGGTTATATTCTGCAAACAAACAAACAAAAATCGTTATAATATTAGTGTAGACTAAAACAAAGGCAAAGACTGTCCTAAGGATATCCTGATGTGGCAGGATATCATTAGTTTACCTATACTCGTGAACTACGAGTATCTTATAGGAATTGTGGATTTTTCCGTGATAACAACTATCCTATTGCATAAGACCTATAGTATATGGTGTACGATGGCAAGGCACTGCATAGATAGGTGCGGATTGGCACGTCTAAGTCTGGTTGTAGTGTGGTGTATCAGTGCACCAAGAAAATACCTTCCAGAAACAAACCTACAAACTAATAAGTCGTAAGTCTAGCGTAAGGAATTATTTTAACTAAGTAATTTATTCTGTATAATTACTCTAAAAATTTTTCGTGTATATATTATAGGTGGTTTATTGCTAAGTTACTCCTGAATTACTGTGACGTTTTTTATATGTTCTAATTCTGTTTTATTTAAACCTGCACTCCGGGACTCCTTATGTATACAAATACCTTGTAATAAGGATTACCGGTGATATAGCCCAACAACTTGGTTTGATACGTGTCCTATTTCTAAATATATATAACTCAAGTGACTGACTGACATAGTGATCTATCAACGCACAGCCCAAACCACTGAACGGATCGGGCTAAAATTTGGCATGCAGGTAGATGTCATAACATCTACCTGCATGCCAAATTTCGCCGTAGGCATCCGCTAAGAAAGGATTTTGATTAACTCTACCCTCAAGGGGATAGATAATATAGAGGATGAAATTTTGTATGAAACTTTGTCAATTTTAAACCGATCGGGCTGGGTACTAAGAAGTTTTGTAGGCCCTAATTTTTTACACACGCTAAATAAAAGTAAAGCCGCAAAAACTATATCCAATTAATAATAATACTTCTTAACGCGAGCGAAGCCGCGGGCAAAAGCTAGTCTTTAAATAAAATAGATGGAACTTTTCCGATGTTTCGCTTCGGTGACCTATGATTTTTCAGAGTTATGGCACTCAGTGATAGGGTGGATACCTTTGCATGAATGAAAACTAAAATTAACCGATCTTTCAAATTATATCCTTTAAAAAATTACAAGTATGTTTACCTTCTAAACATTTTAGTTAGGGATTATTACGCAACTACTAGATCCCGAAACTTCGAGGTATTCCTCGTAGCGCTCCCGTTTTGAAACGCTCCCATCTAAGCGCTCCCGTTTTGTTCCTCCAAGCGCTCCCAAAAAGAGCGCTTCGAGGAACGATTAAAAATATTAAAATTTATTTCCTCGAAGCGCTCCCATGATTAACTTTCGGATAGAGATGGGACTATACTAACTGAAATTATCGATAATAAGTAGAACACATTGTTATAATATACAACTAGCGGTCCGTCCCGGCTTCGCACGGGTTTGGTAATTAATTTTTTTTTGTTTTATTGTAAATCCTTTAGTCCACCAAATAGATGAATATAATCTACCGAAATATGTACCTATTCATATTTTTTTATTGTTTAGAAAGCTTATGATTTCTCTCCATTATGTTTCCCATTACTACCCCCTTCCCCGCACACCTCAATGTTTTTTTTTCGGAAGTTTTTCGTAGAAATAAGGCAATGAGGTGTCTATCGTTTACGTCAATGGTAGAAATGACTTTCCTTGTCCTAGGCGGGGCGAGAGAGTGTCAGACTCTTACTGACTAAAACCACCTACTGACTAAAATCACCTGCTCTGAGCCGGGATCCAGTAACGTATTGCGCTCAACGGTGATGCTACTCGTACCTATGCGATTGATAAAATGGTTAAAACAATTTTATAATTAATTTTTGCCAAAAATAGCGATACTAACTTCTTAACTAAGAGTTAAAGATGCGGCGCGCGCGGCGTGTGAGTCCTGCACACACACATACAAACCGTAACCCCGCCTCCCCATTGTATCCTAGAGAGTCGCGTTTAACGAATTCACACGAACCCAGCCTGGAATATGTTTTTATATCCTATTTGTAATGGATAATGTTACTTTGCCAAATCGCCTGAAAGTTTGTCATAATATAGCCTGTATGGATACAAGTTAACAACTTTTTGTTTCTCTCAAAAATACCCAGTAGTTTTTATTTTATTAGCATTTAAAGTTTCGAAAAATATTCAGTCGCGCTGGCAGACTCGCTAATGCGTATGACGTCACAGTACCGTGGCGTGGAGCTAGTCGCCAGGGGTTATTCCCGTTCGTCCACATCCCGTCGCCAGTGGTACACACAAAGTACTAATGTAATTATTATGTAGGTCTACTGCAATGTGATTATTATACGTATATAATTTATATTAAGTATATCTATGCGTTTTATATATAACATCCTCTTTGAATACCTACACAATAACATTGGTCCTTGTATACACATAAGAGTGACAAAAGCAAAAAGATATTATTCTCTCAATTTCGTAATTTGGTTAAGCAACTTCGATGTCGATGATGCACACATGAGTTTTAAAAAATTATCGATATAATTCATTACTTCATGCTTTTCCCTATTTTTAAACGTGGGAGCGCTTCGAGGAAATAAATTTTAATATTTTTAATCGTTCCTCGAAGCGCTCCTTTTGGGAGCGCTTGGAGGAACAAAACGGGAGCGCTTAGGTGAGAGCGTTTCAAAACGGGAGCGCTACGAGGAATACCTCATCTATAAATCTTACGAAAATACAGGAGAGATGATAGCTGTCTCAAATATTAACACTACTTAAACCACTAATATCTATAAAATACCTAACCTACCAATCACACAATACAAATGAACAAAAAAATAATATTTCCTATTCACAAAAGCTTGTTGAATGTCAAGTACAACGAGTACAACGCGTACAGCACAGCGTATCCGATATCATGGTACCAGGGGCGCATGACTAAACAATGCTTTGCGATTGCATTGAACTCATAACGTAATTGGGAACTTATGGCCATTCTATGGTAATATTTCTGCATAGACGCGTCGCTAATAGGCCTACGGTATCGCAATGAAGGCTTGACATGACTTGGTAAGCAAATCAGATTAGAGTAGGTATTCTGTTAATATCTGAGGCCCTGACAAGAGTTCTCATGGGTTTTTTTTTTTAATTACAAAAGTCGACGTTTCTAAACCAAAAAGTACTGTGATGCAGGTTTCTCTGTGATCTGCTTTTAAATGATCTTTAAAATGAAGAATAGAACTTCAATTTTGAGCGAGAAAGAATTCGGACGGCTGTCAAGTCATAGGAATTTTTGAAACGACACTTTTGAAGTTTCCTTATCAGAATGGGAAAATTAAGAAGACATGTTTAAAATATCACAGTACTACCTAGAACATACGTATTAATTTTTATGATGGCACGAAAATATTTTCAGATAATTCAAAGGATTAGGTGCTTTGCTTTTATACTCTGTGAGGTGTTCATAATTTCTCGATATATGTGTATATTAAGAGCGAGGAGGTTCCTATAATGTACTGCATCGTAAAATATTTTTGTTCTCAAATACCGTATAAAAGAGATTATTTCACAAATCCACTTTATTTTGCGAAAAACATGATAAAAATAAAAAAAAAAACACTACGCTATTTTTATCTCGTGTGTAACCATGATATAGTATAATAGAAAACGATATATTCATAATATTAAACAAAATTCGAAAAGGTATGAAACAAGAATGCGATATTCTTTCAGCAAAAATGACGAACTACCAAACAACATTTTACACTTTGTTAAACTTTTAAAGACAGTGTGTAACGCGCCGTACCTACTCACGCGCCGCCACTCCTGCCCAGCCCGACCGACCGCCGAGACCACACCTCCTCCCCACGCAACGCGAGCTCGCCGCGACCAGGCTGCCTATAAAACGGCTCGCGGAAGCCAGCAGCGGTACCCGATACACCCCCTCCCAGATCAGCAAGATCCGCCGACCGCGGCACACCCTTGTCGAGCCCGATGACCCCATCACCCTGACCCAAGAGAGTAGTAGGGAAACCAGCACTCTTAGGAAAAGCAAACCCAGAACGCGTTCCGTATTCCGACCTCGCCGACGAGGTCCATCGCGACGCCCCCGTCAAAACCCTCCCCGACTTTTGCCTGACGAGCCAGCCCGCGCTGCTGAGCCATTAGCGTTAAATCCCCTAAATAATATCAATCAGACCCAGCCTGTCCCTTGCTGCCCCTCCTCAATGACCCCGCTAAGCCGAGGCCCGTGTCCCACAGGGGATGCCCTTAGCGAGCGGCCATTTAGTTTTAAGTAGTTTTAAGCCCCGGCTGGGGGCCTTAGAATCTAAGGCAACCACGGGATTGCCCGGTTGAGCAGTAACCAGCCTTAATGTGCTGAACTGCGAGTAGTCCATTCAAAAAAAAAAAAAAAAAAAAAAAACCAGCAGCGGCAGTTCGAGTTCGGCACGCTACGAGTGTACTCTCCGCATCGACTTAGGTCGGTCACGTTTACCTCGCCCCTTGCTGGACTTGAACTAGCGTTGTGTATTGTTTGTTTGGCTGCGTAGGTGCCGTTAGCGGACCGCTCACCACTCGGACGATACACAACGCGCGTAGGGATTCTTTTGTCATTTTACCTGCCCTAATACCTAGTATTAATCTTGTTATTGTTAATAGTGATAGTTCAAATAAATAGTTTTATTACATACTGTGGGTTTAGTTCATCTCCTCACACATTCCCCAGTTACAACTGGCATCCCAACGTAGAGGCTTTCTTTAGTTTTACTTTAATAAGTACCCACGTAACTGTTAGATTATTTTCCTGTTTGTTTTGTTTTTAGTAAAACTAGTTTTAACTAACTACCCCCAAGTTATATTATTTTTTTATTTTTCTTTTACTTCGGCATTTCATGGCCTTTATTCTTTTGTTTTAATATCTTCACGCTAGGTCCCATTAGGGGTAGGCAGAAATTTACTAGATAGGGTAAAATAGTTAGTTAACAATTTTGAGTTTAAGACATTTCATAACCGCTATTCTTTTGTTTTATCGTCTTCACGGTAGGTCCCATTAGGGGTAGGCAGAAATTTACTTGATAGGGTGAAATAGTTAACAATATTGAGTTTTATAAAATATTACCGAGGCGTAGCCGTAGGAATTTGGGAAATAATATGTCGAACGTCAGCTTCTCTGACGATCAGTTCCGCGACCTGTTAGGGGTCTTGGCCAGTCGGAATGATCAGGTCCCGCAAAAATCTGGTAGTTTTGCGTCATGCACTGCTCGCTTCAACGGATCTCGAAATACGGCAGTGGTTGAGGCATTCTTATCAACCATCAGCACATTTAAGAAAATAGAAGCAATAAGCAATGACAACGCCATTGAGGGGCTCACATTGCTACTGGTTGACGAGGCATCTATCTGGTGGCTAGGAGTGAAAGAAACAGTCACAAACTGGCAAGAAGCTGTGTCCCTGATAAGGACAACATTTGCGCCAAAGAGACCGGCTTATCTAGTATACGATGAAATTGTTTGCGATAAGCAGCAGAGTCCTGTGGGCACGGAATTATTTGTTGCTAAGAAGCGAGCCCTTATGGCGGAGCTGCCCAAGCCTTCACTTACTCCATCGCAAGGCCTGGACCTTTTATATACTTCCCTACATATAAATATAAGAGATAGAATACCGAGGGATTCTGTGGCGACCTTTGATGAGTTCTTGTCAAAAGTACGTCAAATTGAAGAGACAGTCGCTGCACGATCAGGATCCAACTCAAGCAACACCTCTGCCACTCCTTCAGGGAAACGACCCAGGTGTACCTTTTGCCGTGCTTTTGGCCACAACGAACAAGAGTGTCGCAAGAAAGTCGACAAAAGCAAGACTTCAAAGGTAGATAGTACGGAAATTCCAGCCGCATCCAGGCCAACGCCTAGTCACAAAATCACCTGTTACGGTTGCGGCGAGCCCGGCGTAGTCAGGAGCAAATGCCCCAAGTGTAATAAGAACAAAGTTGGCGCCGTGGACATCGGATTTTATTCCCTCAACTCCACCGTAGCATCTACAGCACGACTTAGGCCAGTTGTCAAGATCTGCGTCGGGGGCGTCAACGGACAAGCTCACATCGATTCTGGGGCCAAGTTGAGTGTCGCATCTACGTCATTGTACAATATGCTAAAGCGAAAGGGAGTCGAATTTAAAACTGAAAATGCGACGATTACCCTTGCTGATGGCTTACGGCGAAGACAACCTGTAAATACAGCTACAGTGTCAGTCACATTATGTGGTCGGATGATCCCCACAAATTTTATCGTGTTACCTGAAACACACGATAACCGAACGCTCCTAGGAGTGGACTTCATACAGGATGCAGGCATCGTGCTCAACTTGCCGCAGCTAATATTTCATTTCTTGGATGAGCCTGGCAAGAAGTACGAGCTCTATAATGAGGAAGAAGATGATGCGACCGTGTCCACATTGCAAACGGAACCCGAGGAAACCGAGTCTGTGATTTCTAGGTTAGCCAAAATCACGTCTCTGGAACCGATGCTTAGCCCGTTGCCTGCGACACCGTCCTCTACTTCGTATATTCTTGAGGAATGTAACATGGCAGATTCGTACGGACCACCTGCATTAATTGAGTTCCATACGCCGCCGCAATCGCCCTCGCGACCAGAACCCAAGTTGTCCGGTTATTCACCGAGATTTGTCGGGTCATTGTTCCGGGATGCGCAATCCAACATCAATGGTGCTGAAGTAGCACTTTCCCCACACAGTCAGCAGCTATTTGGCCCCAACATAGATATTGCTATGGTCGCAGTATCTGATTCTGACACGACCACTGAAGAGAGTATCCAGCTGAATACCATTATTACAAAAACAGGCTTGTGCACAGATCCTGCGAAAATATCGGCTATACTTGATATGCCAGCGCCAAAGAACGTTCGGCAGGTACAATCCTTCCTGCAGACTTGTTCCTGGTATCGACGATTCGTGCAGCATTTTGCGAAGATTACTCAACCACTTACACAATTGTCGAAAAAGGACGCATTATGGGAGTGGGGAACTAGCCAAAGGGACGCTTTCAGTGAGCTAAAACGTTGCCTAACTAGTGCACCAATTCTATGTCAAGCAGATCTGAGCAAACCTTACACAATCAAAACAGACGCTAGTGATTACGCCATTGGAGCTGTTTTGGTGCAGGGGGAGGGTACAACTGAGCACCCCGTGGAATATGCAAGCCGTTTGTTGACCAAGGCGGAACAGAACTATACCACTACGGAGCGAGAAGCATTGGCAGTAGTATGGGCGGTATCAAAGTTTAGGGGCTACATAGAAGGCTCTTCGGTAAAAATTGCCACCCACCATCAAGCACTTAAATGGCTGATGTCTATCAAGTCTCCCACGGGGCGACTTGCTAGGTGGGCATTACAACTCCAACCGTATAATTTGGCAGTGGAATATACCCCAGCATATTTCACTTTTGGCAGAGAACTAAGGACGTATCATGACGTTAAACATGATCTTCGACAAATAGTGTTAACAGAAAACTTTATACCCGAAATAACCCCTAAACTAACTCTATTAGCAGATACCCTGAAGAGAGCGAGAGAAGTGCAAGAGAATAAAGAAGAAACAAGAAAGAAACGGATGGATGAACGTCGACGACCGGCTCCTGCCTACCAACCCGGCGACCTCGTACTGGTTGCGGCCAACGTCCTGAGCAACGCAGCCCGCTACCACACGGCAAAGCTGGCTCCACGTCGCGACGGGCCCTACATCATCCTGCGACAGCACGGTCCCTGCTCTTACGAAGTGGCACACCCGGCGGACCAGAAAATTCCTCTGGGTATTTACCATACCTCCGCGCTGAGCCCATACCAAGGCTCAGCCTTAAATTTACCTAATCCAGAAAGACCTTTGCGCAGACGCGGCAGACCAAGGAAGCAGCCAGCCACGTAAGCACCACCTGGTCTCCTCGCCGGGACGACTTCGGGACCAGAGGGGGAGACTGTAACGCGCCGTACCTACTCACGCGCCGCCACTCCTGCCCAGCCCGACCGACCGCCGAGACCACACCTCCTCCCCACGCAACGCGAGCTCGCCGCGACCAGGCTGCCTATAAAACGGCTCGCGGAAGCCAGCAGCGGCAGTTCGAGTTCGGCACGCTACGAGTGTACTCTCCGCATCGACTTAGGTCGGTCACGTTTACCTCGCCCCTTGCTGGACTTGAACTAGCGTTGTGTATTGTTTGTTTGGCTGCGTAGGTGCCGTTAGCGGACCGCTCACCACTCGGACGATACACAACGCGCGTAGGGATTCTTTTGTCATTTTACCTGCCCTAATACCTAGTATTAATCTTGTTATTGTTAATAGTGATAGTTCAAATAAATAGTTTTATTACATACTGTGGGTTTAGTTCATCTCCTCACACATTCCCCAGTTACATCATTAACTGGGGAATGTGTGAGGAGATGAACAAGATTAATACTAGGTATTAGGGCAGGTAAAATGACAAAAGAATCCCTACGCGCGTTGTGTATCGTCCGAGTGGTGAGCGGTCCGCTAACGGCACCTACGCAGCCAAACAAACAATACACAACGCTAGTTCAAGTCCAGCAAGGGGCGAGGTAAACGTGACCGACCTAAGTCGATGCGGAGAGTACACTCGTAGCGTGCCGAACTCGAACTGCCGCTGCTGGCTTCCGCGAGCCGTTTTATAGGCAGCCTGGTCGCGGCGAGCTCGCGTTGCGTGGGGAGGAGGTGTGGTCTCGGCGGTCGGTCGGGCTGGGCAGGAGTGGCGGCGCGTGAGTAGGTACGGCGCGTTACAGTCTCCCCCTCTGGTCCCGAAGTCGTCCCGGCGGGGAGACCAGGTGGTGCTTACGTGGCTGGCTGCTTCCTTGGTCTGCCGCGTCCAGAGGAATTTTCTGGTCCGCCGGGTGTGCCACTTCGTAAGAGCAGGGACCGTGCTGTCGCAGGATGATGTAGGGCCCGTCGCGACGTGGAGCCAGCTTTGCCGTGTGGTAGCGGGCTGCGTTGCTCAGGACGTTGGCCGCAACCAGTACGAGGTCGCCGGGTTGGTAGGCAGGAGCCGGTCGTCGACGTTCATCCATCCGTTTCTTTCTTGTTTCTTCTTTATTCTCTTGCACTTCTCTCGCTCTCTTCAGGGTATCTGCTAATAGAGTTAGTTTAGGGGTTATTTCGGGTATAAAGTTTTCTGTTAACACTATTTGTCGAAGATCATGTTTAACGTCATGATACGTCCTTAGTTCTCTGCCAAAAGTGAAATATGCTGGGGTATATTCCACTGCCAAATTATACGGTTGGAGTTGTAATGCCCACCTAGCAAGTCGCCCCGTGGGAGACTTGATAGACATCAGCCATTTAAGTGCTTGATGGTGGGTGGCAATTTTTACCGAAGAGCCTTCTATGTAGCCCCTAAACTTTGATACCGCCCATACTACTGCCAATGCTTCTCGCTCCGTAGTGGTATAGTTCTGTTCCGCCTTGGTCAACAAACGGCTTGCATATTCCACGGGGTGCTCAGTTGTACCCTCCCCCTGCACCAAAACAGCTCCAATGGCGTAATCACTAGCGTCTGTTTTGATTGTGTAAGGTTTGCTCAGATCTGCTTGACATAGAATTGGTGCACTAGTTAGGCAACGTTTTAGCTCACTGAAAGCGTCCCTTTGGCTAGTTCCCCACTCCCATAATGCGTCCTTTTTCGACAATTGTGTAAGTGGTTGAGTAATCTTCGCAAAATGCTGCACGAATCGTCGATACCAGGAACAAGTCTGCAGGAAGGATTGTACCTGCCGAACGTTCTTTGGCGCTGGCATATCAAGTATAGCCGATATTTTCGCAGGATCTGTGCACAAGCCTGTTTTTGTAATAATGGTATTCAGCTGGATACTCTCTTCAGTGGTCGTGTCAGAATCAGATACTGCGACCATAGCAATATCTATGTTGGGGCCAAACAGCTGCTGACTGTGTGGGGAAAGTGCTACTTCAGCACCATTGATGTTGGATTGCGCATCCCGGAACAATGACCCGACAAATCTCGGTGAATAACCGGACAACTTGGGTTCTGGTCGCGAGGGCGATTGCGGCGGCGTATGGAACTCAATTAATGCAGGTGGTCCGTACGAATCTGCCATGTTACATTCCTCAAGAATATACGAAGTAGAGGACGGTGTCGCAGGCAACGGGCTAAGCATCGGTTCCAGAGACGTGATTTTGGCTAACCTAGAAATCACAGACTCGGTTTCCTCGGGTTCCGTTTGCAATGTGGACACGGTCGCATCATCTTCTTCCTCATTATAGAGCTCGTACTTCTTGCCAGGCTCATCCAAGAAATGAAATATTAGCTGCGGCAAGTTGAGCACGATGCCTGCATCCTGTATGAAGTCCACTCCTAGGAGCGTTCGGTTATCGTGTGTTTCAGGTAACACGATAAAATTTGTGGGGATCATCCGACCACATAATGTGACTGACACTGTAGCTGTATTTACAGGTTGTCTTCGCCGTAAGCCATCAGCAAGGGTAATCGTCGCATTTTCAGTTTTAAATTCGACTCCCTTTCGCTTTAGCATATTGTACAATGACGTAGATGCGACACTCAACTTGGCCCCAGAATCGATGTGAGCTTGTCCGTTGACGCCCCCGACGCAGATCTTGACAACTGGCCTAAGTCGTGCTGTAGATGCTACGGTGGAGTTGAGGGAATAAAATCCGATGTCCACGGCGCCAACTTTGTTCTTATTACACTTGGGGCATTTGCTCCTGACTACGCCGGGCTCATTTTACTAATAAATGCCATTGCAGTCGCTATAAACAGGCACATATGTTTGAGTTTTTTTTTTTTTTTGGATGGGAAATCATCAATTGATTTCTCCCGAGAGAGCGGGAGGGAGTGTCAGACTCTTACTGACTAAAACACACCCGTGATCCTGCTTGTGCCCTTTGCGTTCCAAGGCCGCGGTGACTCTTTCGAACAAATTCCGCAACCCTAGCAGGCACTGACCCTGTGGGGCCCCGTCTTCTTTGCTGACGACTCTTTGAGGCGCGCGTGAAACACGACGCGCCGTCGACTCTGGCCTGGTTGTTATCGGACGGCGATCCACCCATAGCTCGCCATCCGCAGGCCCGCAAAAAAAGGCCCGCATAAACTGAGTAAATAAATTACAATTTTCTAGGTAATAAGAAACTTAGGTTCACTCCAGATTTCAAACATTATAATCATGTTGATATAAAGCTAAGTGAACATTTCTAGAATTCGCAAAAGAAGTGGAGTTTTCATATTAATTTTATTATTCGAGCATTGAATATCCATGTAGAACAAACATCATTTTAGAAATAATATTGAAGAGAGCTGGCGAAGTTTTCCTTTAACTTTGTAATAATACTAAGTAGTAAGTAATTATATTCCATTTGAAAAAAATGTCACGGCATACGACTAACTTAAGCAAAACTGAACTTGTAAATGCCTGATTTTGCAGATAGTTAGGACGCGACAATGAAGCTATGATTTTATAGAAATTGCTCTATGGGTTTATTTTTCACAGAACGATTTCAATAAAAATGGTCATCGCATCACGCCTGTATACACAAGTCTAAAACCTGTAGGGCCCATAAACTTGAAACATCGTCAACAAGTACTTTTCAAATAGGCAATGTAAGTACCTACCAGTTGGGCCTGCGGATGGCGAGCTATGGGTGGCTCGCCGTCCGATAACAACCAGGCCTGGGTCGACGGCGTGTTCTACGCGCGCCTCAGAGATGTCAGCAAAGGAGACAGGGGGCCCTATAGGGTCAATGCTTGCTAGGGTCTCGGAATTTGTTTGAAAGAGTCGCCGCGGCCCTGGGACGTGGCGGGCAATAGGAAGAACACGGGTGGTTTTTAGTCAGCAAAAGTCTGATACACACATCAACAATTTCCCATCTAGAAAAAAAGGTAACTGCTACTTGGCTAGGGTTGCGGAATTTGTACGAAAGAGTCACCGCGGACCTGGATCGTAAAGTGCATTTGAAGGAATACGGATGGGTTCTAGTCAGTAAGAGTCTGACACTCCCCCTCCACCTAGAGCGGAAGAAGTCCTTTGATGATTTCTCATCCATAAAACAAAGGCTACTTACCTACTACTGTTAGGTTTATTACTTTTTTAAATGTAGCTATTTTCAAATAAAGACAAGTTATTTTCACACCTTTGAAACTTCAAGTGAATCGGTAACAAAATCTTAAATAGGTTCAATGACTACCCAAGTGAGAACTCAACTATTTAACTCTTTTGCCAGTATTTATAGTTTTCAAGGAATTTGTTGAGTCAAATTCACTTAATTTCTGGATAATAGTGGTAAGAGTTGATTTATTCAATATTAAACTTATACCTTTTAGGCTAATTTTAGCTCAGATCTTAGATATTGTGATACACTATTCTGTAATAAATATCTGCGTTTAAACTTCATAATTAAAGCAGAATTTAGTTGAACTTGCTGAAGCAAAATATGAGAAATGAGACTGTTATAATTGTTGAAAATAATAAGAAATAAAACACTCTTCTAGTTATTTGCACAAATTCTATTTACGGTGCCTCCGTGTTACGTAAATGTGGTGTTTTTAAATTTGTTTGTTAAGGACAAACAGATTTTTTCCAATTAATTTTCGTGGGAACGAACATTATATAAAACAAAGCTTAACTTTTTCTTGTCTTATTGATCTAGCTGGTGAGTGGGTTTTTCCATCAGAATGTTCAGTAGAAGCCCGGAGCCCAGAATCTGAATTTGCGCCCGATTAAGCTAACTGCCAAACTTTGGGCGTCACGGACCGTGCCAACTAAACTTCGGCTAATAAAGAGGGATTTTTTTACATGCTCTCTTTTTCATGTTACATGCCCTCTTTATCAAGATACACTAGAACCTTGATAAACATCAAACATGGGATATGTTATTTGATTAAAATCATGAACTACATTGTTTTAAAAATGTGTTCAAAATAGTCTATCTTCCTTCTAATTCCTAGATATTTCATCAGCATAAGCATAATCAGCCTTTTAACGTTCCCACTGCTGGGACACAGGCCTCCTCTCTAGGAGAGGGAATGGGCCGTAATCCACCACGCGGGCCCAGTGCGGGTTGGTGAATGTCACTGGTCTTCGATTTTTTTATTCTAGGACATGCCGGTTTCCTCCTGTTTTCGTTTTCTTCCTCGATGTTTTCCTTTACCGTTTTGAGAGCAGAATTATTTCATCAGAAATAGGTGAAATAATCTGGAAGATAAGGTCGATTCAAAAATGCCTGTTTATGTGAAATAAATGCTTTAAGTTTGTTTGATTCCTGGAAAATGGCCGTGGCTGCGTCAGCCAAAGCAAGCAGGTATGCATATGTTAAAAGTAAACACATTAAAAAAACTCTAACAAACAAAATGTGTGGGACATTTTGTTTGTGAGAAAATAAGTAAGGTCTGGGTAGCTCTGGGATCTCAGTCAAAAAAACAAAACACAAATAAACCGATCAAAACAATGTCCTTCATTAATGATATTGGCAACATTTGATTGCCCTCAGTGGTTGAAGTTACGCCTCCCACACTGTGACCTCTATAAAGGACAAGTATTTTGAGCTTAGTCACTTCAAAAGCTTATCCGGTCCAGGCTGATTTATTTTACACCTTTGAATTATTTTAGTGAGTGAGTCCGGTGGCTCGCTACCAGGGACTTTCTAAAAATAATATTGTCCTATTAAACATTTATCCGAAGGTCTGGATGATTTTATTCAATTACGCTATAGCGGGAGAATGGATTTTGATGAATCTTGGCACATAAGTAGACCATGTCCTTTGGAATAATTTCCGAGTTTCATAAGTCAAATCCGATGGTAAAACTAGTATTTCTGTATGCAGTAATACTACCTTTATTATCTTCCGCTAGCAGACGCTAGTACGCTAGTACGCTAGCGTCTGCTAGCCTACTAATCAAATCAGTGATTTGATTAGTAGACTTGCGTTTAATTTTGTGTCGGATTGATGTTTTCTTTTTTTATCCACGAACCGCACGCGGTTGAGCTGAGGCTCTCAATTTTATTTGAGCCTCATAAAAATTGCTTAAATTACCAATAATAGAATTTAGTAGACGTAATCTGGATCTAGTTTGGAGTAATTGGATGAGATCGAATTAGACCCAGATAATAATCCCCCACCCACAATGAAATTGCTCGTATTTTGGACATACCTCACGTGTTTGAAAACAAGCATTTGTTTACCGTCTAGGTCCGTATTGAACGAAAATTAAATGTCAGACGTATTTATGTCAGAGATATTTGATTTATTGTATAGTGATATTTACAAAATAGTCTGCTGTGTATGTTTTAGTTCACTCATTAACAAATTAACTACAAACTAAACTATAGCATCAAAAATATTCGTTCCCAACGCTGACAACTGATAGATTTACCTAAAAAGTTTTGAGGACGATTTGAAATTTTGTGATCTCTGTCACATTTTAAAACAAAAATAGTTATGAAATCAATGAAACTAGAGAAACCTAGTGACTTTTTCTGTAAAATTAGTTGTTTTTCCGTACGTGTATCGCAAATTTTACTCCAACATCTTTTGGCTAAAAACCTGATGTCCACAGCACCATGACATAGTTAATGTAAATTGAATTGAAATATTTATTTATTTTTATGGTACTTCAATGACTTATTCACTAAAACATACACAAACAAAAATAGCTTAGCACAAATAATTGTGTCTGTATATTATTGTGTTTGATTATTGTCATTTTTGCACTTTGTTGCTGTTGTGTTGTGTTTGTGTCGAATAAATGTTTTCTATTATATCTAAATAAAAGCATGAACAGAAAATTCCCGTGTTTGGTTACTTGAGTAACTGCAATATATGGAGTGAAAACAAATATCATCCTAAACCAGACTACTGTTTATCTAGGTCCAACCCCAGTCGAGGCTGTGCCTCTCCAGTAGAGGTTATTTGTGGCTAAAATATCGTTGGTCGGTTACATATCGTAGTTATATTCTGTAAGCTTTGTTCAATCTGCGTAGTTATTTCTGAACTGTGTTCGGGTCGGTTTGCAGTCTAACCGCTGAAAATGTTGATCTTCAGTGGTTAGACTGTAAACTGATGAGATAAGTGGCCGCTTCATGTGTGTGGACTGGAATTGTGTTTTTTTTTTTGGAAAAATTCAATGGTTCTATGATCTTTATTTTGAATATTTGTATTATTAACCCTTAATTCGATATTGGTCAATATACTGAACATCAACTTTGAGAAACTATACAACAAGATTCTTTGTCATTATTTTATTTATTTTCATTCCAATAGTTTATTTAAACAGTTACGAAATTTATATAAAATTACGAGTAAGATGCACGTACTCTTGGCTGCTTAGTCGTCGTTGAAACGTCAGGCAGGATGGACGTGTCTCGACCGCTCTCGGTATAGTTCTATTTATTTGATTTTTTATGTTGCAATGATTACTCATTACTTCTCAATATATTTTACAAAACCTATCAATATGTGTAAATAAACTAAAATTAAAATATCTCTAATAGATTTTTCGTAATCTTTTATGAAATTCGCGTGTCCAGTATATTTCTCATTGCCAAGTTCTTACTAGTGTAGTGACATTTTGTGATGTGGAGTATACTGGCCACTGCCAATGAGACAGAAAACTGTTTCATCGTATTTTTTCATAACTATGATATTATTTGCAGGGTTTCAAACAAACACTACGCGTGTCAAAGCTATTAGACTTCCACTCCTTTGATGTGCGCATTACAAAAGACGAGTTGAAACGCCTGGTGCGAATTGATGGAATAGCAACAACGTAGGGATGGTATCTTGCAGTGCGTCTAGATGTCCTATGGTAGAAGGGGGCCGGTGGGATGAGGTCATAGATTTAATGGGAAAACTAACCGAAGTACAATCTGTAGAAGATTGACAAGCAAGCACCTTACGGCGATGACCCAGGCTGTGAAGCTTGACATTCACCAGTTTTCGTCACCAATGAGCTTCTTAGCTCTGTGTTCCACCGAGTCAAGTGCGGCAAGTTGGTATTTATCTGAGGCCCAAAGGTGGCTGCAATACTCTATGCAGGACCGGACTTGTGCATTGTAAAGTATTAAAAGCTGTCCGGGCGTGAAGTATCGCTTCACTCTATTAAGGATACCCAGCTTTTTGGCCGCAGTTTGGGCTTTGTACTCAATGGTGGCGCCGTAGTTGGGACTGGATGCCAACTCCATTCCTAAGAGCTCGAGCTGATCAGTAACATGAACAAATACACCCCGAAAAGTAGGAGTTAGGTTGAAACGACTCCTTTTGGTGGTAAAAAGATACGTTTGCATTTTGGAGGCGTTCAAATAGACCAGATTATCATCAGCCCAATGGGAGACAAAACTTAAGGTCAAATTTATCCGCTCTACGATGGCCTCTCTCATGGAACGAACTTCATCCCCGCTGGTTTTTGCGCTGAGCATGTATCTTTCTGAAATCATACTATAATCTGCGTACCCAACAATACCAAGCTAAAGTAGTTCATTGATGTGCAGCAGTAAAAGAGTTGCAGAGAAAGCAGACCTCTGAGGGACTCCGGCATCAATGCCATGAGGTCAGAGGAGCAGCCATTAACGACAACTCGGATCGATCATTCACTGAGGAAGTCTGATATCCTAATAATACCTGTTATTTCGCTTAGAAATAAAAATTTTGCGTGACAATTTATAGTAAATACATATTTTTAACTACAAAACTAATCGGTATTTTCGTTTTCTTACGTTATATTAACTATAAATTAATTACTTGCAAAAAAAAAGAAACTCATTTTAAAAGTCATCATTCGGCAATGCGCATTATACTGCACATCAAGATTATGAGTAACTTTATGGCAAACTTGGCAAGGTCCAGTATACTGAACATGCATTTTCGGAAAATGAGGATATACCAGATTTTCTCATTCTTACAACTTCTAATGAAGCTACAAATGCAAAAAAAAACATAATTTTTCATAATTTTTTCTCTTGCCGAATTAAGGGTTAATATGATTATTTTTTGTTTATTTATTTCTAATATGTAAGTTTGTTCGTTATTGTATTACTCATCGCTTATTAAATGTACTGTTTTTGTCATGTTTACGATTATAATATTTTTGGTACTGTTTTATTTTACAAAGAAGCATGACCACTTTCCATACATTTCAAAACCTGACAATAAAAGTTCATGTATAGTTATGAAGTATAGTACAAATACTAACTGTATGTTTAGAAAATAATGTCTCATAGTCACTTTTACGATTTAAACGCTGCGAAATCTAAAAATATTAATTTTACTTTTTAGGTTAGGATTTGCCGTCATAGTTAATCTTTTTGTTCTAACACACTAAGTGTTGCAGATTAACTCTCGAATTGTAATTTTAAATAGGAATACTTACTTAGCTGTAGTCTAACAGTCTTTTTTATTTTGTGTATTCCTTCAACTTACGTCGCTGCGTACGCAGTAGACTCGCTAAACTCTCGATGATTTGCTCTAATATAATAAACAGAGTGTCGAGCATAATTTATTTATTTATTTATTTATTTGGTTAACCAACAATTGTTTACACGGAACATTTACAATATCATTTTTTACTACATTTATTAGTGTAACAATTAATTAAAGGTTAACACCACATGCACAATTTGTGGTAACAATAAATATGTTAAAACAATAACAATTAAATTAGTAAAAAATCGAGAATAAGAATTAAAAACAGTTAAAAAAGAATGAAACGTAACCATACAATTAAAAATTTCATTATGACATAACATTAATTAATAATTAAATAAAATTAAGTACATCACAGCCATTATTAAAACATATCATTTGGGAACCAAACACAGCATAAACAACTAAAATACATCCCATCATAATCTTAAAAAAAAACAGAGCCAAATAAAGTAATATTTTCATACGTTTATAAAATTAAAATCAAAATAAGTTGATTACAGTACATCATTAATATATTGAGTTAGAATTATATATGTATATAATGATAATTTCTCCAACACAAATCACTTGTATTTTGGTAAAGAAATAAACAAAAAAGGAAAAACAAATTATACGCTATATGTGAAATGGTTTATTAATTATCTCCATAATCATCTAAATCTCTTATAACTACCTCGTCCAGAAATTCTGCTGGAGCAGATATTTTCTTGATACCTAGCCCATCCGAGATACCACAGTAATGTCATAACGTGAGCGCAACATCCAATGGCTTGTCGACCGACCAAAAAATTACAACAATATTCGACTTTACCAGCCAGACACATTATTTTCTACTAAAATGTAGACATAATATTGTTTCCTTGAAATATGCCTGGACTTAATTTTTCCTCTTATTAATGTCAAGTCACCAGTTCCTCTCAGGTTGTAGTGAGAAAAATATGTGTGTCCCTACATATTTTTATTCTATATGATCCATGCACTATAACCTAATCCTAGAAACATAAATAAATTATCTCGGTCAGCTGCTATACTCTGAAAAACAGTAGACCTTCTATTCATATTTAGTTTCTCAACCAATTGGGCTAAATTATTTATATAATATTGCCCGTCAGATGAGCAAGATATCGAGGTCCAGGGGGTAGCAAATAGGGTCGTAAAAAGAAGTAACACACAAAATGGTATAGTACACAACGAGACGGAAACGCACCAACGAAGAACTGCGCTATTTTAAAACGAAGAATTTTATTGTCAAATGTCAAAAAAGAATCCGCTTCTGTCATCCGAACTTAATTCATTAAATCAATTTATTAAATCAATATTTTATTTTCAATGAATCTGTATTATACAAAAACTAATAAAGAAATACATATTGATTGAATAACACCCAAAATAATGCATAAAACTCAGAAACAGAGATGAATAAAGTCATGTAATAGTGCGTAAAATAGAACGTTGTAGAAAAAAGTGATTGAGATGCGTTCAAAACCTGGTATTCGGTATACCTGGTATTAGGTAAAATAAACTTATCGAAAAATTGAAAAATATTTTTTTTCTGCGTTTCTTTTAAAATTTTGATGAGCGTAATTGGTACATAATACAATTAGCTAAATTTTAACATTTATTTCATTACTATACACAGTCAGGTGAAAAATGGTCATTGTTCTTTCTACAATATATATTGTTATTGTTCTGAAATAAATGACTTAAGACCGATTGAGGTTACATGAAGCGTCTACCTATCTAACCCCCACATCCTAGTAACTGGGTTACACAATATACGTTGGTCTGGCGGTTTTGAAATTTTGGGTTTTTGACTAAGTGCAACAACTCAACTTCAAAGATAAAAGCGAGCGGGCCCAGCAACATATGCTTTTCTAAACATGTTGTTGTGAAATTACTGCTCTACCTAAAAGTATAATCAATTCATAATTACAAGCTTTTATTTAACTTGCAATGCATGTATGTTTGTTTGGTTTTGGATGGGAAATTGTCAAATGACTTCTGCCGCTCTGGGCGGAGCGGAAGGGAGTTTCAGACTCTTACTGACTAAAACCCACTCATGATCCTTCTTGTGCCCTTTGCGTTCCAGGGCTTTTTTTTTGGATGGGAAATCATCAAATGACTTCTCCCGCTCTGGGCGGAGCGGAAGGGAGTGTCAGACTCTTACTGACTAAAACCCACCCGTGTTCTTTCTTGTTCCCTTTGCGTTCCAGGGCCGCGGTGACTCTTTCGAACAAATTTCGCAACCCTAGCAGGCACTGACCCTATGGGGCCCAATCTTCTTTTGCTGCCATTTCTTTGAGGCACGCCTGGAACGCGCCGTCTACCCGAGCCTGATTGTTATCGGACGGTGAGCCACGCATAGCTTGCAACTCAATTTTGTAGCAGATATCTTCAACCAATTGTTAAACTGTGTCACGTCATTTACCTGGCTAGATAAACAAGTAAATTAAACAACTTGATGTGATTGATTTTAACAATCAGAATTTTCAAACTAAGGAGTATTTCCTTAGTTTGAAAATTCTAATAGTACCTACTCATATTGAGTACCTACCTAAATCTCGCGACAAGCTTTTATGTCTTATACATTATGTAATGACTTTATAGGTAGATAGTAAAAGCTTTAAAGTATTTTTTTTTCGTTTTACCGCATTCAAATAGAAGCTTGTTTTTTAAAGGATTTTTACTTTTATTTTTTTACACTTACAATAATCATGACAAGATTTAACACCAAACAAATAACTCTCGCTATTTCACAACGCCTACTATACATCACTTTTATATTCCCTCCTAGATTAATAGCCCAGCCTTGATAGAGAAACTACTAAAACCCTCTTAAGTACTGAATGTCCTAGTAATGACACTTGACTAATGGCCTTTAGGTTCGGGCAATAGTTGGGCTTTCTGTGTAGTTAATTACATGGCTTCGTCCATACAAAGCGCTTATCACGCAAATACGCGATCATTTGTTCAGCAAAACTGGAGAATGCACCCTTTGCTATCGCGACGACGCGTTATGTTTTTAAAAACATAAGAAATGTACGGGCCAATAATGCTCATACAGCAAAGGTATGTTTACGCGTACCTAATTAATACTCAATTAAGAGTCAGTCGTAACTAAACTCCGTCACGTTCTAATGTGCGGGATTGTCACTAACATAACATTAAGTGCGGGTCAGATTACTGAACAATCATAACTTTACACTGGTTCCGTATTAAATAAATTATTTTAGTTAACTGTAGTTTGGTGTCAACAATCTACCAACAAAAACTACCGGAGTATCAGTCAACGACGAGAAAACCCCAACAAGAAGCGTCATCGTGATTTCGCGCAAAGTGCAGGAAAGCTCCGCCTGCATGCTATTTATTAGTTCTTCTACAACATATGTTTTATTTTGAACGGAGCTATTATTGTAAACTTTCATCAAAATCGATTTGGTAGATTTTTCCTGAGAAAGTAACAAACATCATCATCATCATCACCATTCATCCGTTCTTACTTACAAATAAGAAACATTTAAGTCTAAGCGTTGAATACACTTTTCGCAAATAATGGAAAATGCAATGAATCCTTATCGTTAAAATAAAATTGTTTTAAAACACCACATATAATTTTCATTTTCTACGTATAGTTAATCCTTATAATTGATTGTGAATGCTATTACCATAGTAGCTACATACCTTAACGTCAGATGTACTGCTATGGCGAGATCAATTAGTTCCATAATTGTGTCACCTGTACACGTGACACTGTTGCAGATTGTAATTGAATAAAGTAGGCAGCGTTAATTTACTGATTCGCTTTTATTTTACACTAGCAGCGCCCCGCAGTTTTACCCGCGTAGTTCCCGTTCCCGTGGGAATATGGGGTATAAATATAGCCTATGTTACTCAGGGTGAATGTAGCATTCTAATGATGAAAAAGTTTTTGAAGTCGGTCCAGTAGTTATTAATTTTATTCGTTACATACAAAAATACAAATCTTTCCTCTTTATAATATTAGTACAGATATAGATTGTAAACGTCATATGGTTTGAGATAGCCCGGAAAAATATTTTTTGAGGGCTTTTACATAGCGGTATAGCCTAAAAATAGCCGACCAAGTAAGAGTCGGACCTTTCAGGATAGGTTCCGCACAATAAACGATAAATAACCTGATTTTGGAGAGTATGTATTTCCATTGTCGCTATGAAAAAAAATGAATAAAAGTAAGATCAAAGAGCCTCGTTTATTCATGTAAGCGTCGAAGAGTTTGAGGTGAAACTTGAAAAAAGTAATTCGACAACCTTTGCCTAAGACTTTGTCGGTTTAGACTAAAAATATAGTCCAGTAGGAGTCGGACTGGCCAAGGTTCTGCACAATAAACTGAAAATATCAAGTTTTTTATTTGAAGACTGTGTATTTCCATTATCGCTATGACAAAGAGCAGCGGCATGTCCTAGAACCAAATATTCGTAGACATGTGACATTCACCAACCCGCACTGGGCCCGCGTGCTGGATTACGGCCCATTCCCTCTGCTAGAGAGGAGGCCTGTATCTCAGCAATGGGAACATTAAAAGCGTAATGATGTTTATGCTTAGGTATACAATTTTGTTTCCGGATTCACACATTTTGAAATTTATATTTAGGATATATAAATTAGTAAAACTACATATTGTACTAAATATTGTCTTTCCAACGAATTTGAAGTGTTAAAGAAGGCAATCGTCCTGCAGTTAATAGGCACTTAATAAACCGTAATGCCACTTTTTCGGAAACTATACTTTATTGCAAATAAAACGAAGGAAATGTTTAATATTACTTTATTTCAGATCGTATTTTCCTTTCGCCGAAACGAGGAAGAATTTATTAACCTCATAAAGAAATGGAAAGGAGGTTCCTATTATAATCAACTAGCAGCGCCCCGCGGTTTCAACCGCATAATTCCCGTTCCCGTGGGAATATGGGGATAAAATATAGCCTATGTCACCCGGAGATAGTGTAGCTTCCCAACAGTGAAAGAATATTGCAAATCGGTTCAGGGGTTTCGGAGCCTATTCAATACAAGCAAACAATCAAATCTTTCCTCGACGTATGCCACATTGGGCACCCGTTTTAACGCCACCTGAGGTAATGTCACCTGAGGTATTCCACATACGGCACCTATCGATATTTTTCGCAGGTGCCATTAGTGGAATAGTTTTTATTTAAAATTTGATTCCACAAACGGCACCTACGAACCAGTAGGTACTACTGTTGGGACGTTTACTTTTTATAAGATGTCAAAATAAAAAATCGATTAAAGTCAATCGAGTTTAATAACCTGATAATAAATATATAGTATATGATTTGCTAAGCGCCACCTGCAGTTTTTATAGTATGATTAGCTAAGCGCCTCTATTGACAATATTTAGCCACATATACGTTATGCGCTAACCTATAATTTAATTGTCTTAGGAATCTTATTTTATATTTTTAACCCACTTCAAAAAGGAGGAGGTTCTCAATTCGGTAGGTTTTTTTTTTCAACCATGTACAGTGATTACGCCGAGATTTCTGATCCAATGCACGTGGTTGTTTTTTTATTCGGTGAAAAATAGTTGCCATTTGGTCCCATAAGAATTTAGTGAACCCACTGGGGTACAAAAACAAAAAAAGCAACCAAAAACACCGAGTTCCGAAATGAAAGTTATTTTGTACTTTTTGGTTTTTTGTTTAGAAGTCGGTTATATTTTTTGTAAAAAGTTTATTGTACAATAACAACAAACAAATGACAAAAACAAGCAACGTAATTAATATAGTATTAATTGGAATCCAAAGAAACACAAATGACAAACTTAATTGGAAATTATAAGCCATGTAGTACATAAATTATTTATAACGCACACGTACAATTATGTCTTACTGATTCAACCAGTGTTCAATAATTATAACATTATTTGCGAGCTATTTTCCCGTCCTACTTACATATAAATTGTTCCTAATTAATGAATTAATTTTATGAAACACCGTTGAATAACTATATTCACTGTGAAATTACATTATTTTCAAGTAAATACTCCAAATTAGAGTCATTTCACTTGGTTAAATTCTAAACAGTCAACAAACTAGTAGTACAAAACATGTTTAGACATTCTCGTCTTCATACCTCGTATGTATTAGATTCCTCAGAGCATTAGACGTTCTTAGAAAGTACTAGGGTGTCATAACATAGCAACAGGTCTAGCATAGCGGTCCCGTATGTGGGACGCTCGTATCCCAGTCCCGCCACGAACACACGTGTAAACACACATTGATAAAAGGCTTTTCTATGATCCCTATATCTGTTTCATTCTAACGTTCACATAGCGTAGTGTTAGAGCGAGACCACATATGGATACACGTCTATGAACTAGCTGTGTAGGTACTACCGGTGTGGTTAGCGGGAACAATTTTCTTTTTATTCTTGTTGTTTGACTGTGTGAGTGATAGAGAGGTAAACATTGAAGGCTTGCATGATCCTATGAAAGGAAAATATTTGTAAGGAGTATAATAGAAGTTCAGCTTATAAAATAAAGTTAATGAGACGAGGATTAATAAGGCACGATGAAAATACTGTATTGTTTAAGGATGGATTGCTCAAATTAAACGTCTATTTGTTAATCTTAGAGATAAAAAGGTATACTTTTAAAGAAAAGCGAATCGGCTTCAGAATTGGAATGAAAAGTTTATTTTGGTTGGGCCTCCTTATTTTGTTGGGCTTATCTAAGAAACTTTAATTACGAGTAAATTATATTAAATTGTACTATTTACAGTAGGTATGAACATAATAATATCTAATAAACAATTATTAAGCTGTGATGTTTTCTTAGACAATTTTCGAAGCGTATTTTCATTGTTGCCGACCAGTACTCCTGGAATATGGAGCCCTGATAGCAACGGAGAACTAAAAAGGGGGAATGACCGGTTCGGTAATAAATTGAACATAAAAAGTTTAAGTTATTTATTTGTACTGTATAATTTTCTATATATTTAAGCAAGTTAGTTCCGGTTTAATATTATTACAGCGAAATTATATTTAAAAAATTACCCAGCAGCCCGATTGAAAAATAAGGACGGGCCGTATTATTACTTATTAAAAGTTTCTGTAAAGGAGAAAGTACCTAAGTGTTTGAGGATAGCTTTAAAGCTCCTGCAAAACAGCAGGTGCAATTTCACGGATAATAAATTTGAAGAGAAATTTTCATACAAAATCCTTCTTACTAAACACTAATATAACTACTAAAACTGAACACATAAAACTTTATTAATACTGAGTTCAGATACTATAAACTGTTACTGAACCAATATGTTTAGCCTATAAATCACAACAGAGTAACTGAATCCGTTTTACAACGAAAAACTAGAATCACGCATAAGTCCAACTTTTATGGACTCTAAACCTTAATCAGCCATGTTCAGAATTTGAGTCAGATTTGATCCGAGATAAAGACGTGTAATACAGTATTAAATGAATCAAATGGCACAACTAAGATGATTTTTGTAGCGTGCACACTTAGGCTCCAGCAGACTTAAATTGAAAACGTCTTGTTGCATGTCGCTAAAATGCAACAAGACGTTTTCAATTTAATTGTTCTTTTCATAAAAAAAAAAATGTGAAAACAAAATAAATTTCACAATATACGTATACTAATATATAAAGCTGAAGAGTTTGTTTGTTTGCTTGGCCACGCGGGCCCAGTGCGGGTTGGTGAATGTCACATGTCTTCGAATTCATTAATCTCGAAGTAATTAGAAATTATTAATTTCTAATTTGATCATGCTTTAACATTGTGGAAATTCATCAAAAAATGGGTAAATTAGATAACGGTTCTCATTGCGTACACCTGCAATTTATAGTACTACACGGTCTTTTTCGTTAACAAAAGCCTATGACATCTTACAGAGTGCCGGTTTTTTGGTAAAAGAAAATTTGCTATATTTTCAAAAGTTACATAATTTTAACTTAATACGACAAGTTTGTATAATCTGAGGAGCTCGCGGCTAAAGAATAACAGCCGCATGGGTCGATATTCAAGGTTAAGCTACGGTTGCCAAGGTTGGTCTGTGGATGGATGACCATCTTAACATGCTGAGTTTACTTCCGTCACGGAAAGCATGTTAAACCGTTGATCCCGGCTATCATTTGTAGAACTTTGGCAGTCGTTACGGATTGTCAGAAGCCAGTAAATCTGACTTCAGTCATGCCAAGAAGTACCGTGTTACCTAGTTAATGGGATGTAGAGGTCTGATAGGCAGCCGCTCTATGTTAAATACTGGTATTCAGCTGAATCCGGTATGACTGGGAGCCGACCCTATTATAGTTGGGAAAAAGATAGGCAGATGATGACGACCAGTTTGTATTGATTAGTATATTTTTATTGAGTAAAAAGTTCTGTTGATCTAATTATAGTTTTGTTTAATTATTATTTGATCTGACTGCTGAATAAAGAGTGGGAGCTTAGGGCAGCCCTACTCGGATAAGTTAGGTTCGAATGGGATGACGGGAGCGAGAGTGGGCGAAGAAAGCGATCGAAATTTTTGTCATAGAATTCTCGCTTCCTACGACAAAGAAAAAATAACATGAAATGAGTATATTAAAAAAAATCTTCTATTGATAAATTAGATTGCTTTGGGACATACATACCTTAGAGATTTTTAAGAGAAATCTACCCGAGAAGTTTTCTGCAACATAATGAAACATCCGAATCCGCTTTTACGTAAAACACAAAAAATAAATATCTACGATATTCTCATACATTTAAATAGGAAAGACAAGAATGTTCCATTCGAATGTTTGTTTTCGTTCACCATGACCAGAAACAGGGCATTTTTAATATTTCGCGCACACGACCGTCGAAAGTTTTCGGACCCTGGCGAAATTACCAAAAAGTGACTCGATTTAAAAAAATAATCGTCAGTAGATCGAATATTTAGTTATTTAAAATGTCAGTATGTTGGATTTGAATTGATATTTTATTATCTTGAAAGACGGCTAATTTTCTTCAAAATTTAATGTGAAGACTGCCAAAAATAAATATCCGAAAATGTTTTTGTTGAGGTCTGATGCTACTATCGATTTTATTAGATTTTATCAATTAAAAAAAGTTTTATACCATGGATTATTTACCTATTTCTACTGGTATTTTCAATTTTATCATTATAACTTTTAACAGTATAAATTAATTGTAAAATCTTTTTGGCAGAAAGTTTTGACTTGTTGAACATGTTTTGTTACAAAATTTAAGGCGGGTGTGCACTTACCAAAAATCTATCTTATCTATACTAATATCATAAAGCTGAAGAGTTTGTTTGTTTGTTTGAACGCGCTAATCTCAGGAACTACTGGTTCGAATTGAAAAATTCTTTTTGGGTTGAATAGACCATTTATCGAGGAAGGCTATATATCATCACGCTTAAGTCAATAGGAGCAGAGCAGCGATAAAGAATGTTTTAAAATCGGGGATTCCACGGGGACGAAGTCGCGGGCAGCAGCTAGTCTAATATATTTAGATATATTGGGCCAATATTGATATTATTGTCTACATGTTTAACATTAATTTGGTTGCCGTAATTTGCTTGACATTTGCTATATTGTTACAAACGATTCTCAGTCCATTATCAGAGGAGAACTGATAAATATTTATAAGAATGACAAGTCATGTAATCAATTACAATACCTAGTAAACAAAGTTCCAGAAATTTTATGTAAGTATGAATGAGTAAGACTCTACAACACGATAATTATTTGATTTGGTAATTAATTCATTGATAAATGATATTTATTTTGTAAGTAGGTTTAACATAACAATTTTACATGTCCAATTTAAGCTAGATTAAGCCGGTGTTTCCTAGCCGACTACCCTGAGAAGAAACACCGAAACAAACTCAGAGGTCAAATTCTCTTTAAAGTCCATACAATCCGTACTGTTCAAAATCAAATAATATTAGTAAAAAGCCCCTGAATGTTTATACTAAGTTTTACTTTTTAGACACGTATTTATTAAGACCAACGTTTTTGGTAAAGGATATTGTCCAAAATGGCCCTGGCCAGCAAGAAGTATCGGATTACACGATAATTAATTGTTTATTTTATTATATTACTTGGGAATACTTTTGTAACACGGACTAGCTGTATGCCAAAATGAAAATTAAAAGTATTTTACGCGACTAATAACATTAATCGCCGCCATCTTCGCCAAACGTCATGTCGTGTCGCTAAAGATTAGGGATGCCCAATGCAGCCCAATCGATTGTAATCGATCGATTGATTTTTAAAGAACTGTTGTATTTCGTATAATTTAAAAACCTATTAAGTATACTTTATAAATGAGGTCATACTCGATTCGTAAAAGGAGTTAGAATAATGCTGAAGTGCACAAAAGCTATATATTTCATCAGAATTTTTCAGAGTTTTTAATAATCGTTTAGAAAAGTGTATGGTTTACTTCTAACTAAATGATTACATATTTACGACAATTTAAATAAAAATAAGGCTTCTTTTGGGTTTCACCCTAGTCGGGTAAAAAATACTTATTGTTAGGTACTGAATATATTGTGAATGTTTTCTCTAAAAAACAATATTGCTGACTAGATACAGTTGTTATTATATTACAAGTATAGAAGAATGCTAGTATTATAAGTAAAGTAGGACATTGTCATAATGGTATTATCCTATGGTTTGAAAAAAGTTGACGTTATAGTTTGTAACGTATGGCGTAAAACATCGATAAATCGTACCGTTTTTGTCATCCCTATTTTTGACGTCACTAAATGGTCACTTGTCAGTGTCACTGTCCTGTCAGTTGCCTATGCTCTGATTATTATTTTATGTGTTTTTATCTTTATAATTGTATGTGTTTTTGTGACTTTGGACTATATTGCATGTTATGACTGGGCTATTTTAACGGACTCTGATTGTTTTAAAAAACGACTTACCTGGCTGTGATTTTCGGAAGTGTCGATTATAACCTCAAAATCTGATACTTTTTTTAAAATAAATCTATTCTGCAGCTAGTCCGCTATAAAAATAGGATACTATAGGAGTTTTCTTATGATCGACAATACAAAACATAATTTTCCGATGCTCTTGGTTCCAGGGCGAACAATGTATGGGCGCAGAGCAATGTCCTTTCACCAATGTACATATGTCGTGAAGAGTTTGGTCTAGTTGGCCCATTTGTGTCGACAAAAAGTCTTGTGGTCCGCCCATCCCTTATGATGACACGAGTCAGTTGGATGTTGTACATTTACATTTTAATAACATCGCGATTGAATCTCGCATGGTACCTATTTTATTATAAATTTTCAAAGCTACTCGCTAAACAAATTGGCTGACATTTGATTTCTAGAGTTGAAAATTGCCGCCTTTTTGTTTTTTCATCAAATCGCTTCTTCCGCTCCGTTCCACAGAAAAGAGTCACCAAATGGTGGAATACGGACTCATATCATACGTCGTGAGGTACTATTTAAAATTCAGACCCCTTTATGTAATTGGTGACCCCTGAGCTGTACACCCAGAATTACCACCCGCTACTTACTTTAAACTCAAATGACTTTGCCCAAACCGGGCCATCCGATTATCCGGACGGAAGGTTAATCGCATTCAATCGAATTCAATTCGATTTCTATCGCAAAAAAATAAAAAGGTTTTTTTAAAAGTTAATTAGTAGTTTAAACGAATAAAAAGGAAATAATAATAAAAAAATAGTTCGCTGATACATTGTCTCTCAAAGCAAGTGCCCAACAATGTTCAGTATGTCTACCGTTAGTAGCCTACCGTACCTGTGACGCGCGTGAGGCTATCAAATCGAGTTATGATTAAACTGTTCATATGACAATATTGTTTGTAAGTCAATTTGATTCTTAATGCATCAATATTTATTGGCATTCACTACTTTACAATTTTAAGGAGACCTTCTCTTTTTTCGACTTCAAATAACGGACATGATATAAATAACTTATATGATTAAAAGTGATGATGATATGAAGGGAAATCATAATATCAAAAGGTAACATGTAGGTACGTATCTAATGACAAGGTTTGCCCATTCCACAAATAAAAAAAAAAACAAAACACGATCGGCCAATGGGCCATATACAAAAGTCGTACAAAAGTCGTAGAAAATAAACAGTGTCATAAAACTTCCTTATTTCGTTAAGCCCTCAAAACACAACTAACAATAAGATTGACAATGTGTTGAAGAGCGGTTAAGAAACATGTCAAGACAGGTGGCCTATTGAGCATTACACACACATGTGTGTATATGCGGGCTTAATACCATAACACTGAGAAGACGCCTTGGTTAGGCTCTACTAGTACCTTCAGTTTTCCCTTCATTTCACAACTAAAAACCATCTTTACCTCTCCTCACTTAACGTCCAGTTTTGTATGTGGATAATTTCAATTTACCTCCTCGGAGTTTCTGCTAGCCTAGTACTCTCGAACGCACACACGTC
This sequence comes from Hecatera dysodea, assembly GCA_905332915.2. Lineage (NCBI taxonomy): Eukaryota > Metazoa > Arthropoda > Insecta > Lepidoptera > Noctuidae > Hecatera > Hecatera dysodea. The sequence goes on along the minus strand of HG995289.1, from coordinate 6,072,639 downwards.
GTGTCGCCGCGATTCTCATTCCATATATCAAGGTCACATAGACTCACATGCAGCTGCCATCGTCTGTCCTTGTCACACTTACTTGTATATATCCGTGAGACAGGGCCAGAAATATTTTTCGTTGTGTGACTACGCTGTCTAGACGTTTGTGGTACTTTTTTGCGGTCACCATGCTTTCCTTAGAAACTCGACAATGATAAATTGATAACTTTATTGCGGGAATGGTTTGAAGAATTTGCTTTGTGACATTTCTTAAATCTTTAAACCAAACTATTAATAAGAATTTACCGAACCAAATTATTTGAATTTTGAAATATTTCAGACTCTAATTATTATTATATCCAGTAAATAAATAAAATAACATTTTAGCAAACTTACTTAAACACTATGGACCAGTCAAGTTAGCTTTGAACCCTGCGAAAAGTCCTTTGTTTCTTTTTTAGTGTTGTTGGTTAGCGAATTAAGATAGGTATTTAATTAATTGAATATCTAATTCGTTTTAATTACTAGCGTACTTATAAAACTCAATTTCTCCTACAAATACTCCATACAACCATGCCAGTCTATATTATTATTTCATCGAGTTATTATAAAAATTAGATGTTTTATCACTACATAGTATAAAACAAAGTCCCTTCCAGCATTCTGTCTGTTCCCATGTTTACTTAGATCTTTAAAACTACGTAACGGATTTTTTTAATAGATAGAGTGATCCAAGAGGAAGATTTATATGTATAATATATGCATAATATAGTAGAGATTTAGTATCGGCATTGCAGCCATGCAAAGCCGGGGCAGGTCACTAGTTTAAAAATAAAAGAATAAAAAAAACGAACACGCGGTGTTAACTTTTTTCGGGATACATTTTAATATATTTCCCTGCCTATATTCTACACAATAACGGCTAAAAATCTGAGTAAGGTAATTGCAAAGTGACTTTAGACGTAATTTGGACCAGGACTACTTGTGCAGTTGGTCTACTAGTGGTATGCTATATTAACTTCTCGTTCTATTTACTGCATGACGTATGTATGATACGCCATTGCAATACAACATGAAATACCAGGGCAGCATAAGAAGCTAAGATGTATTATTTACTCTAACACCGTTGTGTGGTTAGACCGGAAAACCTATCTAATATGATCAAAAATCTATGTATGAAGGGTTTTTGGCATGTTTAAATTTAAGTATTATGACTTTTTTATGAAAAGTCTTAAAACCGCTTGCCAATAGCCTTATTTTTGTATTTCAGGGTATTTTCGCGTAGCTAGGGATAACTTTATATATCTAGCTTTGAACTGAAATGCTAGGACAACAAGGCTAGGCAGATAGTATATAAGCATGCACAAAGTAGTTTGTCACTCATAATATTATTTTCTGATCACAATATTTCCTCACAGAAAACGACCTTATAGCACACCTGAACTTTATCTAATGGATATTTCGTTTATAATATTATTTACTACCTTCTGCCAGCGACTTCGTCCGCGTGGAATAGTTACTTTACCCCCGATTTTGAAACTCTCAGTCCGATCGGTTTAAAATTGACAAAGTTTCATACAAACGTTGATCCCCTATTTTATCCCCTTGGGGGTAGAATTAATTAAAATCCTTTCTTAGCGGATGCCTACGTCATAACATCTACCTGCATGCCAAATTTCAGCCCGATCCGTTCAGTGGTTTGGGTTGTGCATTGATAGATCACTATGTGTGTGTGTGAAATATGTACAAATTATTATATACTATACCCATAACTACGTATAACTAATTAATAAAACAACTACTAATTAATAAAAGTATCTACGCTTTTACCTACTTAATACTAAAAAAACAGAACATAAATTAGCCAAAATTAACCTATCGGGATCTAAAAATCTATGCTCCTACTTCTACTACTACTTCACCTAAAAGGAAATGAAATTGAAACTATTAATAATTTGTAATTTGAACGAATATTTAAACATTACCAAAATAACTAATAAGTACCTATTTTATAAAATAGCAACAAAAGTTACACAAAAATAATCACAATAACATCTTACAGCATGATTCAGTATTAAAGCGCGACGGCGCGGCGGTGGCACGATGGCTTATTATTGTATTCATGTATAAGTTTGGTGTTTCTATACCGATTTCTATGATTATTTTTTTATTGAATAGGTAATAATGTTAACTTTTTTTAATTAGGGATGAGTGAGAGTATTATAAACGTAAGAGTAAACAAATATAATCAGAAAGCTCCGAACTGCTAAGCTATCGGGAGTTACACGTGTTATTGTGAGTCACCCATAAAAGATAGACATATGCTGTTGTGAGATATTTTTTAGATAATTTTATGTAGAACATTTACGTCATACATGATTTCTATGTAACTTTAACCATTAAGGCTACACACGCGACGGAAGCTTAAAAAATGGAGTAACTTCTCCCGATTTCCCAACATTTCCCTTCACTGCTCTGCTCCTATTGATTGTAGCGTGATGAAAAGTATACTATAACCTGCCCAGGAGTATGAAGAATAATTGCACCAAGTTTCGTTAAAATCCGTCGAGCAGTTTTTGTTTCTATAAAGAACATACAGACAGTCAGATAGACAGACAGACAGACAAAAATTTTACTGATTGCATTTTTGGCACCAGTATCGATCACTAATCACCCCCTGATAGTTATTTTAAAAATATATTCCTTGTACAGAATTGACCTCTCTACAGATTTATTATAAGTATAGATAGATAGATAGATAAATTGGCAACTCAGTAGTTTTGCAAAGGAATTTCATAAAAGTACCTATACAGTTTCAGTTCAGGCAACACGAGTATTTTGAACCTTGCGAAAATGAGAATGTTCATCATGATTTATGACAAATAAAGTACAAAGCAATTAATTTCAGCTATGAAAAAACCAAGGCCGATGTTGAATCAATACTAATATTATAAAGAGTGTGGTGTGGTTAGGATTATGTGGTTGTAGTTTAAGTATATTCAGTAATAAACGATTTTTTGTTTGTTTGTACCGAATATGTTCCGTAACTAATTGACCGAATTTAACCATTATTCACCAAAGGAAAGGTAAGTCATCAGCGCGTAGCATAGGTTATTTTATCCCCGTATTTTCACGAAAACGGGAAAACGATTTACGGGAAACAATTATTAAAAATCTTCTACGACATTCATAAGTTGCCCACTTTAGACAGTCAGTCTTGCCTCCAATCTCAAGAACCAGCTTATACGAAATAGAAGATCCATCTTATTGAGAAGATTCAAGACGTGTTGAAAATTGCAATACAATATATATATTCTTTTTTATTGAACCCACGATACACAACGCAGCAGTTTATCGCTAAACCACTGCGCCAACCCTACCGTCAAACTCTATAGAATAGCTAGGCATTCGGTATATTTTTTACCAGCAACAGAAAGGAAAGAGTCCCCTATAGATAACTGTTACGCAACAATTCGACATCGATGCGATTGCAACTTATTTTTACTGACCATAAAATTAATATTTTTTACATGATTGTGTAACATTCATACTTATCTATTAAGAGTTACAGCAGACGTTTCGGCAATCTCGGTAACTGGCTTATCTTTTCAGGGTTCCGTACCCAAAGGGATCAGGCCGGTACTCTATTACTATGACTCCGCTGTCCGTCCGTCCGTCTGTCACCAGGCTGTATCTCATGAACCGTGATAGTTAGACAGTTGAAATTAAGGGGACTCCCATACAACAAACGTGATATTTGCCGAGATAATGGTACGGAACCATCCGCGCCAGTCCTACTTGTACTTGGCCGGGTTTTTTTTCTACTTAGTAAAGGAAACTTAAAAAAAAAATGTTTAAGGAAAAGTTTCCATAGCATCATAATAGCTGTAAGGAAATACGCCAAGAGTTTTTTGGAACATTTATCATTCCATTTGTAATAAATGTACAGACCTGGGTTTCTGCTTACTTTCAAAAGATGACAAATGGCTAACGTTTTATCTTTGTTTTTTTTTGTATCTTTTTTTTCTGGCTTCCTTAAGAATAATATCAAGGAAATTGAAAGACAATACTTTTCAGTATTTTGGAATCATACATGGTGTTTTGTTTTGTTTTTTTTTTTTTTCATATTCCACAATCTAATTTGTATTTCTTTTCGAATCTACAGCCACTCTGAAAAAAAATTGAATGGCACGGTTGGGAAATCTTTTCCAAGAGATATATTCTGATGATAATTGACAAATAAAATACTGTTGTAAATAACAGGAATAAGTACAAAACTGAAAATGTCTACAAATACCTATATTAATGACACAGGCTAGATACACATATCGACGGCGGCGACCCGTCGCTTCCAGCCTTGCTTCAGTCCATGGTCCGAAGCGAGGAGGCATGGAAAGTGATCACCTACTTTTGCGAAGCAGCAGAATCCAAGCGAAAGAGGAGGCAGACTGCGCGAGGGAGATTGGAACCTCACGCTCCAGCCGCTGCAGCAGAAGAAGACGAAAATTCAGCAAAGAAGACCCATAGGGTCAGAGTTAGCTAGAGTTGCGGAAATTATTCGAAAGAGGAGCACTGGGAGTTACATGGGTAGGCTTTAATCAGTAAGAGTCTGACACTCGCCCCGCCCAAAGCGGCAGAAGAAATTTTATGGTTTCGAAAAAAAGGAATTTGCATTAATTAATGCAAGTCAAAAGACGTCTACTACTCGATATAGACTTCACCAAACGTCGGCACATTGACGAGCTCTAGACAAAGCGCCGTTCAATCAACGAAAGCGATTATCAAAATTCCAAAATACAAGGGATTGAAAATGCGACAGCGTTTTTCCCTAAATTTTTGACATCTTGACAATAGCCTTCATCATGATACCGCTCACAGAATGTCAGTTGTGTAGAAGCTCGTCATCGTTTAAGAATTTACCAAATATCAACAAAAGTTTCGCAATGCTGATCTAAAATTAGGAAGTGACTCAGCACTCTTCAAAACAAGATTCTCGAACAAAGACAATCGATGAGTCAAAAAACCAGTTTTTTAAGCAAAAATTGGACTCACTCGCTGCTCGGAACGAGAATCAATCGATTAATTGCCAATATGTTTGTGTTTATGCTTTATAACTTTGAAACTAAGTATAAAAACATCTGCAGCTAGACGCAAAACGTGTTTAAAGTTGGGAATAAATCTATGAAAACTCTTAGTCGCATTACGCGTCGCGCATATGACAATAAATCTAAACTTCAATTTGTTGTTCTTTAACAAAATGCCGACGTAAAAACTACAGATTAACAATTTAGTGATAGTGTATAAAACCAACCATTTTTGTGTTTTTATTACTCAACACCCCTTTTTTTTGGATGGGAAATCATCAAATGACTTCTCCCGCTCTGGGCGGAGCGGAAGGGAGTGTCAGACTCTTACTGACTAAAACCCACCCGTGATCCTTCTTGCGCCCTTTGCGTTCCAGGGCCGCGGGCGCCGATTTGGTTTTTGAATAATGGCTATAAAATGTTAAAAAATTTAAAAATCCTTAATTGGGTATTTATGCCAAAGAAAAGTGTAACAGGATTATCACAGGCTGGTATCCTAGAGATGGTAAACGGAAAAGAGGGAGGCAGGAGAGGAGATTGGAGAACGATTTAAAACTTACCGTACTCTAACTGATCGCTAGAGATAGGAAGCAGTGGAAGATGTTAGAGGAAGCCATCGCCAAGAGCCACACTGAACTGAGAGACATTATTTGAGTACCATCAAAATGTAAACATCTTACTGAATGGTTCAGGATTCAAGGCTTATTGATTGTTTAATCCAATGAAGTATTCATGGTCAATTCTCGTTTTAAAGAACGTTCAAAGTCACAATCTCACAAAAACATTTGTAGCTTCCGTACATGTTGACAAGTTTTTAACATCTATTACTCCCAAGATGGCGGCTTTGGCCTTAATATATTGGTCACATCGTTTCGCAGTGGCTGCCGTCTGTTTTTCTATGGGATAGATAAAATATATCAAAAACTTCTTTCATTAAATTTGCGGACGTCTACGATAATGCGTATTTAATGTGTTTTTGTTCCGTGTTTCATAACTTCTCTTCCGCCTTACAAACACGCAATGCGCAAAAAAACAAACAATATAACTTCCACTCTTCAAATACATACATCGAATTTGTTTGCAAAACAATTTTGCGAGTCCATTCCAGTTTTTGTGTCTCGCTCTTTCGTTAAATGTCGGACGGAGGCAGCACGATTAAACAAACAGTCATCGGTGAAAGCAAGGCGACCTCACACTTTCACTTCAGATAACCTTGGCTTATGGAACACGTAACACGTTATCATATTATTACTGATTCAATCCGTGGGTTGCATAATAAAAAGCAGTTTCCCTATACGAATCAGAGAGTCTTCTCAGAAAATTGTTTTAATTTGCCTCAGGCGCAGAAAGGACGAGGAATTATTTTTTAAGTGATTTTGTACGAGCAAGACATGTTTTGTTTCCTTTACAAATGATAAACAGGCGTCTCAAGGGAAATATAACGTTTTGAAAGAAAATTATACCTATGGTGAAAAAGACGAAAATGTCGTAAAAGGTTTTCATTTTAAATATCAGATAACATAAATATTAAGTATGTTTTCTAATATAGAAAAACTGGACAAGAGTGTAAGTCAGACTTACGCACTGACGGTTCTGATCTAGTCTTGATTTCATCCGAGTATACATTACCTACCTACAGAAGGTCATAAACTATAATAGCAAAATATTGCAGGTAAGACTAAAAGATAAACTTACCTTTGTTATTGAACAAAATGTTCTCCCATACAACAATGTAGTACTTCACGGTCAATTCTTCAACCAAAATATAAGTTAGTAATCGAAAAAAAAAATGATTAAACTCGCAAATCCTCAATTTTCAGAATTTTCCTTGTACTTGTAGGTACTGTAAGACCCTATAAATTTTGATTCCCTTAAGAGTGTCAAAATATACGTTTATTGCAGTATAAACAACAGAATTTTTTTTTTTCAAGTTAACTTTGAAGTTTGATTTATTCACAAGTTCAAGGAACTGAGTATTTGGGTTTAATTTTATATAAACAAGATACCTCCACGCGTTTAATGTGGAATTAATTAAGTGTCTTGACAGACAGACGGGTGGATGGACAGACAACAAAGTGATCCTATAAGCGTTCCGTTTTCCTTTTGTCTAATCTTACAAATATGTATGAAGATAATGGTAATTACATTTTATGGTTAGAGTTGCGGAATTTGTTCGATGGAGTCACCGCGGTCCTGGAACACAAAGGGCACTAGAAGGTTCAGAGAGTTTGTCTGTTACCTGTGACCTAAACTAGAGTCAAGAACAAACTCATAAAAAAAGACAAAAAAAAAATTATAATTACTTGAAGTCTGTGCGAAAATGAGCAACAAAACTTTTACTTTTGCCTGATTTTTTAAGTTAAATGTAGTTTTGGCCGATTACGCTATTTTTGACAGTAACGTATATACAGTGACGGATTAACCCTTAATCAAATTAAGCAATTGCCTAGGGCAACACGTCTGGGGGGGGGGGGGGGGGGGCACCAGAAGTAGTGCAAAAAAACGTATAATATATTTATAAACCTTTTAGGGATAAAAATATTTCTCCCCTTATTTGAAACACCAGGATAACAAGAGAAACTCGAAGGTATAGAGAAAAGCAAACACCATTGAAAATCAAATGTTCCGTGCAAGCGTTATGTTGCATGAGAATTTATAGAACATCCCCGCAGTCGCGTTAAAGGATTAAACGGGATTCAATGAGGCGAGAGAAGTTTTTCTAGATATTGTCCTCCTGTTTACTGTTCATAATACTACTTTGAGGTTGAATGTGATTAAATTAGGCACCTTCCATAAATTGCGCCTAAAGCAATAAATAGGTAGGTATGATGCGTAAAGTCTGTTTCTGTTGAAATCATGTGAAACTCTTTAGTTTCACATGATTTCACTGCGGATTCAGAAGTGATTTCGCCAATAAACTTTTCAGAGTAACACGGCAGCTTCGTGACCTAAATATAATCCGAAGGTTGTGTACTTAGAGTACAATAAGACCCAAACACGAAGCGATTATAAAGTTCTCAATTTAAATATCGAATACTCAATTAAAATAAAACAAAAAAAAAATGTTTGTACGGCATTTTTGCTGTTACTATAGTGTCCTTTTCAATGTTTTTTGAAGGATTTCTACACTAAGCAATTAATGAAAACTGTTAGGAGTTGTTATTTGTAAGATTTACATTTACTTTTTCATTTTCTTCTTGTAGATACAATTTAAACATGTCGAAAGTACTTTAGATTACCCAATTAGTACAGACGTCTGTACTTCAAAAAGAACATTAGGTGCTTACCAACTTGCTATACATTTGTAGAAATTAAAATTTTATAAGCTCTTCAATGGTAGCGAGTTTGGCTCAGCAAATATTAACTTCTTGACAAAGTTTTTGAGAAACGTAGGTACTTTAAAAGATGACATGACATTTCTTGAGTAAAAGTGTATGAATTGAGTTTCACCTTAACGACGAGTAATATTGTGTAACTGTGTAAGTGTGGATGTAAGAGATTACCTACAACATCAAAATGTTTTTGTTTTTGCAATTTTTGAATGCAAAAGTTACTTAAAAATCTGTAGAACAAAATTCGTGCATTTTATCTATACTAATATTATAAAGAGGAAAGATTTGAATTTTTGAACTCATTTGAAAAATTCTTTCACTGTTGGGAATGCAATGTTCCCGGGTGACATAGGCTATATTTTATCTCAATATTCCCACGGGACGGGAACTATGCATGTGAAACCGCGGGGCGCTGCTATATAAAATAAAATACAATGTTTCATAGCAGATAGTGCCAGATAGTATAATATAAAAAAAATCGCTAGGTGTCATTGGCTTGTCTGAAAGTGCTGAGTTTCTGAGCAATATGCCTGGAGAGAAGACGCGGAAAAATCATAGTTCTTTCTTGTCTACCTGTAAAAATGTACTTATGAAATGTTGGATCAATTTTCCGTTTATTACCACATATAACGTGTAACAGAATTATCGCAATACCTGACGAAATTTTTTTTCCGCGTTTTCGATGTTGGTCCCATAGTAAAAGTTGTTCATTATGTGATATGATATCATCATCATCATCATCATCCTCATGGGTCATTGTACCAACAATAACCCCTTTTCACGAAATGCGTTTATCCTGTATCACGTTGTAATAAATAAACTTACAAAATTTGCACTCTGCTTTGTATTAATAGGAATAGAAGTAGAAGGTAATGTCCATCTTATGCGTCACCCTTTGAATCATAACCAGTGGTAGGTACCTTTATGAAGTACAATGTTCGCAGTGGCGCTAAATCAGTCAAGGGCTAGGACTATTATTATCTGCATAAGTCACGTTTCTATTAACGGCGCTATGAGAATATTATAGTTTAGGTACACGAACTATCCACGGCTTATAAACGTAACTAGAGACGCAATTTTCGTATTTAAGGACTGTTTGTATGCGTATCCACATAATCAGCCTTTCAATGTTCCCACTGCTGGGACACAGGCCTCCTCTCTAGGAGAGGGAATGTGCCGTATTCCACCACACGGGCCTGGGGCCTGGGTGCGGGTTGGTGAATTTCACATGTCTCCGATTTTTTTTTTTGATTCTAGGACATGCCGGTTTCCTCACGTTGTTTTCCTTCACCGTTTTGAAAGCAGTGGTGATAAAATTAATTACACAAAGTAATGCGCCTGGCTGGGTTTGAACCAGCGACCTGCAATTCGTAAGTCGGGGCCGTTGCCACTCGGCCACCGCTGTTTTCATGCGTATCCACGATTACTAAAAAATCCCTACCCAGTCCACACTCAGTTGAGTGTACAAATAGATTTCGTCGATGCAAACAAGCGTCCATTCAAACAGGGACAGTACCTACTAACTTTGCCGAAAGTCTTGAGATCTAAAGGTTAGAAATTCTAGCACTTCGCCTATGGAATGTTCTTAAGGTTTTATGATTTATATTCTTATTTTTTATATATTTTATTGAAAGTCAGAGAAGTGCAAGTGCACCCCTTTGCACGCCCCTCTCAGTAGCTACATATGTTAGGTGATATTGCGACTTTATTTGAACGTTTTATAGGGACGCGAATTGGCCTTTCAAGTTGGGTCTGAATTGAGAAAACCAATTAATATGTAGAAAAGTCCTTTTATGAGCGCATTTGAAATAAAAAACAAACATAAAACTACACTACAAGGCAACGATGTCCTTTAAAAAGTATTCACTGCAGACTGATTATAACTTTCAAGGTCTACTGTTTTTCTATTTTGATATACAGCGTTATGGGTATCAGCTTGCAAATAAAGGACGAAACATAATACATTTTCTTTTGAACCTTTTTCAAAGAGATCACATCTCATGAATATACAAAGCTACTAGCTTCTGCCCACGACTTTGCTCACCTAAAGTTTTATTTTTGAAAAAAGTAACCTATAACCGTTTAAATTTCCCATCTACCTCTGAACTAAGACTCATTAAAATCTGTTTAGCGGTCGATTTAGGCGTGAAAGCAAAATAAATAAACGCACTTTTGCGTGTAGGTATGTATGTATTTTGTTAGTTAGGGTAAGATTCAATATAATAACAATTGTTTAATATCAAGGCGATTGAGTATCGAATGTCATTGCAATGTAGTTGTAATTCCTGACACCGATGTTGATGAGGATGAGGTCGACCTTAGGAGTGAGGAAAACTCATTGTTTGTCATATTTATTTAATTACCTGTCGTGTAGGTGTGAGGTCATGTGAATAAATATCTGACCTTGTTCTCGGGGTGTCAATGATAAACAAATCGATACCGGAAATTAGAATTAACGTAAGAGGCATATCGGCATTTAAAATAAATGTGCCCTATTCCAACAGTCATAAGGAACATTTCGACTGTTTGGTTAAATGTCCCTTACGTTAATTGATACTTCTGGTATCGAAATCTTCTTTATGAAATCTGGAGAAGCAAAGTATTCAGTCATGGCTATGCTGTCCGCTGACACAGTCATGTGGTCCTCTTGTGAACACATTACAGGGCACGTGGCACAAGATGATGGGTGAATGCCACGGGTGGCTCATGGTTTGCGAAGAGGCACGATAGCATAAGCATAATCAGCCTTCCAATGTTCCCACTGCTGGGACACAGCCCTCCTCTCTAGCAGAGGGAATGGGCCGTAATCCACCACGCGGGCCCAGTGCGGGTTGGTGAATGTCACATGTCTTCGAATTTTTGGTTCTAGGACATGCCGGTTTCCTCACGATGTTTTCCTTCACCGTTTTGAGAGCAGTGGTGATGAAGTTAATTACATAAAGTAACGCGCCTGGCTGAGTTTGAACCCGCGACCTACAATTCGTAAGTCGGGGCCGTTACCACTCGGCCACCACTGCTCCTAAGAGCTGTTCAGAGGCGCCACACAAATACTGAAGCCCAGATCAACGCTGGAATCTCCACCCATAAATAATACAAAAAGCCTCGTCCAATCTTACAAAATATGTAGCTTCACTTTACAAAACTTTGAAGATAATATCATGATAGAATTGGCTCGGATTTTGAAGATATGATAGGAGTGATGGATTTCTTATATACATCACTACATAGTATAAAACAAAGTCACTTCTCACTGCAGACAGTGAGAAGCGACTTTGTTTTATACTATGTAGATCTAAGCATACGTAGGAACATACAGATCTGTTCCTATGTATGCTTAGATCTTTAATACTATGCAACGGATTTTGATGCGGTTTTTTTAATAGACAGAGCGATTCAAGAGAAAGGTTTATATGTATAATACATGCATAATTTAGTAGATCTTTAGTATCAATATTGCATCTGTTCGAAGCCGGGCCGGGGGAAAGGGCGGGTCACTAGTACCCTTATATTTTTAACCGATTTCCAAAAAAGGAGGAGGTTCTTAAGTCAGCTGTACTTTTTTTTAAGTGTTAAGTTAAACAGTTGAATATTCTCATAATTCATTTCCTTTTGTTATTTTAAAAGCACTCAACAGATATTTTGCCATAGTAAAATCTTGAAAAATCTTAATAATGATTAAAACTATAATACTGATCATGTCTGCGAAGTTTCTCCAATTATTTCCAACTTAACTTCAGTTGTTCTGGAGTTATGAGAATTATTAGAAAAGCCTGCATGAGTAACAATATTAACGTTTTTCTATTTATTCCATAACTGTAGCTATATAAATGTACAATCTATAGCACAAAGGAAAAACAAGTGAAGGCAATATATCGTAATAAAGTGATGTAAGCAAAAATAGTAAAATTGTAAGCAAATAACTTTTGCTCGACAAAATTAATAAACCGTCTGAAAAAAGGAGGAAGAAAATGATGTTTTCCAAAATAAAAAACAAAGGAGCATAATATAATAAATTTATCATAATATGTACAATGGGACTGTAGGCTGTAAATAGAATATTACTCATACTTGCCTGTTATTACAACTTTAGGGTCTCGTAATATCAACTTTTTACATTTCACACTTTCAAGAAAACCAAAAAGCTCATTAATATTCCTCACCCAATCTCACCAAAGTTCGCACAGAGGTGTGTTAATAAACAATACAGCGACGTCAAATGTCAGTGTCAACGGCAATATGTACCAGGCATGTAGGACCGGTTGAAGGTATGTTGTACAAACGTTTTAAGCCTGCGACGCGCCACGACAGCACACCGTACACTTTGAAAAATTGAACAAAGCTTTGAAATGTCAGGTGTCGGTAACTACACAAGCCTTTTATGATATCCTGGTACACACAATGAGAATTGTTAAAGAAATATATTGCCAATTAATATGAACTTTGTTTCTTTTCTGAGGATATTTTTGAGATATGAAATTTCCTTCCGTATTTTTTTTAGTGTTACTTTCGCTAAAGATAAATTCGCATTATTTATGTGCATGAAGTTTGAGTGCACAAAATTTACATTCGTTTTTCTTTTAATAATTTAGTCTCAAACTCATGTTTAGAGGTCACAAGTTAATAATATTTGTCTTTTTATTCCAAAAGGAAGCTTAACTATCCAAATCCTAGAAACTTCCCGAAGGTTTTCAAATGTTTGAGCCCTAGTAATATATCCTGTACAAGTTTTTTTTTTTGGATAGAAATAGTACATTATCAACACATTATTTTATCTATTAACGTTTTTTACACATACGAACTTAAAGCTTTTTTCTCATAGGTAGGTACAGGTGGTGGACTTCATTCTAAACTTAAAGCTGTTCATAGCTATGAGTACAATGAAATAGAATAAATCAATCATTTTCAGGTTTTGCGTTTATAGTAAACGCAAAACCTGAAAATGTTATCTTAATATACATATATAAAACTCTTGTCTTATTTGAGTAACTGAATGACTGAAAAACAACGCACAGCGGAAACTACTGGTTGTAGAAAGCTGAATTTTGCCATGTGGCTTCTATTGTAGGTAAAGAGAAAAGATTTGTATTTTTATATTTTCGTATGTAACTAAACTCAATAACTACTGGACGGAATTTCAAAAATTCTTTCGCCATTAGAAAGCTACATTCACCCTGAGTAATATAGGCTATATTTTATCCCCGTATTCCCACGGGAACGGGTACTACGCGGGTGAACCCGTGGGGCGCTGCTATCCCTGATAAAAACATGCGTAAGGTTCCTACTTGTATGTTTTTGTTTACGTAATACAGGTTAAGTGAAACAAAACACACACGTGTGTATGTAATAAGGAAAACAGATTTTTTTGTCATAACATAAATATAATAAGGCGAGATATTCTAAGAAATGTAAGGCAAAATTATTTTGCCATCATACACGCATATACTCCACTCCATTCACAATAAGATTAGACATTGGAACGAAATTGTTTACAGGCCGTTCAACCGATTTTTACTTCTATTCCGTAGTCATAAGGATGTCGTTAAAAGCAAAAACGTGATTATAATACCAACTGTTTACTGCAGCTTCCATGTGTCATGCCACCAACGCAATAGAAAAATCGGTTGAACAGATTGTAAAAAAGATGTATTTCAATGTCTAATCTTATCGTGAATGGAGTATAGTGTATGATGGCAAAATAATATTTCCATCAATTTTTATTTAGCAGTTGATTTATTAGTGGGAATCACATCGTCGAGTCAAAACGAAGTGACATTTTGTAAGCACATGCCAATGGTCATTTTGGACTGACTTGAATTCCTGTTTGAATGTCATTTTATCTAAAGCAGGGATTACATATTTATCAAATCTTAAATAGAATTAGAAAGAGGAGAAATTTTTGATTTAGTTAAAAATAAACTCTTTTTGTTTGAACGCACTAACTACCAGATGGATTTAAAAAAAAATATTTTTGTAAATGATAGCCTCAATCATGAGGAAAGCTAAGACTATACGGTACGCGTACGAAGTCGCGGGAAAAAATCTACTTAATAAAAATCTTGAATTCCAACGCTCAACTATCGAAAGTTGAGATAGCTAGCTAGAAGTATGAAAATTTGCCCAAGTGTTTTTAATAACGAAAGTCTTATGTTTAGCTTTCTAGGGAAACATTTATGAAAATTCGGGGGTGAATCTTAATAAATACTAAAAACAGAATGCTCTAAAAGACTTAAACAGGGGATGGAAGATTTTATAATTTTTTGCGGATGGATAATCCCATTGGGCATGTTAGGTACCTACCTAGGTACATTTTTATTAAAAATCACCGGCTAGATAAATTTTTTTTCCCCAATTCTTTAAAAAGTATGTAAACACCAGCTTCTGGACGCGACTTCGTCCGCGTGGAAAAGTTACAAACCCCCCGATTTCGAAATATTCTTCATTGGTATTGAGTCTATCATCTCATTATATTGGTATTAGCTTGATATAGCCTTTCTCAATGAATGAGCTATCTAACACACAAATAATTTTTCAAATCGGACCAGTAGTACCTGAGATTAGCGCGTTCAAGCAAACAAACAAAAAAGCAAACTCTTCAGCTTTATAATATATTAAGTATAGATTCGTCCGTACCCAAGCCAAGATTTTAAAAGAAAGTAAAGTTTTCTTTAAACTTTGGGTTCGCATTTCAGTGGAGGTACGGCCTGTAAAAGTTTGTAAAACTTTCGTCACTTAAACTATCGACGGTTGCATTTTTTAACTTGAACTTTGTCTAGGGATTTTAAGTTACAGGCTAACTTGTATTTGAAGATACCCGATAGCGTACCTGAGAATGTTCTTAGGAACACGAATTAATAAAAAGCTTTGAAGCTTGGACAGAGAGACTTTAAGGCGACGTAAAGACGGTACTGAAAGAATTTATAGTAAAAAAAAACATGGTAATAAAGGTAACTCACAAAATTAACATTATACACTATAATTAACTAACTAAATACGTACCTACTCGTATAACCATAGAACAATAGGGTATTTGACTAAGAAAATCTAATTCGTCCTTCAGACCTGTCTAAAGTCTAAAAAATATTGAACACGTATGTTTTCTTTATTCACGGAAATATTTACCACGACGTGACGTCACAAGCGCCACTCCTAATCTTTGATGCTCTTTATCTTCATCATCTACTATATAAAAATAAGTCGGGTTTTCCTTCCTGACGCTATAACTCCAGAACGCACGAACCGATTTCCACGGTTTTGCATTCGTTGGAAAGGTCTCGGGCTCCGTGAGGTTTATAGCAAAGAAAATTTAGGAAACACTTCAACAGAAAAGCGGGAAAATATTTTTTCATTTTTTTATATATGGCAAAACAACGTTTTCTGGGTCAGCTAGTTTTTTATAGATTTGATAAAGCAAAAAATACGTGTCCAATATTTTATATTTTTGATACTAACTGACGGACTAAATAGAATCCTATTTTTTTATTCAGGGTATGTTTGCGGAAATCCTGTCTGTGAGAGTCTTGAGTCCCATTCACAGTTAGGCCAGTTGCAGTCTGAACTGGTCAACACCCGACAAATTCAGACAGGAAAATTCAGACTATACAAGTATTATAAAAGAAAAAGATTTTTTGTTTGTTTGAACTGAAACAGCACCGAAACTCCTAGATCGATTTTAATAATTTTTTCATCAATAGAGCAATTGCTACATTTACTGTATTTTAACTCCTTATCCCTACAGGAACGAGAACTACGCGGGTGAAACCGCGGCGTGCTGCTAGTGAAGTATAAATAAAAACCAGAGAGATTTTATACACTTTACAAAAGGCCTAACCCAATGTCTTCAGTACCAACTAAATTTAACTAAAATTAGGGCAATAATAAATATGTTTTGGACATCATTTAGGCAGTCCTTTATTAATTGAGTATGAATTATAAATTCGATCTATAAAATCGATATAAGTGAGGTTTCTAACGAGAAGTGGGAGAAGATACATATTTATTTTAGATTTATCTAACTTAGGCCCACTTAAAAAAAAACTTACCTGGATACATTGCTACGTTCAACTAAATAATCTATTGAAAATAAAATTTTATAATTAGTGATTACTAATTATAAAATGTTATGACCAACGATCAAACGTGTTTAGAAAAATAACTTTGTATATGTATACGCAATGTCACTTCAATTTCATACTGTCACATCTCACCTGTCTTTAAGAGCCTCACCCTGAATCCAAAGAAATCTGATATTATAAGGGCAAAAAGAAAGAAAGAAACCCGTTTAGATTGTCAAAGAACAGTTTTCCAGTAGTTAAGGCATCCAACTTATAAACTATTTTGTCTCTAACTTTAAATTACATGAACTTTGTACTTTAGCTGCGACTTTTCGCTACATTAAGGTCGTTCTTGCATTAATGAACAATGGGCATAGAGTGGATCTAATTGCTTTATTGTAAGTAACTTTTCTTAAATGCGCATTCTAGTTTGCAGATGTTGGTCATAAATATTTAGGCATAGTCTGGGTTCCATTTGCAGTTGAAGCAAGTAAGAAAATGTTAAACCAGCGAAGTAATTACATAACGCAACACATGAAGGCCTTTAATTTTGATTAATTAACATCTAGTGCGTTCTTCAAGTTTTCACAAAGAATACGTTTACATGGAGTGTCAGGAGTTTCATTGAAAATTCTTTAGGTACCTAGTTACAGTTAAATTGTCTTTTGCATTAAATAGGAGTATAGATAGTTTTTCTGCATCAAATTGTGCCAGTATGTGAAAATAATGAACACTATTAAATTTTGTTCACATCTCAATTTATGGTTTCAGCGATGGCATATCTGATTTTTCGGTGGTCTAACGATTTTGCTTCAAGTACAAATGTAAGCTCAAATCGTTTTATCCTTTTCACGGAGTTTGAAAAAAACCTGTTCTTTTTCCTTTACATAGAAGTGAGTGAAGAGTGTTCATAATAAAAGTATTATTTTATATTTTAATCATTCCAGTTGATGGTAAAATATGTATCACTGCATACTATAAAACAAAGTCGTTTCCTGCTGTACGTTGTCCCTATGCGAGCTTAGACTTTTAAAACGCAACCGATTTTGATGCGGTTTTTTTAATAAACAGAGTGATTCAAGAGAAAGGTTTATATGTTTAATACATGCATAATGTAGTAGAGAAACACTGAAAATTTTAGAGGTTTCTAATGTGATGTCATAAATAAGCACATTTTTATCGCTTACATTGCAAACGCTGGCTTAGGAGTCAGCGAGATAGATCAAAATACTGTACTACAGTATTGTACACCTAAAAAGATCTACAAAAAAGTCCGCTATGGTATATAATTATGTATCTCTTAGGGATAACGCATAATAACAATTTTTATCCTTTACTTTTTACGAGAAATAATTGCTTATTTACGAAGCGATTAATTGTATATAAAAACAGTCGCTAGAATTGTGTTGCAAGGATTGCGTAATTGTTAATCCCTACTACGAATGCAAGTATAAGAGGGATTTATAGCTTCTTAGAAAACAACTCCTGTCTCTAAGAGACTTTCTGCTTTAACCATTACCTACATGTTTCATCTTAGAAGTTTTAAACAATAAACTCACTACGGTATTGCGTTATATGTTTTATAGGTACTATACATTTTTTTTTTATTTTTTATAGATGGGATATCTTCAAATTACTTCTTCCGCTTTGGACTGTACAGAAAGTGTCAGACTGTTACTGATTAAAACCCGTCCGTGATCCTTCTAATGCAGGGCCGCGGTGAATCTCTCGAACAAATTCCGCAACATTATATGTTAGTAGTTTAGTACATGCATTAGTTGAGTTTTTATAAGAACAGGATCAAAAATAAGTTATTGAAACTCAGGTGTTACACCATTAAACGTAAAATAAACATCGTTTAATTTTATTTTTTATGTTACAAAAACACACTCATCTGCCTAGCCTTTTCCCAACTATATTGGGGTCGGCTTCCAGTCATACCGGATTCAGCTGAATACCAGTTTTAAACGTGGAGCGGCTGCCTACCAGATCTCCACAACTCAATAACTGGGGAACAGAGTACTTCTTGGCAAGACTGGTGTCAGATTTTCGGGCTTCTGACAATCCGTAACGACTGCCAAATATCTACAAACGACAGCCGGGACCAATGGCTTAACGTGCTTTCCGAGGCACGGACGAAGCTCGGTATGTTAAGATGGTCACCCATCCACAGACCAACCTTGGCAAGCGTTGCTTAACCTTGAACCGTACCTGTGCGGCTGTTATTCTTTAGCCACGAGCTCCTTTTTTTATGGGAAATCATTAAATGACTTCTCCCGTTCTGGGCGGAGCGGAAGGGAGTGTCAGACTCTTACTGACTAAAACCCACCCGTGATCCTTCTTGTGCCCTTTACGTTCCAGGGCTGCGGTGACTCTTTCAAACAAATTCCGCAACCCTAACAGGCACTCACACTATGGGGCCCCGTCTTCTTTGCTGACGGCTCTTTGAGGCGCGCGTGGAACACAACGCGCCGTCGACTCGGGCCTGGTTACTATCAGACGCCACCCATAGCTCGCCATCTGCAGGCCCGCGCCTACTGTGGCCGGAAAAATACTCTTTAACTACATATAATATGCCTATAATAAGTTCATAAGATACAGCCCCTTACAGACACGAATGGACAGCGAGTTCTGCACCTGAAACTTCCTGAAAGTGAATCCTGCCGAAAAGCTGTTTGATGACAGTAACCGAAAACTTCTTTATTTCAAACGATTTAACATAAGCGAACGCAACTTACTTGATCCGGTAGTATAAAAACTCCCATAAGGCACTTGATAAATGTTTGGTAGATATAATATTTCCAATACAACACTAACTTTTTCAGGAGCGTGTTAGTTTCTGAATGAGAAGGATTTACTCGTGATAAATCTTGAAAGTATTTCGAGCCAGCGTATAAAGTTGTAACCTCAGTAAAGCCTAGACTCTAGAGCTGGAAATATATTTCATTCTAGAATTTATGTAAAAATAATATCCATTCAGCATGGACTTGCATTACAAGAGAAAATAGATAGCGTTCACAAGGAAAGACTTGTGAAAGCTATTTTATAACCCCATTTTCATATATTTTTACAAAAATCCCTTAGACCTGTGTCCCAGCAGTGGGAATATTAAAAAGCCGATTATGTAGTAACACTAGTCACCCAAAATTGGTATAATAAAGTTATTAAATATTAGTTAAAGTTATTAATGCCTTCATTTTTGATATCTATGCAATTGAACTAACTCTATACTGTGGCAAGATGCGAAACATCAAGAAAAATAAAATTAAAATATTAAAATATTGTTGAAGATTTATATATGTTATTTTATTAATTAGTTATACGTAGTTATAGGTATTTATTTTTAAGTGAAGTAGGTATAGGTTATTATAATATAATTTTGCACAGGCATTTCAGCTTTACTTTCATTTCTTTTTAAAAACACAATCTTAATATTTACAAAATACAAGTAAAGAAGATATAATGTAGGAAATATATACATATATGTACAAGCGGAGTAAAAAGGAGAAAAGACTCATAGGGCATCGAAAAATTCGTCCACATCGCTGTCAACGGGAAAAGTGCCCAGAACACTGGCCGCATTGCCACGTTGAATGGCAATGCTGATTCGTTGACCAAAGAAAAGGCCAGCCCTCTGGTCAGATTTATATATTATTTTGATAATTACACGAAATCTTAAAAGGGTTTATTATACTCATCATTATTTTAACTTCAATAATCGTGGGACCAACCTGTATAATCCCAAAATTGGGATGCCTCATACCGCA